>CANTUV010000059.1:48405000-49005000 GCA_947685225.1 Garcia nutans
AGAAAAATAAGGCCCTATTTATACTAAAAGGCACACATAAATCCGAAACCCTAATTCTTATGGGAAAAGGAAAGCTACAAAGTCAAAATCCTAACCCATTAAGGAAAATATAAAGTATGGAAATAAAATCCTAATCCACTAAGGAAAATATAAAGTATGGAAACAAAATCCTAATCCACTAAGGAAAATATAAAGTATGGAAACAACCAAACTAAATCCCTTCAACATAAGAACATGCCCCACACTATTTGGGCTGTCCATGGGCCTTAAATTACTTCCCAAGGCTTTATATGAACCCCCATGGACCTTTTGCACGTTGGACCTCTTTAGCTAGCCTTTAGCTTCCACACTAAGCATCATAATCAGCTTTGGTGTGCCTTCTTCAAGCTCTATTGTGCACTTTCCATTGCCATTTTCAGTCACTTCCTTTGAAATTTGATCTTGAATATGCAATCCCATAGCTGCTCCAAACTTCTTAGCTCTGCTCCTAGTCAATGGCCCATTTGGAAGCACCAATGGATCCTTACCTCGTGGCTGGTTCGTATCATTCTCCCCCTCTTCAAAAAGATTTGTCCTCAAATCTACATCATCATAAGGAGATAAATCAGACACATTAAAAGTAGTACTAACACTATACTCACCAGGCAAGTCTATCTTGTATGCATTATCATTGATCTTTGCCAACACTTGAAATGGACCATCACCACGTGCATCAAGCTTATTCTTCCTTTGATTTGGAAACCTCTCCTTTCGGAAGTGTACCCAAACCCAATCTCCTACTTGAAACTTCATCTCATGTCTCCCTCTATTTGCAGAATCAGCATATCTCTTGTTCCTTTTCTCAATATTCTCCCTTTCTTTCTCATGCATCTCTTTCACCAATTTAGCTTTCTTCTCACCATCTAAACTAACAAGCTCATGAGAAGGTAAAGAAACAAGATCCAAAACTGTTAGTGGGTTAAAACCATAAACAAGCTCAAAAGGTGAATATCTTGTAGAAGAATGAATAGCACGATTATAAGCAAACTCAATAAATGGCAAACAATCTTCCCAAGAACTCAAATTCTTACCCACTAAAGCTCTCAACATGGTACCTAAAGTTCTGTTTACTACTTCTGTTTGTCCATCCGTTTGAGGATGACAAGTGGTGGAAAATAACAACTTGGTACCTAACTTTCCCCAAAGCACACGCCAAAAGTGAGAAAAAAAACTTGGTGTCTCTATAAGAAACTATGGATTTTGATATCCCATGAATTCGAGCCACCTCCCTAAAGAAGAGTTCGGCCACTAAACTAGCATCATCACTCTTATGACATGGGATAAAGTGTGCCATCTTACTAAACCTATCAACAACCACAAATATGCTATCTCTCCCCCTCTTAGTCCTTGGTAATCCTAAAACAAAGTCCATACTAATATCCATCCAATGAGAACTATGAACGGGTAATGGCATATACAAACCATGAGGCATAGACTTACACTTAGCTTGCCTACAAGCCAAACAAGCCTTACAAATCCGAATTACATCCCTTTTCATATTCGGCCAATAAAAGTGTTCATTCAGCATGTCTAAAGTCTTATCAATTCCAAAATGCCCCATCAAACCCCTACAATGTGATTCTAATACTACCAAATCTCTCATAGAACATCTAGGCATGCATAATTTCGAACCCTTAAACAAAAACCCATCATGTCTATAGAAAGAATTAAAAGCACCATGCTCACAAGCATCATAAACATTGCCGAAATCAGAATCACCAACATATAAGTCCTTTATACATTCAAATCCAAGCAATTTAGTACTCAAAACATTAAGTAAAGCATACCTCCTTGAAAGTGCATCTGCCACTACATTGTCTTTACCTTGCTTGTATTTGATCACATAAGGAAACTTCTCAATCTTCACAACCCATTTTGCATGTCTTTTATTCAACTTGCCTTGCCCTCTCAAATGCTTCAATGATTCATGGTCTGAATGGATCACGAATTCCTTGGGCAGCAAATAATGCTCCCATACTTCCAATTCTCTCACCAAAGCATATAGCTCCTTGTCATAAGTTGAATAATTCAGCTTTGCTCCATTAAGCTTTTCACTAAAGTATCAATGGGCTTCTTCTCTTGCATCAAAACAGCTCCAATATCTACACCAGAAGCATCACATTCAATTTCAAAAGTAGAATCAAAGTTAGGTAAAGCTAAAATGGGTGTAGTAGAAAGCTTCTCTTTCAAAGCATCAAATGCTTCTTGTTGCTCCTTGCCCCAAATGAATCCCACTTCTTTCTTGATTATGCTAGTCAAGGGGGCTGCCAATGTAGAGAAATTAGGGACAAATCTCCTATAGAAGCTTGCCAATCCATGAAAACTCCTCACTTCTATCACACTTGAAGGATTCGGCCACTCTTGGATAGCTTTCACCTTCTCTTGATCAACTTCAATTCCCTGCATACTTACAACAAAACCAAGAAAAACAACCCTATCTAGACAAAAAGAACACTTCTTAAGCTTAGCATAAAGGTTTTGCTCCCTAAGGATTTCAAGCACTTTCCTAACATGTTCAACATGTTCTTCCTCAGTTTTGCTATAAATCAGAATATCATCAAAGTAAACTACCACAAACTTACCTAAATAAGCTCTCAAAACATGGTTCAGTAATCTCATGAAAGTACTAGGCGCATTAGATAAACCAAAAGGCATAACTAACCATTCATACAAACCATATTTTGTTTTGAAAGCAGTCTTCCATTCATCTCCAGGCTTCATGCGAATTTGATGATAATCACTCATAAGATCAATCTTTGTGAAATATTTCGCCCCATGCAATTCGTCCAACATGTCATCAAGTCTAGGAATGGGATGTCTATACTTCACAGTAATCTTGTTCACAGCCCTACAATCAACACACATCCTCTAAGAACCATCTTTCTTGGGTACTAATAAGACTGGAACGGCACAAGGACTAAGGCTCTCGCGAACCAAGCCTTTCTCCAAAAGCTCTTCAACTTGTCTTTGCATCTCTTTTGTCTCCATAGGATTGCTCCTATATACTGGCCGGTTTGGAATTGTAGAACCGGGTATGAAGTCAATTTGATGTTCAATCCCTCTTAATGGCGGCAAACCACTAGGAAGGTCTTCAGGAAACACATCCTTAAAATCTTGCAACAAAGACACAAAACTAGAAGGTAAAGAATCAAAAGATTCTTCACTGTCAACAAGTAACGATTCTTTATACATAATAATGAGTACAGGCTGCCCTACATCTATCTCTCTTGCACTTGCATAAAAAGTATGTTTTGCTTTTTCTCCTTGCTTATTTTCTCTCACCAATGGGCCATTTATTTGTTTGCTTACTTTCTTTTGACTCTCGGCCTCTTTTCCCTTTCTGCACTCACTCACTTTATTATTTTCTCTCTCCCTACCCTTAGAATTACCGTTGGGTGTTGAAGAAACATCATTGGCCGAATTTGAACCCCCTTGGTTAATGTTGGCCGAAACTTCTTTCTCCCTCTCTAGCATCCTCTTTTGATCTTCATACACCTCTTGAGGTGATAATGGTGCTAGAACAACCTTCTTTCCTTCATAAGTAAAGGTATACTTACTAGAAAAGCCATCATGTTGTGCCCTTCTATCATGCTGCCATGGTCTTCCTAATAGCAAATGTCCAGCTTGCATTGGCACTACATCACACAAAACTCATCTTTATACCACCCAATGGAGAATGGTACCTTGACTTGCTTCAACACTTTTACTTCCCCAGCGTCATTGAACCATTGCAACTTGTAAGGATTGGGATTTTTAAAACAAGCTAACCCCAATTTATCCACCATTGTAGTACTAGCAGCATTGGTACAACTTCCACCATCAATGATAAGTGTACAAACCTTACCATTCACCAAACACCTAGAGTGGAAAAGATTCTCCCTTTGATCCAAGCCTTCTTCCTTGACTTGAATATTCAAGGCTCTTCTAGTAACAAGCTTCTCTCCGTGTTCAGCATTCAATACTTGATTCTCCCAAGCCTCTTCATCATATTCGGCCCTATCACCATATTCGGCCTCCTCTTCTTCTTCATGTTTAGATTCTGATTCAATTTCCCCTTCATGGGTAGCAATCATCACCCTCTTATTCGAACATTGAGAAGCAATGTGTCCACTTCCCAAACACTTGTAGCATTTAATTTCCCTACTTGGAGTAGGTCTAGAAGGTGTTTCCTTGGCTGTTTTTGCATCCCTATCATTCGGCTTCTTGAAATTAGGATTGTAGGAAGAATTCTTTTGGAAAGAACCCTTGTAATCCCCTTTGTAGGAACCTCCACTCGAACTTGAACCCTTGAAGTTTGAAAAATTTCCACTAGCTTTAGAGTAGCCAATTTTTGAAATAGCTTTATTCTTCAATCTTCTCTTTATCTTCATGGCCTTTTGAACTAACTCTTCCATTGTGTTGAATTCATACATCTCCAATTCATTGGCTATGTTCAAATTCAATCCCCTAAGAAATTATGACATCTTCTTGTCTTCATCTTCATCAATATTTGCCCTAGCCATGATCATCTCCATCTCTTTGTGGTACTCTTCTACACTTCTTCCTCCTTGAACTAGTCTTGCTAGTCGATTGTACAAATTCCGAATGTAGTGAGATGGTACAAATCGGCTCCTCATTAGTTCTTTCAAGGTTGACCATTCAGGAATAGGCCTCATACCTTTCCCTCTTCTATTAACTTTCAATTGATCCCACCAAAAGGTAGCATACCCCCTTGAACTCTACGGCTGCCAAAATTGATTTCTTCTCTTCGGTGTAGTTATGGAATTTGAAAATCTGCTCAACTTTCCTCTCCCATTCTATGAACTCTTCTGCATTGTTCTTCCCTTCAAAGGAAGGAATCTTCATCTTGATGGAAGTAAGGTCACCATCAGTGGTAGGTTGATTTCCACCTTCATCTTCATCTTCTACCCTTTCGGCTGCTTCTAGGGCTTCAAGATTTCCTTGCCCTTCTCTCCTAAGCACTCTTCTAGCTCGCATTATGGGATTTGGATGTGCGGCTGGCTACCCTTGTTGCACTTGCTGAATTTGTTGTGCTTGTCGTGCTGCATTCTCTTGCAATCTAGTATCCATCATCTCCATTCGACCAAGCATTGCTGCCAAAGTTTCATTAAGACTAGCCAAGCTTTCGGCCATAGCTCCTTCTTTGCTAGTCTCTTCTCCTTTTCCAGCCATGTTAACAAACAAACAAACTCAAAGAAACAAGATTAGTAATAATCAAAATTCACTCAAGTGTTTAGAATTACCTCACTTTTCTTGTCTTCCTTGATTGCACTTTAGAACCAAGCTCACCAACCAACAATTGTCAAGTCGTTCAAGAAACTAGAACCTAAATCCTAGAACTAGATAGAAAACAAGACAAGTATCCGGAGGCAATGCAAGGTAATTTGCACTACACGATATAAAACCAAGTATCGACACAAGCAAATGATACTTAGCAATGTAATGGAATTAAAAGCTAGATAAAGAAATCAAAAATAATTAAGACAATAAACAAGACAAATTTGGATATAATGAATCAAAAACAACCCACACTTGGCAAGCTACTTTATGGACCTAATCAATTCTACCCAAAACGCTAGCTTCTAGACTCTAATTCCCACCTATAACACTCAAATAACATGAATATTAAGGTCTGATTTTTGAATTCTAAAAGCCCCTCAAAAGGTGAAATTTTTCGCCCAAAAATTTTATTACTTCTCACCCACCTAGATATGATCCTTAGCACCCAAATAGCAAGAATATCAAACAATTTTTGTTGAGGTGGTTTTGTACTCTTTTTTTTTTTTTGCTTCCTCTCACTATCCCCTTGATTCGGGACTTAATTTACTCCCAAGGACTTTTCGAAATCTGGACTTAATTCGCAACCCCAGATTCACTCAAGACCAAATCGAAATCAAACTTGAACACAAACTCTAGCTTTTGCTTTCTTTCAAGAACCCTAATTCTTGGTTTCAAAATTCTCCAAGAATCCTTTCCTAGGTTTCGTTTTCACCCTAAGAATATCCTCCTTCAATTTGGCCTTGATCAGAATTGATATATGAGTCTCTAAGAACCCTAAAATGCAGAAATTTAAAAGACCTAAATTAACAAACCCTAGAAAGACAAAGTAGATAAAAATTACCTTGTAGCAAGGCTCTGATACCAAATGACGTGGACCCTTAGAAATGATGGCAGCAAACCCAACGTATAACAATGGTAGAGAACTCCTTAAAACTTGATAATCACCTCCTAAGGAACCCAACGCCTATAAAGAGATGCGAACTCACTATGATTGAAGGATTTAGTTGGTAAGAAGAAGGAAAACGCCACAACTCTTGTTGATAAGTAAACCTAATTCTTGATGCAAAGAAAGAATTAAAGAATCCACTCTAATCTCTCTCACATGAAAATTCACAAGAAGAACTTGTAGAAGAATTCGAAAATTTTTATTAATTGTTGTTGTCTGAAATTCAGCCTAATAGTGCCCTTAAATAAGGTTTACAAAATTCCTAATTGCATATGGAAAACTAAAACATTCCTAATTGCATAAGGAAAACATTCCTAATCCACTAAGGAAAAATATAAAGTATGGAAACAAAATCCTAATCCACTAAGGAAAATATAAAGTATGGAAACAAAATCCTAATCCAATAAGGAAAATATAAATTATGGAAACAACCAAACTAATCCCTTCAACATAAGAAACGCCTCACACTATTTGGGCTGTCCATGGGCCTTAAATTACTTCCCAAGGCTTTATATGAACCCCCATGGACCTTTCTTGCACGTTGGACCTTTCTTTAGCTACCCTTTAGCTTCCACACTAAGCATCATAATCAGCTTTGGAGTGCCTTCTTCAAGCTCTATCTCCATCTTCTTGAATGATAATTCTTGAAGCTCTTTGGAAATCTCTTCTTGAATATGCAAAGCCATACTAGCTTGATATCTCTTTGCCTTGCTCCTAGTGATTGGTCCACTTGCTAGCTTCAAGGGATCCTTTCTTACATCAGAAGGTGAGAAATGTCCCAGCACCCCCACAATGCCCGATTCATTGAAACCGGCCTCCTTTTTAGGTTTTAATATTATAAAATTTTTAAATATAACGATATTATCCATACTACATGCAATCATAAGAATAAATAATTACTTTATTAAAATCACAATGATGTCCAAACAAAACAAATAAATGGACACCTATCCAAGGATGGAAACATGTCCTTACATCGTCCATGTCTACAACTAAATAGGACACCCACCGAAAGGTGGAAACGTGTCCTTTACATTAATTCCAAAATATGAAAATAATCTACATTACATAAAGATTAATTAATGAGGTACCCAATCATGTAAACATACCTCTTACAATTTTAATAAACAAATAATAAAGAAACCATCCATCCATGATAAACAAATCAAATATTGAAATCAAATAAATTAATCATCAAAATATATAATAAACTATATAATCAAATCTAAAACTTAATAAAGTAATAAATGTATAAATTTAGGGTTTAAATCTTAAATTAAGATTCTTAGAATTTAAATAACTAGATTAGGATTTAAAATAAAGAAAATTAAATACAAAGACTTATAATACACAAATAAATATTAACCTTCAATGAGCCCATATGGCTGTCCCGCTAGCCGGTTAGCGGGTGGGGGTCAAGGGGGCAGCGCCCCTTGTGGGGTCGGGGGCCGCATCCCTGAAGATTTTAAAATTTGGTTTTTAGAGTTGTATGTTTTGGTGTTGAAAATTAAGTTTTTAGGGTTTAAGCTTTAGAAAATAGGGTTTTGGGATTTTTAAAAATTAGTTTACTGGATATTAAGATATTAGGGTTTTGAAAAATAATTTTAGGGTTTTAAATAAAGCTTTTGATGCTGGAAAAATAAAGTTATAGGAAAACATTTGCAATTAAATAATCATGTACTAAAAATATCAATTTAACACTTATAAGTCACTGTAACTTAAGCTAATATGTTATGGATTTATTTTGTTTGAATAACGAACAACATCATCAAATCACTTCACATGAACTAATATGAAAATAAAACAAAAGGCTATAACCTACTGGAATTAATCCAACCAAATAACCATTATATTCAGCATTTAAAATCGTCAAATCATGTTATATTGAGTTAAGTTTGATGTGTACCATAATTTGTTGGCTCCACCATAATTTGTAGAATGAAATTCTGGTTGAGTGAGACAAAGGCAATATGCTACTGCCTTTATAAGATTATCCTTTATTGTTTGAAGTTGTTATATTTATAAATTGACTAAAAGTTTGCTCTAGTTGCTTAATTCAAAGTCTGCTACGGTCCAAAGTTCCAAAATCCAAGTCCTTTTCATCCCTTAAAAATTCCAAAGTCCTAATATTTGCAAAAGATTTTAGAAAATCAAAAGTCCAAAAGTCTAGTCCTGAATAATCTCTCCTGGCTGAATCCAAATTTTTTCCCCATTCTGTGTGTTTTTCATGTGGTATTTATAGACAAAAAATTAAAAAAAAAAAACCTAATGTTATTTGGTTAAGGAAATAAAAACTATTTTGGAAATAAAATCAAGAACCAAGTAAAATAAGGTTTTGGCAAAAACTGCGCACGAGCCCGAGCGAGACTGGCGCTGGGTGAGAATTGAATGCTGGGGGCGAGCTGCTGCTGGGTGAAACTGTGGCCAATTCATCGCAGGCACTCTTGCGGCGAAATTGCCCAAGCCAATTCGACACACTTGCTGCTTTCGTCGACTTTTTATTATTATTATTTTTTATCTTTTATCTTTTTTTTGATATTTTTTATTTTTATTAAAAATAACTATTAAATATTATAAAAATAAATAATAAACAATAAATAAAATAAATATTATAAGTAATAAATATTATTAAAATAAATAACAAATATTAAAATAAATAATAAATACCACAAAAATTATTTCGGACTGTTCTAAAATCTTTGGACCGAACTGGGTCAAAAATTAAGAGTCTACAGGTATAGTGTTATGGTTAGAAGGGTGCACCGAGATAGTCCAATTGTTGTTCAGAATGAGGAGTTTCTCGGTGACCTAATTGAGATGCCTTTTAGGGAGTATGATCTAATTATGGGTATGGATTGGTTATCCAGGCATGGGGCTATGGTAGACTGTCAGCATAAATATGTTACCCTGAGAACACGTGATTGTAGAGTTGTGGTGGTATCTAGTGAGCAGAGACGTCTTTCATCCATGTTTATTTCAGTTTTATCAGCTAGGAGGATGATTCGGAAGGGATGTGAGGCATATCTTGCTCATGTTGTAGATATCAGAGTAGTGGGGTCTCAACTTGATAGTATACCTATAGTTGCTGAGTTTCTAGATGTTTTCCCTGATGAGTTGCCGGGGGCACCTTCTGAGAGAGAGGTGGAGTTTGGTATTGATTTATTGCCTGGTACCACTCCCATCTCTATTACCCTTTATCGGATGGCACCTGCAGAGTTGAAGGAGTTAAAGTTGCAGTTGCAAGAGTTGCTTGATAAAGGGTTTATTCACCCCTAGTGTGTCTCCGTGGGGAGTACCTATTTTGTTTGTGAAGAAGAAGGATGGCACCTTGAGATTTTGATTATAGATAGTTGAATAAGGTAAACATCAAGAATAAGTATCCATTACCTTGGATAGATGATCTCTTTGATCAGTTGAAGGGAGCAACAGTATTCTCTAAGATTGATATGAGATCAGGGTACCATCAATTGAGAGTTAGAGATGTAGATGTACCCAAGACAACCTTTCCCATGAGGTATGGGCATTATGAGTTTCTAGTGACAACCTAAGACTGTGATAGAGGTTAGAAGTTTTCTAGGCTTGGCATGCTATTATGGTCGATTTATGAGGGATTTTTCTATGATAGCTACACCACTAACCAGATTACTTCATAAAGGAGTTAGATTTGTGTGGATAGATCGGTGTCAGGTGAGTTTTGATCAGCTGAGGGAGATGTTGACTCAGACTCCTGTGCTTACCCTGCTTGTGGAAGGTAAACCATATGTCATATACAGTGATGCTTCTCATAGTGGCTTAGGTTGTGTTCTGATGTAGGAGAGTAGAGTCATTGCTTATGCATCTTGATAGTTAAAAGTCACATGAACTGAATTACCCGACTCATGATTTAGAATTAACAGCCATAGTTTTTGCATTGAAGATTTGGCGACATTACTTGCATGGGGAGAAGTGTTTCATTTACACTGATTATAAGAGTTTGAAGTATTTGGGTGTTCAGAAAGAGCTGAATCTTCGACAAAGATGATGGTTAGAGTTGATTAAAGATTATGACTATTTAATTGATTATCATCCTAGCAAGGCAAATGTCATTGCTGATGCCTTGAATTGAAAGTCTTTGGCAGGTTTGACTGCTTATTCACTCTTGTTGCTTGTTGCATTGAGAGCATTGCATGCCAGATTTGAGTCTTGTGATGATGGTGCATTGATGGCTCAGTTGCAATTGAGGTCAGTATTGTTGGATCATGTTAGGGAAGCTCAGTTGACAGATGAGAAGACTCATAAGATTGTGTTAGATTACCAAAAAGGGGAGAGTCAAAACATTCATGTGAGAAATGATGGCAGTCTATGGTATAGAGATAGGTTATGCATTCTTAACAATGCAAGATTGAAGAGAATGATATTAGCAGAAGAACATCTGTCAGTTTATGCTATGCACCTTGGTTAGATGTATTAAGAATTGAAATAATATTATTGGTGCTCATGTATAAAGAGGGACATAGCAGAATTTGTGTCCAAATGTCTCACTTGCCAGAGAGTGAAAGTTGAACACCAAGTTCCTTCAGGGTTACTTCAGCCATTGTCAATTATGTGGAACTTATGGATCAAATATCACATCTAGAACCCCACATACACATCTAGCATAGAATCTTAGAACTCAAAAACAAATCCTCCCTACCAAACCCACAACTAACCTGTAATTGAGAACTTGGGTGATTGGGATGAAGAAATGAATTGATTTAAACGCCACAAGTCAGACTTGATAAGTTAGAACCAATTCTTCATGCAACAAGAATAAGAAAACAACCTCTCAAACTTGAAAACACATCAGTTACATTCAACAATATGAAAATTCGTAGTCACCCTTTTGAGTTCTTTTTCCCCGCCCTATATAGTTGGAAAAGAAGAACTAATGGCTTAAAAGTCTAGGTTTACCTGTATCTAGTCATAATAGCATTAATTATTCATCCACATCAATAATATAACCTAAATTACTACCCATAATTCTGACAACATTGATGGGCAGATTCTACATGCATTTTGGTGTTGTTTCACATATGTCTAGTCACACTAGCACTAAACCACATCAATATTATATTTCAAATTCATGCTAATGCCCATCACCATACTTATGGGCAGATTCTTCATGCTTCTTGGTGAGTTTTTGACTTTCTTTTCATGATCCATCATATTCAGTACAAGTTGGTCTATTTTTTTTATTAATCCACCTTTGAATGAAGTGTTGGTACACATGCTGGAGTTTCTTTGATTGTGATCTTGTGATTGGTCCACTTGGCATAATGATATCATCAACATATTTGCTGCCTTTTGTAGATTCATCAAGCTTGCTTATAGTTTCCTCATCATTCCCACCTTGCTCAAAAAGATTTGTCCTCAAATCTGAACCTACATCAAAAGAAGAAAGATTACTAACATTGAAAGTTGCAGAAACATTATACTCTCCTGGTAGATCGATTTTGTAGGCATTGTCATTGATTTGTTCTAAAACTTGGAATGGGTCATCTCCCCTAGCATCCAACTTGGATTTTCTTTGTTTAGGAAATTTTTTCTTTCTCACATGAACCCATACCCAATCACCAGGTTGGAAAATCACATTTTTCCTTCTTTTATTTGCTTTATGGGCGAATGATTCATCCTTCTTTAGGACTAGCAAAACCAGATCAGTACATGGACTAAGACTTTCATGCACATGTCCCTTTGCTAGCAACTCCTCCACTTGCCTTTGAAGTTCCTTGGTTTCCTCCGAATTACTTCTATAAGCTAGTCGATTAGGAATTGTTGAGCCCGGAATGAAGTCAATTTGATGCTCAATCCCTCTTAAAGGTGGTAAACCTTTTGGTACTGTAATATCCTCATATATGCTCTAAAAGTTGTGATTATGTTGTTGTTATTATTGTTGTTGTTATATTGGATTGAATATATGTGTTAATTGCAAGAGAAAAGAAATTGGGAAAGAAAATAGGGTTTAGAGAGAATGGTATATGTTGTGTATATGATGATATATATAACATATAAATTGGTCAAATGAAGAGTCAAGGTGATGGTTAAGTGGAAGAAGATATTTTTGGGTTGTTATTGAAATTACTATAAAGGGCATGCATAATGAAAAGAAGTTTAACTATGTTAAAGAGGGCATTTTGGTAATTCTTCTTTTGAAATTGTGTGGTGGAGATTAATAAAGAGTTTGACTTTTATTTTGATCAATTTCCTTTCTTCTTTTCACGTGTGGCCGGCCAACCTAAAGAACAAGAGAGAAAGCAAAGGTTTGATGATATTTTGAGCTCAAATTGAAGAAGTTCTAAGTGGTTAAGTGGAAATCCAAGAAGATTCACTATATTTGGTAAGTTTCTCTTGATTCTTTTAAGTTATTTAAGTTGTTTGTGAGTTGATTGTGGATTTTAAAGTGGGGTTGTGTTGATTGTTATATGTTGGATTTAATTGGTTGTGGTGTTGGTTTTGGATTTGAAGATGATAAGTTAAGAGTGATGTTGGTTTAGGGTTTTGGAAATGGTAAGTGATATTATATTGTGTTATTTTGGATTAGGTTATGGAAGAAAGTGATTTGCTCTAATTTGAGAAGTGAAGAATTCTTGGAGAAAAGGAAGTGTTTAGAGTTGTATAATTGGTGCTAAAGGTAAGTACAAATTATATGGGTACAAACATGCATATGTTGTTTAATCTTAAAACACTTTTGTTTGTAAATGTGATAGAGTATCAAATGTATTGTTAATGAATGTTGGTGATGAAAATATTGTGATGAGCATGTAAAATAATTGCTAATGATGTTGATTATGTCCATTTGAATGAGGTAATGCTGTGTACAATGTGTGTTAAGTTAACCAAAAGAAATTTGGCTACATTTAGAGTTTATGCATGAGAGACACGTAATTTGGGGCAGTCGCTATTATTCATGTGCGGTCGCAACTTAGGTCGGGCTTCTGACCGCGAAACCTACTGTAATAATGTTTCATCTTTTGATTGTGAGGTGCGGTCGCGACTTAGGTCGGGCTTCTGGCCGCGAAACCTACTGTAATAAGGTTTCATCTTGTAATTGTATGGGGCGGTCGTATTCAGGTGAGGCGCGACCGCTAGAAAGGTTCTGTTCACCTTATTGGAAGCAATCTAATCCTACAACAAGATTCTCAAATACATGTTAAATAGATCATCCATTTGAGTTGTCAAGGATCAAAATAGAGATCATTTGTCTAACATCATTGTTGAATCATGAAATGTGAGATGATATGGAATTGATAATGCATATGATATTACATGAACAAGGTTATGTATTGTGTATTGTGAGGCTTGTGAATGGTGATGTGTATTATGAATAATGTACTTTGAAATGTGATACTAATAATGCTATATACATAATATGAATTGAGATATGAAATGCTATAAAGCCATTGTGATTGGCTATGATGGTTCAATTGAAAGATATATGGCATGTTTGCCTAATTGATGAGAATTGAGAATGATATGTAAATGAATTGTGTGGCTAATGTGTTATTCCATTTTCAGAGTATGTTATTGGTGGCATGCCTAATGATAGTAACAATCTCTTGAAGTTAGGTTGGATTGAATCCTTGAAGCCTAATTGAGATGTTACAACCCTTGAAGCTAGGTTGGGTTGGTTCTTGAAGCCAAGTTGGGTTGAAGCTTAGCATGCTTTGCTCCCCTTGAAGCTTGGTTGAACTTAATCCATGAAGCCTAGTTGGGTATATGATAATGATAGATGTGATAACAAAACCAAAGCATTAACTCTGAAAATCGAATAGCATATTAGTGTGTCTTGGGCCCAATGCTTGTCTTTGTTTAATGTGAGTCATGATTTGTTTAATGTTGTTCATGAATGGTTAAATGAATAACTAATGAGGCATATGAAATGTAAAGGTATGTTGTTAGCCTTGCATATATGATGTTACATGTATAATATGGATTGAGAATTGGCATTGCATTGCACTGAAGCATAACACTAGCACATTTTGTCTTACTAAGCCGTTGGCTTAGCGCGATAGTGTTTGATCGCGCAGGTAATAGGGTTGAACCCGAGAGCTCTTCGAGACCGAGTGAGAGTAGACAGTGAAGAGTTGATTTTGGGAACTTAAAGATCAGAGGAGACTTGCCAATCATGTATAACTCTTTTATATTTTGAAAAGTAATGATTTTAATGTACATATGTGTATATTTGTAAATATGAAATTAAATGTTTTCATATATGTAAATATTTGATAAATTCCGCTGCGTAACAACTAAATGTATCTTTATATATATCTATTTAGTTTTGAATTATAAGTTAACTACTTATCTTTCTATAATGTATACAATTGAAAGATTATGGTATGGTTTAAAATGTTTTAAATGTTAAGAAAATCCGTAGCATCTCTATGTTTAGTGCATGTATACTACATTGTGGTGTTTGTAGTGTGCATGTATTGAATGTAGGGGTGTTACAGGTACATCTTCTGGAAAAATATCTCCAAATTCCTATAAAAGAGAACTAACACAACTAGGCAAAGGGTTATCAAGGTCAGATGTAGAAATCAAGGTATCTTTGTACCTAAGTATAACCAGACTTCTTTTCTCACAAAAAGCACTCCTTAACTCTTTTCCTTTTGCATAGAAACACTCTCTTTTATTTTCTCTCCCTTTCTCTTTTTCTCTCACCAATGGGCCATTTTTATCATTCCTTTTCTCACATTTTGGCTCTTGTACTCCATTTTTATTTGTTTTACCCTCACCACCAGAATTCCTTTCAAATGATCTTAAAATCTTCACTTGATCTTCATACACTTATTTAGGTGACAATGGAGCAAGAGTGAAATTTAAACCATTTAGGCTGAAAGAATAATGATTCTTAAAGCCATCATGCAAAGCTTTTCTATCAAACTGCCATGAACGGCCAAAAAGGATATGGCTAGCATGCATAGGCACAACATCACAACAAACTTCATCTTTGTATCTCCCAATTGATGGGGGTACTGCTTTGTTACCCTCACCTCCCCACAATCATTTAACCATTACAACTTGTAGGGGCTAGGATGTTTTGTGCATGCTAACCCTAATTTATCTACAAAATCAGTACTAGTAACATTTGCACAACTACCCCCATCAATGATCATGCTGCACACTTTTCCATTCACAATGCAACAAGTATGGAAAATGTTCTCTCTTTGATTACTTTTTTCATCTTTAACTTGCATGTTTAAAGCTCTTCTAATAACCAAAGATTCACCATGGGCAGGATATTCAATGACATGTTCAATTTCCTCTAGTGGTGGCATGTTATCATTATCATCATCACTTTCATGTTCACTAGCACTATCAATTTCACCATTATCTCATATCAACATGATTTTCTTATTTGGACATTGAGATGCTATATGCCCTACTCCTAAACACCTAAAGCATTTAATGGTACTATGCTTTTGATTAGAGTTAGATGTTTTAGAGTTACCTTTAGGGTCAGCTGGAACTTGTTTTTCCTTTCCTTTCCAGGTAGCCTCCTTCCCTTTAGGATTATCATCTTTCTTTGGCCATTTTGAAGTGAAACTAGGGCTGGAATTAGAAAATCCCTTTGCTGCTCCCTTGAGTTTCAGTTGCTTCTCCACTTTCATGGCCATATGTACCATATCTTCAAGCTCTACATAATGATGTAATTCAATTATGTTAGCAATCTCTCTATTCAACCCACTCAAAAATCAAGCCATAGTGATTTCTGGATCCTCCTCTATATTAGTTCTACTCATGATCATCTCCATCTCTTTATGGTAATCCTTTACTGACATGGATCCTTGAGTTAACCGCTGTAATTTTTGGTGTAGCTCCCTATAGTAGTAAGATGGTACAAATCTCTTTCTCATCACAGTTTTCATTTCAAGGATTCAATGGAGTTTTTGAGGATTCTTCATCAATTGGTAAGTTTCTTTATCAATTTTGCAAGTTCTTTGGAATTCTATGGAAGAATATGATATCTGGATTTTGGGATTGTGTATTTGCATGTTTTAATAGCTTATTTGGGTATGTATAAAGTAATTGTGAGTAGTTAATAATGATTTTAAGGTTAGATTGAAGAAGTGATTGAATTTAAGTTGAGTTTGGAAGTGGTTGTGTTGAATGGTTGAGTGTGCGAAATGCAAAATTTTGCCTGACATGGCCATGTCATTGGGCATGTCAACGGTGCTGAGTTTCAATGTTAATGACACAACCAATAACACGGGCATGTCTCTGAGCATGACATAGCTACTGTAAGGCAAGATAATTGACACGGCCAATAACATGCCCATGTTGTTGGGATGTCAAAGTTTCTGTAAGGCAGAGTTAATGTCATGGGCAGTGACACGCCCATATCGTTGGATGTGTCAAAACTTCTATAAGAATGGGTTAATGACATGGTCATTAACACACCTTTGTTGTTGGCCGTGTTACTTAAGGAAATTGTCCAAAATAACTCTTTCTTTGTCTTTCATTTGTAATTCCTAATTTAAATTATTTAATGTTGAGAATGCCTTAGAATGTGATATTATGATCACATTTGGCTTAGGCATTGAGAGAGAGTAGTTTGCCCAACCCTAGTGTTGAAGGGAAACTTGGAAGAGAAGGTTGGAGGGAGTATTAAAGCTTGTTTTGGAGTGCTTTCTAAGGTAAGTACAAACTTTTGATAAATTAGATATGTTGGCATTAGATTGGGCTTAACACATTTTGGATGGAAAATGTGTTAAGCTATTTGATACATTGAACATTTATGAATATGGTGGTATGGCATGTAAATTGTTATGTTATTTTTAATGGCTAGATTGAATAAAATATGAATTATGTGCAAAATGTGAAAATGACCCAAAGTGTTTGGGTAATGTGGTTTTGTTATGAAATATCCTATGTTGTGATGAAATGTTGAAATAAAATGGCATTGATATGAATAAGGAAAAAAAAAGGGAAAATGAGAAAGAAATTGATGATGGAAAATGTGAATTAATTGTGTGCCTAGTATGCTATTAAATTTTTAAAGTTCTGTGTTTGGCGGTATGCCTATGATATTTGCCTTCGGGGCTAAACGCTTGGCGTCACTATGATATGAATTGCCTTCGGGGCTAGCTTTTGAGCATTACTTGATTTGCCTTCGGGGCTAGATACTTGGTGTCATTATGGACTAAAATAGTAACTATGGGATTTGAATGATGTATTAGTTTGTTTGGCCCATGCTTGTGTATATGTTTGTGCGAATTATTAAGTGATAAAAGAACATATTTAATAGTGAGCTTGGATGCCACATTGTGACATAGCATATAAGCATCTTGTATTGGCATTGTTTTTAAGTTTTATTATTATCAAAGTTTATACTACTAGGCTTTTAGCTTAGCACGAATACAATTCATCTCGCAGGTGACAAGGGTGATCCGGTAGAGCCGGAGAGTCTACTAGACCTGGTCAGGTCTAGGCTTGCGTTTGTTGAGCTTGAACCATTTCCGCTACATCCAGAAAAGAGCCATTTTGCCAGCATGTATATATTTTATATTATAGTACATTTTAATATTATGTATATTATATTATATTTTTAGAGTATATATATTGTAACTTATAATGAATGTTTTATATAATTGAGTAATGTGAGGTTTTATATATTTTGATATATATATATAAATATATGTATAAATGTTTTGAGGAATAGGGAATAAGAAAATTTTTATTAAATTAGGTTGTAACATTTTTATACTGTATATACATATTATACATATATTGGGTGTGTATTATATGTATATAGGGTATAAGGGTGTTACAGGTGCGGATATACTTACCTGGCTTGACTTACCTTTATTATTGTAGTATGACAGCTGTGTGATCCATGGTGGTGGAAATGTCCATAAGTCATGCCAATGGTATGAGTGAGTGCCACCAGTTGTTCGGAGAATGATCCGTGAATGTGGCTTTGAAGAATTTGTATTGCAACTGCCAACCAAAGGGTTCCAAATTGACAGAAGCGTGATCCAGGCATACCTTTCATTTACCCATTGGAGAGATAACCATTGGTTTGGTGGACTTTACTGCAATAATGGGTTTGAAATGTGATGGAATCCCCGTTACATTAACTAATGACATTTGGCTGCGGATGAGATTCGACATTTGATCAGTTTAAGGCCTATGTATAATGAAGCATGTAAGATTAAATATGAATATATTTGACAGTATTGGTTGAGGCAAACTCAACCCGTACAAGGTGAATGAGCGGAAACATACACCTGAGGGTTCTTATTGTATCTGTTAGCCACAACAATTTTATTCAGTACTGAGGCGTCGATCCACCTGTTAGTCCTACGTGTGTTGTCTAATTTTGAGCTCTTACCATATTACACTTGGGGAGAGGTGGTGATGCGGAACTCATGGATCAAATATTACATCTAGAACCCCACATACACATCTAGCATAGAATCTTAGAACTCAAAAACAAATCCTCCCTACCAAACCCACAACTAACCTGTAATTGAGAACTTGGGTGATTGGGATGAAGAAATGAATTGATTTAAAAGCCACAAGTCAAACTTGAAAACACATCAATAACATTCAACAATCTGAAAATTTGTAGTCACCTCTTGAGTTCTTTTTCCCCTCCCTATATAGTTGGAAAAGAAGAGCTAATGGCTTAAAAGTCTAGGTTTACATGTATCTAGTCATAATAGCATTAATTATTTATCCACATCAATAATATAACCTAAATTACTGCCCATAATTCTGACAACATTGATGGGCAGATTCTACATTTATTTTGGTATTGGTTCACATGTGTCTAGTCACACTAGCACTAAACCACATCAATATTATATTCCAAATTCGTGCTAATGCCCATCACCATACTTATGGGCAGATTCTTCATACTTCTTGGTGAGTTTTTGACTTTCTCTTCATGATCCATTTTTATTCAGTACAAGTTGGTCTCACTTTTCATTAATCCACCTTTGAATGAAGTGTTGGAACACATGCTGGAGTTTCTTTGATTGTGATATTGTGATTGGTCCACTTGGCATAATGATATCATCAACATATTTGCTGCCTTGTGTAGATTCATCAAGCTTGCTTATAGTTTCCTCATCATTCCCTCCTTGCTCAAAAAGATTTGTCCTCAAATCTGAACCTACATCAAAAGAAGAAAGATCACTAACATTGAAAGTTGCAGAAACATTATACTCACCTGTAATATCCTCATGTATGCCCTAGAAGTTTTGTTTATGTTGTTGTTGTTGTTGTTGTTGTAAATGGGATTGAATGTATATGTTATGTGATAAGAAAAGAAATTTGAAAGAGAATGCTTGTGTATATGTGTTTTGGGAAAGAAAAGAGGGTTTAGAGAAAAGTGTATATGTTGATTATATTGTAATATATATAACATATAAATTGGTCAAATGAAGAGTCAAGGGGGAAGAGATATTTATCTTGTTGAGTATGAAATTACATTAATGGGCATATAAGAGACAAGAGGCTAGTTAAATGGTTAAGGGTATTAAAGTAATTTTCTTTTGGAAATCACTTGGTGGAGATTAAAAGGAGAAATTGACTTTGTTTCTTCATCATTTTCTCTTCTTCTTGATGGTAGTGGCCGGCTCCTCCAAAGACAAAAGAAAACAAGAGAGCTAGAGAGGTGTTTGAAGTTCTAAACTCAAATTGAAGGAAGATTGAAGTGATCAAGTGTTGATTCAAGAAGTTTATAGCCTTGGTAAGTTTTCTTTTGGATCTTTTGCTTGTTTAAAATGATGTGTGGATTTGATAGATGATCTAAGAGTGTGTTGCTTGATTTTGTTATACTCAAGTGTGTTTGATTAGTTTAATTTTGGATATTAGGATGAATTGATGAAAGAAGTAAGTTCTTTTCTTTAATTTCTTTATTCTTTTGAAGTGGTATTTGAAGTGAATTAGGGTTTGTTGATTAGTTGATGATAGGTGTTTGTGATGTGTTTTCAAGTGTTAAAATTGGTGTTAAGTTAAGAGTTTAAAAAGGTATTGATGTTGGAAGTGGTGGATGTTGGTTTTAGGGTTTTGGAATGGTTTGTATGTAAATGTGATGTTAATGTATTGTTAAAGTGATTATTGTGATGTTTATGTAAGATATGTGTTTATGTCATTGATTGTGTTCATTTGAATGAGAGGATTGTTGTGCAAAAAGTATGGAAATGCAATTGAAAGAGTGTTGGTTTTTGGTTAGGATTTTGTTCATGAGTGACACGGCCAAAAGCAAGAGAGACACGGCCAAGTCATGGAAATTTTGGCCGTGTTGGGCTGATTTTTAGGAGACACGGCCGTGTCCCATGCCAGTGTCTGTCACTGCCAAAATTCAGTTGAGAGACACGGCCACAAGCTTGGCCGTGTCCCTCAAATGTGTTGGCTACTGTTTTTATTTTTGTTCTTTTTGTATGGTTTTGATTCTTCAAAGATATTATTGATACTTAAACCTAAACATAAACACTTTAAATATATTTCAAAGATAAGAATGATCTAATCAAATATATGGGGAACATACATTCATTGATGTTGAGATTGTAGCACACATTTGTTGATATTGATGATACATATGAACAATGTTAGGCTATATGCATTGTGAATGGTAATGTGGTATGTACTTTGAAATGTTGTATCAATGATGTTATATGATTAATATGAATTGAGATATTGTTTGATTGAGGCCATTGTGATTGGCTATGATGATTCAATTGAAAGATATATGGCATGTTTGCCTAATTGATGAGAATTGAGAATGAAATGTAAATGAATTGTGTGGCTAATGTGTTATTCCATTTTCAGAGTTTGTTATTGGTGGCATGCCTAATGATAGTAACAATCTCTTGAAGTTAGGTTGGATTGAATCCTTGAAGCCTAATTGAGATGTTACAACCCTTGAAGCTAGGTTGGGTTGGTTCTTGAAGCCAAGTTGGGTTGAAGCTTAGCATGCTTTGCTCCCCTTGAAGCTTGGTTGAACCTAATCCTTGAAGCCTAGTTGGGTATATGATATTGATAAATGTGATAACAAAACCAAAACATTAACTCTGAAAATTGAATGGCATATTAGTGTGTTTTGGGCCCATGCTTGTCTTTGTTTAATATGATTCATGAATGGTAAAATGATTAACTAATGAGATATATAAAAGGATGTTGACATGTGATATGTACATATATTGTGGTTTATGGAATGTAAAAGTATGTTGCTATCTTTACATCTATGATGTTGTTCTTATTAATAAATTGTGTGGCATTGCATTGCACTAATGCATAACATTAGCATGATTTGTCTTACTAAGCCGTTGGCTTAGCGCGATAGTGTTTAATCGCGCAGGTGATAGAGCTGATAGAGTTGAACCCGAGAGCTCTTCGAGACCGAGTGAGAGTAGACGTTGAAGAGTTGACTTTGGAAACTTAAAGATCAGAGAACATTTGCCAATCATGTATAATTTCTTTATAATTTGTAAATATTGTTTATAATGTGAATATATGTATATTTGTAAATATGGATTTAAATGCTTTCATATATGTAACGATTTTATAAATTCCGCTGTGTATTAACTAAATGTATATATATATATATCTATTTGTTTTATTTTATAAGTTAATTACTTATTTTTCTCTAATGTATAATGAGAAAGCTTATAGTATCATTTAAAATGTTTTGAATGTTAATAAAAATCCGTAGCATTCCTATATTCGATACATGTATACTACATTGTGGTGTATGTAGTGTGTATGTATTGGGTGTGGGGGTGTTACATCACCTGGTAGATCAATTTTGTAGGCATTGTCATTGATTCGTTCTAAAACTTGGAATGGGCCATCTCCCCTTGCATCCAACTTGGATTTTCTTAGTTTTGGAAATCTTTTCTTTCTCATATGAACCCATACCCAATCACCAGGTTGGAAAATCACATGTTTCCTTCTTTTATTTGCTTTATGGGCAAATGATTCATCCTTCTTTAGGACTAGTAAAACTGGAACAGTACATGGACTAAGACTTTCGCACACATGTCCCTTTGCTAGCAGCTCCTCCACTTGCCTTTGAAGTTCCTTGGTTTCCTCTGGATTACTTCTATAAGCTGGTCAGTTAGGAATTGTTGAGCCCGGAATGAAGTCAATTTGATGCTCAATCCCTCTTAAAGGTGGTAAACCTTTTGGTACATCTTCTGGAAAAACATCTCCAAATTCCTGGAAAAGAAAACTAACACAACTAGGCAAATGGTTATCAATGTCAAATGTAGAAATCAAGGTCTCTTTGTAACTAAGTACAATCAGACTTCTTTTCTCACAAAAAGCACTCCTTAACACTTTTTCTTTTGCATAGAAACACTCTCTTTTATTTTCTCTCCCTTTCTCTTTTTCTCTCACCAATGGGCCATTTTTATCACTCTTTTTCTCACACTTGGCCTCTTGTACTCCATTTTTATTTGTTTTACCCTCACCACTAGAATTGCTTTCAAATGATCTCAAAATCTTTACTTGATCTTCATACACTTATTTAGGTGACAATGGAGCAAGAGTGAAATTTAAACCATTTAGGCTGAAAGAATAATGATTCTTAAAGCCATCATGCAAAGTTTTTCTATCAAACTGCCATGGATGACTAAGAAGGATATGGCTAGCATGCATAGGCACAACATCACAGCAAACTTCATCTTTGTATCTCCCAATTGCAAAAGAAAACAGAACCTGCTTTGTTACCCTCACCTCCCCACAATCATTCAACCATTGCAGCTTGTAGGGGCTAGGATGTTTTGTGCATGCTAACCCTAATTTATCTACAAAATCAGTACTAGCAACATTTGCACAAGTACCCCCATCAATGATCATGCTGCACACTTTTCCATTCACAATGCAACGAATATGGAAAATGTTCTCTCTTTGATTACTTTCTTCATCTTTAATTTGCATGTTTAAAGCTCTTCTAATAACCAAAGATTCACCATTGGCAGGATATTCAATGATATGTTCAATTTCCTCTAGTGGTGGCATGCTATCATTATCATCATCACTTTCATGTTCACTAGTACTATCAATTTCACCATTATCTCGTATCAACATGATTTTCTTATTTGGACATTGAGATGCTATATGCCCTACTCCTAAACATCTAAAGCATTTAATGGTACTATGCTTTTGATTAGAGTTAAATTTTTTAGAGTTACCTTTAGGGTCAGCTGGAACTTGTTTTTCCTTTCCTTTCCAGGCAGCCTCCTTCCCTTTAGGATTATCATCTTTCTTTGGCCATTTTGAAGTGAAACTAGAGCTGGAATTAGAAAATCCCTTTGCTGCTCCCTTGAGTTTCAGTTGCTTCTGCACTTTCATGGCCATATGTTCCATATCTTCAAGCTCCACATAATGATGTAATTCAATTATGTTAGCAATCTCTCTATTCTGCCCACTCAAAAATCCAGCCATAGTGATTTCTAGATCCTCCTCTATATTAGTTCTACTCATGATCATCTCCATCTCTTTAATGTAATCCTCCACTGACATGGATCCTTGATTTAACCGCTGCAATCTTTGGTGAAGCTCTCGATAGTAGTAAGATGGTACAAATCTCTTTCTCATCAAAGTTTTCATTTCAGCCCAAGTAGCGATGGTTCTTTCTCCATTTCTTGTCTTGGAAATCATCATTTGATCCCACCAAATTAGTGCATAATCTGTGAATTCAACTGTTGCAATTTTAACTTTCTTCATTTCACTATAATTATGACAATCAAACACCAACTCAACTTTTCTTTCCCATTCAAGGTAAGCTTCAGCATCATTTCTCCCCTTGAATGATGGTATCTTCATTTTTATGGAAGATATGTTACTGTCCCTTTGTTGAGGTCTTCTTTGATCAATTGATTCCTCACTTTCTTCATCATCTTCCCTTTCTACATCATCATCATTAATCATGTTTCCTCTCCCTCTATTCTGCCCCCTTCGATTAGTATTATTCTGTTCCCTTTGTATTATGCTGTCTACATCACCTCTCATGTTGTTTATGGCCAAATCAAACCTTTCGAATTTCCTTTGCATTGCCTCTAACATGAAGGCTATGTCATTCATGGTCATGTCATGTTTTTCACCTCCAAAATTTGACATGGTATAAGAACCTGCAAGAAAATGTTAGTAAAGAAAAAATTTTCTCACCACACTCCCTTACGTGATTCGCTCAAGATCAAATTGTCACTCCTCTTGTATTACACTCAAAAACTTGGTCCTTGTTACCTCTAAATTCTCATTTTATCAAGTTGAATTTCAGAACTGAATCCACTTAAATCAAGTAAAACAAGTTTTGTTTTAAGGACTCTACAAGGAACCTAATGAACAAAATGACTTCAGTAATTCTAGAAGCAATTTAATTTAAACAACAAGAACTAAAAGTTAACACAAGAAGTAAAAAGTATTTGTGTTAATCAAACAAAAGTAACTATGATTGAGAATTGGCTACTTAATGCATACAAGAAACAAGAGGTCTATGAAAGAATGAAACTAAGAATACAAAGAAAAATAGTTCTGGATATTGAAAAATAGAATTCAAATCACTCCAATGAGTAATCTAAATATGCAACCTAAATCTATTCCCAATGCAAGATATGCTCTAAATATCAGATTTTGAATGCTAAATGGATGCATAATGAGGAGCTGATGTAATTTGATCAAATATAATAAGGTAGTAAGCTGTTAATGGTATAAATATTCAAAAAAATCTCAAAAACTTGTGTAGAAAAATATTGGACAGAAACAGGTACGAATTTTTTTTTCTTTTATGTTGAGGAAGTTGAATCTGATTCTTTTTTTTTGCTTTGTTTTTCTTTTGATCTTTTCCTTCTTCTTTTTTTGAACTTTCAGTAAACAAAAATAGAAATTGAAAAGTTAAACAAAAGTCCACAGATTTGAAGAACAAGAACAAGGTGCAACAAGAACAGAAAATGAAGAAACAAGAAACTAAATCTGGTTCTCTTTTTTTTTGTTTTTTTTTCCTTTGGATAATTAAAACATAAAAGATACCTAGAGATTTATCTTCAAGCCAAAGCTCTGATACCAAATGATACGGAACTCATGGATCAAATATTACATCTAGAACCCCACATACACATCTAGCATAGAATCTTAGAACTCAAAAACAAATCCTCCCTACCAAACCCACAACTAACCTGCAATTGAGAACTTGGGTGATTGGGATGAAGAAATGAATTGATTTAAACGCCACAAGTCAGACTTGATAAGTTAGAACCAATTCTTCATGCAACAAGATTAAGAAGAAAACCTCTCAAACTTGAAAACACATCAATTACATTCAACAATCTGAAAATTCGTAGTCACCTCTTGAGTTCTTTTTCCCCTCCCTATATAGTTGGAAAAGAAGAACTAATGGCTTAAAAGCCTAGGTTTACATGTATCTAGTCATAATAGCATTAATTATACATCCACATCAATAATATAACCTAAATTACTGCCCATAATTTTGACAACATTGATGGGCAGATTCTACATGCATTTTGGTATTGGTTCACATGTGTCTAGTCACACTAGCACTAAACCACATCAATATTATATTCCAAATTCGTGCTAATGCCCATCACCATACTTATGGGCAGATTCTTCATGCTTCTTGGTGAGTTTTTGACTTTCTCTTCATGATCCATCATATTCAGTACAAGTTGGTCTCACTTTTCATTAATCCACCTTTAAATGAAGTGTTGGAACACATGCTGGAGTTTCTTTGATTGTGATCATGTGATTGGTCCACTTGGCATAATGATATCATCAACATATTTGCTGCCTTGTATAGATTCATCATGCTTGCTTATAGTTTACTCATCAGGCGGGCCTTGCCTATCTCTATTACAGCTTCTACAAAATTAGTAGGAATAAAAGATCATTTACAGGTTTTATGGTCATCGTCAAAGTTTGAATATTTATCTTAATTTATTCAAATGATGCATATGAGCCAGCTTGATCACTTTTTTTATGACAGGTGTGGG
This sequence comes from Garcia nutans, assembly GCA_947685225.1. Classification (NCBI taxonomy): domain Eukaryota; kingdom Viridiplantae; phylum Streptophyta; class Magnoliopsida; order Malpighiales; family Euphorbiaceae; genus Garcia; species Garcia nutans. Next base: position 48,431,245 of record CANTUV010000059.1, read on the forward strand.
CATACAAACATAATATGGTGAAGGTGCCTAGTCTTCTAGGAAGCTGGATGGGGTGCCAGAGATTAGGCCATTTATTGTCTAGTGGTAAAGAAGTGCCTAGTAGTCATCAAGTGCACTCTCAGCATTACCAGCCGAGTCGCCTGACCTAGGATCAGGTAAAAGATAAAATTAGTATTATTATTGAATTTTATAACGAAAAAAACTTACCTGTGTCATTGTCTTATAGGTAAATATAGCTTGGTGGAGAGCTGAGGAGACAGCGAGCTCGACCGTTAGCATGAACAATGCATTACCCCTACATAACTCTCGCCAAATTATCACCAGGCCTGTGTCCAATGGCTGGTTTCTTAGTGAGAGAGTACATAATTGGTTCCTTAGCCCTGATCAGAGGTAGGTACCAGCCAACATCCCATCATCTGTACTGACTTGCATATCTATGCCAAAGAATACATAGAGACATGGCTGAAATGGATATGATATTGATGCACTCTTGCTCTGACCAAATTTGTCATATAATGGGTTCATACGGGACCAGCTGTTGTACTTTGAAGTTGCTTCAGATGGGTTTAAAGATTTCAAGGAAGGAGGAGATGAAGAAGAAGAAAAAGAAGAAGAAGAAGAAGGTGATAACATGGAGGAAGAAGGTGTTGAAGAAAATGAGGAGGAGGAGGATGATGGTGAGGAAGGTAGCGGGGATGAAGAGGAAGAAAAGGATATGGAGGAAGACAGTACAAGGAATGCTGCCCATGATGATACTACGGCTGCCTCCTCTCATGTTGATATAATATAATATGTCATAGTTGAACCTGCCTTGTCATTGTACTCATTTAATTTGAATTGTTATAGGTGATGGAGCAATCCAATGGTCCCAGTTATGATGTAGCTGGTCCATCTCACATAGAAACACAGTAGCCTGATATGCCACCCGTAAAGCCTTATGTCGATTCATCTTCTGGGTTTTAGGGCTTCGATCTGAGCTATCTGGTTTGTATTTCCTGTTTCATATTTAAATATGCTAAATATATGCATGAAAATGTATGAATCTAATTTTTCCTTTTCTGGCTCACAACGGATGCTTGAGGAACAAAATGGGAAGTTGTAGGATGAACTGGCTACTAGTCGTTGGAGTGCAGATCATCTTGAAAGGAACTTTTAGGACTTCAGATTTCAAGGCTATAGAGATCTTGGTGCATCTTCATCAAGGAGGCCCAGGATGGATGACCATGACGTGCCACCTCCCTTCTCAGGCTTTGATTATGATAGGATTGATTCTCAAGATAACCGTGATCCAAGCACTTCTTTCTCAGAAGGAAACTGGATAGATGATGTGCCTCCACCTCCAACAGGCATGATTTTCTGAGTGCTTTATTTAATTATAGACTGCCTCCTCCTTCACAGTGATATGTCGTGCACTGTATTGAGAAAATTATTGTAAAAATAAAATACTGTTACAAATGAAATAATTTGACTTTTTCAAATGATCTTTTTTTTTAATGTCTGGACATTTCTTTTACTTTGACTTTTCTGTATTACATTTATATATATAACTTTATACCATGTCGAAATCATTTAAATTATTTTAATGCAGATTAATTAAATCAAAAAGCCAATACATACGGATTAGGTTTAACAATTTCCCACTCAGCTCATTAAACCTACTTCGTCATGGATTTAGAAAAATTTAACCCAATTCGGCATGGACTTCTGTTTCCTTAATCGACTTGGACTCTAGCCAGTGGATATATAAATCAATGAATTACTTTCCATTTTCCACATTCATAACATTAAGTCTTTGCAGAGCATCCCTAAATCAAAACACAGATTTTTTAACTTCAATATTTCCTCTTCCAAGTTCACAAAGATTTAAATTCTTTAAAAACTCCAGAATGACTGAAGCCAATTTAAAAAAGATAAATAACTTATTCAAATCGCCTACACATTGGGAACAAATATCATAGTCTCAGCACAATAACTTAAAGTGCTTCTAAAATGTCAAGTTAGACCATTCCTTCTTACATGCCATGGCTTCTTTTTGGGATATGAAAACTAAGACCTTCAAAATAAATAATTTTCAGATATATCCTATGATTGAAGAATTTGAAGTTGTTCTCAGATATCCAAGCAATAAACCTCTAGCGTTACCCGTACTGACTTCCAAAACTCAATAAAAGATGCAGATGTTGTTTCAACTTTCAAAATCCGATGTCTTGCAATTAACTAGAGGTGAGAAATTCCTGCTTGGTCCCTTGATCGATTTTTTCACCTCCCATTTGGCCCTCACCAAGGCATGAGGCGCATGTTTTGTCTATGCTTGCTTGGCCAATTCTTGTTTGTTTCTTCCGATGGGGACATTGATCTGCGAGTTCTAAATATTATGGATCAAATGAAAGGAGGCTTATTGCCAATACCCGTGATATTGGCCGAGACCCTAGTTGGATTGGACCAATTTAAATCAAAATCTATGAGGAGATTAACAGGGAGTCCGTTGCTGCTCAGGTAATTACCTAAATCACTCTCATGGGTTTTCAATTTAGGCCTTTTATTTTTATTGCACCATGCTAGTTTTCAAAACTAGCGAGTTGTCCTAATTTTTGCCTAAGCCGCCCTTGCGGGTTTTCAACTTAGCGGACTCTTTTTTTATTGTTTTATTGATTCCAATTTTTTCCTATATCGCCCTTATGAATTTTCAGAACTAGCAAACCGCCCTAATTTTTGCTTAGGTCCCTTATGGGTTTTCAACCTAACGTTAATTCTTACTTGTATTTACAGATCTGGCGATAAAACATCTCTGCTTACTTAACACTCCATCCATGGATTTTCCCAAATATCTACCATAACATCATTCTGCCAAGAAACTCCTCCATCTTGCTTCTTCTTATGCCGACTGGATTAACTGGATTAGTTCACGAGTTGTGATCAATATCCGTTCGTTGGTATCTTGGTGGAAGATCACTCATGTCACCATTCGGACGTATCTGATGTATGTTTCTCTTGCTGCTCTTCATCAGGGGACTTGCTATGATCCTCATCATCTTGACCGCCAGTATGGAGCCGAGCCTCAAGGTTCTGAGTTTACTCTGAATTTAGACATGCCTCGTCTGACTGAAGCTTTCATGGATCAACTGAAGTAAAGTTGGCTTGCACGCTATACTTATCGTTTACCATAGATTTTACATTTGTCAATTCCTTAGAGAAAATAATGTTAGGATGAACAATAATGAAAATAATAAAAGATGTTTCTTTTCCTTTTATAATTTGTCATCACCTTTCGCTATTGTATTATTTATTTTACCATATTTGGTCAAATACTTGAAACAGTCCATATAGAATAATTTTAATATTTTCTCTATTTTATTAAATTGGGGAACAACCAAACATAAAGCCAACATACACAATGTAACATCCCAACGGCCCTGGGCTTACGACTTGGTCTTTTCACCCAGCCTGCTTCAAGGGACTGCAACAGTGCTGCTTCCTCTCACGGTTCCACAGCAGGATTTGTTTATTTGGCCCAAGTCAAAGGTCGCCTCTCTCATTTCGATCCCAAGACCTTCCCCATAAGAGAGTCTTTTTCACTCAATGAGTACCATTTCTTCTAGTTAAATAAATATAACACCCTTATACCCTATATTCATACAATACATATTTCCAGCATATATAAAATACACATATACGGTACAAAAACTTCACAGACCGATTTAATAAAAATTTTCACATTTCTGATTTAAATTTTCAAATACTAAATCTATAAAATTAAATAGTATATAAAGATTCTTTACTTGTTATAGGAACTCAAAATAAACATTTTATATGAAAATCTCTGAGAAAAATCCCCAGAGTTTTGTATGTAATTTGGACATTTCCAAAATTCAGCAAAACATAACCTGCATCAGAAAATGCTCCCAAATAATTTCAAATCACCATTTCACCCATACTCCTTAATTTCACCAAGTTTCTCAAACATTTATATATATATATATATAATTTAGAATACATTTAAACCCCCATTTCAAATAACTTAACCCAAACATTCTTTAAAGTTTACAATACATAAAATCCAAAAATATGATATAATATGCATAATACTCAAAATATACAATAATATAAAATATATACATGTTGCTGACAGTGTTTCTGATTTTGATATAAACTCTACAAGCACAAGCACAAGTCTAAACCCAACCTGGTCTAGAAGAACTCTTCGGCTCAGCCGAACTTGCCTTATCACTTGCACAATATAACCAATCGCGCTAAGCAAAAAGCCTAGCGATAAAAACTTGATAACAATAAAACTCAAATGCAATGCCAATGCACAATGCATATGGATATCACATCATTCCATTTTCTCATACTTTTCAAATATTTCACAATCCACAATTCACATAAAAACAAACACAAGCATGGGCCTAAAGATAACTAATATGTTATTCAAATTTCAGAGTTACTATTTTGGTCTATAATGACACCATACGTCTAGCCCCGAAGGCAAAATATCAATGTAATAGTCCAACTAGGTCTGAGCTTATGATCCGGTCTTTTCACCCAGCCCAATTTTAAGGACTTATTTCTAAGACTTATGACCCGGTCTTTTCACCTCAAAAACATTTTCATAGTGACGTCGAGCATCTAGCCCGAAGGCAAGTCACGTCTCTAGCTCGAAGGCAAGTGATGTCCAACGTCTAGCCCAAAGGCAAATTTATAGGCATGCCACCAAACACAGAACTCTAAAAATTGAATAACATACTAAGCACACAATTTATTCACATTTCTCATTATCAATCTCTTTCTCATTGTCACATAATCAAGCTAGGCACATTGCCTTATTTTCTCATCTTTTTCTCACTTTTCTTATTTTTTTCATTTTTCTCATTTATATCGATATCAATTCATTTCATTATGTTTCGACATATCTCATTACATTATACCACATTTTTGCATTTACAACACATTACCCAATTACTTTGGGTATTTTCACATAATTCACATATTAATCACATTTAATGTAATCTAGCCAATACCAATGGCTTTTCACAATTAATTTTAACACATATATGACATTACAAATGGCATAGCACATTATTCATACATAACCAATGTATCAAGTAGCTTAACACATTTTTCAACCAAAATGTGTTAAGCCCAAATGTCATGCAAACATAACCAATGTATTCAAAGTTTGTACTTACCTCAAATAGCAACCAAAACAAGCTTAAAACAACCTCTAATCCTATCCTTCCAACTTGTCCTTCACCACTTGGATGAAGCAAATCAACCTTCCTCAATGCCTAAACCAAATATGATAACAAATAATCATTTAGTATCACATTTAATGGCATTTTCAATATTAAACCATAATTAAACCCCATCCAAGCAAAAATCCAAAAGTTAAGGCTAACCTCACTTTAACTTTGGATTCTCATACTAGGCCATTCATTTTAATATATTAAGTTTATTTATATTATTAGAAACATATTTTAATACAATTAAATCATTTACATTGCAAAAACACACTCTTATACACAAAACCCAAAAATGGCATAACCTTCCCCCATTGAAGGTTTTCCATTCCAACACAATCCATTAATCATTTTAAGCTTATATTCATCACTTATACCACCAAACAACAAGATTAAACCAATAAAATTATACAATTCAACAACTTTGGAAAAAATCATTTTCCAAAACCCTAAATCACACTTCAATTCTCAAACTCCAACTAAACACAACCAAATCCAATATTTGACTTTAAAATACTTGTTTAAGCACTAAAACAACTCATTTAGAACCAATTTGCATAATTAAAAACCATGATTTCTCAAACCCTAAAAGTCCATAACCTTAAATTCTCTCTCTTCACCATTCTTTATCCAAATTCGACCATTTCTTCAATCCAACCTTAAAATCATTAATAACTACCCAAAATAACTTCTTACACACCAATTCCAACAATTATAACATACTACTTAAATATTCAACATCTCAAATATTCCAAATTTTCATGGAAATCCAAAGAAAAAACTAAAGAACTTACTTTTTCAAGTAGAAATCACTAAAAATCCTCTTTGAACCTTTGAAATCCTTCAATTCTTGGAGCTAAGAAGAAGAAAAATCCTTAAGCTTTCTCCCATGGTGGTTCGGCCAAGAAGAAGAAGACTATTTTTTTTTCTTTCCTTTCATCTTTTAATTATAACCATATATATATATATATTATAATAACTTAATAAATAATTATTTAATTATTTATTAAAGAAATTAAAAGACTAAAAATCCATCATCCATTCAAAAATAATTTATTTTTGAATTATTTTATTAATTTTAAATTTCTAAAATTTATTTATAAAAATGCCATTGGACTTTGATTTTTCTTTTAAAAAGTGTTGACTTTATATGTTATGTATATTTTACATATATATCACATATATATTCCACTTTTTCATTTAAAATCTCTTCATTTTTCATTTAAAACCATTAATTTAATTTATCCTATTAAATTACAATTTATTTATCAAATTTCCAAAAATTAAAAATTTTTAAAAATTTGGGATATTACAATTCTCTCCTCCTAAAATAAATTTCGTTCTCGAAATTACCTGCTCTCAAGTCTGGAACAATTGGAGATACTGACTTTGCATAGTCTGCTCACTCTCTCATGTCGCCTCCTCAGTGGCATGATTACTCCAAAGGACTTTCACAAGTGGCACCCTCTTATTCCTCAATTCTTTAACCTCTCGTGCCAAAATCGCCACGGGTTCTTCCTCGTAAATTAGATATGGACTCCCCTCAACGGACTCCACTGACAAGATATGGGATGGGTCAGACCTATATCTCTGAAGCATCAAAACATGGAAGACATTATGAATTCGATCCAACTTAGGCGACAAAGCCAGTCTATAGGCTACTGGTCCACCTCTTTCCAATACCTCATAAGGTCCTATGAAACGAGGACTCCATGCAACCTCACTATCTCATTGATATACAGCTCAGCCAACCTTTCAAGAGAATAATCCATTCAAACTGGAAGAAAATGAGCTATCTTCGTCATCCGATCAACTATCACCCAGATTGCATCATGCTTCTTCTGGGTCAAAGGCAGTCCAGTCACAAAATCCATTGTCACTCGCTCCCATTTCCACTCTGGCACTGATAAAGGTTGGAGCAACCCTGAAGGAACCTGGTGCTTAGCCTTCACTCTCTGGCAAGTGAGACATCTGAATACAAACTCTACTATGTCCCTCTTCATACCTGACCACCAATAATGTCGCTTCAAGTCCTGATACATCTTGGTACTCCTAGGGTGCATAGCATAAAGTGACTGATGTGCTTCCTCTAATATCATCCTCTTCAATCCTGCATCATCAGGAATGCACAACCTATCTCTATACCATAGACTTCCATCATCACTCACAAGAAAGTCTCGATTCTCTCCCTTTTGGCAATTTGACGCAATCTTCTAGATCTTCTCATCTGCTAACTGGGCTTCCCTAACCTGATCCAATAACACTGGCCTCAATTGCAACTGAGCCATCAAAGCACCTTCATCACAAGACTCAAATCTAGCATGCAACGCTCTCAACTCAACAAGCAATGAGAGTGAATAAGCAGTCAAACCTGCCAAAGACTTCTGACTCAAGGCATCAGCAACAACATTTGCCTTACCAGGATGGTAATCAATCAAACAGTCGTAGTCTTTAAACAACTCTAACTATCATCTCTATCGAAGCTTCAACTCTCTCTGAACACCCAGATACTTCAAACTCTTATGATCAGTATAAATGAAGCATTTCTCCCCATATATGTAATGCCGCCAAATCTTCAATGCAAAAACTATAGCTGCTAATTCCAAATCATGCATCGGGTAATTCAGCTCATACGACTTCAACTGTCGAAAGGCATAAGCAATGACTCTATCCTCCTGCATTAGAACACAACCTAAACCACTATATGAAGGATCACTGTATATCACATATGGTTTACCTTCCACAAGCAGGGTAAGGATAAGAGCCTAAGTCAACATCTCCCTCAGCTGCTTAAAACTCGCCTGACACTGATTTGTCCACACAAATCTAACTCCTTTTCAAAGCAATCTGGTGAGTGGTGTAGCTATCAAAGAAAAACCCTTCACAAACAGACGATAATAGCCTGCCAATCCCAAAAAACTTCTAACATCTGTCACAGTCTTCGGTGGACTCCAATTCAAGATAGCCTCAACTTTACTCGGATCAACTCTAATACCCTCTACTGACACCACATGACCAAGAAAAGCCACCTGATCGAGCCAGAACTCACACTTAGATAGCTTGGCATACAACTGTTTCTCTCTTAGAGTCTACAATGCAATCTATAAATGCTTATCATGATCCTCCTCATTACGTGAATACACCAAAATATTATCAATGAAAACCACCACAAACTGATATAGATAAGGTCTGAATACCCTATTCATCAAATCCATAAAAGTTGTTGGTGCATTCATCAATCCAAAGGGCATCACCAGAAACTCATAATGCCCATACCTCGTGCGAAAAGCTATCTTAGGTACATCTTCACCTCTGACTCTTAACTGACGGTACCCTGATCTCAAGTCAATCTTAGAGAATATTGTTGTTCCTTTCAACTGATCAAAGAGATCACCTATCCGAGGCTATGGATACTTGTTCTTGATGGTCACCTTATTCAATTGCCTATAATCAATACATAATCAATCTCAAAGTGTCATCCTTCTTCTTCACAAACAATACAAGTGCTCTCCACGGAGACACACTAGGGCGGATAAACCCTTTATCCAATAACTCCTGCAACTGCACCTTCAATTCCCTCAACTCTGCAAGTGTCATCCGATAAGGGATAATAGAGATGGGAGTGGTACCAGGCAACAAATCGATACCAAACTCCACTTCTCTCTTAGGAGGTACCCCTGGCAACTCATTAGGGAAAACATCTAGAAACTCAGTAACTGTGGGTATACTGTCAAGCTGGGACCCCACTACTCTGGTATCTACAACATGAGCAAGATAAGCCTCACATCCCTTTCGAATCATCCTCCTAGCAGAAATAGCTGAAATAAACATGGGTGAAAAGATGTCTCTACTCACTAGATACCATCACATCCCTACCATCACGTGTTCTTAGAGTAACACATTTCTTCTGACAATCTACCATCGTCCCATGCCTGGATAACCAATCCATGCCCAGAATCAGATCATACTCCCTGAAAGGCATCTCAATCAGGTCACCGAGAAACTCCTCATCCTGAATAACAACTGGACTATCTCAGTAAACCCTGCTCACCACAACACTATGCCCTAAAGGATTTGTAACCAAAACATCAAATCCTAAGGACTCAGAATACAAATCATTCACAAGCAAGATGGATACACTGATGTATGAATGAGTCGACCCAGGGTCTAATAATGCAAGAACTGAAGTACCAAATAAAGTAAAAGTACCAGTAATAACAGCTGAAGCATCTGGCTGCCTCTGCATCACATAAACCCATTGTGATGGCCTTGCCTCATCTAATCTACCTCTGACTGTAGAACCTCCTCTCTAACCAGTCCTAGATAGACTACCTCTATCAAAATCTCTGCCACCACGACCCCCTCTGACACTGGGTCGAGAAGCTGTAATATCTACCTATCTATCCTCTGGTGGCTCTGGACAAAATCTCAGATAAAATGGTCTGGTGACCCACATATAAAACACACTCCTGAAGCACCTCTCCTCTAGCAGACATCTCCGTGTGCTTTATCGTAATGAACACAAGTAGGTGGAGCAGGCCTCTTAGCCACTGGGGTCAGAGCACTAGCCACTAAAACTGCAGGTCTCTATCTTTGTCTCTGCTATTGTACTGACCTGCCAGACTGCCCCTAGCTCCTACTAAATCTCTGAAAATATCCCTCTCGGCCTCTCTTCACTGATGAAGACCCTACCTCACTCTGGGATCTTCTAGCTCTAGTCTCCTTAACCCTAGCAGCTGCTATAAGACCCTGTGCTCTCTTTACACTCCTGGCAATTGCAACCAACTGAGAAAAGTCTTGATACCAAGAGCCTACTATGATACACATGATAAAGGGTCTCAATCCCTCCTCAAACCTTCTGCATCTGTCAATCTCATCAGAAATGATCCTACCAGCATAATGACTCAACCGGATAAACTCGATCTCATACTCTATCACTGTCCTGGTATCCCATCTCAGACTCAGGAACTCCATCTTCTTTGCATCCTTATACTCCCTCGGAGTATACTTCTGCTCAAATTCCCATAAGAAATCATCATAAGTCAGAAGTGGTGGATTAGCTAAAGCATGTGGAACCGTCTTCCACCACTCATAGGCATCCCTCTGCAATAGAGATCTAGCACAATCAAACTTCTCCTCTGGATTGTCCTGTAGCTGGATAAACACTCTCTGGACCCTATCTAGCCACTGCTATGCTACAGCAGGGTCTATAGTACCAATAAGGTCCTTAGCTCTAAATTTTCTCAACTTATCATACTTCCTCGCGGTAACTGCGGCTGCAGCTGCTGAATTGGAGCATGCCTCAACAGCGCTACCATATGTCGTACCCAGCCAGACAGGATTTCATCAGCTGCTAGTCTTACAAGCACAGAAATAGATGCCTCACCAGCAAACACAACTCTAGCTCAATCTCTATCCTCATTAGGAACCACACTCTCTGCACTATCCTCTGCAGACTGATGCGTCCAAGACGCTATAACTACCTATATCTGCAAACATAACAAAAATTACTATATCAGAGATCAAAAACTGTCAGTGCCAATGCATGTATTACAATGGAAAACTATTTTCAAATCCCCAATTTTCTCTCTCTATCAACCCACCTAGGTCGAGAACCTCAAACCTAGGCTCTGATACCAAAATATATGTAACACCCTTATACCCTATATATGCACAATACATATTCCCAGCATATGTAAAATATACATATACGGTATAAAAATGTCACAGACTGATTTAATAAAAATTTTCACATTTTTTATTTAAATTTTCAAATACTAAATCTATAAAATTAAATACTATATAAATATTCTTTACTTGTTATAAGAACTCAAAATAAATATTTTATATGAAAATCTCTGGGAAAAAATCACCAGAGTTTTGTCTGTAATTTGGACATTTCTAAAATTCAGTAAAACACAACCTGCATCAGAAAATACTCCAAAATAATTTCAAATCACCATTTCACCCATACTCCTCAATTTCACCAAGTTTCTCAAACATTTATATATATATATATATATATTAGAACACATTTAAACCCCCATTTCAAATAACTTAACCCAAACATTCTTTAAAGTTTACAATACATAAAATCCAAAAACATGATATAATATGCATAATACCCAAAATATACAATAACATAAAATATATACATATTGCTGACAGTGTTTCTAATTTTGATATCAACTCTACAAGCACAAGTCTAGACCCGACCTGGTCTAGAAGAACTCTTCGGCATAGCCAAATCTACTCTGTCACCTGTGCGATGTAAAGAATCGCGCTAAGCCAAAAGCCTAGCGATACAAACTTGATAACAATAAAACTCAAATGCAATGTCAATGCACAATGCATATGGATATCACATCATTCCATTTTCTCATACTTTTCAAATATTTCACAATCCATAATTCTCATAAAAACAAACACAAGTATGGGCACAAAGATAACTAATATGTTATTCAAATTTCAGAGTTACTATTTTGGTCTATAATGACACCATGTGACTAGCCCGAAAGGCAAAATATCAATGTAATAGTCCAACTAAGTCTGAGCTTATCGATATCAATTCATTTCATTATGTTTTCACATATCTCATTACATTATACCACATTTTTGCATTTACAACACATTACCCAATTACTTTGGGTATTTCCACATAATTCACATATTAATCACATTTAATGTAATCTAGCCAATACCAATGGCTTTTCACGATGCATTTAACACATATATGACATTACAAATGTCATAGCACATTATTCATACATAACCAATATATCAAGTAGCTTAACACATTTTTCAACCAAAATGTGTTAAGCCCAAATGTCATGCAAACATAACCAATGTATTCAAAGTTTGTACTTACCTCAAATAGCAACCAAAACAAGCTTAAAACAACCTCCAATCCTATCCTTCCAACTTGCCCTTCACCACTTGAATGAAGCAAATCAACCTTCCTCAATGCCTAAACCAAATGTGATAACAACTAATCATTTAGTATCACATTTAATAGCATTTCCAATATTAAACCATAATTAAACCCCATCCAAGCAAAAATTCAAAAGTTAAGACTAACCTCACTTTAACTTTGGATTCTCATACTAGGCCATTCATTTTAATATATTAAGTTTATTTATATTATTAGAAACATATTTTAATACATTTAAATCATTTACATTGCAAAAACACACTCTTATACACAAAACCCAAAAATGGCATAACCTTCCCCTATTGAAGGTTTTCCATTCCAACACAATCAATTAATCATTTTAAGCTTATATTCATCACTTATACCACCAAACAACAAGATTAAACCAATAAAATTATACAATTCAACAACTTTGGAAAAAATCATTTTCCAAAACCCTAAATCACTCTTCCATTCTCAAACTCAAACCAAACACAACCAAATCCAATATTTGACTTTAAAATAATTGTTTAGGCACCAAAACAACTCATTTAGAACCAATTTGCACAATTAAAAACCATGATTTCTCAAACCCTAAAAGTCCATAACCTTAAATTCTCTCTCTTCACCATTCTTTATCCAAATTCAACCATTTCTTCAATCCAACCTTAAAATCATTAATAACTACCCAAAATATCTTCATACACACCAATTCCAACAATTATAACATACTACTCAAAAATCCAACATCTCACATATTCAAAATTTTCATGAAAATCCAAAGAAAAGACTAAAGAACTTACTTTTTCAAGTGGAAATCACTAAAAATCCTCTTTGAACCTTTGAAATCCTTCAATTCTTGGAGCTAAGAAGAAGAAAAATCCTTGAGCTTTCTCCCATGGTGGTTCAGCCATGAAAAAGAAGAAGAAGAAGAAGAAGACTATTTTTTTTCTTTCCTTTTATCTTTTAATTATAACCACATATATATTTTATAATAATTTAATAAATAATAATTTAATTATGTATTAAAGAAATTAAAAGACTAAAAATCCATCTTCTTTTAAAAAATAATTTATTTTTGAATTATTTTATTAATTTTAAATTTCTAAAATTTATTTACAAAAATGCTATTGAACTTTGACTTTTCTTTTAAAAAGTGTTGACTTTATATGTTTTGTATATATTATATATATATATGTCACATATATATTCCACTTTTTCATTTAAAATCTCTTCATTTTTCATTTAAAATCATTAATTTAATTTATCCTATTAAATTATAATTTATTTTATCAAATTTTCAAAAATTAAAAATTTTTAAAAATTTGAAATATTACACGCAAGATCACACCTGTCCCCAACCAGCCCTTTCAGGTTTTTTAATTGACAATTTTCTCTCGTTTAGCCCTAATTAATTCCTAGCCTGCCCTTTCAAATTTTTAGAATTAGCGGACTGCTCTAACTTTTTCCTAGGCCACCCTTTTAGGATTTTCAATCTAGCCAGCGCTCTCTTTTTTTACATAAAACCTCTTCAACCTGTCAATGTTCACTGGCTCACTAAACTCGTTCCTATCCATGTCTGATATCTTGACTTTTACCCTTGTTCATGACTTGCTTTATGACATGCGGTCCTTCCCAACTAGGTATGAATTTTCCTCTAGGATCAGGGACATTAGGCTTACACTGCTTCAACACTAAGTCATCGACTTTGAACTTCCTAATCTTAACCCTTCTATTGTTGGCTCGAGCTATCTTCCTTTGAAAAAGTTGATGATGATACAATGCTTTTAATCTCCTCTCTTCTAATAAAGCTAATTGTGTATATTTGTCCACTACCCATTCCGTCTCAAGCAATTCAGCTTCTAGGACCACTCTTAATGACTTGATCTCTATCTCAATTGGCAACACTGCTTCCATCCTATAAACCAAGGAAAATAGTATCATTCCAGTCAGGGTTCGCACACTTATTTTGTATCCCCACAAAGCAAAAGGAAGCATCTCCGACTAATCCCTGTATGTCTTGGTCATATTGGATAAAATCTACTTAATTGTCTTATTTGTTGCTCCTACTGCACCATTAGCCTCCGGTCTACAAGGGGAGGATCAGTGATGATGGATTTGGTACTTTAAGAATAAGTCCCTAACTGCTCGTTGAAACTATACCCCATTGTCTGATATCACACTGTGTGGGACCTCATATCTGCATATGAGATTCTTTTCAATAAACCTAGCCATTTACTTTCCCCCCAGCTTGTTGAAAGATTTAGCTTCAACCCATTTTAAAAAATAATTCACTGCTACTATAATAAAACAGTGACCGTTTGAAGCTGTCGGATGTATCTCTACTATAATGTCAAATCTCCAAGTTGCAAAAGGTCAGGGTGAAGACATAGAATGCAATTCTTCAGGAGGCATGTGAATCAAATTATCATACATCTGACATTGCTGGCACTTTTTTACAAACTCAATACAATCTCTCTCCATGGTCAACCAATAGTAACCTTGTTGAATTATCTTCTTAACTAAGGCTAAAACCATTCATGTGTGGACCATAACTTTTTGTATGTATTTCTGACATGATGTGATCAACTTTAGGCTCCCTCAAGCATCTCAAGTGCACCCCATTAGGCCATCTTCGATACAACTCTCCATGAAAGGTGATGTATTGTAAGGACCATCACCTTATGGCTCTTCTCTCTTGCCTTGTTGCCCCAACGGGTATTCCTTATTCTCCAAAAAATGTCTTATGGTGTCATACCACACATCATGGTTTGTATCAGTTTCCATGATTGTTTCATATTCACAGTAAGGAGTTGATGAACTGGTCAAAACCAAAGGCTTAAGAAATAAGTTTATAGGATTTTCCCATACCGAAGCCAATATGGCTAGGGCATCGACCATCTGGTTTTCTTCTTTGGTAGGTGTATAAATCTGCACTCTTTAAAATTCTTCTTCATCATGGTCAAATAATAGCGGTATGGTTTTAACTTTTCTTCTTTTAACCTCCATTTACTTAGGATACCACTAACAAAGAATCACCAAAGACTTGCACCTTATCCAACTTCATAATCATCAGGGTTTTCAAACAAAAAATACATGCTTCGTACTCCACCATATTATTAGTTGCCCTAAACTTCAACTTCTTAGCTAAATGGATAAGCTTCCCTTCGGGTGATTTTAGTATGACTCCCAAACCTGCTCCTTTTTTATTCACTTCTCCATCAAAATACATCTTCCATCCTTGTACTTCTATGGCCTCTAAATGCTCATCAGGAAATTCCAAGACTACTTCTTCACTATCTGGCAATGATTGTTGAGCAAGGAATTCTGCCACTGCTCTACCTTTGATTGCTTTCCTAGTTACATATTCAATCTCAAATTCTTCCAAAATTATCAACCATCGGCCAAACTTCCCAATCAAAAAAGGTGCCTCCCTTAAATACTTCATCGGATTCAACCTGGAAATCGCTTGCACACTATAAGACTAAAAGTACTGCCGTAACTTCTTAGAAGACCAAACCATAGTTATACAGGTCTTTTCAATGATACTATACTTAATTTCATAAGGCAGGAGCTTTCTACTCAAATAGTAGACTGCGTGCTCAACCCTTGATTTATATGCTTGGGCTAGCATAGCTCCTATTGACTCTTCCTCTACTGCTAAGTATAGTAATAAAGGTTTACCGGGTTTAGGTGGCTTCAAAATAGGTGGGTTTAGCAGATACTCTTTTATATGCTCAAAGGCCTTTTGACACTCTTCATTCCACTTGACTGGCTGGTTCTTTTTAAGTAACTTAAAGATAGGTTCGCAGATTATGGTGAGCTTTACTATGAACATACTAACATGCTGTAACCTGCCAATGAACCCCCAAACTTCTTTCTCCATCTTAGGGGTTGGCATATCCCTGATTGCCTTAACCTTTTCAGGGTCAATCTCAATGCCATTTAGACCAATCACGTGTCCCAACAACTTGCCTAAAGTAACCCCAAACACACACTTCTTCGAGTTTAGCCTTAGCTTATACTTTACTGCTCTCCCAAAGAATAACTCTAAGTTATGGAAGTGTTGCTCCCTTGTATCTGACTTCACCATCATATCATCAATATAAACTTCGACTTCTTTATGCATCATATCATAAAACAAAGTGGTGGCCATCCATTGGTAGGTTGTTTGTCTCTTGCCCTTGCATTTGATGGAATTGGCAGAATGCCTTAACATCAAAGTTAGGTGGAAGAGGATTAGGCAAGAGACGAGGAGTCAAGGGTTGTTATAGTCCCTTCTTTTGTAGCTTATTGAGAACCCAAGACAGTGGCTTACCCAATTCTAAAAACAACCTCCTTCCTTCTTGAACCATTGCATTAACATCAACTGCCTTTTGTGTGCTCTAATTACCGGACTGGTAGTTCCCTTTCTCATTCCTTCTTGCCGAAAAGCGGTTCTTCTCCCTTTCCCACTCTTCAATTTGCAAACCAGCTTATAGAAGGTCTTTGAAATCCCGGATGAGTGTATGGGACATCCTTTCACAAAGACTAGGCAACACCACTCTCACAATCATCCTAATCTGATCCAATTTGTCGGGCCTTTTCTTGAGTAATGCAGCCTTATTTCTCCACCTCTTCACATAGTCCACAAAGTTCTCATTGGGCCTTTGTCTAATGGAATCAACTCCATTAAAGTAACCTCCAATTCAGCATTATACCCATATTGTTGGATGAAGGCTTGTATAGTAAATCCCAGCTCTTTTGAGTACCATCCTCCAAGGTGTTGAACCAGTTTGGGACAATAGGGTCTAATGAAAGCATGAAGTACCTTAGAGTTTGAACCTTAGTAGCTTGGATAGACTGCATAATAGTGATGTATTGCTTCCAGTTCCATCAAACTTGGCAAAGGAGGGAATCTTGAACTTGTATGGATCCCTTCATCTAGCTCAAACAACTTGTTGACCTCCGACATTTCTTCAGTTTTCAACTTCTTTTCAAATTTCTTTTTCAGATCAGCAATCATCTTTTAGAGATAGGCAGATTTAGCTTTCTTTTCTGTAGTCTTCTTTTCTTTTTTGTCCTCTTGTTGATCCTAGTAGTACTGTTCCAGTCATCATCGTCCATAGCTTCTTTATCTTCATCAAAGGCCACTTCGACTATCTTAGCCTTCCCCTTATCCTTGGGTTTCTTTGTGTCTACAGATGCCTCAGTGGTGTTCCCCAAAAGTGTAGCCAGTTGGCTCTTCATAGTCTCAGCTAAAGCCTCCTTCAACTCTTCCATCTTGGCATTGAGGGTGTCGCCCACCATCCTTTGAATTTGTTTAGGATCCATTGCTCTCTATGAGAAGCTAATTGATTCACTGCTAGATTCTACGTCACTGGCATAGGTTGGACTGTCGTATGCTTTTGAACTGCTGTACTCCAGGTCTATGAGCCATAAAGGATCAATGATATATTATGCAATGCGTGTATGCACAAATAACAAACCAACAAAGATAATTAGGACGTCCCTTCCAACCTTATAACTTCCACACACGAATGGTGAGTCTCTTATGATAATTCCCATTAATTAGGTTTTAATCTATTAAATCTCAATTAAAATAGCTTCTATATTATATTGGATTAAAACTAAATTAAGAGGTTTATCATAAATAGATTTCTTATTTGAAAAAGTAACTAGTGATTCATGCCAAAAATAAGCCCATGATTAATAGTTCTTAGCATAAGCTAGGCTCACAATTGATTTTTGGCATTCTATAATTGACCTAAATATTTGTAAGCTCTTTTGTAATCGAAAAATAATTTTGTTTCAAAGCCCTTGGGCCATAGGGTTCAAAAAGATTTTTGACCCATCTTGAAAAGATTATCTTAAAAGTTTTGAAAATTTGAAATTTGGTCTTTTGGATTTAAAGGAAAAAAATTGTTTTGAGCTTACAATATAGGTAGGTCATATTAGAAAAAAGAGCAAACCAAATAAGCCATGGTTCAAACTAAGATATATCAATCATAGTCAAACAACAAGCATTTAGGGTAAAAACCTAAGTAAAGTAACTAGGCCAATTACATGAGCTTTAGTCTTTGGGTTGAAAAGCTTAGGTTCCCATAGCCAGTATATACCAAAAGGTACAAGGCTATGAGTGGTTATATCATGCTAGATCTCCATATCTTGAGTAAAAGTATGGTATCCCTTACATAGCACAATACGGGTTACACGGGCGTCCTAACTCACGTACACAATGCAATCTAAATGATGCAACAGACAATATTATAATAAGAAAGAATAAAATAATATAAAGGCCAACGGAATCAACTTCTCTTATACCCAGTGGAGTCGCCATTGTGAGCTAAAATTTCTGCCCCCACTCCCATGTGGAATGGTTCTTGTGACTTCGGTACTGTTAGGCTCAAGGTCTTAGAGAACATAGGCCTAAACTCGGGAAAAATGGAATCGCCACCCAGACAGGCCGGGAAAAAGAAAGGGGTGGATGACTCGTGTAATGCTTGAAATTTTAAATAATAAACTCTTAATTTAACATTGATAATTAATAGTGAATTGTGATATAAGTGGCATGGATAAGTGATGTAAATAGTAGATCTTAAAATTTTACTGAAGAAATTATTTATTTTTATGATTTTACAAAACTAAAAATTGAATTAGAATCAAAGATTAAGAGTGGGGGTATACCATAGTTGAAATGAGATTGGCCATACTAGATTAAACCATATATATGTGTGTGGACAGGTTTGTGTGTTTATGTAGAAGTTTCTTTCTTCTTCTCTCTTCTTCTTTCCACATTCATCATCACCAACACTGCCAAAACTCTTGCTTTCTTCCTTCTTTTCAAGAATTTAGCTAAAATTTAAGAGGAAATCACATCTAGTTATAAGTTTTTAGAAGAATAAGCTGAAAAAGTTGAGATTATCATTAAGTGATTAAAGAAGAAAAGAGATTTTGAAAGAGGTATCTGCTTATGTATTTTAATTTGCAACTATCTGAATTTCTATGAATTTTATTATTTGAAGTGGTTGATTGAGTTATCTTTGATGAGTTTTTACTGAAAAGTATTTAATATAGACTCTTTCTATGTCAAAGAAACTAGTTTTGATTCATTTTTATCGTGTATTTGGAAATATAGTGTTTAAGTTGTTGAGTGTGCGAAATACAAAATTTTTCTTGACACGGCCATGTGTTGTCCCAAGATGGCAACCAAGAGGGGGAGGGGGGTGAACTGGTTTCCTCAAGAAATAATGACAATTAAAAAACTCAACAAAATAGAAGTGCGGAATTAAGAGATGGTTGAGTAATGGAAGAAAGAAAGAACACACAAGATTTATAGTGGTTCGGATTTTACTTCAATCCTACATCCACTTCCTTAACAACTTGTTAAGGTTCCACTAATCTTTGAAGTTTTTACAAGCTCACTTCCAACTTTGGTGTTTTCACAAGTTCACACCTAACTTCACAAGTGTTTTTCTAAGGCTTACACTCAAGAACCTTTAAAGGAGTTTTTAAGGCTTACTCTCACAACCCAAACAAGAGTTTTACAAGGATTACTCTCACAACCCAAGTGTTTTTCCAAGCTCACACTCAAACTTATACAATGGTGTTTTCAATGCTTACACCTAACATTCATTACAATTCAAATGTAAGTTTAAGTAAAAGAAATTTTGTTGCTTGGCTATCAAAATCTGTTTTCTTGCTTCTTGTTTTTTTTTGTTTTCTTATAGAAACACTGTATTTATAGCCAATGTGGTCTTACTAGCCATTATTGATAGTGAGAATAAAGTATTGGCAGCTTAGACCTTCTTTACTTAAACTGTCCGAAGCATTTCGCGGTCGTCCTTCATACAAGGATGGTCGCGCTTATGTCACACGCGGTCGTCCTTGAACAAGGCACGGTCGCTGAATTTAAAAAAACTTCAACGGTCAAATTTGAGTGCTCTGCAGCTGGAATCTTGCCCATGCTGTGGTTGTCGGGACGGTCGCGCATCACCAAGGTGCGGTCGCCCTTTTTGAATGTTGAAGTGGGTTTATAACGGTCATGTCACGTGGCATTCTCTGACAGGGCAGAAGAGATGTCCGCCATAATTTGAATGTCGAGGTCGCCCTAGGTAGCATCTCGCGGTCGAATTGAGATTCTCGCGTCGAACTTCTGGACGCACCTGAGGACGCGAACACTATTGTCTCTTTAAGCAAATTCTTCTTGAATTGGTAGAGCGGTCGTGACTCTGAATGGGCGGTCGCTAAAGTGATAAGCGAGGCCGAGTCATTCGCCGTTCTTGTCACCGTGAACCTTACTGTGATTAGAATGATTTGAGTTCCTTGGTTAGCGGTCGTCCATAAATTGGGACGGTCACTCTTCTTTAGGCGCGGTAGCGACTGAGGTCGGGCTTCTGACCGCGAAACCTACTGTGATAAGGTTTCATCCTGTAATTGAATGGTGCGGTCGTATTCATGTGTGGTGCGACCGCTATAAGTGTTTTGTTCACCTTTATTTGAAGTAACCTAAGCCTGCAACAAGATTCTCCAAACACATGTTAAATGGATCATTCATTTGAGTTGTCAAAGATCAAAATAGAGATCATTTGTCTAACACCATGTCACTGGGCGTGTCAATGATGTCGTGTTTCAATGTTAATGACATGACCACTAACACGTCTGTGTCATTGGGCATGTCATAGCTACTGTGATAGAAGATAAATGACATGGCCAGTGACATGCCCATGTCATTGGGCGTGTCATAGCTACTGTGATGCAAGTTAAATGACATGGCCAGAGACACTCTCGTGTTTTGGGCATATCAAAGCTTCTGTAAAATGGGCAAATGACACGGTCATTGACACATTCATGTCATTGGGCATGTCACTTGAAGAAATTTGCCTAAAATAGCTCTTTCTTGTCTTTCATCTATGATTTCGACCTAAATGACTATAAGGCCTTAAAGTGTAAAGAATTTTTAAAATTAACCCTAACAAGTAGTGTAACAAATTTATTTTGAATATATGATAAATATTTGTGATACTCATTTTAGGATAAAGACTCTCTTAAGGAGGTCTTGGAATCAAAACGAGGGAGGCGACTCTTAATTGAGCCAAATAAACAAATCTTGTTGTGGAACCGTGAGGGGAAGCAGTACTGTAGCAGTCCCTTGACGCGGGCTGGGTGAAAAGACCGAGTCATAAGCCCAGGGCCGTTGTGATGTTACAGTTAAAAAGGTAGGAGGCGACTCTTAATTGAGCCAAATAAACAAATCCTATTGTGGAACCGTGAGGGAAAGCAGTACTGTAACAGTCCCTTGAAGCGGGCTGGGTGAAAAGACCGAGTCGTAAGCCCAGGGCCATTGGCTTGTTACACTTTGTGCCATTAATGGACACTCTATGTCACCATATTTAGTGGGCATTCATGCCATAGTGGGCCATTGGCCAAAATTTTATACAGTGCGCATTAAATTGCCAACAGTGATCCATTATCCAAATCTTGAATCTGAGTTTAGTGTGTATGGGCATAATTAAAGAAGTTATCTACATTGAAAACAATGTGTTATATGGTTATTGTTAAATTAATCTATTTTTAATTTAATCATGTTTAGTATTTCAAGTTTTAATGAATTTATTAATTTCTTTATTAAATGTTCTAATAATGATACTTTCCATTGTTTCTAAATTATTTAATGTTTAGATTCACTTTCCTTTAATTTTTCATGCATATTGTAAATATATAAGCACCATTAAGCTTTGCTTAACGTGTTAAAATTATTTTCTGATGCGTAGATCAAACAAGAAGAATTGAGACTGCAGAGTGAGAGATACACGTTCCTAGTCAACTGCATCATAAAGGTTCAAAGAACAATATTATAAATATTGTATTCCGTATAGTTCACATGGCAATACTTTATAAGTTTAAGGGTTGAAACAGATATATGTATGTAATATAGGTTTGGTCACAATATTCCTTTTTAATTTAATAACTATGTTAATATATAGAAGCATTTTGATTTTATTTACTATATTACATATATAGGGAAGTGTGAGTAGTTAGGTGACATCACCTATGTAGCTAAGTGTTTATAGACTATGTAGGGGATATTACATTTAGTAGTATCAGATTAGGTTTAGGCGATCCTAAGTTTGTGGGTTAAAAGAAAAGAGAAGTATAACTGTCATTGCTATGTAAACTATATAATTAAATAAATGTTTGATGCAGTTGATTTTTAATGTTTAAAGGTATAAGATGGCCTCTGAATCCCATCATGGTGTGGAGGAACAAGCTACTTCATCACATAGTCAAGCTAGTATGGGGAATCAACAATCATCGGAACCTTCTGCGGAACAAATTCCCTTAGATTCTCAATTTGAGAAATATGAGGGAAGTTCTCAGGCAAATTGCAGGAGTTGCTCCTCCTACACAACCTCCACTGCCAGTGTCCCAAAGATCTCCATTGGAGAGAATTAGGAAATTGGGAGCAAAAGATTTTAAAGCTCATGATACTGATGAGTCTTCAGTAGCAGAGTATTGGATGGAGAGGATTGTGAGGGTTTTTGATATTCTGCATTGTACTGATGAGGAAAGATTGGAGTGTGCAGTTTCCTTGTTGTAGGAACAAGCTTATGCCCGGTGGGATACAAAGTAGAAAGGTGTACCCACAAGTAGACTCACTTGAGTATTTTCGAAGAAGAATTTAAAAAGAAATATATTAGTGAGATTTATTTAGAGGAGAAGAACCGAGAGTTTTATATCTTAAGCAAAGGAAATCATTTGTGTTTGAATATGAGAGATAGTTTGTTCACCTCAGCAAATATTTTCCTGAGTTAGTTGCATCTGAGGAAGAGAAGTGTAAGCAGTTTGAACAGGGTTTGAAAAGTCAGATCCTAGTGTATTTAGTAGCGATAAGGATTAAAGAGTTCTCCACTCTTGTTAATGTGGCAGTTGCTATAGAAAATGAGATTAAACAAGAGCATGGAAGAAAACAACAATCAAAGAAGGGATTTTCTAGTGAAAACCCACAAGGTGGCTAGAAAAGACAGAGAAATATTCAAGCCCAAACTTAGGGTTCTAGTAGAGGAAATGGAGCTAGTTTTCAAAGGTCTAGAGGTGGTAGGTTTGGAGTGGCTACAGGCTCATCTTCAAGGGCTGTTACTACACCTTGTCAATATTGTCGTAAGGGCTATGCAAGTAAAGATTTTTGGTATCAAAAAGGGGTTTGTTTGAAATGTCATTCTTTGGAGCATAAAATTAGTGATTGTCCAACGATACAAGAACTAGAAGTTGTGGAAGGACATAGTTTTGTATAGAGGTCTCAGTCAGGCCGTAGGTTAGGTAGAGGTGGTCAACCCAGTGTTAGCCAGCAGAGAGGATTTGAAATAGTGGATAGACCTCAAACTCGAGGTAGTGCTCCTGCTAGGGCTTATGCCATGAAAGCTGTGGAGGACCAGGATTCTCCTAATGTTGTAGTTGGCAAATTTTCTTTACTTGGTCTTGATGTGTATGCATTATTAGATCTTGGTTCTACATATTCTTATATTTTTACAACTATAGCTTCAGGGAAGAGAATGTGTGTTGATAAACTTGATTATGAGATAGAAGTTACTAATTCCTTAGGCCATAGTGTGAAAGTAAACAAAGTATATCAAAATTGTCTACTTAGAGTTCATAAGGTAGAACTTCCTACTAATTTGATTGAACTTCCATTCCATGACTTTGATGTAATCTTGGGAATGGATTGATTGTCCCGACATCAAGTAGTTATGGACTGTTGTAGTAAATTTGTGTCTTTTAAGATTCTGAGTTATGGTGAAATTGTAGTTTGAGGAGAAAAATAATTTTACCCTTCTAATTTAATTTCCACAGCTAAAGCTAGAAGGTTGATTAGGAAGAGGTGTGAAGCTTACCTTACTTATGTTAATGATACACGACATTCAAGCAAGGCTTTGAGAGATATAACTATAGTGAGTGAGTTTTCAGATGTTTTTCCAGAGAAATTACCTGGAATACCACCAGAGAGAGAGGTAGAATTTGTTATTGATGTAGTTCCAGTTACGGCACCAATTTCTATTTCACCTTATTGAATGGCACCTCCAGAATTAAAAGAGTTAAAAGTGCAACTTCAGGAATTACTTGATAAGGGCTTTATTAGACCTAGTCTATCACCCTGGAGTGCGCCGATTTTATTTGTGAAGAAGAAGGATGATACTTTAAGATTGTGTATAAATTATCGGCAGTTGAATAAAGTGACTCTTAAGAATAAGTACCCCTTACCAAGGATTGATGACTTGTTTGATCAATTGAGGGGAGCAGGTGTTTTCTCTAAGATTGATCTTAAATCGGGTTATTATCAGATGAAAATTAAAGAAGTATATATTCCAAAGACAGCTTTTAGAACTCAATATGGACATTATGAATTTTTTGTTATACCCTTTGGTTTAACTAATGCACCAGCAACTTTTATGGACTTGATGAATCGAGTCTTCAAACTTTATTTAGACCAATTTGTAGTTGTTTTCATTGATGATATATTGGTTTATTTCAGAAACAAAGAGGAGCATAATAAGCATTTGAGAATTGTACTTCAGACACTAAGGGAGAATCAATTGTATGCTAAAATATCGAAATGTGATTTTTGGTTGACAGAAGTGGCATTTCTAGGTCATGTAATATCAGCTAATGGTATATGTGTGGATCCTAGTAAAATTGAGACTATTTTGAATTAGTAGCCACCAAAGAATATAACAAAAGTCCGAAGTTTTCTTGGGTTAGCTGGTTATTATAGAAGATTTATGCAAGGGTTTTTGAAGATAGCACTTCCTTTAACTAAGATCATTAGAAAAGAAACTAAATTTGAGTGGAATGCCCAGTGTCAAGCTAGTTTTGAACAATTAAAGGCTATATTGACTGAAGTGCCTGCATTGACACAACCGACCCCAAGTAATGATTATTTTATTTATAGTGATGCTTCTCATCAGGGACTTGGTTGTGTATTGATGCAAGAGGGTCAGGTAATTGCTTATGCTTCTAGGCAATTAAAATCTCAAGAATTGAATTACCCTACACATGATTTGGAGTTAGATGCTATTGTGTTTGCTCTTAAGATCTGGCGACATTACTTGTATGGTGAAAGGTGCAATATTTTTACTGACCATAAAAGTTGGAAATACTTGCCAACGCAAAAAGAACTAAACTTAAGGCAAAGAAGGTGGATGGAATTGATCAAAGATTATGATTATATCATCGATTATCATCCTGGAAAAGCTAACGTAGTAGCCGATACTTTAAGTCGAAAGACTTTAGCAAGTATGTTATAAATAAATATTATAGTACTATATTTATATACAAATTAAATAAACTAAATAATACAATGTGTTAGTTAGCATAATTAAGGGTTGAACCAACCATAAAGAAAAAAGTGATAGAAGCTCAGAAAAAAATCGAAAGTTGTTAGAAATTTTGAAACAAGTGCGTGAAGGTGAAAAGCCAGATTATGTTGTGTTAGAAAATGGTGGATTGTATTATAGAGGTCAATTGTGTATACCTAATGTGAAGGAACTAAAGGAGTGTATACTTGGTGAAGCTTATACTACTAAGTATAATGTACATCCAGAAGCAATAAGGTGTACCAGAATTTGAAGTCTCATTATTGGTGGCCTGGTATGATGAGAGATATTACTGAATTTGTGACTTGGTGTTTAGTGTGTCCACAAGTCAAAGCAGAACATCAAGTTCCATTGGGTCTTTTGCAACCTATATCAATACTAGAATGGAAATGGGATAGAATCACCATGGATTTTGTGATAGGACTTTCGAACACCCAAAAGAAGCATGATACAATTTGGGTAATTGTTGATCGATTAACCATATCAGCTCATTTCCTTCCCATTCGCGTTGATTATTCAATGGATAGACTTGCTAAATTGTATATTAATGAGATAGTTAGGCTTCATGGAGTACCAATGTCTATTATTTCAGATCGAGACCCTCGCTTTATTTCAAAATTTTGGGAAAGTTTTCAGAAAGTTATGGGTACTCGACTTCATTTTAGTACTGCATTTCATCCACAAACTGATGGTCAATCGAAAAGGGTGATACAAATACTTAAAGATATGTTTAGAAGTTGTGTAATCGATTTTGAAGGTAGTTGGGATAGATATTTTCCTTTAGTAGAATTTGCCTATAACAACAGTTATCAAATGAGTATTGGAATGGCTCTATATGAAGCATTATATGGAAGGAAGTGTAGAACTCCATTGTGTTGGATGGAATTGAACGAGAGCAAACTTGTGGGACCTGATCTCATAAGACAAATTGAAGACAAAGTGAAGCTTATGAAGGATCGATTACAAATTGCAATGGATAGACAAAAATCTTATGCAGATTTGAAACAACATGATATTGAGTATAGTGTGGGAGATAAGGTATTTTTGAAAGTATCATTGTGGAAGAAGGTTCTTCGATTTGGAAAGAAAGGTAAACTAAGTCCTAGGTTTATTGGACCATATGAAATACTTGATTGTGTAGGTCCAGTAGCTTGTCGACTAGCTTTGCCTCCAGAATTGGCTAAGATTCATAATGTATTCCATGTGTCGATGCTTAGACAATATAGATCAAATCACATGTGATTCAAACAGAGTCCATTGAAATTCAGCCAGATTTGAATTATAAAAAAGAACCAGTAACTATCTTAGCTCGTGAAATAAAGAAATTGTGTAATAAGCGCATTCCTTTAGTAAAAGTGTTGTGGAGAAATCATTCGATAGAGGAAGCCACTTGGGAAAGCGAAGAGAAAATGAGACAACAATACCCTTAATTATTTGAAGCGTCTATAACTGGTAAATTTTGAGGATGAAATTTCTTTAGTGGGGGAGAATTGTAATGTTTAAAATTTTAAATACTAAACTCTTAATTTAATATTGATAATTGATAGTGAATTGTGATATAAGTGGCATGGATAAGTGATGTAAATAGTAAATCTTAAAAATTTACTAAAGAAATTATTTATTTTTATAATTTTACGAGACTAAAAATTGAATTAGAATCAAAAATTAAGAGCGAGGGTGCACCATAGTTAAAATGAGATTGGCCACAATAGATTAAGCCATATATATATGTGTGTGTGGATAGGTGTGTGTTTATATAGAAGTTTCTTTCTTCTTCTCTCTTCTTCTTTCCACGTTCATCATCACCAACACCACCAAAACTCCTCCTTTCTTCCTTCTTTTCAAGAATTTAGCTAAAATTTAAGAGGAAATCACATCTAGTTATAAGTTTTTAGAAGAATAAGCTGAAAAAGTTGAGATTATCAATAAGTGACTAAAGAAGAAAAGAGATTTTGAAAGAGTTATGTGCTTATGTATTTTAATTTGCAACTATCTGAATTTCTATGAATTTTATTATTTAAAGTGGTTGATTGAGTTATCTTTGATGATTTTTTTACTAAAAAGTATTTACTATAGACTCTTTCTATGTTAAAGAAACTAGTTTTGATTCATTTTTATCATGTATTTTGAAATATGGTGTTTAAGTTATTGAGTGTGCGAAATACAAAATTTTGCTTGACACGGCCATGTCACTAGGCATGTCAAGGATGTTGTGTTTCAATATTGATGGCACTACCACTAACAAGCTCATGTCATTGGGCATGTCATAGCTATTGAGATAGAAGATAAATGACATGGCCAGTGACACGCTCGTGTCATTAGGCGTGTCATAGCTACTGTGATGCAAGTTAAATGACACAGCCAGAGACACGCCCGTGCTGTTGGGCATATCAAAGCTTCTGTAAAATGGGCAAATGACACAGTTATTGACACGTCCATGTCATTAGGAATGTCACTTGAAGAAATTTGCCTAAAATAGCTCTTTTTCTTGTCTTTCAACCGTGATTTTGGCCTAAATGACTATAAGGCCTTAAAGTGTAAAGAATTTTTGAAATTAACCCTAACAAGTAGTGTAAAAATTTTGAGTATATAATAAATATGTGTGATACCGAGTGTTGATCAAAGAATTATTCCATTGAAGTGCTATACATAATTTAATGTTAGTTAAAAACTAATGAATAGGCCAAAACATACTGATTTTAGATCTAGCTTAGGATTGAATGGCTAGCCAAAGGTAGGATATTAAAAGTGATAGTGCGCACTCTATTCCATTAATGGACACTCTATGTCACCATATTTAGTGGGCATTCGTGCCATAGTATGCCATTGGCCAAAATTTTATACAGTGGGCATTAAATTGCCAACAGTGACCCGTTATCCAGTAATTAAAGAAGTTATCTACATTAAAAATAATGTGTTATATGGTTGTTGTTAAATTAATCGATTTTAAATTTAATCGTGTTTAGTATTTCAAGTTTCAATGAATTTATTAATTTCTTTATTAAATATTATAATAATGATACTTTCCATTGTTTCTAAATTATTTAATGTTTAGATTCACTTTCCTTTAAATTTTCGTGCATATTGTAAATACATAAGTATCACTAAACTTTGCTTAGCATGTTAGAATTATTTTCTAACGCGCAGATCAAATAAGAAGAATTGAGACTGCAGAGTGAGAGATACAAGTTCCTTGTCAACTGCATCATAAAGGTTCAAAGAACAATATTATAAATATTGTATTTTGTATAGTTCACATGGAAATACTTTATAATTTTGTATGACAGTTGTATCATTTTAAGGGTTGAAACAGATATATGTATGTAATATAGGTTTGGTCACAGTGTTTCTTTTTAATTTAATAACTACATTAATATATAGATGCATTTTGATTTTATTTACTATATTATATAGGCAAGTGTGAGTAGTTAGGTAGCATCACCTATGTAGTTAAGTGTTTATAGACTATGTAGGGGATGTTACAACTTGATTCTTAAGGAATCCCCAACCTCCTATTGGGTTTGAAAAGTTGGGTACGTGTGGGGAAGATGGGAATGACTCAGCACACAGTGCCCGGTTCATTAGAACCAGCCTCATTTTCAAGTCTTAATATTATAAAATTCTTAATTATAATAATATTATCCATACTGCATGCAATCATAAGAAAAAAATAATCACTTTATTAAAATCACAATGAGTTCAAACAAAATAAAAAAAAAAGGCACCCATCCATGGATGAAAATATGCCTTTACAATTATCCAATGTAATATCCCTAATTATGCCCTAGTAGTCTTGGTGTTATTGTTGTTGCACTTGAATTATGTATATATGATAAGTTGATAAGAAATTGGAAGAGAATGTTTTTGTATGGTGGTTGGGAAAGAAAAGAGGGTTTAGAGATAATTGTATATGTTGCTCATATGGTGATATATATAACATATAAAGTGGTCAAAATGGAAAGTCAAGGAAAGAGGATATTTTTGTGTTGGTTGTGAAATTACTTAAATGGGTATAGATATGACAAAAGCTTAGTTAAATGGATGAGGGTATTATAGTAAATTTCTTTTGGATGGGTATTTAATGCCTATTGACTTTGTGTTTCTTCATCATTTCTTCTTCTTCTTGTTGTTGTGTGGCCGGCTCACCAAAGAGACAAGAGAGCAAGAGAACAAGTGATGGTTTTGATGATTTCAAGCTCAAAGTGAAGGAAGTTTTCAAAGTTACAAGTTGGAGTTTCAAGGAATTTCATTATTTGGTAAGTTTTCTCTTGTTTACCCTTGTTATTTTTGAAGTTATGCTTGAGTTGAGTTGTGATTTGATGATGGTATGATTAAGTTGCTTAGGGTGTGATTTTAAGTATTGATTTTGCTTGATAGATGAGAAGTTGAGTTGGTGAAGGTGTTGGAAGTGATTGTGTTGAGTAAGAGTTGTGTTTAGTGAAATTTCTTTCTGTTTTACAATTAGTAAAGGCTGTGACTTGTATGATTTTTAATTAATTATAGAAAAATGTTCTTGAAGTGAATTTTTGATATGTTGTGCCTCTATGAGTCTAGAATGACTGAAAAATATGTTGATTCGATTTTGGAATGGTTATGAGTTTAGAAAGATTATTTTTATTAGACCTGTTCCAGCAGGTACCTTAACTGAGACAGCTATATTTCGGGATTTTTAATAAAATGTAGAAAAATCATATCCAATTGAATTTTGGATATGTTGTTTCTTAGTGAGTCTAGTATTTGAGAAAAATAATTTGGAACCACGTTGATTGAATTTGATTTATGGAATTCACAAAGTTCAGAACTGCTGCCAGGATGCAGGGCAATTGGGGCAGTCTGGTTAGGTGAACTATTTGACCAAGATTTTGTGTTCAGTTTGATCTGAAATTTTAAAGGAATGATTTTAAGATACAAAACTAAATTCTGTAAAAATTTTATAATTTTTAGTCTAGTAGATTATTTTATACAATTTTTCAAAATAAGGATAAAATGGAGTCTAAAACCAGAATGTACTATTCATATGAATCATATCAATTGTTCTTTGCCCTAATTGCATTGTTGAGATTGAACAATGTTATGTTATGCATTGTGAATGGTTATGTGTTTCATGAATAATATACATTGAAATTGAAATGATAATTCAAATAAGACATGATATGAGACAATGCCATTGTGATTGGCTATGATGATGATATTGAAAGAAAGAAGGCATGTTTGCCTAAATGTGATGAGAATTTGAGAATGGAAATGGTAACTATATAATAAATGAATTGTTTGTTTAATATGTTATTCAGTTTCAGAGTTCTGGATTTGGGTGGCATGCCTAAGAAATGATGAAAGGTAACAGTCTTGCCGGGTTGAGGATCTCCTCATATGTGTTGAGTTGATGGTCCAAGAGACTGGGTCTGTTACACTATGAGAATTGTGAATATGAGATATATGATTTGTAACAGTCTTGCCAGGTTGAGGATCTCCTCATATGTGTTGAGTTGATGGTCCAAGAGACTGGGTCTGTTACACTATCCATGGATAGAGATACATGTATATACATTGCCTACGGGCGTGATTATTGTGACTATGAACCAAAGCAGTAACTCTGAACTCTGAATATCGTATTAAATACTTGTTGGGCCCATAGGTGTCAAGGTTATATGAATGTCCTAAATAATGTTATGAGTTAATGAAATGAGATGTTGGTTATTGAGTATGATTGATTAATGTTGAATGTGGAAAGATGTTGAAATGTGGTATGCTCATATGACTATGATTTGTGAAATGCATAATTATGTGGTTACCTTTATATTTATAATGTTGATCTTATCAATAACATATGTGACATTGCATTACATTAAAGCATACCATTAGCATGTTTTATCTTACTAAGCCGTTGGCTTAGCGCGATAGTGTTTAATCGCGCAGGTAATAGAGTTGATAGAGTTGAACCCGAGAGTTCATCAAGACCAAGTGAGAGTAGACCTTGAAGAGTTGATTTTGGGAACTTAAAGATCAGAAGAGAATTGCCAATCATGTATACTTCTGTATATTTTGTAAAGAAATGTTTAATGTGTAAATATGTACATATTTTATAACTTCCGCTGTGTAATATTTAAATGTATATATATATATATATAACTAATATGTTTTGTTTTATCAGTAAATGATTTACTTTTCTATAATGTATAATGATAAAGGTATTGTAGCAAGTTTAAAGTGTTTTGAATATTAAGAAAACCGTAGCATCCCTATGTTTGGTGCACTTATGCTACATTGTTGTGGTTGTAGTGTGTGTGCATTGGATATGGGGGTGTTACAATTATTTTGGTATCAGAGCCTAGGTTTGAGATTCTCAGCCTAGGTAAAATGTAATAAAAAGAATATTTTTACTTAAAAAGTTGGTTTTGAAATAAAATATATGTTTGGGATTGGCAACCTCTGATCTTTAATAAGAAGTATTCTACTCTGTTTGCAGTGTTAGGTTGTGATGGATTCTCACTCACGACAGTCAGTTGAGGGTAGTGCTGAGAGCATTGCTCCTGCTGAGGGAGCTAGAGTTGATAGTGTTGAGGAGGCACCTGCTTCGGTGTCGGGTAGACCAGCTGGAGAGGAGGTTCCGCCAGCCTGGTTTAGGCATATGATGGAAGTTATGAGGCAAGCACCGGTGCAACCAGTGCCACCACCCCCTCAGCCTTTGGTATCTGTAAGGCACTATGATAAACTAAGGAAGTATGGAGCGGAGGATTTCCTTGGTACTACTGATCCAGCTGTAGCAGAACAGTGGCTTGACAAAGTACAGAGGATCTTTATTCAGTTACAAGCCACCCCTGAGGAAAAATTTGACTATGCAAGATCTTTGCTACAGAAGGACGCCTACGATTGGTGGAAGACGGTGCCCCATTCTATGGATGATCCTCCAACACTGTCTTACACTGATTTTCTGAGGGAATTTGAGTTGAAGTATACTCCTAGGGAGTATAAAGACATGAAGAAGATGGAGTTCTTAAGCTTGAAGCAAGATAGTAAAACTATAACTGAGTATGAAGTTGAGTTTATTCGACTGAGTCAGTATGCTGGGGGTATCATTGCTGATGAGATTGATAGATGTCGGCGATTTGAGGAGGGATTGAGGCCCTCGATCATGTGCTTAGTGGCTGGATCCAGATATCAGGATTTCTCATAGCTGGTGGCAGCAGCTCGAAGTGTAGAGCGAGCTCAAGTTATTGCAGCTGCTTCAGAGGAAGAGGTTAGGGTTAGGAGGCCCCAGTTTGAGGCAGGGTCTTCTTCTGCAAAAAGAGGTAAAGGAAGCTTTGTTCCTAGAGTTAGTAGGAGTCAGAGGTTAGCTGGTAGGTCAGTGCAGTTCTAGAGACAGAGATTTAGACCTGCAGCTTCAGTAGCGAGTGCTCCTACTCCTGGAGTTCAGAGATCCACCTTACCTGTGTGTAACCAGTGTGGTGGAAGACATGGGGGCATTTGTTGGAGGCATAGTAGATCAGGGGTATGCTTCAGGTGTGGATCACCTGACCACTTTGTGAGAGACTGTCCTGAGAGGCAGGAGCAGATGCCAGTTGATTCTGCTGCTTCTCGAGCTAGTGTGAGGGGAGGCAGAGGAGGCAGAGGTGCCAGCCGGGGAGGTAGACTAGGATTCAGTTCTAGAGGAGGTGCTACATCCAGGGAGGGTAGACCAGAGGAGGTTGGATCTTCCCAGAGGATGTATGTTATGCAGAGGCAGCCAGATTCATCGGCAGTCATAGCTGGTACTTTTTCTTTATTTAATACTCCAGTACTTGCTTTGATTGATCTGGGTTCCACGCATTCATATATTAGTGCATCTGTTTTGCCTGTATTTGATGTGCATGCTGAGTCCTTAGGATTTGATGTGTTGGTGACAAATCCGTTAGGGCATAGTGTGGTTGTGAGTAAGGTGCACCGGGATAGTGCAGTGAGGGTGCAGGGTGAGGAGTTCCTTGGAGATTTGATTGAGATGCCATTTAAGGAATATGATGTGATCTTAGGCATGGATTGGCTATCTCGACATGGAGCTGTGGTGGATTGTAAAAAGAAAATTGTTTCTTTGAGAACGGGTGATGGTAGAGAGGTGATAGTATCTAATGAGCAGGAACAGCTAGCCTCCTTATTTGTTTCAGCTGTTGCAGCCAGGAGGTTGATTAGAAAGGGGTGTGAAGCCTATCTTGCTCATGTGGTGGATACTAGAGTGAAGGGTTCCCCTATTGATAGCATTGCCACAGTTGCTGAGTTCCCGGATGTATTTCCAGAGGAGTTGCCAGGGTTACCTCCTGAGAGAGAGGTGAAGTTCGGTATTGAATTGTTGCCTAGTACCACTCCTATAGAATGGCACCAGCAGAATTGAGGGAGTTGAAAGTGCAATTACAGGAGTTGTTGGACAAAGGATTTATTCGCCCCAGTGTTTCTCCTTGGGGAGCTCCTGTGCTATTTGTGAAAAAGAAAGATGGTACTATGAGGTTGTGTATCGATTATAGGCAATTGAACAAGGTGACCATTAAAAATAAATATCCTTTGCCTAGAATCGATGATCTCTTTGATCAATTGAAGGGTGCAGCTGTGTTTTCTAAAATTGATTTGAGATCTGGGTACCATCAGTTGAGAGTCAAAGCTGAAGATGTTCCTAAGACCGCTTTTCGGACCAGGTATGGGCATTATGAATTTTTAGTTATGCCTTTTGGTCTGATGAATGCACCTGCAGCTTTTATGGATTTGATGAATAGGGTGTTTAGGCCCTAT
Source organism: Garcia nutans (assembly GCA_947685225.1). Classification (NCBI taxonomy): domain Eukaryota; kingdom Viridiplantae; phylum Streptophyta; class Magnoliopsida; order Malpighiales; family Euphorbiaceae; genus Garcia; species Garcia nutans. The sequence continues at coordinate 48,465,495 of CANTUV010000059.1, forward strand.
TTGGATCAGTTTGTAGTGGTCTTCATATATGATATATTGGTGTATTCGCGGAATGAGGAGGAGCATGACATGCATCTGCGGATTGTGTTGCAGATTTTGAGAGAGAATCAGTTATTTGCCAAATTGTCGAAGTGTGAGTTCTGGTTGGATCAAGTAGCTTTTCTCGGACATATTGTTTCTGCAGAAGGCATCAGAGTTGATCCGAGCAAAGTTGAAGCTATTTTAAATTGGAGTCCACCCAAGACTGTGACAGAGATTAGAAGTTTTCTGGGTTTGGCAGGCTATTACCGGCGGTTTGTGAAAGGATTTTCTTTGATAGCTACTCCACTCACCAGATTGCTTCGTAAGGGAGTGAGGTTTTTGTGGACAGATCAGTGTCAGGCGAGCTTTGAGCAGTTGAGAGATATGTTGACTCAAGCGCCTGTTTTTACTTTACCTGTTGAAGGCAAACCATATGTGATCTACAGTGATGCTTCACATAGAGGTTTGGGGTGTGTATTGATGCAGGAAGGGAAAGTTATAGCTTATGCATCTTGACAGTTGAAACCGCATGAGCTTAACTATCCGACCCATGATTTGGAATTGGCTGCCATTGTGTTTGCATTGAAGATTTGGCGCCACTATCTGTTTTGGGAGAAATGTTTTATATACACTGATCACAAGAGTTTGAAGTATTTGGGTGTCCAGAAAGAACTCAATCTTCGTCAGAGGAGATGGTTAGAATTGATTAAAGACTACGACTGCTTGATTGACTATCATCCAGGTAAAGCAAATGTTGTTGTTGATGCCTTGAGTCGGAAGTCTTTAGCTGGTTTAACAGTCTACTCGCTCTCGTTGCTTGTTGAGTTGAGAGCATTGCATGCTAGTTTTGTAGTTTGTGACGATGGTGCATTGTTGGCACAGTTGCTTTTGAAACCAGTTTTGTTAGATCAGATCAAAGAGGCTCAGTTGATTGATATGAAGATTCAGAAGATTATTTCAGATTGCAAGAATGGGAAGACTAGAGATTTTGTTGTGAAAAGTGATGGGAGCCTATGGTTTAAAAACCGATTGTGTGTACCCGATGATGCTGATTTGAAAAGGGTCATTTTGGAAGCAGCTCATCAGTCAATGTTTGCTATGCATCCGGGTAATACGAAGATGTATCATGATTTGAGACAGCATTATTGGTGGATTGGTTTGAAGAGAGACATTGCTGAGTTTGTATCGAAATGTCTCACCTGTCAGAAGGTTAAAGCAGAGCATCAAGTTCCAACCGGGTTGCTTCAACCATTGTCAGTGCCAGAATGGAAGTGGGAAAGAGTGACAATGGATTTTGTGTCTGGTTTGCCATTGACACAAAAGAAGCATGATGCCATATGGGTGATTGTGGATAGATTGACTAAGACAGCTCATTTTCTTTCGGTTCGAATGGATTACTCTTTGGAGAGATTGGCTGAGCTGTATATCCATGAGATTGTGAAACTGCATGGTGTTCCAACTTCTTTAGTGTCTGATCGAGATCCCAGGTTTACTTCCAGATTTTGGAAAAGTTTGCATAGTGCTTTGGGTTCTCGACTGCACTTCAGCACTGCTTTTCATCCACAGACGGATGGACAGTCAGAGAGGGTGATACAGATTATTGAGGACATGTTGAGAAGCTGTGTCATCGATTTCTCTGGAAGTTGGGATAGGTTTTTACCTCTTGTGGAGTTTGCTTACAACAACAGTCACCAATCCAGCATTGGTATGGCACCGTTTGAAGCATTGTATGGCAGACGGTGTAGGACACCTCTTTGTTGGAATGAGCTTGGAGATAATAAGTTGGTTGGTCCTGATTTGATTCAAGAAACTGAAGAAAAAGTGAAGTTGATTCGAGGCAGGTTAAAAGCAGCTTCAGACCGATAGAAGTCTTACGCATATCTGAAAAGGAGAGATATAGAGTTTGATGTTGGAGATAAGGTATTTCTGAAAGTGTCTCCTTGGAAGAAGATTTTGAGGTTCGGTCGGAAAGGAAAATTGAGTCCTCGTTTCATTGGGCCGTATGAAGTGTTAGAAAGAGTTGGGCCAGTGGCGTATCGACTTGCTTTGCCACCTAAGTTGGATCTTATTCATAATGTATTCCATGTTTCTATGTTGAGGAGATATAGGTCGGATCCATCTCATGTGTTGCCATTTGAATCTATTGAAGTGAGCCCAGACTTGACATTTGAAGAGGAACCAGTTGCTATCTTGGCACGTGATGTAAAAGAGTTAAGAAATAAGAATGTGCCTTTGGTAAAAGTTCTGTGGAAGAATCATGCAAGAGAGGAAGCAACTTGGGAAAGTGAGCATACCATGCGAGACCAGTATCCTCAGTTATTTCAGAGTTAATTTCAGGTAATTTCGAGGATGAAATTTCTTTCTAGAGGGGGAGAATTGTAATATCCCTAATTATGCCCTAGTAGTCTTGGTGTTATTGTTGTTGCACTTGAATTATGTATATATGATAAGTTGATAAGAAATTGGAAGAGAATGTTTTTGTATGGTGGTTGGGAAAGAAAAGAGGGTTTAGAGATAATTGTATATGTTGCTCATATGGTGATATATATAACATATAAAGTGGTCAAAATGGAAAGTCAAGGAAAGAGGATATTTTTGTGTTGGTTGTGAAATTACTTAAATGGGTATAGATATGACAAAAGCTTAGTTAAATGGATGAGGGTATTATAGTAATTTTCTTTTGGATGGGTATTTAATGCTTATTAACTTTGTGTTTCTTCATCATTTCTTCTTCTTCTTGTTGTTGTGTGGCCGGCTCACCAAAGAGACAAGAGAGCAAGAGAACAAGTGATGGTTTTGATGATTTCAAGCTCAAAGTGAAGGAAGTTTTCAAAGTTACAAGTTGGAGTTTCAAGGAATTTCATTATTTGGTAAGTTTTCTCTTGTTTACCCTTGTTATTTTTGAAGTTATGCTTGAGTTGAGTTGTGATTTGATGATGGTATGATTAAGTTGCTTAGGGTGTGATTTTAAGTATTGATTTTGCTTGATAGATGAGAAGTTGAGTTGGTGAAGGTGTTGGAAGTGATTGTGTTGAGTAAGAGTTGTGTTTAGTGAAATTTCTTTCTGTTTTACAATTAGTAAAGGCTGTGACTTGTATGATTTTTAATTAATTATAGAAAAATGTTCTTGAAGTGAATTTTTGATATGTTGTGCCTCTATGAGTCTAGAATGACTGAAAAATATGTTGATTCGATTTTGGAATGGTTATGAGTTTAGAAAGATTATTTTTATTAGACCTGTTCTAGCAGGTACCTTAACTGAGACAGCTATATTTCGGGATTTTTAATAAAATGTAGAAAAATCATATCCAATTGAATTTTGGATATGTTGTTTCTTAGTGAATCTAGTATTTGAGAAAAATAATTTGGAACCACGTTGATTGAATTTGATTTATGGAATTCACAAAGTTCAGAACTGCTGCCAGGATGCAGGGCAATTGGGGCAGTCTGGTTAGGTGAACTATTTGACCAAGATTTTGTGTTCAGTTTGATCTGAAATTTTAAAGGAATGATTTTAAGATACAAAACTAAATTCTGTAAAAATTTTATAATTTTTAGTCAAGTAGATTATTTTATACAATTTTTCAAAATAAGGATAAAATGGAGTCTAAAACCAGAATGTACTATTCATATGAATCATATCAATTGTTCTTTGCCCTAATTGCATTGTTGAGATTGAACAATGTTATGTTATGCATTGTGAATGGTTATGTGTTTCATGAATAATATACATTGAAATTGAAATGATAATTCAAATAAGACATGATATGAGACAATGCCATTGTGATTGGCTATGATGATGATATTGAAAGAAAGAAGGCATGTTTGCCTAAATGTGATGAGAATTTGAGAATGGAAATGGTAACTATATAATAAATGAATTGTTTGTTTAATATGTTATTCATTTTGAGAGTTCTGGATTTGGGTGGCATGCCTAAGAAATGATGAAAGGTAACAGTCTTGCCGGGTTGAGGATCTCCTCATATGTGTTGAGTTGATGGTCCAAGGACTGGGTCTGTTACACTATGAGAATTGTGAATATGAGATATATGATTTGTAACAGTCTTGCCGGGTTGAGGATCTCCTCATATGTGTTGAGTTGATGGTCCAAGAGACTGGGTCTGTTACACTATCCATGGATAGAGATACATGTATATACATTGCCTACGGGCGTGATTATTGTGACTATGAACCAAAGCAGTAACTCTGAACTCTGAATATCGTATTAAATACTTGTTGGGCCCATAGGTGTCAAGGTTATATGAATTTCCTAAATAATGTTATGAGTTAATGAAATGAGATGTTGGTTATTGAGTATGATTGATTAATGTTGAATGTGGAAAGATGTTGAAATGTGGTATGCTCATATGACTATGATTTGTGAAATGCATAATTATGTGGTTACCTTTATATTTATAATGTTGATCTTATCAATAACATATGTGACATTGCATTACATTAAAGCATACCATTAGCATGTTTTATCTTACTAAGCCGTTGGCTTAGCGCGATAGTGTTTAATCGCGCAGGTAATAGAGTTGATAGAGTTGAACCCGAGAGTTCATCAAGACCAAGTGAGAGTAGACCTTGAAGAGTTGATTTTGGGAACTTAAAGATCAGAAGAGAATTGCCAATCATGTATACTTCTGTATATTTTGTAAAGAAATGTTTAATGTGTAAATATGTACATATTTTATAACTTCCGCTGTGTAATATTTAAATGTATATATATATATATAACTAATATGTTTTGTTTTATCAGTAAATGATTTACTTTTCTATAATGTATAATGATAAAGGTATTGTAGCAAGTTTAAAGTGTTTTGAATATTAAGAAAACCGTAGCATCCCTATGTTTGGTGCACTTATGCTACATTGTTGTGGTTGTAGTGTGTGTGCATTGGATATGGGGGTGTTACATCCAATGTCCAAAAGAAAATAAATAAAATAGGATACCCACCAATTGATGAAAATGTATCATTTACATTAATCCAAAACTTAAATAAATCATATTATATGAGATCTAACAAATGAGGTATCCATAACATGGAAACATACCTCCTACATTATCGAAGCCCAAAAAAATAATCAACATTAAACTAATTATTCAAATAAATTTAAACCATTCAATCACATCACAATAATTAAGAGCAAATCATCCATAATAAATAAAATATCAATAAATCATTCATCATAAACATGAAAAAACCAAGTCTAGGTTCATAATTTTTAAATTAAACATAAGATATATAAATGTAAGGCTTAATATATGAATTTTGGTTTTAAAATATTAAAACTAGATTAAGACATACAAACTACGTTTAAACCTAATAAACTAGGGTTTTAGAATTTTAAAAAAATAGCTTTAGAGTTATAGGGTTTAGGAGATTGGGGTTTGGTGTTTATTCAAACATGCAACTCAGGTTTTGAATATTTAAAGCTCAACTACTACAAGCAAATTCATAAATTGATGATCTTTATATTATTGGTTTTGCTAAGTTACTATTCATGTTATTAAAGTTGTAATTGCAAATCTTAACACAAAAATTACTACTGGATATTAAAAGGAGCCACAAGATGTTTTAAAGAAGAAGAATGAACTAACTAATAACAATTCAAAAAAATAATGAGTGAGCTACTGTAAATTTAAAACAAATGAGATAAGGAATTTCAAACCTCCATTTGTTGGTTACTTTGATATTTCAAATTGATATAAGCTTTATCTTTGCACCGGTTGTAAAATCTCAGTTTGAACAAAAGTGAAGACAATATGGTACTATCTTCTGGTTTTCTATGGTTCTGTCTTTTAATTGTTTATTCTTTCCAGTTTGATAATTTTTGCTAATTAATTTATTGCTTTCTTGTCTCTTCTGCTTACTAAACTACTGAATTTCAATCCTTGTTGTCTCCTCTTTTTGTGTTCTTGTTGATATTTCTATCTATCCCCAGTGCTGCTAGCTTTTCTTTTCTTTTTGTTTTATCAATTGCTCTCATTCCAGCTTTCCTTTTTGAAGGTTTTAGACCTGTATTTATATGAGCATGCATTAGGTTAAAACATCATGAAAATTTCTATTTTAAAAATAGATTCCTGATGCATATCAAATTAATGAATTTAATTTGACACAAACCATGACCATATCAGGTTCAAATCACTTCAATTCCAGGCAAATTGATACCATCTCGAACTAAAGTGACCCTAATTCGACATGAAATCAAAGTCCATATCGAATTGGCAATCCAAATTTGATATGGACTATGCAAAATTGCCCCATATCGAAATGGGAGAGCCCTATTTCAATACACCAATTCGATATGGGGACAACTCCATATTGAATTGGTGCAGCCCTAATTCGATATGGTGCTGACCTATATCGAATTGGAGGCTCCCAATTCTATATGGGGCTCTCCCATATCGAATTGGGTGTTCCAATTCGACATGGGACACCCATACCAATTAAAGTCTACCCAAATCAAATAAAAAATCAACCAAACCTTCAAATCAGACCCATGGTTTATGCACCTGTATCAAATAAAAAAAAATAACCAAACCTTTAAATCAGACCCAATTAGGATTTTAAAAGTTAAACCAGCTTATTTTTATCCCTATTTAAAATATATCAATCCAATCAAAGGTTTGAAATTGGTTTAGACTTATTAAGAATCGACTGGTTCAGGCCTTATGAATTAGCACCGGGCTAGCTGGGGCCAAAATTAAGGGTCTACAATATCATTCTTCTTACCTTGCTTCGTAAATTATCTTATTTCTTCATGAATAACGTGAAATTCACTAATCACTTGTAATATTTTTTTATCATTTCTCTAACCTTACACTTATTTCAAATATCCAATTACATTTATCTATACTTTCCTCAAGTTTTCTCCAGATCTAAGTTTTACCATTTAATGGATTAGTTTTATTTCAATCTTATAAGCAATCTTTCATCAATTATAACTGTTTCCAAGATGTATTCAAGAATTCACTACTGATTCCACCCATAAACCTACTTTGTGAAGGTATAAAAAGGTAGAAATATGCATAGGCAAATGCATGACCGTGCAAGTGATCATGCACATCATTGCTTAAATTATTTTTAGTTTTGAAGAACAAAAGTGTGCATAGCTAAATGCATGACCATGCAAAAAGTCATACATGTCTATGCTGGAATTTCCTTTTAAAGTTTTAAGGGCACAAGTATATATATGATCATGTGAATGATCAAGCGCCTTACTGTTGGGATTTCTTCTCAAAGTTTAAAAAATAGAAATATGCACAAGCATACGCATGACCATGCACATCTCTGCTAGAATTGTTTTTTCAAAATTTTGAGCAAAAATATACATAGGCATATGTATGATCATGTGAATGATCGTGCATACTACTGTAGGAATTTCTTTTCATGATTTAATTAATAAGTTATCAATAATTTAACTCAAACAAATTAAGAAAACAAGATCCAACCCTTCAAAGCACAATCAAATTCAAATCTAAACTTCCATAACCCTAAAATCTTTCAAAACCTTATTTTCTTCCATAACCTTAAATCAACTCATAAATGATTCAATGATGGATTTAAACACTGTTTCAGTTAATAATCAATAAATAAACATTTACATATTGCAAGAATAACTTTACTATCAGAGAAGTAAAGTTTTATACTCATATTTTTCACAATTATTCAATACACAATATCTTTCACAAGTAATGGTATTTTATCAATTCACAAATCTCTTTACATAATAAAAATCAAGATCAATTCAATAAAAAGAAAAAAAAGTATTATAAAAGCACTAGCCTCTTTAAAAATACTCTCCCATCACTTTTCCCTTCAATCTTTTTGTTTTTATGATGTTTTTCTTGATATATCAAGCTTAAATTAGCTAAAAACCACCAAAACTTGATTTTTTTTTCTACCAATTCTCCATGATTTCTATGGTGATAAATGGAAGAAGAAGAAAAAGAGATGAAGATGGAGGTGGAGACTGAGTATGGTGTTTTAGAAGGCAATAGAAGACACTAGAAATCTTTAAATAGGCTTTAGGGTTTTTATCCAATACACTCACTCATACAATAGTTTCGGTGCACTCACTTTCTTTAATTAACTATTACCCCAAATTTTAACCTCAAAACATTGTAAAAATAATTACTTTAGCTACTTTAAAATCCCATTATCCATATTTCACATCTAAATTACAGCTCGAGTTCATTTCGGAGCTATAAGGGTATTTTCATAAATTCTTACCTCTTCGAAATTTTTTCTAAAAATATAGATATTATCCATACTCGGATTTAATGTTACTCATATTAGGGCTTAGTGATGCAAGAAAGGATCCCTTGAAGCTAGTAAGTGGACCAATCACTAGGAGCAAGGCAAAGAGATATCAAGCTAGTATGGCTTTGCATATTCAAGAAGAGATTTCCAAAGAGCTTCAAGAATTATCATTCAAGAAGATGGAGATAGAGCTTGAAGAAGGCACACCAAAGCTGATTATGATGCTTAGTGTGGAAGCTAAAGGCTAGCTAAAGAAAGGTCCAACGTGCAAGAAAGGTCCATGGGGGTTCATATAAAGCCTTGGGAAGTAATTTAAGGCCCATGGACAGCCCAAATAGTGTGGGGCGTTTCTTATGTTGAAGGGATTAGTTTGGTTGTTTCCATACTTTAAATTTTCCTTAGTGGATTAGGATTTTGTTTCCATACTTTATATTTTCCTTAGTGGATTAGGATTTTATTTCCATACTTAATGTTTTCCTTATGCAATTAGGAATGTTTTCCTTATGCAAATAGGAATGTTTTCCTTATGCAATTAGGAATGTTTTCCTTATGCAATTAGGAATGTTTTAGTCTTAATTTTCCATATGCAATTAGGAATTTTGTAACCCTTATTTAAGGGCACTATTAGGCCGAATTTCATATACAACAATTAATAAAAATTTTCGAATTCTTCTACAAGTTCTTCTTGTGAATTTTCGTGTGAGAGAGATTAGAGTGGATTCTTTAATTCTTTCTTTGCATCAAGAATTAGATTTACTTATCAACAAGAGTTGTGGCTTTTTCCTTCTTCTTACCAACTAAATCATTCAATCATAGTGAGTTCGCGTCTCTTTATAGGCGTTGGGTTCCTTAGGAGGTGATTATTAAGTTTTAAGGAGTTCTCTACCATTGTTATACGTTGGGTTTGCTGCCATCGTTGCTAAGGGTCCGCGTCATTTGGTATTAGAGCCTTGCTACAAGGTAATTTTTATCTACTTTGTCTTTCTAGGGTTTGTTAATTTAGGTCTTTTAAATTTCTGCATTTTAGGGTTCTTAGAGAGTCTAGTCTTTAATTTTCAAAAAAAAAGTCATATATTAATTCTGATCAAGGCCGAATTGAAGGAGGGTATTCTTAGGGTGAAAACGAAACCTAGGAAAGGATTCTTGAAGAATTTCGAAACCAAGAATTAGGGTTCTTGAAAGAAAGCAAAAGCTAGAGTTTATGTTCAAGTTTGATTTTGATTTGGTCTTGAGTGAATCTGGGGTTGCGAATTAAGTCCAGATTTCAAAAAGTCCTTAGAAGTAAATTAAGTCCCGAATCAAGGGGATAGTGAGAGGAAGCAAAAAAAAAAAGAGTACAAAACCACCTCAACAAAAATTATTTGATATTCTTGCTATTTGGGTGCTAAGGATCAGATCTAGGTGGGTGAGAAGTAATAAAATTTTTGGGCGAAAAATTTTCACCTTTCGAGGGGCTTTTGGAATTCGAAAATCAGACCTTAATATTCATATTATTTGAGTGTTTTAGGTGGGAATTAGAGTCTAGAAGCTAGCATTTTGGGTAGAATTGATTAGGTCCATAAAGCAGCTTGTCAAGTGTGGGTTGTTTTTGATTCATTATATCCAAATTTGTCTTGTTTATTGGCTTCATTGTTTCTGATTTCTTTATCTAGCTTTTAATTCCATTACATTCCTAAGTATCATTTTCTTGTGTCGATACTTGGTTCTATATCATGTAGTGCAAATTACCTTGCATTGCCTCCGGATACTTGTCTTGTTTTCTATCTAGTTCTAGGATTTAGGTTCTAGTTTCTTGAACGACTTGACAATTGTTGGTTGGTGAGCTTGGTTCTGAAGTGCAATCAAGGAAGACAAGAAAAGTGAGGTAATTCTAAACATTTGAGTGAATTTCGATTATTACTAATCTTGTTTCTTTGAGTTTGTTTGTTTGTTAACATGGCTGGAAAAGGAGAAGAGACTAGCAAAGAAGGAGCTATGGCTGAAAGCTTGGCTAGGCTTAATGAGACTTTGGCAGCAATGCTTGGTCGAATGGAGATGATGGATACTAGATTGCAAGAGAATGCAGTACGACAAGCACAACAAATTCAGCAAGTGCAACAAGGGCAGCCAGCCGCACATCCAAATCCCATAATGCGAGCTAGAAGAGTGATTAGGAGAGAAGGGCAAGGAAATCTTGAAGCCCTAGAAGCAGCCAAAAGGGTAGAAGATGAAGATGAAGGTGGAAATCAACCTACCACTGATGGTGACCTTACTTCCATCAAGATGAAGATTCTTTCCTTTGAAGGGAAGAACAATGCAGAAGAGTTCATAGAATGGGAGAGGAAAGTTGAGTAGATTTTCGAATGCCATAACTACACCGAAGAGAAAAAATCAATTTTGGCAGCCGTAGAGTTCAAAGGGTATGCTACCTTTTGGTGGGATCAATTGAAAGCTAATAGAAGAGGGAAAGGTATGAGGCCTATTCCTGAATGGTCAACCTTGAAAGAACTAATGAGAAGCCGATTTGTACCATCTCACTACATTCGGGATTTGTACAATCGACTAGCAAGACTAGTTCAAGGTGGAAGAAGTGTGGAAGAGTACCACAAAGAGATGGAGATGATCATGGCTAGGGCAAATATTGATGAAGATGAAGACAAGAAGATGTCACGATTTCTTGGGGGATTGAATTTGAACATAGCCAATGAATTGGAGATGTATGAATTCAACACAATGGAAGAGTTAGTTCAAAAGGCAATGAAGATAGAGAGAAGATTGAAGAATAAAGCTATTTCGAAAACTAGCTACTCTAAAGCTAGTGAAAATTTTTCAAACTTCAAGGGTTCAAGTTCGAGTGGAGGTTCCTACAAAGGGGATTACAAGGGTTCTTTCCAAAAGAATTCTTCCTACAATCCTAATTTCAAGAAGCCGGATGATGGGGATGCAAAAAAAGCCAAGGAAACACCTTCTAGACCTACTCCAAGTAGGGAAATTAAATGATACAAGTGTTTGGGAAGTGGACACATTGCTTCTCAATGTCCGAATACGAGGGTGATTTTCGCAACCCATGAAGGGGAAATTGAATCAGAATCTGAACATGAAGAAGAAGAGGAGGCCGAATGTGGTGATAGGGCCGAATATTATGAAGAGGCTTGGGAGAATCAAGTCTTGAATGCTGAACATGGAGAGATGCTTGTTACTAGAAGAGTCTTGAATATTCAAGTCAAGGAAGAAGGCTTGGATCAAAAGGAGAATCTTTTCCACTCTAGGTGTTTGGTGAATGGTAAGGTTTGTACACTTATCATTGATGGTGGAAGTTGTACCAATGCTGCTAGTACTACAATGGTGGATAAATTGGGGTTAGCTTGTTTTAAACATCCCAATCCTTATAAGTTGCAATGTTTCAATGACGCTGGGGAAGTAAAAGTGTTGAAGCAAGTCAAGGTACCATTCTCCATTGGGTGGTATAAAGATGAGGTTTTGTGTGATGTAGTGCCAATGCAAGCTGGACATTTGCTATTAGGAAGACCATGGCAGCATGATAGAAGGGCACAACATGATGGCTTTTCTAATAAGTATACCTTTACTTATGAAGGAAAGAAGGTTGTTCTAGCACCATTATCACCTCAAGAGGTGTATGAAGATCAGAAGAGGATGCTAGAGAGGGAGAAAGAAGTTTCGGCCAACATAAACCAAGGGGGTTCAAATTCGGCCAATGATGTTTCTTCAACACCCAATGGTAATTCTAAGGGTAGGGAGAGAGAAAATAATAAAGTGAGTGAGTGCAGAAAGGGAAAAGAGGCCGAGAGTCAAAAGAAAGTAAGCAAACAAATAAATGGCCCATTGGTGAGAGAAAATAAGCAAGGAGAAAAAGCAAAACATACTTACTTTTTATGCAAGAGCAAGAGAGATAGATGTAGGGCAGCCTGTACTCATTATTATGTATAAAGAATTGTTACTTGCTGACAGTGAAGAATCTCTTGATTCTTTACCTTCTAGTTTTGTGTCTTTGTTGTAGGATTTTAAGGATGTATTTCCTGAAAACCTTCCTAGTGGTTTGCCGCCATTAAGAGGGATTGAACATCAAATTGATTTCATACCCGGTTCTACAATTCCAAACCGGCCAGCATATAGGAGCAATCCTATGGAGACAAAAGAGATGCAAAGACAAGTTGAAGAGCTTTTGGAGAAAGGCTTGGTTCGTGAGAGCCTTAGTCCTTGTGCCATTCCAGTCTTATTAGTACCCAAGAAAGATGGTTCTTGGAGGATGTGTGTTGATTGTAGGGCTGTGAACAAGATTACTGTGAAGTATAGACATCCATTCCTAGACTTTATGACATGTTGGACGAATTGCATGGGGCGAAATATTTCACAAAGATTGATCTTATGAGTGGTTATCATCAAATTCGCATGAAGCCTGGAGATGAATGGAAGACTGCCTTCAAAATGAAATATGGTTTGTATGAATGGTTAGTTATGCCTTTTGGTTTATCTAATGCACCTAGTACTTTCATGAGATTAATGATCCATGTTTTGAGAGCTTATTTAGGTAAGTTTGTGGTAGTTTACTTTGATGATATTCTAATTTATAGCAAAACTGAGGAAGAACATGTTAAACATGTTAGGAAAGTGCTTGAAATCCTTAGGGAGCAAAACCTTTATGTAAGCTTAAGAAGTGTTCTTTTTGTCTAGATAGGGTTGTTTTTCTTGGTTTTGTTGTAAGTATGCAGGGAATTGAAGTTAATCAAGAGAAGGTGAAAGCTATCCAAGAGTGGCCGAATCTTTCAAGTGTGACAGAAGTGAGGAGTTTTCACGGATTGGCAAGCTTCTATAGGAGATTTGTCCATAATTTCTCTACATTGGCAGCCCCCTTGACTAGCATAATCAAGAAAGAAGTGGGATTCATTTGGGGCAAGGAGCAACAAGAAGCATTTGATGCTTTGAAAGAGAAGCTTTCTACTACACTCGTTTTAGCTTTACCTAACTTTGATTCTACTTTTGAAATTGAATGTGATGCTTCTGGTGTAGGTATTGGAGCTGTTTTGATGCAGGAGAAGAAGCCCATTGCATACTTTAGTGAAAAGCTTAATGGAGCAAAGCTGAATTATTCAACTTATGACAAGGAGCTATATGCTTTGGTGAGAGCATTGGAAGTATGGGAACATTATTTGCTGCCCAAGGAATTCGTGATCCATTCAGACCATGAATCATTGAAGCATTTGAGAGGGCAAGGCAAGTTGAATAAAAGACATGCAAAATGGGTTGTGAAGATTGAGAAGTTTCCTTATGTGATCAAATACAAGCAAGGTAAAGACAATGTAGTGGCAGATGCACTTTCAAGGAGGTACGCTTTACTTAATGTTTTGAGTATTAAATTGCTCGGATTTGAATGTATAAAGGACTTATATGTTGGTGATTCTGATTTCGGCAATGTTTATGATGCTTGTGAGCATGGTGCTTTTAATTCTTTCTATAGACATGATGGGTTTTTGTTTAAGGGTTCGAAATTATGCATGCCTAGATGTTCTATGAGAGATTTGGTAGTATTAGAATCACATTATAGGGGTTTGATGGGGCATTTTGGAATTGATAAGACTTTAGACATGCTGAATGAACACTTTTATTGGCCGAATATGAAAAGGGATGTAATTCGGATTTGTAAGGCTTGTTTGGCTTGTAGGCAAGCTAAGTGTAAGTCTATGCCTCATGGTTTGTATATGCCATTACCCGTTCCTAGTTCTCCTTGGATGGACATTAGTATGGACTTTGTTTTAGGATTACCAAGAACTAAGAGGGGGAGAGATAGCATATTTGTGGTTGTTGATAGGTTTAGTAAGATGGCACACTTTATCCCATGTCATAAGAGTGATGATGCTAGTTTAGTGGCTGAACTCTTCTTTAGGGAGGTGGTTCGAATTCATGGGATACCAAAATCCATAGTTTCTGATAGAGACACCAAGTTTTTGTCTCACTTTTGGCGTGTGCTTTGGGGAAAGTTAGGTACCAAGTTGTTATTTTCCACCACTTGTCATCCTCAAACGGATGGACAAACAAAAGTAGTAAACAGAACTTTAGGTACCATGTTGAGAGCTTTAGTGGGTAAGAATTTGAGTTCTTGGGAAGATTGTTTACCATTTATTGAGTTTGCTTATAATCGTGCTATTCATTCTTCTAAAGGATATTCACCTTTTGAGCTTGTTTATGGTTTTAACCCACTAACAGTTTTGGATCTTGTTTCTTTACCTTCTCATGAGCTTGTAGTTTAGATGGTGAGAAGAAAGCTAAATTGGTGAAAGAGATGCATGAGAAAGCAAGGGCAAATATTGAGAAAAGGAACAAGAGATATGTTGATTCTGCAAATAGAGGGAGACGTGAGATGAAGTTTCAAGTAGGAGATTGGGTTTGGGTGCATTTTTGAAAAGAGAGGTTTCCTAACCAAAGGAAGAACAAGTTGCAAGCAAGGGGAGATGGCCCATTCCAAGTGCTGGAGAAGATTAATGACAATGCCTACAAGATCGACTTACCAGGTACGTATAATGTTAGTGCTACTTTCAATGTAAGTGATCTTTCTCCTTTTGATGATGCAGATTTGAGGACAAATCTTTTTGAAGAGGGGGAGAATGATGCAAGAAAGGATCCCTTGAAGCTAGCAAGTGGACCAATCACTAGGAGCAAGGCAAAGAGATATCAAGCTAGTATGGCTTTGCATATTCAAGAAGAGATTTCCAAAGAGCTTCAAGAATTATCATTCAAGAAGATGGAGATAGAGCTTGAAGAAGGCACAACAAAGATGATTATGATGCTTAGTGTGAAAGCTAAAGGCTAGCTAAAGAAAGGTCCAACGTGCAAGAAAGGTCCATGGGGGTTCATATAAAGCCTTGGGAAGTAATTTAAGGCCCATGGACAGCCCAAATAGTGTGGGGCGTTTTTTATGTTGAAGGGATTAGTTTGGTTATTTCCATACTTTATATTTTCCTTAGTGGATTAGGATTTTGTTTCCATACTTTATATTTTCCTTAGTGGATTAGGATTTTATTTCCATACTTAATGTTTTCCTTATGCAATTAGGAATATTTTCCTTATGCAATTAGGAATGTTTTCCTTATGCAATTAGGAATGTTTTAGTCTTAATTTTCCATATGCAATTAGGAATTTTGTAACCCTTATTTAAGGGCACTATTAGGTCGAATTTCATATACAACAATTAATAAAAAATTTCGAATTCTTCTACAAGTTCTTCTTGTGAATTTTCATGTGAGAGAGATTAGAGTGGATTCTTTAATTCTTTCTTTACATCAAGAATTAGGTTTACTTATCAACAAGAGTTGTGGCATTTTCCTTCTTCTTACTAACTAAATCCTTCAATCATAGTGAGTTCGCATCTCTTTATAGGCGTTGGGTTCCTTAGGAGGTGATTATCAAGTTTCAAGGAGTTCTCTACCATTGTTATACGTTGGGTTTGCTGCCATCATTGCTAAGGGTCCGCGTCACTTAGTCAACCTTATTACTATCAATTCCATACTCAAGCTTCACGTAATATCATAATCAATCCAATTTACACTCATATATTCACTTAATGTAGAAAATTAATACTTAAAATTTTTAGGACATTACAATTCTCACCCTCGTAAGAAATTTCATCCTCGAAATTTATCTATCTATTATAATTCATTCCTCAAATTCCAATAAATTATTACACTTTCACTATGTTACTTTGATATATTTCTTTAACTACTTATATTTTATTTTCTCTTCATATTCTTCTTCTTCACAAATAGGTCTAGTGAACTCCAAATAATATACTATGAATTCTCAATCAATTCTTAGAAAAAATTCTACTGCCATAAACATATGAAATATCAATTGTATCAAAACACATATCCACTTATTCAATTCACATAACTTAGACAATTGCATTTCACTTCTCCCATAACTCCACATGCCAGAAAAGCCTAAACTTGGCTATGATACCACTAAAGGTAACATCTCCTGACAATTCTCACATAAAACTATCAGAGAATGTTACGCAATATACTGTCAGTAATCTAATCAATTCATCGACAAAGTTTTCTTTTAAATTGTTGCTAACAAAAATTTTCACATAATAATACAATTGTATAATACAACACTTATAAATCCAACATTTAAACCAATCTCCAATAAACCAAATACTAATTATAAATCAAATAACCATCATAAGTTTGTCAATCCAAAATAAATATATAATATATTACTAGATTTGATAATCATTCACTAAAATCTAAAACTTTGTTCTCTAAATGCATATATTCCTTTCATGTTTACAAATTTGTACAATCTCTCAAATAGCCAAAATGAATTGCATATATATATATATATTTCATAACTTACATGTATAATATACAAAAGATCTTTATATGCACTATAGATAATTTCTAAGATCTTTATTTCCACTTCGTAACTTACTCCGATGACATGATACCTGCGTATCAGAAAAAAATTATAATACACTAAGCTTATAGCTTAGTGGTGCTTGTATAAACATATTTTGTCACTTAATATTAAAGAAAATACTTACAGAAATACGGTAATAACACTCAGTTTTAATAAAAATTTCAATATATTAAATATTCTCAATAACAAACCAACACAATATTTTGATTATACAAAATAATAATTTTAACTTTATAAAAATCATCATGCTATACTACACTTTTGGTATTGCAACTTTTCTCTTTTTTGAATCATTTCATTTAAGACTTAGTTTCTCATTTGTTAAAATTGCTCATATTACACTTATTTTATTTTTCAGTAAGTTTACTTTTTAGTTCACATATAGGATAATTTCATTCAATTTATAATTTTAGCACTTTGATTTAGTACTATACTTTGGAGCACTTTGTATCTTATATCATTATATACACTTTCAATCATTATAACACTTAGAAAGTTATTGATCAATTCAATATTATGAATATAACATTTCTATTATGCGCATTAGAACTTTCACTTGAAATATTAATATATACATTATCAATCGCTTTCATATTGTAACACGGTAAGTCGATTTTAAATAATTGACTTATATTATTGTTTTGCATTTCTTCCATTATTCATAACATCATATTCATATATATTTTCTTACCCACTGAACTCAGATCATAGGTTTGGATAACAGGTCACCGTAGCAATTTTAATGCTAAATCTCAAGAATGTATAATGGCAAATATGCCCACTGTCACTAATGACATAATGTGTCCATTAATGGCACGATGTACCCACTATCACTATGGATATCCTCCCTCTGGCTACCATTCAATCCAAATCTAGATCTAAAATCAGTTTGATTTGGGCAATTCATTAGTTTTTAATTAATATTGAATTATGTATATCACTTTAATGTAATAATTCTTTGATCAACAATTAGTATTATGCATATTTATCATATATTCAAAATTTATTACACTTTGAGGCCATATGGTCATTTAGGCTGGAATCACGGATGAAAGATAAGAAAAAGAGTTATTTTGGGCAAATTCTTCAAGTGACACGCCCAATGACATGGGCGTGTCACTGCCTGTGTCATTAATCCTGCATTACAATAGTTACGACATGCCCAGAGATATGGTTGTGTATTAACGTTGAAAAATAGCATCGTCGACATGTCCAGTGACATGGTCGTGTCAGGCAAAAATTATGTATTTCGCACACTCAACCACTTAAACACAATATATTCAAGATCTATGATAAAAATGAATCAAAAACTAATTTTTTTTATATAAAAAGAGTCTATATCAAATACTATACTCAAACATCAATTAATAAATCTTTAAAAATCACTTTTTAGTAATAATTCATTTTAGATGACTCAATCAACCAATTCAAATATTAAAATTTATAGAAATTCAAATATTTGCAAATTAAAAATACATAAGTACATACCTCTTTCAAAATCCCTCTTCTTCTCTCTTTTTTCTCTTTTTCTTTGATCACTTATTGATAATCTCACCTACTCTAACTAATTCTCTTAAAAAATTTATTGCAAAAGATGGATTTCCCTTGATTCTTTGATGAAAGGAAGAAGAAAGTAGAGAAGATGGTAATGGGGTTGGTAGATGGCATGGATGATTGAGAAAGAAAAGAAATTTCTACATACACACACATGTATATATATAATAAGTTTAATCTAGTGTGGCCAATCTCATTTTAACTATGGTGCACCCTCTTTCTTATCCTTTGATCCTAATTCAATTTTTAATCTTTTAAAACCATAAAAATAATTTTTTTAGTAAATTTTGAGATATACTATTTACTATTCTCTACTTATAGTATTTATCCATGTTACTTTTATCACTATACACTATCAATAATTAATATGAGTTAAAAAGTTCCCTGATTAAAATTTTGAACATTGCACCTAGTGTCTCATCTACTACATAATCATCTCTCAAACACTAAATGTGTCTCAATAAGGGGCGTAGTAACATCTCTGCGACACCCAGTATCTCACCCCACAATGTAAGGCATGCCAATTACCAAACCCAATTTCCTGGAACTAGTTAAGGTATAAGGTACACACAATTCATTCATTATGTTATAATTTTCATCATCTCCCACTATCATCATGTTCTTCATATTTCATCATCATGTAAATCAAAATTCTCTTCATACCTTTTTCATATCATCATTATTCATGTCATACTCGATAATTATCAATATCACAAACATTTTCTCTTATAACCAGGTGCCATGGTCGTGCCTGCCTAGAAGCCACGCCCATGTCTTTCAATTCATTTCTGCCACTTTTGAATAACCAACCACACGGCCGTGTCATCTCAGGGAACATGCCAATGCCATTCAAAGTAACATTGTCAATTACTTAAAAATCAAGCACACGGCCATGTAACCTCAGAGGACCCAGCACTGCCACATTTTAAATTTTCATGCAATAGACTCAAATCAGAGCCCACTGCCGTGTCCTCCTCATGGCCATGCCTATGGGTCACCAAATTTGTATCAAATCACAAATAATCATCCAAAATAATGCAAACCACCAAAAATAAAACATTATCAAAGTATTTACAAACATTTTTGAAGCCTAAAATGAAGGAATACACTTCTTCCCAAGTCTATTTCACCAAAACCTTCCACTTCCCAAAAGTGGTCTTCAACTCTTTAATTACTCACAATCACTTCCCTTTACACCTAATCAAATTGTAGGTTCAAACACAACATTAAAACACATATAAACACATTAGAACTCATTAAACTACACCCATTTCCAAATTAGCTATAACCCTTGCCAAAACCCTAACTTCAACCACGCTTCTCCAAATCCTACTCAATTTCTTCCAATCAATACTCTAAGTTTAAAATTATCATTTCTATATCAATTAACTTTATTCTATTTCATTCAAACAACCATTTAACAATTCATCAAAATCCTACTTAAAAGAAACTAATCACTAGTTAAAGAAAACTTACCTAATACTTCAATTATCACCAAAGCTATCTTCAATTCTTTAAGAATCTTGTTAAATCTTAATGTATGGAATGATTAAAATTATCTCCCAACTTCACCATGAAAACCGACAAGGGAAGAAAGAAAAGAAGAAGGTGGTGGTGAATTCTAGAGCTTTCTACTTTCCCATAATCATCAACTAACTATATATTTAATTATATAATTAATTAGTGTTATAAGATATTTTTAATAAAATATTATTATTTTATATTTTAACTTTTTCTACTTTAACCATTTACCTCTTTTACCCTTTTCACTTTTAACAACTTATATGTAATATATATTTCATTTATATTTAAACATCACTCTTATCTAAATCTTCCTTAACCCTTCCAATTAATGTATATATAAATAGGCTAACAAAATTGGGATATTACAACTTGTGTCCAATGTGGTAGGGTGCATAAAGATATCTATTGGGAAAATAATTCAGGAGGTTGTTTTAGGTGTGGATCTAGGGATCATTATGTGAGGAATTGCCCAAAGCCACTAGGAACTAGACAGACGAAATCTAGTGTATCCAGATCGAGTGGTGAAAAAGGTGGAAGTGGCAGAGGAGGTAGGACAAGATTTAGTCAGAGAGGAGGGCCTACATTAGTGGGCATACAGAAGGAGTCTAGAACCACACAGAGAGTTTATGGGATGCGGAGGAGACAAAATGACTAGGATGAGGATGAAGGTAAATTCTTTTTACTTGATATAATTATTTATGCATCGATTGATTATTTATGTTTTGATCTTGATTAAATTGAAAATTCTTTATGTTAGTTTAGGGATTGATGAAAATGATTAAGGATATGAATAAGAGGGAGAGTAAAGATTAAGAGGTTTGAGGTGGTAATTAGTTTTATCAAGAATTTATAGTTGTGTTTGTTTGGATGATTTAGGTTACTAGTAGATAATTTCATGGATGAAATTATTTAAGGGGTAGAGAATTGTACCACCCATGGATTTTAAATACTGTTAAATAATTAATTTGAAGGATAGCTAGTACGTTGGAAGAGGAAAACACAAGGGATGCACATGATATATACAAGATATATACATAATATATACATGATGTACATACAAATCTATACATAAAATATATATCGCATATAAATGAGATATATATATATATATATATATTCAGTGTTAGGAAGATGATAATTAAAAAAAGATAAGAAAAAGAAAAGTTAAAGTAAGAAGAAAATACTTTGTTGGGAATTAAGGTGGAAAATAATTAAATAAATTAATATTTATGGATGGAATTTAAGAAAGAAATGAAAAAGAGTCTTCTTCTTCCTTCCTTCAATGCCATGGCTGGATTTTATACTTAGAGAGAGAGAGAGAGAGAGAGAGAATTGCTTTCAAACACACTAAATTCTATAAAGATTCCATAGAATTCAAAGTGATTTTGAAGATTTAACAAGGTTTCAAGTAAGTAATTCTTCTTTTAAGCTTGTTTTCATTGATTCCAAGGTTATGTTTGCGATGGCTAGAGAGAGAAAGTCTATGTAAATTAGTAAAATTGGTAGTAAATAAGTTAAAATAATGGATATGTGATGATTTGTTGATTGATTTGTAGGGATAAGTATAATTGATGAATTTAGGATCATGGAAAAATTATGTAAAAATTAGGGTTTTAATATGGGTAGTTTAATTATTGTAATGAGATGATTTAATGTTATTTTAATATATATATATATATATATATATATATGATGATGATGATGATGATGATGATGATGACTTTATGGTTAGAAATTGAATATGGGTAAGTTTGGAAGAAGTTAGGGTTTATGGCAATAATATGTGAAATTAGGATTTTTGAAGGAAATATTTACAATTATTGAATTAAATTATTTTGATTTTGTCTTGATATATATATAAGTAATAATTTTATGATTGGATGTTGGAAATAGGTTGGGGAGATTGAAGTTTGAGAAAAGTAGCAAATGATGAAAATAGGGTTCTGTTGAGATTTTGGTAGAAATTGTGTAAATAATGGGAGTTCAATATTAATTAAGCATGAAAATGATTTAAATGAATCGTGTTATTTGTAGTTTGATTATATGTGTTTAGGTCAAGATAGCCCTAAAGGTGATAGTTTAGTGTTTGGTGGTAAACAATGGAACTAGGTGGTTTTTAGAACCAAGAAAGGTATGTATATACTTTGGTAACTTTTTAAATAAATCTACATGTATGACATTGTTCATTCTAGTACACTTTGAGGAACTTTGTGTTCCTTTAAAGTGACTTTGTGTATAAAAGTGTGTGTAATGCATGAATTATAAAATGACAAGCCAATGTAGGTTGGCTAATGTCAATGTTATGAATTTATAGTGATGAATGTGATGAGAAAGAGGAAAAGAATTGGGAATATGAAAACATGAAATAATATGAAGTGTGTGTGTTGAGTTGGTATTATGTATATGGTTACTTTAAAATATGAATATTCACATAATCTATGTAATGTAGCATAGTTATGTGATGGAAGTGGGCATTTGTCTAATTTAAAATCAATGTTTAAACATGAAATGTATAAAGTATATAAATGATACGTAGTATGACGTACTATATGGATATGCATTGTGAAATATGTGGAGTAAGTCACATTGTCAATGCAACTCACGAATATATAAACTGTTGTTGGTACATTGATGCTAAGGAGACGGCCTTCGGATGATGATAGACACTTTGTCTCTGGTGTCCATAGAGGGTGGTCTTCCGATGATATATTTGAAACTTTACCATAGGTATCGAGAGTAGGTGGACTTCAGGTGATATTTGACACTTGCCTTCGGTGTCAATAGGAGACAGTCTACAGGTGACATGTCATACTGTATTCCTAGTGTAAGACCTTTGGGTCACTTAAAATGGAATGTTAGGACTACTGTGTGTGCGTGTATGCATGATTATGACTTGGTGGTGAATTGTATAAGTTAATGGTTTGGTTAAAATAATGCATATGACATTCTGTAATTGAGTATTTGATTTTATTATTATTGTTATTAAGTATGTAACACTAGGCTTTCAAGCTTAACGCGGTTGGTTGTATCGCACAAGTATGAGGACTGTGGAGCAGTGTGATCAAGAGTAAGATTGAGATTTTGAAGTTGTGTGTGCCCCGAGACCATTCTAAAGGTGTTGCATTCACGTTCAATACTTACTAATATGTACTTTGATAGTTGTATACTTAATAAGACATATGTATATTAAATGAATTTTTAGGATATGTCATGTGTAAATATGAATTTAGAATATTTGAGGTTTTTAATTGTGAAGTATAGAGATGGAAATTAATGAAATGATGACAATGGAGTATTTTGGATTTTTAGTGAATTTTAAATGAGAATGGATCTTGAGAGTTCTATTTGTATGCAGGTTGTGTATTTTGATGAATTTTGAGAAACGTTGAAATTTCAGACAAAACTTTTGGCGAAATTTTATATGAGATTTTCTTATAAAGGCTTATTGAATTACTAAATATAAATGTATTTATTTATTAAATTATTCTTTTAAAAGTGTATTTATTTTTGGTATCAAGAATATGAAATTTCTATAATTAATTACTATATCATCCTTGTATTATATATATTTTTTACATATATGGAATATATGTACTATATATATAAGGTATAAGGATATTACAGAACTTAAATATTAAGGTTATATTTGCACACTTTTCATCCTACTAAGAATAACCAAGATACGCCTTAGTAGAAAATTAAAATAGAAACAAATAAATTTGGCCGAAGTGAGATTGAAAGTTGATTGGAATTTAGCATTGTAAGGAATTACATGGTTCAGATTTTTAAAAATATAAAGTAAAATGAGCAATTTTTTTAAAAAAAAATGATATTTATGTATACATTTATATGATGGCGATTTTCAAAGGCGTGGTTTGAAGACCCAAAAAGGGAGATGCACCCTTTTCTGATTTATATTCTGAAATGGGAAACTTGAATTTTGTTCTCTGCTATATAAAGCTAAGGCAAAAGTCACTATCTAGTGCTGCCTCCAAGAAGCCACAAGGGCATTGAATTTGATTTTGAAATATTTTTTTTTTAGTTTGGGCTGTGGTAACTGCCAACTCACAGCACTGTGAACAATCCAATTCATTACAATGATATAAATCTTTCCCATAACATCTTCAACAATTTAGAAAGTGAGTAATCCCACTTTTGACATATGATGTCATTAATTCTTTCTTTCTATGTTTTCTTTTAATTTAAATGAAATTTAAATTTTTTTAGTTGAAGAGAATTTCAGTGTAAGAATATCAAAGTATCCCTAATTTATATATATAATACACATTGCTTTTAAAAAAATAATAATAGAACAAATTAATGTTTCAAATTTATAAATAATTTTCAAGGGAAATTTTATTCTGAATATGGTGTATGTGCATCCAACCAATGAAAACTGCATAAATAAAGTTATTTTTCCTATTTTCACTCTTCTATCTAGCCGATTACTATTAGTTAGATACATATACATGGGGTCCATGATGGAATTTTTCAATTTTGGGAAGTAAATGTTACAATTATGTAAAGTTGTATATGATGTAGTTTTCAAATAATAGTTACAAATACTTTAATTATGTGGTTTTTCTTTCAAAAAAAATGATCTTTTTTTTAATCTATTAATTACCTAACATATAAAATTTGTGTAAATATAATATTTTCAATTTCTTTTCTAATTAACCTATAGTTAATTAATATAGTATTTGACTAGTTTTATGAATTTTATGCTGCATATGCTTCAACTTGTCACGCTGGCTTCAAGTCCAAGTTATGCATTTCAGCATATAATGCTTGGACATTTGTTTTATTTATTAATTGAATTGATTATTAATTCTATTTTTATATTATTTTCTTTAGTATTTGTAGGGCATATTATAATAATTTATATTGCTGTGTGTTAGATTTACTGGTTTATGCCAGTATAGATATATATACACATCTAATTGCTAATATTATCAAATGCAACAAAAATTTTCACATTGAAGTCGTAGTATTATTGAACATTTTTTTATAATCATGGTATTGAATTTAAGCGATATTGCTGTAAATTTTTGTTTGCATTGAATAATATTGTTGTTTAACGACATATATAGACCGTAATGTTAAAAAAAAAAAAGGAGTATTTAAAGGAGTATTTTTTTGTAGTATAATGTTAATGTAATTCTAATTAGTGTGTAAAAAGATATATATTAGAGTAAAATTTTATGCATGAGTTGGAATGAGATTTTTTTAGGTCCTATTTAGTTCAAGCTTAATATTAGAATATTTATTAATTGTGATTCTAAATATCTTAAGGTCATATACAATGAATAGGATTTTTTTGATAAATATTTATATAGTAGAACACTCGATAGTGGATATGCGTGACAAATGAATTTATTATTATTATTATTGTTGTTGTTGTTGTTGTTGATATATTTCAACACTTGAGTACTGTGATTTTTTATATATGTATACATAAATAGGTATCTGTTGTTACATCATGCATTTAGGCCGGGGGAGAAGACCCCAACTGAAACCCTAAAATGATTGCATATTAGCATGCGCAACTGTAGAATATCCCTTCTTATAGGAAACATACATTAGGAAGAGACTCCCTCTGTGTATTTCCATCAGTTGATATTTATATATATATAATCATTAACAATTGAAGCAACTGGAGCAACTTTTATTCATGATGATTTCTACTATCTCGCTAGCAAATATATATTGCTCTGCTGCTGTTAGAATTAATAAATTCAATCAAGTGTGGTATATTAAAATTCTCTCTCTCTAATGATGACCTATGAAACAGGAGGATAGTGAAATTTTTTTAAGCCTAAATACTCATCATTTAATTTTTAATTAACTTCATCAGCAACTTCATCTTGGGTTACATATATAGCTCATTAATTAACTTAGTTGCATTTCTAAAGTAGGTACCAATGAAAACTTAAGCTAAATGCAATGAATTTTGGCTTAGTCGTTCGCTGATACTAAAAATAAACAAACAAAGAGGAAAAAATAAAATAAAATTAATTTCAACCCCCCTATTACAACCTTTTTTTTAAAAAAAAACATTCGTATATTTATCATATGTATTCTCTTTTATACTTTGAATTATGAAAACAACTGTAGAAAATTCTAAATGAAGCAAATTAAATTGCAGGAAATATTTTCTGATGAACTAAATATAATATTAGAAAAAATCACTCGAAACAATTGATGAAAGAACAAGGTATACATAATGTAGTGAAATTGAACAAACAGATCACGTGATCCTTGATTTTTTCATTTATTTTATGCACTTTTATGGTGTTTGAATTTGTAAAGTCTTGTGCTTTCGACAAAATGAACTCAGCATTTAAAAAAAATTATTTTCAAAGATTAGATTGAACTACACGGTACTACCTCAATTATGTAAGTGAATTCTAGATACGGAAGATGAGTCGTCAATGGTGATAATGATGTATCAAGCATCTTCCATGTTGATATTTCTTGAATTAACCATGGCATTCCTGTTTCTTCTAAAGAAAAGTTTTGAAACATGAATGAAACTGAAACCCAGTTTTCGATTAAGAATGGCATCTTTAAGCACTTCATGTATAATTCAAATCCACTCATAAACTTGATTTTTTTTCTCACATTTAGAGTCATAATTTAATCATTGAATGTTCATATCACAATATAATTGCACGTAACGGGATTTAAACTCTAATAATTACTTCTCCTATTTTAAGAAATTTTAATTGGAAAAAGAAAACATTATTACATTCACCAAAAAAAAAAAACTTACAGAATATGTTACAAGTATATGTTTTTGTTGATCAAAATATATAAAAAAGTTGTTATAAGTTTGAAATTGTTGATCTAAGTGGGAAAAAAAAAGGTGATTGCATTCATCCTATCGTAGTGATATAAAGATTGTCAATAGCGATTATATATGTTGTTTTATATGATCAACAATAGTCTAATATAATGCATGTGAATAAGTTTCAAGTCATCTCCCAATGTTCAAGAAAGTATATATACGCATATACATAGAATTTTCATTACAACTTGTCATATATATTTTTTTGTTTATTAATTACACGTAGGGAGGAAGAACATCTAACCTTAAATATGAGACTTAAATGGGAAGCAATATGTGCTCCAGACCACTAAGCCAAACTTTGGTGTTTACAACTTGTCATATTGATTTTTACCAATAACATTGACTTTATTGTGAAATTTTTACTGCTTAATTACTCTATTATTTCTGTTATTGTAATTTACCATAATTTCACTACTCCATTTTTTCTGAAACCGCCCCACTTCATTAATTATTACACAATTTTGCTTTAATATTAATACAAAAGCAAATAAAAAAAGTAAAATTCCCTTTATCATAATGTAGATATCTTGATTACAACAGAAATGTAAGCAAGCACATGCATCCAAGCAATTAATAAAAATAGATAAAAAATTTTGCTCTTAATAATAATAAACCAAAAGAAGTAGAAGAAGAAAAGGTTTGCTCCTACATATACGTGTGTGTGACACGAATCCATTGTCTCTAATTCTTTTTTTTTTCTTTTTTTTAAAGTCAAAATTAAAGAAAAAGAAGGAATTTAGCAATGGGTAAAGAGAAGTTAGCATGTAAATGTAGATTCCTGTCCTCCATATGCAATAAATAATTACTTTACTATAAAATGGCACCAAATTAATGATCAAAAATTTCTTTTCAAAAAGCAAAACCAATCTTCATTACCCAAATTGACCGAAACCAAGAGGAGATATCATCTCCAAAAACTAAACCTTTAACAAGTAGTCTTGGCAAGAATTTCAGTACTCGTGTTCGCCTTTGGAGTTTGGACAGCCCATATAATTAATTTTTTAAAAAAATCGTTTCTTATGACTTTTAAGAATGTGGCAACAAAAGTCTCTTTTAGCTAGCATTCCTTAGCTAGGTGCAATTCTTGACCCTATAACTATATATAGGGTCTTTGCCAGAAAATGAAAGAGAATCTTATCCCTTGGTCATTTCACATATATATCATTTTTGTATTCACATATATCTGTAGCTATAACTTCAGCCACCCTCTATACCCTACCTATTATCAACTCATTTATTAATTCTCTTTTTTATTTTATTTTCAAATACTTTTTCACCATTTCTCCCATCCAACAAAATTCTTTATTTTGTTTTAGTTAATTAAACTTGAATGATATTTGAACTCATAATTTATAGTTCTGAAATTCCAAAATTTATCAGTGACAAGATCGTTTGTCATGTGCCCTAAAACTTCTCAAAGTTATATAAACCCCTTGGAAATTTTCATTCACCGCCACTAACCAAAACCCTTCATTTTTATGTACATTTACAATGATGAGTTATCATTTCTATGAGTCAGAAACCATTTCAAGATCTCATTAGACAAATATATATCTTCTCTCTCTCTCGATTTTTATTCTTTCTTTAAAGGAAAGCCCTCAAAACCTAATATTTTATCATGGATTTCAACCATGTTAATAAGTTCCTAAACCACACTTCAAATCTTGAAATGTCTATGGAAAATCAAGTTTTCCATTACCAAATTCCTTTCAACTCATATTATCCTACTTACTCTCTAGAAACTCCACCCTCTTCTAGTCCCATACCCTTTTCAGCCTTTCTTCGTGACAATATAAAAATAGTAAATGATAAGGAAGAGGAAGAGCCAAAAGAAGAAGAAGAAGAAGAAGAAGAGGAAGAAGAGGAAGAACTAGGAGCTATGAAAGAAATGATGTATAAAATTGCAGCGTTGCAGCCAATAGACATAGATCCATCAACAATTCGCAAGCCTAAAAGGCGAAACGTAAGGATCAGCAACAATCCCCAAAGCGTAGCAGCTCGCCATAGGAGAGAAAGAATAAGTGAAAAGATGAGAATTCTTCAAAGACTTGTTCCTGGAGGAACAAAAATGGATACAGCTTCCATGTTAGATGAAGCTATTCGCTATGTCAAGTTCTTGAAGAAGCAAATTCGGTTACTTCAATCTAATCAAAACCCACCATGGCAACCACTTCTTTCTGCCACCTCGTCCTCCTTGGCATCCACAGCTGGTCCTGGATTATTCGCTTATAGTGGTAATGGTGGTTGTGATAATAATGCTAATATATACTTTAACCTTGAGGTAATAAGTGATTAATTCCACACATCAAGTACAATATGTCACAGTTACAGAATTAAATTCTCTCGTGCTTAAAATTATTCCATACATTAAGTGCAATATGTCATGGTGCAATATGTCATGGTGTTAGAATTTGGCAATTTAATTCTGTGGCATTACATGCACCCTGATTTAGCATTATGAATTTATAACATCTGTCATCTTTAAATTAATATATGAATTTTATAATTATGTAAGTAGTATAGAGTAATTAATCATTAAAATTAAAAGAGTGACAAGTTAGTTATAATGAGTTAATTATAATTGAAATGATTATATAAACAGTATTAGTAACAAGGTAGGCGAAGATGGATGATTGAATAATTAGGGAGGTATATGTGTGGGGAAAAGTTGTTTGGATATGGTTGACCGAAAAGGATATAATAAAAGAATGATTTATGGAATAATCATAAAAGTTGGTTGGGTGCAGTTACGTACAAATCATGGAGTTTATAGATTATATAATAAGTCCCATCGAGTGTGAGCGTTGGTTGGAAACTGAAACTTTGCTTGGCCGAATCTCCCTCCCTCCCTCTCTCTCTCTCTCTCTCTCTCTCTCTCTCTCTCTATATATATATATATTATACACGGATAAATTATGATTAGTAATCATCTTGTATTATTTATTAGGTGATATTATAGATAAATACTGATTAAATTCATAAATTGTTTGTGAAGCAGCAAATAGTAAAGGTATTCTCTGAAATCCCTAGCCAAAATATGGGAAGAGTCCATAAAATTAAGAATATAAATTAATTACCTCACATGTTATGGCAATGTTTGGATTGATGATTTATGAAGTTTGTTAAGATTTATAATTTAAAACTACATTTTTATTTCAAAAAAAAATATAATTTAAAAGTGCATTTTGACTTTCTGATTTTATGAATTTGTGTAATTTTCTTATTTGATATAGATTTTTTTTCTTTTTGTCATCAAAAGAGGAATCCATTAAAACCAATAAAAGTGGCTTTGAGGGGCCATCAATAATACAAGATAAAACTTCATCAAAATAGCCTGAAATACTGATCACCAATACATCTCAGGAGAAAATAAAGTCAAGATAAAGAGAAAACATAGTCGACAGATATGCAAATGAACCCAAATGGGAAAACAATTGCAAAAGAGATGGACCATAGACAAAATGAAGCAATATATAGAATGCTAGATCTCAAAAATCCTCAAATGTTATATCTATAGGTTTTGAGGAGAAAATGTGAGAAAAACATATCAATGGGCTTGAAAAGCCAGAGATTGGGACATTACCAACTGCAAATCAAATAGAAGAGGCCAAAACTATTTAGAATAGAAATTAAATCTATATGTTTGAAAAGTACTTTGATAAAAAAAAAGATATTTTGAAGAAAGGTAATTGTAATAAGATATCTTCCACACTAAATCATGGAAATCATGTAAGTTTCTCTTATTTTTCTCTTATCCATTATTTTTTAATTATAATTTTTTATTTAATTTTCTCACTTTTCATTACTCCCCCAAAATTTTCATTTTTCAGAATGTATTTTTTTTTAATTAATTTGATAATGTAATTAAGCTCGCTTTAACCCCCCTACGTGTGTGTGTATACTTGAAGAAACATAGAATTCATATGTGTGTGTGTGTATATATATATATAAAACTTTTCTTACAAATTTACTTAGAAACATAGAGTTCACTATGTCTGATGAATTTTCAATTTAAGATAAATTTGAATTCTTATTTTTTGAAATAAGTTCTTTATATATTATAAATCATTATTGTGTGTATATATATATATATATATATTTCAATTGTTCATTATTTAAATCAAGTGATACAATAATGATTTATAAGATTTAAAAAACTTATTTCAAAAAATAAGAATTCAAATTTCTCTTAAATTAAAAATTCATCAGGGAAATAATTCTATTTGATAATCATATATATATCATGATTTTATCACATGATTCACATCTGACATAGTGAACTCTATGTTTTTAAGTAAATTTGTAAGAAAAATTTAAAAAATATATGTACATATGAATAAGTAATTTTAACTCAATAAATAATTAAACAAAATTTATTTAATTTATATATTAAATAATGTCTTTTTTAAGTGAATTAAAAAATGTACAGTAGACGAACTAATATGTTAACATATATAAATTAATATAACATTTGATTAAGATCTTTAGTCAATAATTTAACAAAAGCTAATGGAATGAAAAGAAGATGAAGCAAAGTAAATAGAGGCCTATAGGCATAGTAAGACTTTTTGTTTGCATCGAATTATTTCTACCAAAAGTTCACAACTTCTATTAAAACAATTTACATACCTACAAATGATTTGATTGACACTGCTTTTGCACATATAGATGTGACGATTATACTATCAAGAGGAAGTCAGAAACCATTTGTGAGTGGGTCAGACAGAGTCAGATATTAGATCGGTTCAATATATGAGTTTCAGCGAAGAGGATTGATCCATATTCTCAAATATCTGGGTTTGATGATGGCAATCTACTTAGGTTATAGACAAGAGACCAAACTGTGATTTTTCTTAAATGCTTGCTGAAAAATCCAATGCAATTAATACAAGTTTTAGAAGAAAAAAAAAATTGGTTACAACAATGATAATATAACATGAATAATAATACAATATCATTAACATAGATAAATAACCAAAAGAAAGAAAGCAACATTGGTTAGAGTAATTTACTAATGGGTCAGACTTCCCACATCATGAATAAACATGTTAATCAAATAATTGGATAAAAAGTTTAAATAACATCATTATTTCAAATGTAAAATATTATTTAATTATACAAAGACACTTGTGAGGATAAAAAACAACTAATTGAAATGAATAAAATATGAACTTGAGTGGAAAAGAGGAGTTTGATTAGACTTTTACACTCAAGTCATACTAAACTTGTTGTGAAATCGATTTGGACAAAGTTTTCGCTTAGAAAAATACAAATTGAGCAGCACTTGGACTTTAAATTGGATCAAATAAGCATTAATGATGATTAACGCAACATATTTTGGATTGTTGATCTTCAAAATTTGGATTTGGGTGGCTCTCTCTATATTTCACCCTCAAAATCATAGAAAGGCAGTAAAAGATAGTGGAAAATGGCTAAGAACCTATGGGGCAACATTTGACTACCTTCTTGAAAATTTTTGGAGAGGTGGAAATGAGAGAATTTTGTTTTAGGTGGTTGTAAATGATAGTTGATGAAGAAATGAGAGGAAAGAGGTATTTATTAGAAAAATGAGATAAGGGATTAGGTTTAGGCTAGGGATTAGATTAGGCTCTCATATGATTTCCAAATGATAGATTAGGATGAGGGATATCAGGTGAAATCGGTTTGGATGAGGTTGAAGGAAGCACACCACTTTGCCAGAGATTGCGGCACACAAGATGGTTCAAAACCATCGTATAGTGGTTCAAGAGATTTGTGGGGTTCTTTCAAATATCTAATTGGTTGGTTCAAGTTTTAGGTGGAAAAATAGGTCCCAATCAAGTCCATTTGGTCTATACCTAACTCATTTGTCCTAACTATTATTTATTTATTGGTCCAAAATAGGTCAAAAATGATAACTGGAGGGTTTCACCCCTATTCCCCCCTAAACAAGGTCAGTGATGGGCCTCTAGGCTTGGGTCTATTAGTCCTCACCCTCCGGCACCACCACAAACCTTAGTAAAAATATCATTTGAGTCGTGCTCATAAGATTTTGAGTTGAATCATAAAATTGTGTCATCACTTAAGTTCAAGCCCAAATCCAAAACTCAAAGCAAGTTTTTGCATATTCAATATAATCTTTAAGGAAATCTTTCCATGTCAAGACATAATTTTGGTTTTCATCATCGGGTATCACTTATAAAACTAATGCAAGTAGACATCCATTAGTAACACTGCTATTCAAATAAAAGGGTATGGAGGGTAACCCTATTTGTTTGTGCATTCACACGACAATTATATTCCAATATCTCCCACATATATACATAAAATATTCTCTTAATTAATGCTCGATTTAATTCTTAATCGTACACTTGTATATTATATGTACTATAAAGAAAAATGAAAATGATGATAGATATTTGTGAAGGCCATAAAGGCATGGCCAATTAGCAAGAGTCTTTTATTAGCCGTTCACTTTACAAATTTCCTAATCATTTTGTAATAAATAAACAATGACATTTGCAACAAACTCCATTTAGCCGTAGAATTGTTCAATATTGGTGCTAACTAAGCATGAAGTGTTAGAGCCAAATTTTTGTTGACTTTAGCAATAGATAATAAAGAGTGTTTGCTATAGTAAAAAATCAAAGTACTCAATGACAGATATCAAATGTTGATGTATAACAATGGTATGAGCTAGGTATTGAACTCATTGTTTAGCTTAGAATTACATTTATATATATTTAGAGATAGCCTGGTAAGCCATCGTTAATTACCAATAGTATCAATAATTGTCACCAAATTAATTGTTTATTTTAATAATTAATACAATAGGTTGCTATATCAATTGGTAAATATCGACATTATTCAAAAACTGTCGCTAAATTTAGTAAGTAGTTATATTAAATTAGTTACAATTTACAAATAGTAACTTATGTTTGTTGGTAAATCTAAGCCCTATAACCATGCATCACCCTCTTCCTCTTTTTCATATTTTGTGCTACTCTCTTCCTCTTCTCCTTATTGTTTTCTCTCTTCCTCCCTCCATCATCTCTATATGCTTCGCTCTCTCCTCACATTCTCATCGTTTATTTGCCTTTTGTCGTCGCCACTCTTCCACTACAAAATAAAAATAATTTTGAAACAAAAAAATCCATTTCTAATATAATTTTGAAATGTATTTGAAACAAAAAAATAATTCCCTAAAAGCCTAGTTGCTAATCAGTTTTAAACAGAAAAAAAAAATTTAGTTTCTAATTTGAAATGAGTTTTAAACGAAATTTTTATTTCTATTTTGAAACAAATATAAAATCCGCTTCTAATTCACAACTATGTTAAGGACTAAGTACAGAATGATTTAGAAATGGATTTATGTCCATTTCTATTAGAAACAAAACTTTTGTTTCTAATTGTGAATGAAATTCACTTCTGTTCAACATGAACTAAAAAATTTAGGAATGGAAATATCCATTTCTAAACTGAATTATTTATTTTTTTATTTATGTTTTTATATTTTTTGTAAATAGTATTTATATTTATATTTTTATATTGGTAGTGTTTTTTTTTTAAGAATTTAACTAGAAATCTGGAAGAGAATGAAACTAGATAAAGAAATACTGAAGTATAAATATAATATAATATAACATAATTGTATCTACATAACATAACTGAAATGTATATAAACATAGATATCAAATATATTTATAAAACAATCAGTGCACATAATTAAAAAGAATAAAAGAAAATAATCGACATATATGGAGTATGATAATTATGAACAAGATCCGGATCAAAAGCAGTAGCCCTCTTCTTGTGCATCCTCTCAAAGATCTCATAGGGATATGACTCTCGTCTGAGATCTCTAGCCTTTGCATTAATATAACTTAAAATAAATATAAATAATAAATACATTTTATTAGTACAAGTTTTCATATTTTTAAAAAAGTTCGGCAAAGTTTCGACATAAACTGGAGCAAACCCAACCTAAAATTTAGGTCTCACATATTGTCACAGTTTTAGTTGAAGAAACATCATCGCACATATAATGCAAAGTTATAGAATAAGTGACATATATTACTATCTAAATAATTTTTTATTCTATAGTATTGAAATTTTGTTTTCACAAAAAGATTTCAAACTTTTCCAATTTTATTTTGCAACACTTATCTCTTATGAACAAGTTAGAATAAAGAGACATTATGCACAAGACAAGAATACAAAGTGTTCTCATGTTGATCACATATATGCTATTTGATTGAAATAAAAAACTTAAATTTAATTTCTTCCATTCAAACTACAAAAAATAAGAATTCACAAAATAAAGTACATTGTATATATAAATAATGAATAATGGTTTTGAAAATTTCTTAGCCATAACTAAGTAAACAATCAATAAAACACCAATTAGAAGAAAATTAGGATTCAAAGAACTTTTGTACAACCATCATAAATTGTCCTAAATAAATTATTAACCAAGAATATTTTTTTTGAAATTTTCAATTAAGTACTGTATAAATTTTTTCTATATTTGCTACATCAGTATTTATATTTATCTTATTACATGTAGATAAGCTCAAATGGGTTTCATTTGTTGAAACATTATAATCAAAATGGTATTAGTTCCATCAAAACAAATTTGTACCCAAACGTTTTTCTAATTATATGTAAAGTTATAAGTTTGGGCTAGTGTTCTTTTAATACAACAAATTAACAAAGGTAATCCAATGGATATTATTAGTAACTGAAAATATTGTCCCTTGAAAGCAACCAAGAGAGGCTTAGGGAGGGTGAATTGGTTGTTTGATGAAATGAGAGTAGCTTAAAAAATTTAACAACAAGAAAGAAAGAAAAAAATTGAACATAAGAAGTTAATAGTAGTTCAAATTTCTTAATCCTACATTCTCAACAACTTATTGAGGATCCACTAGCTTTGAGTTTTTACAAGTTCAACTCTAACTTAGTATTTTGCAAGATTACACCAAAATTTTACAAAGGTTTGAGATTCCTCACAACCCAATAAGGGTTTGAGATTCTTCTCTAGTGGTCGCACTTGCTCCAGGTACGATCACTAGCAAGCTACTATGTCTAACAACTAATTGCATTGACTAGTATACATGGCATTTACAAATGGGTGGGTGCCATTTTGTGCCTGTTTTTAAAATTCTCACGATCACACTTAAAGATGGTGCGATAGCACCTAATCTATTTTAAATTTCCCTTGAGAATCAGCTTCACACATGGCTTCTAGTGAGTGGGTAAGAGAAATCTTGCCAAGAATTTAAATTTTTTTATCGCTTCTCTTCTACATAGCGATCGAAGAAGCCTTTCGCATTGAGATTTAGGTTACACTTTAAGCCGTGAACTCTACTACCATTTTAAGTGATTTTTACCTTTGGTATAGGTGCAGTCGCACTCTTGGTTGGTGCGGTCAGACCTCATCTTTCTTCACTGCTTCTTTGACTGTGAGCACTAATGTGATTTCATTTTTTAGGTGTGGTCACTCTACCTTTGGAATGGTCACACTTACTAGCTGCATGATCGCCCTTGAGGTTGTACCTAGCACCAAACTCTACTATGATTGTATTTCTTTTTCTCAGTGAATGGTGTGGTCACACCCAAGGGTAGGACGGTAGCGAGAAGTGTCATGCTCAAGAAATCATAAAGGCAAATGAACCTATGATAAAAACACTTAACCACAAGTTAAAGGCCTTTTAATTTGAGTGCTAAAGATCAAAATAGAGTAATGTGCCAACCTTTTGGCCAATAAAAACTAAAATATATTTCTTGCATCTTTTAGCAATAATCCAAATAAATGGTGGTTTCAACTTTCAAATGAATAATTTCCAGCAACATGAATGAAACATTTTACAGATTTTTTAATTTTCAAATTCATTCTAATATTTTTATCTTTTTAATTTCTAAAAATAATAATTGTCATTGCCTATTTAGCTTCAAAAGATCAACACCATATTTTCTATGATAGGCATACATGTAATGCTAAAAAACCCAAATTATTCACAACAAAAATAAATAATTAGATTCAACAATCAAATAATTTGAAAATGCACACAAGTGAAACTAGTTTCTTACTGAAATTGAAGATATGATGGCCAAAATATCTTCAATTTCTCAGCTTAATCTTCAACATCTCTGAAACGAACAACCAATTTTCTATCAAATATAAACAAAATCAGATTATATGCAATGACCATGTTTTTACTAACATATAATTGAAAAATAAATAATAAAAATAATAAATAATTATAAGGAAGTGTAACACCCCCTACATAGCCCATACACTTACCTACATAGGAGATGTCACCTAACAATCACAATTGTTCTATATATGTGTTTATATATGTATTAAAGAAATAAAGTCGAAATACTTTTAAGCATTAATGCAGTTGTTAAGCTTCCTATAGTACAAACATATATCTATTAATTTATAAAGAACTCTTAATGATAACTAACATTATTATAAAATTCTCAAACTACTCTCAATCTTGCACAATTGTCATACAAAATTTATAAAATATTACCATGTAACTATATAGAATACAATATTTACAATATTGTTCATTAAACCTTGGTGATGAAGTTGATCAGAAATGTATATCTCTCACTCTGCAGTCTCAACTCTCCTCATTTGATCTGCGCGTCAGAAAATAATTCTAACACTCTAAGCAAAGCTTAATGGTGCTTATGTATTCACGATATGCAAGAAAAAGAAAAAAAATAATAAAGAAAAGAGATCTATACATTAAATAATTTAGAAACAATGAAAAGTATTACTTTCGTAATGTTGAATAAAGAAATTAATAAATTCATTGAAAATTGAAATACTAAACACAGTAAAATTCAGAATTGTGTAATTCATCGATAACTATATAACACATTGTTTTCAATATAGTTAATTGTTTTAATTATGCCCATACACACTGAACTCAGATTTTAGGTTTGAATAATGGGTCACTGTTGGCAATTTAATGCCCACTGTATAAAATTTTAGCCAATGGCCCGCTATGGCATGAATGCCCACTGAGTATGATGACATAGAGTGTCTATTGATGGCACAGAGTGCCCACTATCACTTTGGATATCCTCCCTTTGGCTAGCCATTCAATCTCAAGCTAGATCTAAAATCAGTACGTTTTGGGCAATTCATTAGTTTTTAACTAACATTAAATTATGTATAGCACTATAATGAAACAATTCTTTGGTCAACACTTAGTATCACACATATTTATCATATATTCAAAATAAATTTATCACACTATTTGTTAGGGTTAATTTCAAATATTCTTTACATCTTAAGACCT
The DNA here is from genome assembly GCA_947685225.1 of Garcia nutans. NCBI lineage: Eukaryota > Viridiplantae > Streptophyta > Magnoliopsida > Malpighiales > Euphorbiaceae > Garcia > Garcia nutans. The sequence goes on from CANTUV010000059.1 coordinate 48,503,423, forward strand.
TATAGTCATTTAAAAAGATAAGAAAAAGAGCCATTTTGGGCAAATTTCTTCAAGTGACATGCCTAGTGACATGGGCATGTCATTGATCGTGCCATAAACTCATTCTCATAGAAGTTTTGACATGTCCAAGAATATAGGTGTGTCTCAGGCCGTGCCATTTAAGTTGCATTACAGTAGCTATGACATGCCCATTGACACGGGTGTGTCACTAGCCGTGCCATTTAAGTTGCATTACAGTAGCTAAGACACGCCCATTGATACGGGCGTATTACTGGTCATGTCTTTAATGTTGAAACATAGCATCGTTGACACACCCAGTGATATGGCCGTGCCACTGGTGGTATCAAGCAAAACTCTGTATTTTGAACACTTATCAACTTAAATTCCATATATCCAAATATATGATATCAATGGATCAAAACTAGTTTCTTTAATATAGAAAGAGCATATATCAAATATTTTTTTAGTAAAAACTCATCAAGACAACTCAATCAATCATTTTAAATAATAAATTCATAGAAATTCAAATAGTTGTAAATCAAAATATACATAAGCACATACCTCTTTAAACTCTTCTTTTTCTCTAATCACTTGTTGATAATCTCAACTTTTTCAGCTTAATCTTCTAAAAAATTATAACTAGATATTATTTTCTCTTAGGTTTTGATCAAAGTCTTGGAAGGAAGGAAGAAAGAAGGAGTTTTAATGGTGAAGATGGTGATAACCGTGGAAAGAAGAAATAAGAAGAAAGAAAGAGAAGTCTTTGCATAAATACACTTGTCCATAAACTTGTATATATACATATATGGCTTAATCTAGTTTTGCCAATCTCATCTTCGTTATGGTGCACCCTCTTTCTTATCCTTTGATTCTAATTTGATTTTAAATCTCGTAAAACCGTAAAAATAAATAATTTCTTCGGTAAATTTTTGAGATCCACTATTTACATCACTTATCCATACCACTTATATCACAATTCATTATCAATTATCAATATTAAATCAAAGTTTAGTATTTAAAATTTTAGATATTATAATTCTCCTTCACTAAAGAAATTTCATCCTCGAAATTTACCTGTTATAGACGCTTGAAATAATTGAGGGTATTATTGTCTCATTGTCTCTTCACTTTTCCAAGTGGCTTCCTCTATCGAATGATTCCTCCACAACACTTTTACTAGAGGAATGTGCTTATTACACAACTTCTTTATTTCACGAGCTAAGATAGCCACTAGTTCTTCTTCATAATTTAAATCTAGCTAAATTTCAATAGACTCTACTTCAGTCACATGTGTAGGATTTGATCTATATCATCTAAGCATCGACACATGGAATACATTATGAATCTTAGCCAATTCTGGAGGCAAAGCTAGTCGATAGGCTACTGGACCTACACATTCAAGTATTTCATATAGTCCAATGAACCTAGGACTTAATTTACCTTTCTTTCCAAAGCGAAGAACTTTCTTCCATGGTGATACTTTCAAAATTATCTTATCCCCCACACTATATTCAATATCACGCCGTTTCAAATATGCATAAGATTTTTGTCTATACATTGCAATTTGTAATCGATCCTTTATAAGCTTTACTTTGTCTTCAGTTTGTTTTATGAGATTAGGTCCCACAAGTTTGCTCTCATTCAATTCCACCCAACACAATGGAGTTGTACACTTCCTTCCATAGAGTGCCTCATATGGAGCCATTCCAATACTCGTTTGATAACTATTGTTATAAGCAAATTCTACTAAAGGTAGATATTTATCCCAGCTACCTTTAAAATCTATTACACAACTTTTAAGCATATTCTCAAGTATTTGTGCCACCCTTTCTGATTGACCATCTGTTTGTGGATGAAATGCAGTGCTAAAATGGAGTCGAGTACCCAATGCTTTCTGAAAACTTTTCCAAAATCTTGAAGTAAAGTGAGGGGTCTCTATATGAAATAATGACACTGGTTGTACTCCATGAAGCCTGACTATCTCATTAACATACAACTCTGCAAGTCTATTCATTAAATAGTCAATTCGAATGGGAAGGAAATGAGTTGATTTGGTTAATCAATCAACAATTACCCAAATTGTATCATGTTTCTTTTGGGTGTTTGGAAGACTAGTCACAAAATCCATGGTGATTCTATCCCACTTCCATTCTGATATTGATATAGGTTGCAAAAGACCCGATGAAACTTGATGTTCTGCTTTGACTTGTTGACATACTAAACATCGAGTTACATATTTAGTAATATCTCTTTTCATACCAGGCCACTAATAATGAGATTTCAAATTCTGGTACATCTTATTGCTTCCGGGATGTACATTATACATCGTATTGTGAGCTTCACCAAGAATACACTCCTTTAGTTCCTTCACATCAGGTACACATAATTGATCTCTATAATACACTCCACCATCTTTTGACACAACATAATCTGGCTTTTCCCCTTCATGCACTTGTTTCAAAAGTTCTAACAATTTTTGATTTTGTTTCTGAGCTTCTATCACTTTTTGCCTAATGGTTGGTTCAACCCTCAATTTTGCTAACATAACACATGATATCATTTAGTTTATTTAATTTCTATATATATAATGCTAAAATATTCTGTATACAACATACCTGCTAAAGTCTTTCGACTTAAAGCATCGGCTACCACATTAGCTTTACCAGGACGATAGTCGATGATACAATCATAATCCTTGATCGATTCCATCCATCTTCTCCGCCTTAAGTTTAGTTCTTTTTATGTTGGCAAGTATTTCAAACTTTTATGATCAATGAAAATATAACACCTTTCACCATACAAGTAATGTCGCCAGATTTGAAGAGCAAATACAATAGTAGCTAACTCCAAATCATGTGTAGGGTAATTCAATTCATGAGATTTTAATTGCCTAGAAGCATAAGCAATTACCTTACCCTCTTGCATCAATACACAACCAAGTCCCTGATGAGAAGCATCACTATAAATAACATAGTCTTTACCTGGAGTCGGTTGTGTCAAGACAGGCGCTTCAATTAATATAGCCTTCAATTGTTCAAAACTAGCTTGACACTGAGCATTCCACTCAAATTTAATTTCTTTTTTAAGGAGCTTAGTTAAGGAAAGTGCTATCTTAAAAAACCCTTGCATAAATCTTCTATAATATCCAACCAACCCAAGAAAACTTCGGACTTCTTTTATATTCTTTGGTGGCTGCCAATTCAAAATAGTCTCAATTTTACTTGGATCCACACGAATACCATTAGCTGACACTACATGACCTAGAAAGGTCACTTCTATCAACCAAAAATCACATTTCAATAATTTAGCATACAATTAATTCTCCCTTAGTGTCTGTAGTACAATTCTTAAATGCTTATTATGCTCTTCTCTATTTCTAAAATAAACCAGTATATCATCAATAAAAATAACTACAAACTGATCTAAATAGGGTTTAAAGACTTGATTCATTAAGTCCATAAAAGCTACTGGAGCATTAGTTAAACCAAAGGGCATAACCAAAAATTCATAATGTCCATATCGAGTTCTAAAAGCTGTCTTCAGAATATCTACTTCTTTAATTTTCATCTGATAATAACCCAATTTAAGATCAATTTTAGAGAAAACACCCTCTCCTCTCAACTGATCAAACAAGTCATCAATCCTAGGTAACAGGTACTTATTCTTAATAGTCACTTTATTCAACTGTCGATAATCTATACATAATCTTAAGGTACCATCCTTCTTCTTCACAAACAAAGCTAGTGCGCCCCAAGGTGACAAACTAGGTTTTATAAATCCTTTATCAAGCAATTCTTGGAGTTGCACCTTTAATTCTTTTAATTCCAAAGGTGCCATTCGATAAAGTGGAATAGAAATTGGTGTTGTACCTGAAACTACATCAATAACAAATTCTACCTCTCTCTCCGGTGGTATTCCAGGTAATTCTTCTTGAAAAACATCCAAAAACTCACTCACTGTAGGTATGTCTCCCAAAACCTTGAATGCCGTGTATCATTAAATAAGCAAGATAAGCTTCACATCTCTTCCTAATCAACCTTGTAGCTTTAGCTGTAGAAATCAAACTAGAAGGATAAAATTATTTTTCTCCTCGAGCTACAATTTCACCATAACCCGGAATCTTAAAAATTACAATTTTACTACAGCAGTCCATAACTGCTTGATATCAGGACAACCAATCCATTCCCAAGATTACATCAAAGTCATGGAATGGTAGTTCAATCAAATCAGCAGAAAGCTCTACTCATGAACTCTAAGTGGACAATGTCAATATACTCTATTTACCTTCACACTATGGCCTAAGGGATTTATAACTTCTATCTCATAATCAAGTTTATCAACGCACATTTTCTTCCTTGAAGCTATAGTTGCACAAATATAAGAATGTGTAGAACTAGGATCTAACAATGCATACACATCAAGACCAAGTAAAAAAAATTTACTAACTACAACATCAGGAGCATCCTGGTCCTCCACAGCTTTCATGGCATAAGCTCTAGCTGGAGCACTGCCTCAAGTATAAGGTCTATCCACTGTTTCAGATCCTCTCTGCTGACTAACACTGGGTCAACCAACTCTACCTGTCTTACGGCTTGACTGAGACCTCTGTATAGAACTATGTTCTTCAACAACTTTTAATTCTTTTATCGTTGGACAATCTCTAATTTTATGCTCCAAAGAACTACATTTCAAACAAGCCCCCTTTTGATACCAACAATCTTCACTTGCATGGCCCTTACCACAATATTGATAAGGTGTAGTAACAACCCTTGAAGATGAGCCTGCAGCTACTCCAAACCTACCACCTCTAGATTTATGAAAACTAGCTCCACTTCCTCTACCAAACCCCTGAGTTTGGGCTTGAATATTTCTCTGTCTTTTCTGGCCACCTTGTTGTTTTTCACTAGAAAATCCCTTCTTTGATTGTTGTTTTCTTCCCTGCTCTTATTTAATCTCATTTTCTATAGAAACTATCGCATTAACAAGAGTGAAAAACTCTTTAATCCTCATTGCTACTAAATACACCTGAATGTGACTGTTCAAACCTTGTTCAAACCGCTTACACTTCTCTTCCTCAAATACAACTAACTCTGGAAAATATTTGCTAAGGCAAACAAACTGCCTCTCATATTCAGACACAGATGATTGCCTTTGCTTAAGATACAAAAACTCCCGACGCTTCTCCTCTAAATAAATCTCACTAATATATTCCTTTTTAAATTCTTCTTGGAAAAATGCCCAAGTAAGTCTGCCTGCGGGTACACCTTTCTGCTTTATATCCCACCAGGCATAAGCTTGTTCTTGCAACAAGAAAACTTCACACTCTAATCTTTCCTCATCAGTACAATGCAAAATATCAAAAATTCTCACAATCCTCTCATCCAATACTCTGATACTGAAGACTCATCAGTATTACGAGCTTTAAAATCTTCTGCTCCCAATTTTCTAATTCACTCCGATGGAGATCTTTGAGGCACTGGCGGTGGAGGTTATGCAGGAGGAGCAACTCTTACAATTTGCCTGAGAACTTCCCCCATATTTCTCACAAATTAGGGATCTAATGGAATTTGATCCACAGAAGGTTTCGATGGCTGCTGATTTCCCACACTAACTTGACTGTGTGAGGATGCAACTTGATCCTCAGCACATTGATAGGATTCAAAGGCCATCTTATACCTTTAAACATTAAAAATCAACTACATCAAACATTTATTCAATTATATAGTTCACATAGCAATGACAGTTGTACTTCTCTTTTCTTTTAACCCACAAATTAGAACCGTCTAAAACTGCTCTGATACCACTAAATGTAACACCCCCTACATAGCTCATACACTTACCTACAGAGGAGATGTCACCTAACAATCACAATTTGACGCGGACCCTTAGCAACGATGGCAGCAAACCCAACGTATAACAATGGTAGAGAACTCCTTGAAACTTGATAATCACCTCCTAAGGAACCCAACACCTATAAAGAGACACGAACTCACTATGATTGAAGGATTTAGTTGGTAAGAAGAAGGAAAATGCCACAACTCTTGTTGATAAGTAAACCTAATTCTTGATGCAAAGAAAGAATTAAAGAATCCACTCTAATCTCTCTCACACGAAAATTCACAAGAAGAACTTGTAGAAGAATTCGAAAATTTTTATTAATTGTTGTATATGAAATTCGGCCTAATAGTGCCCTTAAATAAGGGTTACAAAATTCCTAATTGCATATGAAAAACTAAAACATTCCTAATTGCATAAGGAAAACATTCCTAATTGCATAAGGAAAACATTCCTAATTTCATAAGGAAAACATAAAGTATGGAAACAAAATCCTAATCCACTAAGGAAAATATAAAGTATGGAAACAAAATCCTAATCCAATAAGGAAAATATAAAGTATGGAAACAACCAAACTAATCCCTTCAACATAAGAAATGCCCCACACTATTTGGGCTGTCCATGGGCCTTAAATTACTTCCCAAGGCTTTATATGAACCCCCATGGACCTTTCTTGCACGTTGGACCTTTCTTTAGCTAGCCTTTAGCTTCCACACTAAGCATCATAATCAGCTTTGGTGTGCCTTCTTCAAGCTCTATCTCCATCTTCTTGAATGATAATTCTTGAAGCTCTTTGGAAATCTCTTCTTCAATATGCAAAGCCATACTAGCTTGATATCTCTTTGCCTTGCTCCTAGTGATTGGTCCACTTGCTAGCTTCAAGGGATCCTTTCTTGCATCATTCTCCCCCTCTTCAAAAAGATTTGTCCTCAAATCTGCATCATCAAAAGGAGAAAGATCACTTACATTGAAAGTAACACTAACATTATATGTACCTGGTAAGTCGATCTTGTAGGCATTGTCATTAATCTTCTCCAGCACTTGGAATGGGCCATCTCCCCTTGCTTGAAACTTGTTCTTCCTTTGGTTAGGAAACCTCTCTTTTCGAAAATGCACCCAAACCCAATCTCCTACTTGAAACTTCATCTCTCGTCTCCCTCTATTTGAATAATCAGCATATCTCTTGTTCTTTTTCTCAATATTCGCCCTTGCTTTCTCATGCATCTCTTTCACCAATTTAGCTTTCTTCTCACCATCTAAACTAACAAGCTCATCAAAAGGTAAAGAAACAAGATCCAAAACTATTAGTGGGTTAAAACCATAAACAAGCTCAAAAGGTGAATATCCTGTAGAAGAATGAATAGCACGATTATAAGCAAACTCAATAAATGGCAAACAATCTTCCCAAGAACTCAAATTTTTACCCACTAAAGTTCTCAACATGGTACCTAAAGTTCTGTTTACTACTTCTGTTTGTCCATCCGTTTGAGGATGACAAGTGGTGGAAAATAACAACTTGGTACCTAACTTTCCCCAAAGCACACGCCAAAAGTGAGACAAAAACTTGGTGTCTCTATCAGAAACTATGGATTTTGGTATCCCATGAATTTGAACCACCTCCCTAAAGAAGAGTTCGGCCACTAAACTAGCATCATCACTCTTATGACATGGGATAAAGTGTGCCATCTTACTAAACCTATCAACAACCACAAATATGCTATCTCTCCCCCCTCTTAGTCCTTGGTAATCCTAAAACAAAGTCCATACTAATGTCCATCCAAGGAAAACTAGGAACGGGTAATGGCATATACAAACCATGAGGCATAGACTTAGACTTGGCTTGCCTACAAGCCAAACAAGCCTTACAAATCCGAATTACATCCCTTTTCATATTCAGCTAATAAAAGTGTTCATTCAACATGTCTAAAGTCTTATCAACTCCAAAATGCCCCATCAAACCCCCACAATGTGATTCTAATACTAGCAAATCTCTCATAGAACATCTAGGCATGCATAATTTCGAACCCTTAAATAAAAACACATCATGTCTATAGAAAGAATTAAAAGCACCATGCTCACAAGCATCATAAACATTGCCAAAATCAGAATCACCAACATATATGTCCTTTATACATTCAAATCCAAGCAATTTAGTACTCAAAACATTAAGTAAAGCGTACCTCCTTGAAAGTGCATCTACCACTACATTGTCTTTACCTTGCTTGTATTTGATCACATAAGGAAACTTCTCAATCTTCACAACCCATTTTGCATGTCTTTTATTCAACTTGCCTTGCCCTCTCAAATGCTTCAATGATTCATGGTCTGAATGGATCACGAATTCCTTGGGCAGCAAATAATGCTCCCATACTTCCAATGCTCTCACCAAAGCATATAGTTTCTTGTCATAAGTTGAATAATTCAGCTTTGCTCCATTAAGCTTTTCACTAAAGTATGCAATGGGCTTCTTCTCTTGCATCAAAACAGCTCCAATACCTACTCCAGAAGCATCACATTCATTTTCAAAAGTAGAATCAAAGTTAGGTAAATCTAAAACGGGTGTAGTAGAAAGCTTCTCTTTCAAAGCATCAAATGCTTCTTATTGCTCCTTGCCCCAAAAAAATCCCACTTCTTTCTTGATTATGCTAGTCAAGGGGGCTGCCAATGTAGAGAAATTAGGGACAAATCTCCTATAGAAGCTAGCCAATCCGTGAAAACTCCTCACTTCTGTTACACTGGAAGGATTCGGCCACTATTGGATAGCTTTCACCTTCTCTTGATCAACTTCAATTCCCTGCATACTTACAACAAAACCAAGAAAAACAACCCTATCTAGACAAAAGAACACTTCTTAAGCTTAGCATTAGGGTTTTGCTCCCTAAGGATTTCAAGCACTTTCCTAACATGTTCAACATGTTCTTCCTCAGTTTTGCTATAAATCAGAATATCATCAAAGTAAACTACCACAAACTTACCTAAATAAGCTCTCAAAACATGGTTCATTAATCTCATGAAAGTACTAGGTGCATTAGATAAACCAAAAGGCATAACTAACCATTCATACAAACCATATTTCGTTTTGAAGGCAGTCTTCCATTCATCTCCAGGCTTCATGCGAATTTGATGATAACCACTCATAAGATCAATCTTTGTGAAATATTTCGCCCCATGCAATTCGTCCAACATGTCATCAAGTTTAGGAATGGGATGTCTATACTTCACAGTAATCTTGTTCACAGCCCTACAATCAACACACATCCTCCAAGAACCATCTTTCTTGGGTACTAATAAGACTGGAACGACATAAGGACTAAGGCTCTCGCGAACCAAGCCTTTCTCCAAAAGCTCTTCAACTTGTCTTTGCATCTCTTTTGTCTCCATAGGATTGCTCCTATATGCTGGCTGGTTTGGAATTGTAGAACCGGGTATGAAATCAATTTGATGTTCAATCCCTCTTAATGGCGGCAAACCACTAGGAAGGTCTTCAAGAAACACATCCTTAAAATCCTTCAACAAAGACACAAAACTAGAAGGTAAAGAATCAAGAGATTCTTCACTGTCAACAAGTAACAATTCTTTATACATAATAATGAGTACAGGCTGCCCTACATCTATCTCTCTTGCTCTTGCATAAAAAGTATGTTTTGCTTTTTCTCCTTGCTTATTTTCTCTCACCAATGGGCTATTTATTTGTTTGCTTACTTTCTTTTGACTCTCGGCCTCTTTTCCCTTTCTGCACTCACTCACTTTATTATTTTCTCTCTCCCTACTTTTAGAATTACCCTTGGGTGTTGAAGAAACATCATTGGCCGAATTTGAACCCCCTTGGTTCATGTTGGCCGAAACTTCTTTCTCCCTCTCTAGCATCCTCTTCTGATCTTCATACACCTCTTGAGGTGATAATGGTGCTAGAACAACCTTCTTTCCTTCATAAGTAAAGGTATACTTATTAGAAAAGCCATCATGTTGTGCCCTTCTATCATGCTGCCATGGTCTTCCTAATAGCAAATGTCCAGCTTGCATTGGCACTACATCACACAAAACCTCATCTTTATACCACCCAATGGAGAATGGTACCTTGACTTGCTTCAACACTTTTACTTCCCCAGCGTCATTGAACCATTGCAACTTGTAAGGATTGGGATGTTTAAAACAAGCTAACCCCAATTTATCCACCATTGTAGTACTAGCAGCATTGGTACAACTTCCACCATCAATGATAAGTGTACAAACCTTACCATTCACCAAACACCTAGAGTGGAAAAGATTCTCCCTTTGATCCAAGCCTTCTTCCTTGACTTGAATATTCAAGGCTCTTCTAGTAACAAGCATCTCTCCATGTTTAGCATTCAAGACTTGATTCTCCCAAGCCTCTTCATCATATTCGGCCCTATCACCACATTCGGCCTCCTCTTCTTCTTCATGTTCAGATTTTGATTCAATTTCTCCTTCATGGGTAGCAATCATCACCCTCTTATTCGGACATTGAGAAGCAATGTGTCCACTTCCCAAACACTTGTAGCATTTAATTTTCCTACTTGGAGTAGGTCTAGGTGTTTCCTTGGCTGTTTTTGCATCCCCATCATTCGGCTTCTTGAAATTAGGATTGTAGGAAGAATTCTTTTGGAAAGAACCCTTGTAATCCCCTTTGTAGGAACCTCCACTCGAACTTGAACCCTTGAAGTTTGAAAAATTTCCACTAGCTTTAGAGTAGCCAGTTTTCAAAATAGCTTTATTCTTAAATCTTCTCTCTATCTTCATGGCCTTTTGAACTAACTCTTCCATTGTGTTGAATTCATACATCTCCAATTCATTGGCTATGTTCAAATTCAATCCCCTAAGAAATCGTGACATCTTCTTGTCTTCATCTTCATCAATATTTGCCCTAGCCATGATCATCTCCATCTCTTTGTGGTACTCTTCCACACTTCTTCCACCTTGAACTAGTCTTGCTAGTCGATTGTACAAATTCCGAATGTAGTGAGATGGTACAAATCGGCTCCTCATTAGTTCTTTCAAGGTTGACCATTCAGGAATAGGCCTCATACCTTTCCCTCTTCTATTAGCTTTCAATTGATCCCACCAAAAGGTAGCATACCCCTTGAACTCTACGGCTGCCAAAACTGATTTCTTCTCTTCGGTGTAGTTATGGCATTCAAAAATCTGCTCAACTTTCCTCTCCCATTCTATGAACTCTTCTGCATTGTTCTTCCCTTCAAAGGAAGGAATCTTCATCTTGATGGAAGTAAGGTCACCATCAGTGGTAGGTTGATTTCCACCTTCATCTTCAACCCTTTCGGCTGCTTCTAGGGTTTCAAGATTTCCTTGCCCTTCTCTCCTAAGCACTCTTCTAGCTCCATTATGGGATTTGGATGTGCAGCTGGCTGCACTTGTTGCACTTGCTGAATTTGTTGTGCTTATCGTGCGGCATTCTCTTGCAATCTAGTATCCATCATCTCCATTCGACCAAGCATTGCTGCCAAAGTTTCATTAAGCCTAGCCAAGCTTTCGGCCATAGCTCCTTCTTTGCTAGTCTCTTCTCCTTTTCCAGCCATGTTAACAAACAAACAAACAAACTCAAAGAAACAAGATTAGTAATAATCGAAATTCACTCAAGTGTTTAGAATTACCTCACTTTTCTTATCTTCCTTGATTGCACTTCTGAACCAAGCTCACCAACCAACAATTGTCAAGTCGTTCAAGAAACTAGAACCTAAATCCTAGAACTAGATAGAAAACAAGACAAGTATCCGGAGGCAATGCAAGGTAATTTGCACTACACCATATAAAACCAAGTATCGACACAAGCAAATGATACTTAGCAATGTAATGGAATTAAAAGCTAGATAAAGAAATCAGAAACAATGAAGACAATAAACAAGAAAAATTTGGATATAATGAATCAAAAACAACCCACACTTGGCAAGCTGCTTTATGGACCTAATCAATTCTACCCAAAATGCTAGCTTCTAGACTCTAATTCCCACCTATAACACTCAAATAACATGAATATTAAGGTCTGATTTTCGAATTCCAAAAGCACCTCAAAAGGTGAAATTTTTCGGCCACAAAATTTTATTACTTCTCACCCACCTAGATCTGATCCTTAGTACCCAAATAGCAAGAATATCAAACAATTTTTGTTGAGGTGGTTTTGTACTCTTTTTTTTTTTGCTTCCTCTCACTATCCCCTTGATTCGGGACTTAATTTACTCCCAAGGACTTTTCGAAATCTGGACTTAATTCTCAACCCCAAATTCACTCAATACCAAATCGAAATCAAACTTGAACACAAACTCTAGCTTTTGCTTTCTTTCAAAAACCCTAATTCTTGGTTTTGAAATTCTCCAAGAATCCTTTCCTAGGTTTCATTTTCACCCTAAGAATACCCTCCTTTAATTCGGCCTTGATCTGAATTGATATATGACTCTTTTTTGAAAATTAAAGACTAGACTCTCTAAGAACCTTAAAATGCAGAAATTTAAAAGACCTAAATTAACAAACCCTAGAAAGACAAAGTAGATAAAAATTACCTTGTAGCAAGGCTCTGATACCAAATGACGCGGACCCTTAGCAACGATGGCAGCAAACACAACGTATAACAATGGTAGAGAACTCCTTGAAACTTGATAATCACCTCCTAAGGAACCCAACGCCTATAAAGAGATGCGAACTCACTATGATTGAAGGATTTAGTTGGTAAGAAGAAGGAAAATGCCACAACTCTTGTTGATAAGTAAACCTAATTCTTGATGCAAAGAAAGAATTAAAGAATCCACTCTAATCTCTCTCACACGAAAATTCACAAGAAGAACTTGTAGAAGAATTCGAAAAATTTTATTAATTGTTGTATATGAAATTCGGCCTAATAGTGCCCTTAAATAAGGGTTACAAAATTCCTAATTGCATATGGAAAACTAAAACATTCCTAATTGCATAAGGAAAACATTCCTAATTGCATAAGGAAAATATTCCTAATTGCATAATGAAAACATAAAGTATGGAAACAAAATCCTAATCCACTAAGGAAAATATAAAGTATGGAAACAAAATCCTAATCCACTAAGGAAAATATAAAGTATAGAAACAAAATCCTAATCCAATAAGGAAAATATAAAGTATGGAAACAACCAAACTAATCCCTCCAACATAAGAAATGCCCCACACTATTTGGGCTGTCCATGGGCCTTAAATTACTTCCCAAGGCTTTATATGAACCCCCATGGACCTTTCTTGCATGTTGGACCTTTCTTTGGCTAGCCTTTAGCTTCCACACTAAGCATCATAATCAGCTTTGGTGTGCCTTCTTCAAGCTCTATCTCCATCTTCTTGAATGATAATTCTTAAAGCTCTTTGGAAATCTCTTCTTGAATATGCAAAGCCATACTAGCTTGATATCTCTTTGCCTTGCTCCTAGTGATTGGTCCACTTGCTAGCTTCAAGGGATCCTTTCTTGCATCACAATTGTTCTATATATGTGTTTATGTATGTATTAAAGAAATAAAGTCGAAATAATTTTAAGTATTAATGCAATTGTTAAGCTTTCTATAGTACAAACATATATCTATTAATTTATAAAGAACTCTTAATGATAACTTACATTATTATAAAATTCTCAAACTACTCTTAATCTTTTATAACTGTCATACAAAATTTATAAAATATTGCCATGTAAACTATATAGAATACAATATTTACAATATTATTCATTGAACCTTGGTGATGCAGTTGATCAGAAACGTATATCTCTCACTCTGCAGTCTCAACTCTCCTTGTTTTATCTGCGCGTCAGAAAATAATTCTAACACGCTAAGCAAAGCTTAGTGGTGCTTATGTATTCACAATATGCAAGCAAAAGAAAAAAAATAATGAAAAGTATTACTTTCGGAATGTTGAATAAAGAAATTAATAAATTCATTGAAAATTGAAATACTAAACACAATTAAATTCATAATTGAGTAATTCATCGATAACTATATAACACATTATTTTCAATATAGTTAACTACTTTAATTATGCCCATAGACACTGAACTCAGATTCTAAATTTGGATAACAGGTCACTGTTGGCAATTTATTGCCCACTGTATAAAATTTTGGCCAATGGCCCACTATGGCAAGAATGCCCACTGAGTATGATGACATAGAGTGCCCATTATCACTTTGGATATCCTCTCTTTGGCTAGTCATTCAATCTTAAGCTAGATCTAAAATCAGTACATTTTGGGCAATTCATTAGTTTTTAACTAACATTAAATTATGTATAGCACTATAATGAAATAATTCTTTGGTCAACACTTAGTATCACACATATTTATCATATATTCAAAATAAATTTATCACACTATTTGTTAGGGTTAACTTCAAATATTCTTTACATCTTAAGACCTTATAGTCATTTAAAAAGACAAGAAAAAGAGCCATTTTGGGCAAATTTCTTCAAGTGACACGCCTAGTGACATGGGCGTGTCATTGACCGTGTCATAAACTTATTCTCACAGAAGTTTTAACACATCCAAGAACATGGGCGTGTCTCTGGCCATGCCATTTAAGTTGCATTACAGTAGCTACGACACGCCCATTAACACGGGCGTGTCACTGGTCGTGCCATTTAAGTTGCATTATAGTAGCTACGACATACCCATTGACACGGGCATGTTACTGGTCATGTCTTCAATGTTGAAACGCAACATTGTTGACACGCCCAGTGATATGGCCGTGTCACTGGTAGTATCAAGGAAAACTCTGTATTTCGAACACTTATCAACTTAAATTCCATATATCCAAATATATGATATCAATGGATCAAAACTAGTTTCTTTAACATAGAAAGAGCATATATCAAATGTTTTTCAGTAAAAACTCATCAAGACAACTCAATCAATCATTTTAAACAATAAATTCATAGAAATTCAAATAGTTGTAAATCAAAATATGTATAAGCACATACCTCTTTAAACTCTTCTTTTTCTCTAATCACTTGTTGATAATCTCAACTTTTCCAGCTTAATCTTCTAAAAACTTATAACTAAATATTATTTTCTCTTAGGTTTTGATCAAAATCTTGGAACGAAGGAAGAAAGAAGGAGTTTTGATGGTGAAGATGGTGATGAATGTGGAAAGAAGAAAGAAGAAGAAAGAAAGAGAAGTCTCTACATAAATACACCTGTCCATACACCTGTATATATACATATATGGCTTAATCTAGTGTAGCCAATCTCATCTTAGTTATGGTGCACCTTCTTTCTTATCTTTTGATTCTAATTTGATTTTAAATCTCGTAAAACCGTAAAATTAAATAATTTCTTAGGTAAATTTTTAAGATCCACTATTTACATCACTTATCCATACTACTTATATCACAATTCATTATCAATTATCAATATTAAATCAAAGTTTAGTATTTAAAATTTTAAACGTTACAGGAAGGGTTAATTAATTGGTCAGAAGAAGAATATAGTTAATTTATACTTAGTGTATATATGAAGTATAATTAAAGTATAAATTTCACTAAAAAATTAAAAGTCAAAAATTAAAAGTCAAAGTTAAAAAGTTAAAATAAATAAATAAATGGAAATTAAATTATTTTTTAATGGAAGAGGAAAAAAAAAGGAAATTATTAATTATTAATTAATTAAATAATTATATATATGAGGTTAAAAATGAAATAAGAATTAAAAGTAAAAAAATATTAACTTCATCTTCTTCTTCTTCTTACCCATCTAGGCCGAATCACCATGGGAGCCCAAGGAAGATTTTGGATCTTCTAAATACTCAAAATTGCATCAAGTTTTCAAGGATTAAGGGTGTTTTCGAAGGATTCTCAAGTAATATGTAAGGATTTTTTGCATTTTGTTTGCTTTTCTTTGAATATATGAATTTGTGGAAAAT
This sequence comes from Garcia nutans, assembly GCA_947685225.1. Taxonomy (NCBI): domain Eukaryota; kingdom Viridiplantae; phylum Streptophyta; class Magnoliopsida; order Malpighiales; family Euphorbiaceae; genus Garcia; species Garcia nutans. The sequence goes on from CANTUV010000059.1 coordinate 48,519,148, forward strand.
TAAATTTTTATGGAGGAAGTTATAATTTTTATATTAGGTTGTTTTGAAATTAATTTGATATATATTATATGAATTTATGGTTGCATGATAGAAATGGATAGGTTAGGTGGTCGTTTAAGAGAAGTAGTATTGAAAATTAGGGTTTTGGAGCAATTTTGGATAGAATGGATATAATTAATGTTTAATTGATTAAAAGATGTTAGAATGAGTTTCTAAAGCTATTTTTGCACTTGTAATTTGGTTTAGGAGTTAGTAGAGTGGATTTTTCCAATTAAAATAGAGAAGTGCATTGGTGAAGTTGGAGTTAGAAGACCGAATTGGGCTTGGAGTTAGCATTTTCAAAATTAGTACATACTTTGATTTCATATATTTTTATTGTATTTCATTTAGCCCAGCACATTATGAAATTATGAATGTGCTAAGCTACTTTGGCTTTAGTTTTTACATATAAAATGCATTGTGTGAGTGATGATGTATGAATTGCATATATTATAACGTGTTAAGCCATTATAGAATAGCCATCAACATTGTTATGTACCAAATATGAAAAGCGTGAAAAATGCATAAGTGATGTGGAGAGTGAGTCGCATTGTAAATATGACTAAGAATATAAGAAATGTAATCAAAATGTGTTGATAATATGGAAATTATATCTAATTATGGAAAATAAAATGTAAATGGATAGAATGTGACGTATGTTATCTTATATAATATTATATTCTCGAAAATTGTATTTGGCATTTTTGGATTGGCATGCCATTGTTATATGATAATATTTGATGTGCCTTCGGGCTAGACATACTGGTGTTATTATTATTATTGTGCCTTTGGGCTAGACAAGTAGGTGTTAATAGGAGATGCGCCTTTGGGCGGTATGTGATACTTAGATCCCCCGGTGTCACTATTGTCTTAAATAATATTTCTAGAAGTTGAATATTATATAAGGATTTTCAAGGACAATGTGTATGATTGTGGTGACTATATTGTGCATTAAGCATACCACATTTCATTATATAAGAAAAGTACATAATGCATCGCCTTTAAAAATTACTTTTATTATCAAAGTATGTACCGCTAGGCTAGTAGCTTAGCACAGTTATTTTCATTGCGTAGGTGATAAGGTAGAGGTTGAGAGCCCTGCTAGACCTGACTAGGTCTAGGTTTCTAGACTAATATTTGAAGTTTCATAATTCGCCACAAAGACCAGAGCTTGCTAGCATATTGTGTAATTTTCTTTTTTTTTTTTGTAATTCATTATGTTCATATAGTATGTCAATATATGTCAAGGATGTGAACTTATGGTTTGGTAAAGTAATGTAAGTATTTAAAATTCATATATATATATTTTCATATGAGACTTTGAGTTGTTTGAATGATTTTGAAGAAATGTTAGAGGTTTGGAATTTGTACTATTATTGGGAGTGTGATTTCTTGCAAGTTGAGTTCTTTGATTTTGGGAAATGTCTAATTTACAGATAAAACTCTGGCGAATTTTTTTTAGATATTTTCTTTTAAATTTTTATTTTAATATTTATTTAATAATATATATTTTTTCTTTATAAATTACCTTTATATAAACTTTTTTTTTATTTCTTGAGGGAGTATTTTGTAGAAACTTTTATAGTGACCTTCTTATATTTTGTATATGTATTTTATATAGGCAAGGTGTTTGAATTATACGTAGATAGGGTATAAGGTTGTTATATTATAACTAGTTTGAAAAGTTTCTTACTTAATATTGAAGAACTATAAATAAAATTTCTTCAACTTATGGTTTGAATCTTCAAGAATAGTGAGAAAAGAGCTTGAGATTTCTTACTTGAGATTGAAGAACTATAAATAAAATTTCTTCAACTTATGGTTTGAATCTTCAAGAGGGAGAGAGAGAGAGAGAGAGAGAAAGAGAGAGGGTATCAATTATCATTGAGAAATTTTTAGGGGAAATAAGTTTATGGGTCTAAGGTAGGTGAGGGGTGATGAAATCTTTTGGAAGGGGTGTTTAGGGCTGCTGGTGAGATTGTGAGAGTAAGTTGAGGTGAGAAGCAAAAGAAAAAAAAGGGAAGTAGGGTTTGCTGTATCTTTATAATTTAAAAACAGACCGCAATCCATTTCTTAATTTTGAAACGAACTCTGTATTAGTTTTTGAATTTATAAATAAAAACTAAGTTTGTTTTTGCAAAATTTAAAAATTCTAATTTTCCAACAAAATTTTCAGCTCCTAATTTTCCCTCTAATAAAAAAAAAACGTATAAGAATCCATTTCAAAATTTTTGTGTGTAAATGGTTTCAATTTCATTTATAGGTTTCCTGCTACTTATTTCTGCGACTATACAAATGGTTTAGAAATAGAGTTTATATTGGTTCCTAAATTACATTTCTAATATGCTTCTATTATGTTGTAAAATTGTTCAATTTACATATGTTCTATTTTCGTTTCAAAACGGTTTCTATTTAGAAACAAACTACTGTCCATTTATAATTTCAGTTTCTAAATTGTCAAATTTTTGTATAACTTGCATTTTAGGTAAGTTTTTCTAGTAGTTAATTTTTTGCAATTTTTCTTCTCTGCCTCTATCACTTTCTGTTTCTTTCTCAGAATTTCCATGTCACTCATACTTGCAACATGCAAAGTAAGTTTTTTCAATTATATATAATTTTTTATTATTTAGGTTTTAATTTTTTAATTTAACTTTTTATTACTTTTTTAGTTTAAAATAAACTAATTATTTAATTTTTAAGTTTGATTTTGTAAAAACAATTAGGTTAATTTTTATAGTTTGATTTAATTTTATAATTTGTCTATAATTTGTAACTTTTTGTTTTCTGCTATTTTTTGGTGTTAATTTTTATAATTGTAATTTTATTTTTTCTATAATTTAGAATTTTGTACTTTTTTTTAGTTTTTGATGTTTTTTATGTTAATTTATTTTAGTTGTTGCTAATTATAGTTTAGTTTAATTTTTTATCTAATGTAGCAATAATTGTGGGTGTGAGCGGGGATTTTCGCCCCCACTCCCGGTAGAATGGTTCTTCCGACTTCGGCACTGTTTAGGCTCGGGGCCTTAGAGAATACGGGCCTAGGCCCGCAGAAAATGGAGTCACCACCCGAATGGGCCGGGAAAAAGAAAGGGGTGGATGACTGGATTCCTAAGGAATCCCCAACCCCTTAATGGGTTCGAAAAGTTGAGTACGTGTGGGGAAGGTGAGAAATGGCCCAACACTCCCACAACGCTCGGTTCATTGGAACCGTCCTCCTTTTCAGGTCTTAATATTATTAAATTCTTAAATATATTAATATTATCCATACTACATGCAATAATTAAAATAAAAGCATCATTATATTAAAATCAAAGCAATGTCTAAACAAAGCAAATAAATGGACACCCATCCGAGGATGGAAACATGTCCTTACATTGTCCATATCTAAAATTAAATAGGACGCCTGCTAAAAGGCAGAAATGTGTCCTTTACATTAATCCCAAAATATAAAAATAATCTAAATTACATAAAGATTAATTAATAAGGTACCCAATAATGAAAACATACCTCTTACACTTTTAATACTAGAATAAACAAATAATAATCATAATAATAAAGAAAATATCCATCCATGATAAATTAAATCAAATATCAAAATTAAATAAATCACATCAAAACATAAACTATATAATTAAATCTAAAACTTAAATAACGTAAATAAAGATACATATTTAGGTTTACATCTTGAATTAGGGTTTTTTTAGTCAAAATTAGGGTTTTGGGATTAACATCATGAAATTAGGGTTCTTAGATTTGAAAAATATGTTTTACAGGATATTAAGGTTTTAGACGAATTAGGGTTTAGTGTTTATGAAAAACTTATTAAAGTTCATAAGTTATGTGAACTATGAATATGTTTAAAGAAAGTAGATGTTACTGTGAAGTTTTATATGAAAACCCTAATGTGATTCTGAGTGATGTATTGATAAAATAGGCATAAGATAAAATAAATAAACAATCTGTGTCAAACAAGTCTATGGGTTATAATTGATATGACTTATCAAAATAATAATTTGTAATTCACATAAACTATCATATGAACTGATTTTTAGAAAAAATTGTATACTGTAACTTTAACTAAATGAAAAATGGGCTCATTAAATATTTAAAATAATTAAAACATATAGTATTTATTTAATTTAAAGCATACCGTCTTTTATTGGCTCCACCAAAATTATTTGAATGGAATTCTAGATGAGCTTTAGTAAAGATAATGATTACACTGCCTTTGTATTTGTTGGTTGAATTGAGAACAAGACAGTGAGCTAAGCTACTGCCTTGTTGATTGTTTTTCTGCTTGATATTTTAAATTCGTTGCTCTCTATTTTCAAAGTCAGCCCAAAAGTTCTAAAAGTCCTTTACTAGGGTTTTCTGTTTCCCTTTTCTTTTGTTGCCGTTCTCCCAATCCCTAGTTTCTTTTAAAAAAAATTGCCTCCCAATCCGTGTGTTTTATGCTAGTATTTATAGGAAAATAAATGACCTAATCCTATTTTCATAAAGAAATACCAACTGTTTAGGAAAAAATTACAACAGTGTGAAATAAGGTTTGGTAAAAAAATCGGCAGTGTGCGCGGTTGCTGGGCCTACGAGGCTATACTAGAGAAAATTGCTGTGAGGATCGGGCTGGGTGGACTGGGGCTGCTTGCTGTCATGTGCGGCAAATTGGCAAGTAATGATTTCGTTGCAGGTCCAGGCCTGCGGCGAATTGGCTGCTTGCCAATTCGTCGCTGGTCCAGGCCTGTGACGAAGTTCCTTGCCGCATTGCCTCGCGTCGCTCACCGATCCGTCGGATTTTTTTTTAATATTTGTTCATATTTTTATTCAATATTATAAGTAATTAAAATACCACAAAATTTATTTTGGACTATCAGATTGGACTGGGTCAAAAATTAAGGGTCTACAGTTTGCCCTCTACTTGAATGATCTGAGACTTTCAATAGAAGAGAGTAAAAAGCAATATGACTTTGAACAGATTTTGGATGAGGATGGGTACTTGGATTCGATTTGGGTACTTGGACCTGAGATTGGGTACTTGGACCCTGACTGGATTGGGTACTTGGACCCGAGACAGGAATTGGTTGCTCGACCCAAAACTGGATTTGGATGCTCGATCCTAAACTGGATGTGGATGCTCAACCTGAAACTAGATTTGGATGCTTAATCCTAAACTAGATTTGGATACTCGATCCTAAATTAGATTTGAATACTCAAGCCTAAACTGGATTCGGATACTCAATCCTAAACTGGATTTGGATACTCGATCCTAAACTGGATTTGGATACTCGATCCTAAACTGGATTTGGATGCTCGATCCTAAATTGGATTTGGATACTCGATCCTAAACTGAATTTTGGGTCTCGACCCAAGACTGGATTTGGACACTCGACTTGAGACTAATTTGGATTTGGGTTCTCGACCCGAGGCTGATTTGGATGCTCGATCCAAGACTAGATTATGAGTGCTCAACCCGAAATTTGATTTTATGTACTCGAGATGATACTAGATTTGAATTTGAGTTCTCGACCCAAAACTGGATTTTTGGTGCTCAACCCGAAACTGATTTTGGATTTAGGTTCTCGACCCGAAACTGGATTTTGGGTGCTCGACCCAAAATTGAATTTGGATTTGGGTTCTCAATCGAAAATTGGATTCTCGATCCTGAACTAGATTTGGGTTTGGATTCTCGACCCAAAACTGGATTTTGGATGCTCGACCTGAAATTAGATTTTGGGTGCTCGACCTGAGATGAGTTCGGGACTCAAAAGTGATTTGGGTTCTGGACCCGGTGGTGAGTTCTGGACACAAAAGTGATTTGGGTTCTGGACCAAAATATTTGAATGTGAGTTTGAAAATATTTTGTATACGCATAAACTCAAAAATTAAAATAGAGAAACTTTGCCCCCTGTGTAGGCTCAAACCAATTATTTTTCTCATGCAGGCTCTGATTGATGTTTGTATTTTGTCTGGTTCCTTTCATAAGCATGCATCTCTTCTTTCTTTTGCAAAATGACTAGAGCTTCCTTAAGCAATGGGCCCTCCATGCCCCCTGATTCTGTACCCGCTTCATTTTTGCTTCATAGAGTATCTATTGTTCACTTTAACAAAGAATAGACAATACAATATAAGAAAATGCAATGTGATATGCTCATGTATGCATGATATGCATGAATAACACTTACAGTGGTTCTATCGACTCACAGACTGAGATGATCAACTGAAGTGTTCTCATTGCCTCCTTTCAGATGCCCGTTCAAGTATTGCTTTGGAATGAAAGGATGCTTTACATTTATGGCTTTTATCTTCGAGATATTGAAAATATGAGTGGTGGAGACCCCAAGCTGCAGAGTCAGGGATACATCCATTTCAAACTATATTTCAGCATATCAGTTGGTAGCTTCTTCATGACCTTGCCAATAATCATTTTCTTTGCCCAATGTGTTCTTCGAGTCTTGATGGTTCAACAAACTTCTCTTAACTTGAAGGCTTTGCATATATTTATTATTATTATTATTATTAGAATTTTAATTTTGAAATCAAATGTTGGCTTTGCCAAATTAATGTCAATTTACCTCAGGATTTGATTTTTCAAATTAACATATCTATAACATAACAACCCTAGTTACAGTACTAAACTCGGGAATCATTTATATTTAAGCAAGATTTGTTGCACTTCAGATAGGCACATACACATTATTTGGCCAAAGGTCTCATTGAGTTTAAATATTGTCTATCTCATATGCATGCTTATTCAAACTATCTCCACTAATATATTCTACCTAACAAGAGAGATCAACAGGTCTTTGATAGGCTTGAAATGGGGTCTATAAGGGACACAGGTTAAATGAAGGCCATTTATAATTTGGAATCATTGTGACATTATGGGCAAATACTCACAGTATAAATTTTTTGATTGAACTTTTAAGTAGTTGGGAACATGAAAAGATAGAGCTTTGAACATTCTCCCATCTTCTTGGCATTAATCTAGATCTTGATTGGGATAGTCTTTGCCCTCGCAAAAGGTTTAGTACCAAAATTCATTTCTTTTCTTCTTTTCCCTTTTCTTTCTCTTTATTTTTCTTATTCTTCTCTTTCTTTGAGTATTTTATCATTTTGTCCTTTTTCTCTGTAGGATTGTTAAGTACAAAACTTTTCAAGAACTGGATGGCCTTTTTTCTTTTTCTCTGATTTTGATTAAATCTTTGGTTGGGTTGGACCAATTTAAGTTAAACTGTCCTTATAAACCAAATGGAAGCCTTTTGCTACTTTAGGTAAATGAGAACTCGGTCGGCTTTCTGAACCATTTTATTTTATTTTCTTCTTTCTTCTTTTTTTTTCTTTTTTTTTCTTTTTTTTTGATCCTAGCTCCAAAAGAGTTGTCTTGTTTGTACCAACTTGTATTTTTTGGTAATGGATGAGTGGAGTAGTATTAATCTGCTTTAGTCCTAACTTTATCTGTGGTATTTGGTCTAATTCAGGTGAACTTCAACTACCCTTATGGTCTTGATAACTTTAACTATCCTCATGGTCTTGACTATTCATTCCTTTCTTTGATCTTCTTGCCTCTTCATCTTAGTGATCATAAGACTTGTCAAAAGTGTAACAACAACTCAGGGTAGGTTGTTCGGGTTTGTAAGCCAATGAAAAGAAAGCTAAAATTTTACGAAGGCTCAAAGGGACAACAAGGGATTAATATTTAATAAGGTGGGTACTAGTTGTTGGCTAACCAAACAATGCGTAGATCATCTCTCCCTTAAATAAGTAGAGTTCAATTTCGCCTCGAAAATTTGTCAAAGCATGTTCTAAGACTGACTAGGACCTAGACAAAGATAATTATGCAGGAGCCCTCTCTAAGTAAGCATACACAACTCAATGTTATAGAATAATTCTCTCACCTAGTAAAGTAATTCAAGTCATGATGCATAAATATATTAATTCATGAATTATCAAGCTAGATTCCTCATTGGTTGAGCACCAAAATGAACAAAGACCAACAAAAAATTTATTCAAACAATCTTAATTTTAAAAAATATAATTATTCCATAAAACACCAAATAAAGAAAATAAAACAAAAAAAACAAACAATCCAAGGGAAGTTTGTTAACTTAAGCTTCTTCTCCTTTCACATCTTCAATATTCTCATCTTGAAAAGAGGATAAGACAAAATCTTCCTCCAATCCTCTTCCTACCATGAAGGTTGTCGGTGGTGGCACCCTGTTGAACTTAGGTAGAGGATTGCTTTTGGTATTGGGCTTATCCGGCTCGGGTAGCTTACCATTGTCAATTAAATCTTGGATCTCGTGTCTTAGATGAGTAGATTTATTTGTCTCATGCCCTTGCATTTGATGAAATTGACAGAAGGCCTCAGCATTGAAGTTTGGTGGTAGAGGATTATGTAGCAGTCGAGGAGCCAACGGTTGCAACAACCCTTTCTTCTGCAACTTGTTGAAAACCCAAGATAGAGGTTTCCTCAATTTTGAGAATTGTCTTTTATTTCCTTGACCAGTCGCATTAACATCAACTTCTTTTTGCATGCTTTGATTGCTAGGCTGATAATTTCCTTTCTCATTCCTTCTTGCCGAAAGCGGTTCTTCTCCCTTTCCTACTCTTTGATTTGCAAGCCAGCTTGCAAAAAGTCTTTGAAGTCCCTTATAAGGGTGTGAGATAGCCTTTCACAGAGGTTGGATAGGATGCTTTTGACTATCATCCTGATTTGGTCTGACTCATCAGGCCTCCTTTTGAGAAGTGCAGCCTTATTTCTCCATCTTTTCACATAGTCCACAAAATTCTCATTTGGTCTTTGCCTAATGGTTTCCACCTCCATCAAGGTTACTTCCAGCTCGACATTGTACCAATATTGCTGAATTAAAGCCTTGTACAACATGTCCCAATCTCTTTGAGTACTTTCCTCAAGATGTTGAACCAATTTTGGACAATAGGGTCTAATGAGAGCATGAAATATCTCAGAGTTTGAGCTTTAGTAGCTCGGGCGGACTGCATAGTAGTGATGTACTTCTTCACATGGAGATAAGGGTTTCTAGAACCATCGTACCTAGCGAAGGAAGGCATCTTGAACTTATAAGGGACCTCCTCATCTTGTTCAAACAGTTTGTCGATCTCAGACATCTCTTTGATTTTTAGCTTCTTTTCAAACTTCTTTTCTAGGTCAGCAATCATCTTCTCAACATTAGAATTTTTAGTCTTTTCAAAAGTTGTCTTCTCAACAACCTTTGACTCTTTCTTCTTGTCTTGAGGATCTTGAAAGTATTGAGCCCAATCGTCATCATCATCAATGATCACCTTATCATCATCAAAAGCCAATTCACGAACCTTAGTCTTCCCTTTATCTTTCTTGGTGCTTACGGATGCTTCGGCATTGATCCCTAAAATTGCAGCTAATTGATTCTTCATGGTCTCGGCCATGCCTCTTTTATTTCTTCCATCTTGGTATTGAGAGCGTCATCCACCATTCTTTGAATTTGTTTGGGCTCCATTGTTTTTGGTGAGAAAGTGATTGAGTCGTTGCTAGATTCTTCATCTCTGACGTAAGTCTGATTGTCGTAAGCTTTTAAACTATCGTAATCTAGGGCTGTGAGCTAGAAAGGATTAATGATATGTGATGTGATGCATGTATGCATGTATGCACAAACAACAAATAAACAATGATAAATAGGGCGTTCCTTCCTACTTTATAACTTTCACACACGGATGGTGAGTCTCTTTTCCTAGGTACATGGTTAACAAAGTACCAACATGGGGTATCTTGTTTTTGAAAAATTCTCTCGGACATTTCAACCAATAGTTATATTTTTAAAAATAAAAATTAATTCATGATAATTCCCATTAATTAGGCTTTAATCTATCCAATCAACTAAAGCAGCTTTTATGCTATATTGGATTAAAACTAAATTAAGAAGTTTATTATAAATAAATTTCTCACTTGAAAAAGTAACTAATGATTCATGCCAAAAACAAGCCCATGATTAATAATTCTTAGTATAAACTAGGCTCACAATTGATTTTCGATATTTCCATAATTGACCTAAATAATTTGTAAGCTCTTTTAAAAGATTATGAAAATAATTTTATTTCTAAGCCCATTTGTAAAAATATTTTAGAAAATTATTTTAGAAAAAAATGGATTTTGGGCTTTGTATTTGGATCATGAGAAAAGAATTTTTGATTTGTTTTTAGAAAAGTTTTATGTCCAAAGATCATCTTGAAAAGTTTTAAAAATAGCTTTGGTCTTTTGGACTTTAAAGAAAAATTTATTTTGAGCTTACAATATACTTAGGTCATATTAGAAAAAGAACAAATCAAATAAGCCATTATTTAAGCCAAGATAAATTAACCATAGTCAAACAATAAGCATTTGAGGTAAAAATCTAAGAAAAGTAACTAGGCCAATTACATGAGGCTTAGTCTTTAGGTTGAAAGGCTTATGTTTTCATAGCAAGTATATACCAAAAGGTACAAAGCTATGAGTGGTTATGCCATGCTCGATCTCCATACCTTGAGTGAAAGTATGGTATCCCTTACATAACACAACATGGGTAACACGGGCTTCCTAACTCGTGCACACGATGTAATCTAAATGATGCAATGGATAATATCATAATAATAAAGAATATAATAATATAAAGACCAACAAAATCAACTTCTCTTATCCCCAGTGGAGTCGCCACTATGAGCGGAGATTTTTGCCCCCACTCCCGGTGGAATGGTTCTTGCGACTTCGGCACTGTTTAGGCTCGGAGCCTTAGAGAACATGGGCCTAGGCCCAGAGAAAATGGAGTCGCCACCTGGACAGGCCAGGAAAAAGAAAGGGGTGGATGACTCGATTCCTAAGGAATCCCCAACCCCTTAATTGGTTTGAAAAGTTAGGTACGTGTGGAGAAGGTGCCCAGCACCCCCACAACACCCTGTTTATTGGAACCGGCCTCCTTTTTAGGTATTAATATTATAAAATTTTTAAATATATTAATATTATCCATACTACATGCAACAATTAAAATAAAACATCATTATATTAAAATCAAAGCAATGTCCAAACAAAGTAAATAAATGGACACCCATCCGAGGATGAAAACATGTCCTTACATTGTCCATGTATAAAACTAAATAGGACACCCGCTAAAAGGTGGAAACGTGTCATTTAAATTAATCCCAAAATGTGAAAATAATCTAAATTACATAAAGATTAATTAATGAGGTACCCAACAATGGAAACATACCTCTTACAATTTTAATACCAGAATAAACAAATAATAATCATAATAATAAAGAAAATATCCTTCCATGATAAATTAAATCAAATATCAAAATTAAATAAATCACATCAAAACATATAATAAACTATATAATTAAATCTAAAACTTAAATAAAGTAAATAAAGATACATATTTAGGTTTACATCTTGAATTAGGGATTTTTAGTCAAAATTAGGGTTTTGGGATTAACATCATGAAATTAGGGTTCTTAATTTGAAAAATATGTTTTACGGGCTATTAAGGTTTTAGACGAATTAGGGTTTAGTGTTATTGAAAAGCTTATCGAAGTTCATAAGTTATGTGAACTATGAATATGTTTAAAGAGAGTAGATGCTACTGTGAAGTTTTATATGAAAATCCTAATGTGATTCTGAGTGATGTATTGATAAAATATACATAAGATAAAACAAATAAACAATCTATGTCAAACAAGTCTACGGGTTATAATTGATATGACTTCTCAAAATAATAATCTGTAATCACATAAACTAACATATGAACTAATTTTTAGAAAAATTTGTATACTGTAACTTTAACTAAATGAAAAACGGGCTCATTAAATATTTAAAACAATTAAAACATACAATATTTATTTAATTTAAAGCATACCATCGTTTGTTGGCTCTAGAAAAATTGTTTGAACAGAATTCTGGATGAGCCTTAGCAAAGACAATGATTACACTGCCTTTGTAGGTTGAATTGAGAACAAGACAGTGAGCTAAACTACTGCCTTGTTAATTATTTTTTTGCTTGATATTTTAGATTCGTTGCTCTCTATTTTCAAAGTTAGCCCAAAAGTTCCAAAAGTCCTTTGCTAGGGTTTTTTGTCTCCCTTTTCTTTTGTTGCCGTTCTCCCAGTCCCTAGTTTCTTTTTAAAAAATTGCCTCATAATCTATGTGTTTTATGCTAGTATTTATAGGAAAACAAAAGATCTAATCCTATTTTAATAAGAAAATACCAACTGTTTAGGAAAAAATCACAAAACCGTGTGAAATAAGGTTTGGTCAAAAAATCGACAGTGCGCGCAGATTGCTGGGCCTGTGAGGCTGCAATGGCAAAAATTGCTGCGAGGATCGGGCTGGGTGGACTGGGGCTGCTTGCTGGCATGTGCGATGATTTCGCCGCAGGTCCAGGCCTGCAGTGAATTGGCTGCTTGCCAATTCGTCATAGGTCCAGGCCCGCGGCAAATTGGCTGCTTTCCAATTTGCCGTAGGTCCAAGCCTGCAGCGAATTGGTTGCTTGCCAATTCATCACAGGTCCAGGCCTGCAACGAAGTTCCTTGCCGTGCCGCGCTGCTGCGCATCACTTGCCGATCCATTCAAATTTTTATTTTTTATTATATTTTTATATTTTTATTCAATATTATAAGTAATTAAAATAATTAAAATACCACAAAATTTATTTTGGACTATCGGATTGGACTGGGTTAAAAATTAAGGATCTACAATGAGTTACAAATATTGACAAAGATTTGTCTTCTAACCATTCTTCTTTTCATTAAAATTGTATTTGAATCCTTTTATAATTTTAAAATGTATTATTTTATGATGTAATAAAATTGAGTTTATTTTATTCATATTATTCTTAAATAATTAATAATGTTGTGTTTTTTATACCTTATACATTTTTAATACTAAAATTTGTATTTTTATTAATTTTAAAAATATTATTCAAAAATAATGTTGGATTGTGAAATTGTCATTATATTCATTTTATTAAATAGAAAAAAATACTATTTATAAAATAGTGAAAGATTGAGAAATTCATAGACATCACTTATTATTTAAAAAACATAAAAGAAATCAAAACACATCATTTAGTCCTTAACCCTAAATCTACTATGCATATATTCACTCATTTCCTCTTCATCCTCCATTTTTCATTTGCGCAATTAACTTCTTTCGCCTCTTCCCCTCTCTTTCATTTTCTTCTCATTAAAAAAATCACATGTATGTTCTCTATTTTTGTTTTCCCTTTCAACTCCATCTTTTCAAATGTCTTCTTTAAGTTTTTTTTTTTCTCATTATCCACCAGCTAAGGTAAGAAAATTAAAATTTTCATTTAATTTTTTCTTTAATTTCTCTCTTTTTTAAGCATTAAATCTCTAATGTATATTTTTATCTTTTGGTTCAATTCAAATTTTAAAAAAAAAATCAAATAGACATAATAATTTTCTTGCTCGTTATATTTCTATATATGTTCTTTATAGAAGATCATTCGTTTTCTATGTCTTATCATTCATCTTCTAAGTCTAATTTCATTTCATTTATTTTGTTTTTTTTTCTATTATTTTTTCTTTTAAAAAGAGGAGAAAGGAGAGGCAGCTCATGGAAAAGAGAGATCCAAGTAAAGTTCACGAGTTCCATTCAATCAAAGAATCAAATAAGTGTTTTTCTTCACTTTTCTCTTGTCAATTATTTAGTTATGAGAACTTTTATTTTGATTATCATGTTCAAGAACTCTTTTAGATTTTTTTTATTAATTTTTTATCTTCATCACTTTGAATTAAAACCCCTAAGCAAGGTTAGATGAATTCCATTTTTATTTTCCTATTGTGTGCTTAATATAAAAATGATTGATTTATTCTAATTTTATTAATTTATTATTCTTGTACTTCATGCTTGTGATTAATTGGCCATTAATTACTTGAATTGAGATATTCTGGAAAGTAGTGAGAGTAGAAAGTGCAAAATTAGTTCAAGAGAATAATGACCTTAGCTAAGTTTTGCTTAGAGATAAGGGAACACTTAAGGGGTTGGCTTAATAATCTCTTTTTCTAATACCCTACCTCAAACTTTTCCATTCCATAAGATGTTTGTTGGTGAGTCAGGGAGATTCTATAACCAAGCTTATGAAAACCCAAAAAGATTGGGGATCTTGAGTCAATTGAAAAAACACTAGAAGAGGTATGGGCCAATGTAGGATCATTAAGTTTTAGTGGACTAAATTGGTGAAGGGAGGGTGTAAGACCTTGCTCCTAGCACATGTGTTCCATATGGTACCAATTAGCTAACTAAAGAAAAACCCTAAAGTTAGAACTAGATGTGTAACATCCCAATGGCCCTGGGCTTACGACTCGATTTATTCACCCAGCTTGCTTCAAGGGACTGTCACAGTACCACTTCCCCTCACGGTTTCATGGCAGGATTTGTTTATTTGGCTCAATTAAGAGTCACCTCCTCGTTTTGATCCCAATATCTCCTTGAGAGAGTCTTTATCCTGAAACGAGTACCATTTCATATTTGCACTTTTGGCCTAAAATTTGTAAAAATGTCCCTGCATGTTTGTTTTTCTATGTTTTGACTTGGAAAAAACCATGGAAACACCTTTCACATTTCCTTTTAACAAGAAATAAGATAAAGATAAGTAGAATTTAGGGTTATGACCTAGAATTCCCAAGATTAATTCTTACAGTTTAAAACATGCTTTACATACTTAAATTGATTGCACAATGATTTTTCAACATAAATATGAATCACTCACAACACTTAGATGAGTTGTGATTATGAGATTTTAACATTTTGGAAGATTAACACCATGGGCAGTTGAAATTGAGGCATACCTGTTCGAACCTTGCTTGCATTTTCCTAAGCGTAAACCTGAGGAGGTGTTAGAGCCCATCGGGTTTCTTAACTATTTGACACTAGATTGCATTGGGCAAGCCAATCATCACCCTTTAAAATCCCTTACTAAGAGATGATGGGATACCACCAGAACTTTTCATTTTCTTTGTTCTAAGGTGACTATGACACCATAAGGTCTTCATTTCTTGACTAGAGTGTATTTTGAACTTGGCCCTTGGACCTTTATGCTAACTGGCAGGCCCTCCTAAGAAGCACCTTCTTGGCTTGTTAAGTGCCATGCCAAATCTATCTGAGCCATACAATGCCAAGACTTGGCTTAGATCTCATGTTGGCACTGCTTTGGGGAGGAATGATTCCCTATTTCTGGATGCCATAGATCAAGTTGCACGATCTTGCTGATCCTAGGGTGTTCTTTCTAGCACACTAGGTGGGATACCATTGATACGAACCAGCCACGAGGTAAGGATCCATTGGTGCTTCCAAATGGGCCATTGACTAGGAGCAGAGCTAAGAAGTTTGGAGCAGCTATGGGATTGCATATTCAAGATCAAATTTCAAAGGAAGTGACTGAAATGGCAATGGAAAAGTGCACAATAGAGCTTGAAGAAGGCACACCAAAGCTGATTATGATGCTTAGTGTGAATATGGAAGCTAAAGGCTAGCTAAAGAGGTCCAAAGTGCAAGAAAGGTCCATGGGGGTTCATATACAGCCTTGGGAAGTAATTTAAGGCCCATGGACAGCCCAAATAGTGTGGGGGCGTGTTCTTATTTTAAATGGTTTTAGTTTGGCCCTTTTTTTATACTTTATATTTTCCTTAGTGGGTTAGGATGTGTGGTTTCCTATTTAGTTATTTCAGAATATTAATTTGTTTCCATACTTTATATTTTCCTTAATGGGTTAGGATTTTGACTTTGTAGCTTTCCTTTTCCCATTAGAATTAGGGTTTCGAATTTATGTGTGCCTTTTAGTATAAATAGGGCCTTATTTTTCTTGTAAGGACACTTTATGACAAATTATATTCTCAATTTTTTTATTGAAAATTTCGGCCATCATAGAACAGGAGTGGATTCTCTTTTTCTTTTGATTGCATCAAGAATTAGATTTACTTATCAATTTTGATTGTGGCATTCTTCTAATTCGAGCTTCCTAAATCCTTCCGTTATAAGTGTTCGTGCTTTGCTAAGCAATTGGGTGCTTTAGAAGGTGGTTTTTCCTTCATTTTTGGTTTTTCTTCTATCAATCGTGCGTTGGGGTTTGAGGCCTTCATTTCCATAGGGTTCCGTGTCATTTGGTATCAGAGCCAATTACAGGTAAATCTTTATCTATCTGTCTTTCTAGGGTTGTTTTAGTTGTTCCGTTAGGGTTCTAATTGGATTTTCGAATTAGGGTTATAGAATTCTTTGTTTAATTTCGAAATTGTGTTCTTTCCTTTTGATTCGAAATACGTTTTTCTTATTCTGAATTGGGTATAAATTGGACTGGAGGCTTTGTGTTTCGTTGGTGATCCAAGGATAGTGACCATATCCTAAAAAAAAAAAGGAGTACAAAATCACTTCAACAAAAAATCTTTGCTTTTTTAGTAATTTAAGGTATTAGAATCGTTTTGAATCAGGTTGAAAGTAATCAAAATTTTGGCCACCAATTTCGGTCAATTGAGGGGCTATTTTATTACATTTTTCTTATTGATTTGGAAGTTTCCTTTTTCGAAATTGAATTCTTGGGGAGTCTTGATACTAGCTTTCTTGGGTAGAATTATTAGGTCCATAAACTAACTTGCTAAGATGAGTTGGTTTTGATACATTGTGACCAGATTCATCATAATTTTTGACCTCTTTGTTTCTATTTCTTGTTTGAGCTACCATTTTGATTCCGTGACATTTCTAGAGTATTATTTGTTTGATTCTATACTCTGGTTGATATAATCGTGTGACACAAAATTTTCTTATGTGGCCTCCAAATTTGTCAAGTTTCTTTCTAGGTGTCATTCTAGGATTTAGGTTCTAGTTCCCTTGAACGTGCTTGGTGATTGATTTGTGAGCCTTTGTTCTGAATTGCAATCGAAGAATTAACGAAGGTGAGTTCTTTGTTTTGTGAGATAATGAGTAGCAATTCTAGTAGAGATAAAGGCATAGCTGTTGAGAAAGAAGAGATGAGTATCCGGGATATTGCAGATGATCTTGAGACGTACAAGCAAGCAAATGAGGACAATATGGAAAGAATAGCAAATACGTTGGCTAGCTTGCAGCAGTCCATGGAACTCTTAATGCAAGCACAACAACCTGCTCCAATAAGGCTACCACAGAGAATTCTACAACCAGCAAGAGCTGAAGAGAGAGAAGAGCCAATTAGGAGGAGGGCACCAAGAGGTGCATATGAGAGAGGCAGTGTGGCTGATTATGGATTTGAAGAAGGAAAAGCTGGAATTTATCAAGCACCTATCAATGATAATGATTTGACTTCCATCAAAATGAAGGTTCCTGAATTTAGAGGGAACAACAATGCTGAAGAATACATTGAATGGGAGCGCAAAGTAGAGCAAATTTTTGAGTGCCATAATTATTCTGAAGAAAAGAAGTCACACATTGCAGCTGTGGAGTTCAAGGGTTATGCATCATTCTGGTGAGATCAACTAAAATCCACTAGAAGAGGCAAGGGGTTGAGAGCCGTACCTGCATGGGAGGAGTTGAGAGACCTAATGAAGCAACATTTTATCCCTTCTCATTATTATAGGGATCTTTATAATCGCTTAGCACGACTGGTGCAAGGTGGCAAGAGTGTAGAAGAATACCATAAGGAGATGGAGATGATCATGGCTAGAGCTAATATTGAGGAAGATGAACAACGAATGATGTCTAGATTTCTTGGAGGACTTAATCAGAATATTGCAAGTGACTTAACGAAAGTGTGAAGATAGAGAGGAGGTTAAAGAGCAAGAGTTCCACCAAACTTGGCTATGGGAGACCACAAAATGTGTTTGGGAGTAATTCGGCCTATAGAGGACCCCAATATATTGGTGGGGCAAATTCAGCCAATAGGGGTGGAGAGAAAGGGGAGTTCAAGAATTCATTCCAGAAAAGCAATGCTGCAACCTCCAGTGGAAAAGGGCCATCTAGTGGTCCAAACAAGCAAACAAGTACGCCTAACACTACCACTCCTAGTAGGGAGATTAAATGTTTTAAGTGTTTAGGGAATGGTCATATTGTATCCCAATGTCCAAATAGAAGAGTTATGATTGCTACAGCTGATGGTGATGTTGTGTCTGATTCTGAACCTAGTGATAATGATAATGATGATGTTGGGAACTTTGATTCTCCTATATATGATGATGTTGGTAGTGATGAGCATGTTGATTGTACTTTGTTAGCTGAGCATGGTGAATTGTTAGTTGCTAGGCGTGCATTGAATATGCAGGTGAAAGAGGAAAGTCTAGTATAGCGTGATAATATTTTTCATACTAGATGCTTAGTGAATAATAAGGTTTGTACACTTATTATTGATGGTGGGAGTTGTACTAATGCTGCAAGTACAACTATGGTTGAAAAATTGGGGTTAGAATGTATGAAGCATCCCAATCCTTATAAGTTGCAGTGGTTTAATGATAGTGGTGAGGTGAAAGTAACTAAGCGAGTGAGGGTACCATTTTCAATAGGCTGGTACAAAGATGAAGTTTATTGTGATATAGTTCCTATACAAGCTGGACATATGTTGTTGGGCAAACCATGGCAATATGATCAGAGAGCACAACATGATGGGTTTTCTAATAGGTACACATTTACCTATGAAGGAAAACAAGTCACTCTTATTCCATTATCACCCCTAGAAGTGTATGAAGATCAAAGAAAGATGATTGAGGCAGAGAGGCAAGTTGGGGCTACCAATTCAAAAATTAAAGGGAGTTTGAGAGAACATGATAAGGTGAGTGAGAGTGAAAAGAAAATGGGAAAAGAGGCCAGAAAAGAAACAAAACAAATAAATGGCCCATTGGTGAGAGAAAATAAGAAAGAAGGAAGAGCAAAACAAACTTTTTATGCAAGAGCGAGAGAGGTTAATTTTGCAATGTCTATTGGGCAGCCATTATTCCAAACTAGATTGGATTGATTTATTGAAGCATCCACTAGACTAGCTTTGGTTTATTTGATGCACCTGAATCAAATCAGATTTAATGAAGTATCCACTATAAGATCCCAGGTTTATTTGAAGCACTCAAACTAGCCTGGCTATGTTGAAGCATCCGAGGTTGATTTAAATTTATCAAAAGCATATTCCTTTTCACTCTCTTAATAAATTCAAGATCATTCAAGCAGGTGACAAAACTATAGACTCTTAATTTTGGCTCAAACCAAATCTGGTCCCAATTTAAAAGCCCAATTCGAGTCTGGTTATGATTTAAAAGCCAAATCATTGAATTGGCCCTAAAAGTCATAATGAATTGGCCATATATCATTGCCAATTTACCATGAGCCTTAGTCATGGAAAATTGGCCATGAGCCATGACCAATTTGCTATGAGCAAATTCTTTAAATTTTCTAATCATTCTTAAATTCGAGCTTATTTAGATAAACACAAGATTTTTTTTATACAGTCAGGACTTTTCAACAAAGATTTATCCTAACCCTAATTAACCATTATAAAATGGGCATGAATTAACAATTAGGGATATGGCAATTAATAAACACAGAGAATAGAAAAATAGAAAACAAAGAAAAGAAATAGAGAGCAACCCTACAACACACAGAAGGCAAGAATTGATAGAAAGCAGACACAAGAGAGGCAGAAAGCAAGCTGGAAAACCTTTTGAACAATATTGTTTGACCAAAACACAATTGACACTAACCATTAAAGATTCTTCTAGGGCGAACCCTAACATCAATTTTCACATAGGATTGTGTCAGTTCATTCACAAGGTTTGGTTCAATAGAACTTTTTGGTGGAGCCAAAAATGAAGGTATGTTCTTTAATAAACAATACTTTTCAAATTAATAAATTATCATTTCTTTCTTATTAAACAACCTTGTAGATTTATTGTGTTTTGATTTGTTATTCTGATATTGTTTAAATTGCAATCCAAAACCCTAATTGCATGTTAAACCCTAGTTTTACAAACCAAAACCCTAATTGCATGATAAAATCCTAATTTTGCAAACCAATACCTTAATTGCATGTTAAAACCCTAATTTCACTAAGAAAACCTTAATTGTATTATAAAACCCTAATTTCATGGTTAATCTTAATTACATTTAATTAAACCCTATGATGATTAGTTACATGTTTGGATTATTCATCTTGCTATGAATGGTGAAATTATATTTAATCATTAATTGGATTTTAAAATACTTGTAAAAGACATTTTTCTACTTTGTGGATGCCTTGTTTATTTAAATTTATTTTTGGGACAATTCTTGATGTGGCCGGGCCAAGCACTTCCCAGAAGGGCACCTATTCTGGTACTGACCCTGCACCAGCACGCTGATACGGCTGGGCCAAGCACTTTCCAGAAGGTCACCCATCATGGTACTGACCCTGCACCAGCACGCTTAACAGGAAAGAATGCTACCATTTCGACCAAAAGCTTAAGCTGTCAGTAGAGGCGCACCCATTTCCTTTATTTGGATCAAACATGGGCTCACCAATCTCTTTCGACTTTATGTGCCACCTTTATCGAACCTGATCTATAACCCTTCCAAACCCGACATATCATTCCCTCCCTCTTTAAGGAAGTTCATCCTCTAACTTGGAGCAGTGGGACCAGACCCGATAATAGGCTCTGATACCAAATGATGCGGCCGGGCCAAGCACTTCGGTCAGTACCAGCACGCTGATGCAACTGGGTCAAACACTTCCCAGAAGGGCACCCATTCTGGTACTGACCTATACCAGCACATTGATGCGGCTGGGCCAAGCACTTCTCAGAAGGTCACCCATCCTGGTACTGACCCTGCACCAGCACGCTTAACCGGAAAGAACGCTAACCATTTCTACTAAAAGCTTAAGCTGTTAGCAGAGGCGCACCCATTTCCTTTATTTGGATCAAACATGGGCTCACCAGTCTCTTTCGACTTTATGTGCCACCTTTATCGAACCTAATCCACAACCCTCCAAACCCTTGGACATATCAATTCCAGGAGACATGTTTCCACTCTCTTGTGGGTGTCCTATTTCATTTGTATTTTATACTCGAACATTGTAAGGACATATTTTCATCTCGTATGGGTGTCCATTTTATTATTTGTTTATTTTATAGATTGATGGATGTTTATTTATTTCATTACTTGTAATATGAATAATATAATAATAATCTAAAATTTTAATAATATTTAGACCTGAGAAGGAGACTAATTCCAATAAACCAGACGTTATGGGGGTGTTTGGCCATTTCTCACTTTCCCCATATGTACCCACTTTTTGAACCCAATAAGGGTTGGGCATTCTTTAGGAATCGAGTGATTCACCCCTTCTATCTTCTTTCCAGTCTGTTCAAATGATGACTTCTAATTCTTCAGGCTTAGGTCCATGCTCTTTAAGACCTAAAGCCTAATAGTGTTGAAGTCGCAAGAGCCATTCCACAGGAAGTGGGAGCAAAAATCCCCACTCATAGGTACTAGAAGTTAGAGATTTTTCCACAAGACCATTGCCTACTCTCATATCATGTAAATATTTGTTTTATTTAAAATTCATTATGTTTATAAACAATACGTTAATATGTAAAATGTTGTAAAATTAATGTATGGTTAAAGATTGTAGAATATTTGAAATACATTGTATAAATGATTATGAGATTTTGAACACTTTTGGAGGAAATTTTGGTTGAGTGTATATATTTTTGGGAGTGAATTTTATTGCAGGTTATTTTTTTGTTCACTTTTGGGAAACGTTGAAATGACAAATAAAACTCTGGCAAATTTCTCCTAAAGACTTTCTTTTAAATTTTTATTTGACATTTATTATTTATATTTATATTTATTTACCTAGTAAATTAATCTTTAAATGGTTAAATTGTTTTTAGTAATAATTAATTGATTTTTCTACTATTAACTTTGGTGACACTCTTGTATTCTGCATATGTATTTTACATTTATAGGGTGTATGTTTTATATGTATATATGGTATAAGAGTGTTACATTTATTTTGGTATCAAAGTGTAAGTTTGAGATTCTCTACCTAGGTGGGTTTTAAAAGAAAATGAACGGGTAAAATTTGAAACATGAATTGAGTTGTGATACATTCAAATGCATTGGCAACTATATTGGTCTCTGATATGGTAATATTTGTTTGTTGTAATAGATATAGATTGGGATGGCATTAAGGGCATATAGATTCGAGGAGAATAGTGTGGAGAGTGTTGCTCCAGGTGATGGTAGAGCTGGAGCTAGAGTAGAGCATGCCAGAGAGGCTTCAATGCTAGCCAGACCAGTGGCATTAGATCTACCAGTATGGATGCAACAAATGGCAAAATATTTTTGTTAGGCCCAGCACCACAACAGACTAGGAAATATGAGAAGCTAGAAAATATGGTGCTATGAATTTCGAGGGTACTATAGAACTAGCTGAGCCAGAGCAGTGGCTGGATAGAGTAGAGAAGCTATTTGTTCAGCTGGAGGCTACTACAGAAGAGAAGGTTGATTATACGGTGTCCCTTTTATAGGGGGATGCTTATGACTGGTTGAAGAATGTTCCACATGGATTAGAAAGGCCACTAGTATTATTGTATGATGATTTTCTGATAGGGGGCAAGAAGATTCTTTATAGAGTGTTGGAGAGTGTTAGTAGCAGACTAGTAGATTTGTTCAATAGAGGCAAGCGCCTATAGCAATTGTAGCTAGTACCCTTACCCCTTCCTTTTAGAGATCCATTCCACCTACTTGTACCCAGTATAGCAAAGTACATAGAGGTATTTGTTGGGGAGCTAATTTTATAGGTTATTATAGGTATGGATCCCTAGGTCATTATATTAGGGATTGCTTAGAGCTACAAGAAGCTAGACAGGCAGAGACTAGTGTGTCCAGACCTAGTGGTAGAGGTAATAGAGGTGGCGACAGAGGTAATAGAGGTGGCAGGGCATGATTTAGTCAGAGAGAGGAGTTTGCATCAGTGGGCAGATAGGAAGAGACTAAAACTATACATAGCGAATATGGGATGCAAAGGAGACCAAACGCTTCAGATGTAGAGGAAAGTAAATTTTTCCTAATGGATATTGTTTATGCATTTGTTGATTGTGTATCCTTTGTTGATGCTATGGAGTTGATAACCCTTCGTGTTTACTTATGGATTTGTGAAAATGATTGATGATTTTTGTAAGGGGGAGAGTAGAGATCATTAGTTAATGATGTGGTAGATTGTTGACGCGGACCCTTAGCAACGATAGCAGCAAACCCAACGTATAACAATGGTAGAGAACTCCTTGAAACTTGATAATCACCTCCTAAGGAACCCAACACCTATAAAGAGATGCGAACTCACTATGATTGAAGGATTTAGTTGGTAAGAAGAAGGAAAACACCACAACTCTTGTAGATAAGTAAACTTAATTCTTGATGCAAAGAAAGAATTAAAGAATCCACTCTAATCTCTCTCAGATGAAAATTCACAAGAAGAACTTGTAGAAGAATTCAAAAATTTTTATTAATTATTGTTTATGAAATTCGGCCTAATGGTGCCCTTAAATAAGGGTTACAAAATTCCTAATTGCATATGGAAAACTAAAACATTCCTCATTGCATAAGGAAAACATTCCTAATTGCATAAGGAAAATATAAAGTATGGAAACAAAATCCTAATCCAATAAGGAAAATATAAAGTATGGAAACAACCAAACTAATCCCTTCAACATAAGAAACGCCCCACACTATTTGGGCTGTCCATGGGCCTTAAATTACTTCCCAAGGCTTTATATGAACCCCCATGGACCTTTCTTGCACGTTGGACCTTTCTTTAGCTAGCCTTTAGCTTCCACACTAAGCATCATAATTAGCTTTGGTGTGCCTTCTTCAAGCTCTATCTCCATCTTCTTGAATGATAATTCTTGAAGCTCTTTGGAAATCTATTCTTGAATATGCAAAGCCATACTAGCTTGATATCTCTTTACCTTGCTCCTAGTGATTGGTCCACTTGCTAGCTTCAAGGGATCCTTTCTTGCATCATTCTCCCCCTCTTAAAAAAGATTTGTCCTCAAATCTGCATCATCAAAAGGAGAAAGATCACTTACATTGAAAGTAGCACTAACATTATACTTACATGGTAAGTCGATCTTGTAGGCATTGTCATTAATCTTCTCCAGCACTTGGAATGGGCCATCTCCCCTTGCTTGCAACTTGTTCTTCCCTTGGTTAAGAAACCTCTCTTTTCGAAAATGCACCCAAACCCAATCTCCTACTTGAAACTTAATCTCACGTCTCCCTCTATTTTCAGAATCAGCATATCTCTTGTTCCTTTTCTCAATATTCCCCCTTGCTTTCTCATGCATCTCTTTTGTCTCCATAGGATTGCTCCTATATGCTGGCCGGTTTGGAATTGTAGAACCGGGTATGAAGTCAATTTGATGTTCAATCCCTCTTAATGGTGGCAAACCACTAGGAAGGTCTTCAGGAAACACATCCTCAAAATCCTGCAACAAAGACACAAAACTAGAAGGTAAAGAATCAAGAGATTCTTCACTGTCAGCAAGTAACGATTCTTTATACATAATAATGAATACAGGCTGCCTACATCTATCTCTCTTGCTCTTGCATAAAAAGTATGTTTTGCTTTTTCTCCTTGCTTATTTTCTCTCACCAATGGGCCATTTATTTGTTTGCTTACTTTCTTTTGACTCTCAGCCTCTTTTCCCTTTCTGCACTCACTCACTTTATTATTTTCTCTCCTCCTACCTTTAGAATTACCCTTGGGTGTTGAAGAAACATCATTGGCCAAATTTGAACCCCTTTGGTTCTTGCTGGCCGAAACTTCTTTCTCCCTCTCTAGCATCCTCTTTTGATCTTCATACACCTCTTGAGGTGATAATGGTGCTAGAACAACCTTCTTTCCTTCATAAGTAAAGGTATACTTATTAGAAAAGCCATCATGTTGTGCCCTTCTATCATGCTGCCATGGGCTTCCTAATAGCAAATGTCCAGCTTGCATTGGCACTACATCACACAAAACCTCATCTTTATACCACCCAATGGAGAATGGTACCTTGACTTGCTTCAACACTTTTACTTCCCCAGCGTCATTGAACCATTACAACTTGTAAGGATTGGGATGTTTAAAACAAGTTAACCCCAATTTATCCACCATTGTAGTACTAGCAGCATTGGTACAACTTCCACCATCAATGATAAGTGTACAAACCTTACAATTCACCAAACACCTAGAGTGGAAAAGATTCTCCTTTTGATCCAAGCCTTCTTCCTTGACTTGAATATTCAAGGCTCTTTTAGTAACAAGCATCTCTCCATGTTCAGCATTCAAGACTTGATTCTCCCAAGCCTCTTCATCATATTCGGCCCTATCACCACATTCGGCCTCCTCTTCTTCTTCATGTTCAGATTCTGATTCAATTTCCCCTTCATGGGTTGCAATCATCACCCTCTTATTCGGACATTGAGAAGCAATGTGTCCACTTCCCAAACACTTGTAGCATTTAATTTCCCTACTTGGAGTAGGTCTAGAAGGTGTTTCCTTGGCTGTTTTTGCATCCCCATCATTCGGCTTCTTGAAATTAGGATTGTAGGAAGAATTCTTTTGGAAAGAACCCTTGTAATCCCCTTTGTAGGAACCTCCACTCGAGCTTCAACCCTTGAAGTTTGAAAAATTTCCACTAGCTTTAGAGTAGCTAGTTTTTGAAATAGCTTTATTCTTCAATCTTCTCTCTATCTTCATGGCCTTTTGAACTAACTCTTCCATTATGTTGAATTCATACATCTCTAATTCATTGGCTATGTTCAAATTCAATCCCCCAAGAAATCGTGACATCCTCTTGTCTTCATCTTCATCAATATTTGCCCTAGCCATGATCATCTCCATCTCTTTGTGGTACTCTTCCACACTTCTTCCACCTTGAACAAGTATTGCTAGTCGATTGTACAAATCCCGAATGTAGTGAGTTGGTACAAATCGGCTCCTCATTAGTTCTTTCAAGGTTGACCATTCAGGAATAGGCCTCATACCTTTCCCTCTTCTATTAGCTTTCAATTGATCCCACCAAAAGGTAGCATACCCCTTGAACTCTACAGCTGCCAAAACTGATTTCTTCTCTTCGGTGTAGTTATGGCATTCGAAAATCTGCTCAACTTTCCTCTCCCATTCTATGAACTCTTCTGCATTGTTCTTCCCTTCAAAGGAAGGAATCTTCATCTTGATGGAAGTAAGGTCACCATCAGTGGTAGGTTGATTTCCACCTTCATCTTCATCTTCTACCCTTTCGGCTGCTTCTAGGGCTTCAAGATTTCCTTGCCCTTCTCTCCTAAGCACTCTTCTAGCTCGCATTATGGGATTTGGATGTGCTGCTGGCTGCCCTTGTTGCACTTGCTGAATTTGTTGTGCTTGTCGTGCTGCATTCTCTTGCAATCTAGTATCCATCATTTCCATTTGACCAAGCATTGCTGCCAAAGTATCATTAAGCCTAGCCAAGCTTTCGGCCATAGCTCCTTCTTTGCTAGTCTCTTCTCCTTTTCCAACCATGTTAACAAACAAACAAACTCAAAGAAACAAGATTAGTAATAATCAAAATTCACTCAAGTGTTTAGAATTACCTCACTTTTCTTGTCTTCCTTGATTGCATTTCAGAACCAAGCTCACCAACCAACAATTGTCAAGTCGTTCAAGAAACAAGAACCTAAATCCTAGAACTAGATAGAAAACAAGACAAGTATCCAGAGGCAATGCAAGGTAATTTGCACTACACGATATAAAACCAAGTATCGACACAAGCAAATGATACTTAGCAATGTAATGGAATTAAAAGCTAGATAAAGAAATCAGAAATAATGAAGCCAATAAACAAGACAAATTTGGATATAATGAATCAAAAACAACCCACACTTGGCAAGCTGCTTTATGGACCTAATCAATTCTACCCAAAACTCTAGCTTCTAGACTCTAATTCCCACCTATAACACTCAAATAATATGAATATTAAGGTCTGATTTTTGAATTCCAAAAGTTCCTCATAAGGTGAAATTTTTCGCCCAAAAATTTTTTATTACTCCTCACCCACCTAGATCTGATCCTTAGCACCCAAATAGCAAGAATATCAAACAATTTTTGTTGAGGTGGTTTTGTACTCTTTTTTTTTTTGCTTCCTCTCACTATCCCTTTGATTCGGGACTTAATTTACTCCCAAGGACTTTTCAAAATCTGGACTTAATTCGCAACCCCAGATTCACTCAAGGCCAAATCGAAATCAAACTTGAACACAAACTCTAGCTTTTGCTTTCTTTCAAGAACCCTATTTCTTGGTTTCAAAAATCTCCAAGAATCCTTTCCTTGGTTTCGTTTTCACCCTAAGAATACCCTCCTTCAATTCGGCCTTGATCAAAATTGATATATGACTCTTTTTCAAAAATTAAAGACTAGACTATCTAAGAACCCTAAAACGCAGAAATTTAAAAGACCTTAATTAACAAACCCTAGAAAGACAAAGTAGATAAAAATTACCTTGTAGCAAGGCTCTGATACCAAATGACACGGACCCTTAGCAACGATGGTAGCAAACCCAACGTATAACAATGGTAGAGAACTCCTTGAAACTTGATAATCACCTCCTAAGGAACCCAACGCCTATAAAGAGACGCGAACTCACTATGATTGAAGGATTTAGTTGGTAAGAAGAAGGAAAATGCCACAACTCTTGTTGATAAGTAAACCTAATTCTTGATGCAAAGAAAGAATTAAAGAATCCACTCTAATCTCTCTCACACGAAAATTCACAAGAAGAACTTGTAGAAGAATTCAAAAATTGTTATTAATTGTTGTTTATGAAATTCGGCCTAATAGTGCCCTTAAATAAGGGTTACAAAATTCCTAATTGCATATGGAAAACTAAAACATTCCTAATTGCATAAGGAAAACATTCCTAATTGCATAAGGAAAACATTCCTAATTGCATAAGGAAAATATAAAGTATGGAAACAAAATCCTAATCCAATAAGGAAAATATAAAGTATGGAAACAACCAAACTAATCCCTTCAACATAAGAAATGCCCCACACTATTTGGGCTGTCCATGGGCCTTAAATTACTTCCCAAGGCTTTATATGAACCCTCATGGACCTTTCTTACATGTTGGACCTTTCTTTAGCTAGCCTTTAGCTTCCACACTAAGCATCATAATCAGCTTTGGTGTGCCTTCTTCAAGCTCTATCTCCATCTTCTTGAATGATAATTCTTGAAGCTCTTTGGAAATCTCTTCTTGAATATGCAAAGCCATACTAGCTTGATATCTCTTTGCCTTGCTCCTAGTGATTGGTCCACTTGCTAGCTTCAAGGGATCCTTTCTTGCATTAGTTGTGGTAATAATTGAATGGTTAGTTATTCAAAAGGTGGAGATTAGAGTTTGATTTTGGTAGGGTTTTCTTATTATAGTAGGTTATTTCGAGGATGAAATTATTTAAAGGGGAGAGAATTATAACACCCGTAATTTTAAATACAATTAAATAATTAATAAGGAGGGATGATTGGAGTGATGGAGGAAGGATATGTGTGGTATATACCCAATGTATACACAAGATATACATTGGATATACATGGTATATAACTAACATATACCTAATATATACACTTTGACAAAAAGACAAAGGTTGTTAAAAAGTCAAAAAGGTAAAAAGTTAAAAAATTAAATAAATATATAAAATTAAAATTAAATTAAATTAATATTGTTTTGGATAGGAAGAAGAATTAATATATCTTAATATTTTATTATTTAATTGTTTATAAATATATATAAAGGTGAGGGGCAAATTTGGAAAGCTTAGTATATAAGAGGTCATTTTCTTCTTCCTTTAACCATGCTTGGCCAAAATTTTTAGAGAAAGGGAGGGAGAGTTTTCTTCATCATTCACACCAAATTTCTCAAAGATTTAAGGTGATTTTGAAGATAAATTAAGGATTATGTATGTAATCTACTAATTTTAGTAACCTTTTTTTTTAAAAAAAATCAAGAATATGTGGATTTTGGGTATGAGTTGGAGATGTTTGTAATTTATAAAATGTGTTGTTTTGAAGTTATTGTGATATGTATATAATGATTTTATGGTTAGGAAGTTGGGTATGAGTAAGTTTTGGTGAAGTTAGTGTTTATTGAAAGGTTATGTGAAATTAGGGTTTTGGATAGAGGTGATTATAATTATTGTAGTGCATTGTTTTGATGTTATATTGATATGTATGTAATGCTTTTATGGTTGGATGATGGGAATGTTTATGGTTAGTTGAAGTCTTGATAAAGTAGTAAGGGAAAAATTAGAGTTTTAGTGGAATTTTGGATAGATTGGATGTAATTGGTGTTTAATTGAATTAAATGTGTTAGAATGAGTTACTAATGCTATATTGGGACTTATAATTTGGTTTAGGAGTGAGTAAGATGAATTTGTACATTTAAGGAGAAGAAGGGTATTTGGTGAGGTTGGAGTTAGAGAGTAAATTGGGCTTGTATTTTGGCATATTTAGGGTTAGTACGTACTTTGATTTTGTGAGTTTTAATCACATTTGGTTTAGCATATTATGAAATTATGAATGTACTAAGCTACTTTGACTTGTGTTTTTACATGTAAGATGGATTGTGTTGAGTGATGATGTGTCAATTGAATATAACATAAAATGTTAAGCCATTGTGGAATGGCTAAAAGTGTTGATATGTGTTATTTGTAAAATGTGTGAAATATGTTTAAGAAATGTGGAAAAAGAAGTCATATTGTAAGTGTGACCAAGATTATGAGTAATTTTAATGAATTATGTTGAAAATGTGAAAATTATACTTGATTATGGAAAAGAAAATGGAAATGGACAAAAAGTGATAATGTGTGTTGAATGTATGTTAGCCTAATATAATATCTTGTTTCAGAGAATTGTATTTGGTACTATCGATTTGGTATGCCATTGATTTGTGATGATGGTTTTATGTGCCTACGGGGCTAGACACACTAGTGTCACTGTTATTACTATGCTTTTGGGCTAGACACACTGGTGTTAATAGGAGACAAGCCTTCGGGAGGTATATGACACTAAGATCCTTGGTGTCGTGATGGACTAAATCAATATCTCTGGAACATAAATATTGTATAGGGACTCTTAGGCCTATTGTATGTGAATATGGAATTTTAGCGGATTTTATGAGACTATAACATCTTTGGTGATCAAAGTGTGTATTGTAGCATTTTAAATTATATAGCATATTGAAAAACATAATGCATTGTTTTAAAATTATTTTGTTAACAAAATTTATACTGCTAAGCTAATAGCTTAGCGTGATTGATTTCATCGCGCTAGTGATAGAGTAGAGGCAGAGAGTTCTACTAGACCTAATGTTTTGATCATATATGTACATATATTTAAGTTAATTTTATTGACTTTAAGTTAATTTGTCTTTTAATTTGTATTTAAAGTTTGCTTGAAGTGTTTGATTTAGATGGAAGCACAAAAGAATGGATTGAAGGATCAAAAAGGTGGAAAAGCATGTGACACGGCCAAGACACTTCATGGCTTGGTCGTGTCCCTCATCCAAGGCAACACTTACATGACACAGCCTGAGTTAACAAGCCATTGGCCGTGTCCTTCAGAACAAATTGGCAGAGGCAGACACTGGTAGAAGACACAGCCAAGGCCTTCGCCGTGTCTCACCAATTGAAGCCAAAGAGAAAAATCAAAGAAGCAAAGGCAAAAGTGAACACACCCAAGAGACACGGCCAAGCCATTGGCCATGTCACATGACATGGCCAAGGCCTTGGCCGTGTCCCATCTAATGAGCAAATGCAAGGATGGACATTGGAGAACACACTCAAGAGACACGGCCAAGCCACTGGCCGTGTCTCACCTAGAAAAAGAAGTTAGTGAGGTAGCCATGGACACAGTCACATGACTTGGTCGTGTCCATAAGAAAATAAGTGACACGGCCAAGTCACTCGTGACTTGGTCGTGTCTTGTGAAGATTCTTTCAATCATTTTACATGAAATGGGGGACAATAAGTGATGTCTTTTAAAAAGAAATAATAAAAGAACAAAAAGGTTGTCTAATTTATGGGAATAAGTATAAAATAAAGAAAAAGGAGGGAGACAAAGTGTGGTGTGTGAGTTGGCAAGAGATGGTTAGTTTCTAAAAAAAATTGAATGGAGATTGTAGTGGCAGGAGTATGTAGACGTGGGCTGATTTTCAAGAGGGGGCTCTCTTAGTTTTGTTCTTAGTTTTGGAAGAGGAGAGACACCATTCTCTCTTCATCTCCATTACCATTCATCCTTCATTTTTTTCATAGAGAAGAGTCAATCAAGTTTGGTGATTAAATTGAGTGAGCAAGTTCCTTAGACAATTAGGGTTTGAAGAAAGATTGATTTAGAGTTGAAGCTTGAGAAAGTTACATTCCATCTTTCAAGAGGATTGCCATTGATTGAGAGGGCTTGGAAGTTGTTCATCATACATCAAGGTGGAAGCTAGGAGGAAGATAAGTAGTCCAACTCTTGGCATCTACAAGGGTTTTTTCATATTCTCTCTTTTGATTCATTTCTATATTGTTGTTGTTTTATTATGAACATTAATATTACAATGTGTAATTTTGATTTGATGAATATTGAGATGGATATTTGTTTTAAATTAATGATGAGCTAATTTACTCATACCGTGGGTTGTAGTAGATTTAATTAGATGACTTGATTTGATAATTCCATTAGTATACCTTGTTGTTGGTTGATTGCATTGGATTGAATATTAGGTTGATAGTTGGCCACCTATTAATCGCTTAATATTGAATGATGGACCGAGAGGTGAAATTCAATATTGGAACTGTGTAATCAATCATCCTAAGAATGAATTAGAAATATAAGTTCTAGGGTATGTTAGTTTGCAATTTCAAAACAATTGGTTGTTTTTAATTCATGAATGTGAAAACTAATGTATTGGTAATTACTAATTTAACTCAAGAAATAAATTAAAATACAAGGTTATATTAATGGATAATTTGAGAATTAAGCTTTGATTAAATTGATCTACAACCCTAGGCACCATTTCTAGAATTGAATTGATCTTACACAACTACCACTCGTTTTACTTTTCAATTAAAATTGCTTTTCACCATGCCAACATATCACACTCTTGCTTTTAAATTTACTTGTCAATCAAAGTATTGCAAAATAATTCCTTCCTTTTGAGACAACCTTGGGGCGATCACCATTGCCACAATTACCTTGTATACTTGCAAGTGTCGCTTGTAGTAGTTTTAGTCGAGCGCAATAAGTTTTTGGATCTACTGCCTAGAAAGGCAATTGTTATTT
The DNA here is from genome assembly GCA_947685225.1 of Garcia nutans. Classification (NCBI taxonomy): domain Eukaryota; kingdom Viridiplantae; phylum Streptophyta; class Magnoliopsida; order Malpighiales; family Euphorbiaceae; genus Garcia; species Garcia nutans. The sequence goes on from CANTUV010000059.1 coordinate 48,551,490, forward strand.
GTAGTTTGATTCTTTTATTTTAATTGTTTTATTATTTAAAGTGTTCCTTTTTGAATTGCCTAGGTGATTTATGCAAGAACAAAGGTCTCAAGGAAATGAACTTGTTCCATATATAGACGATATTCATAGACTACCAAGAACTGAAGGAGTGGATCCCTTGGGATAAGAAGGAGAAGAAACCGACGAGCAATTTGAGGATGACACGGAAGTAGAAATGGGTGACGTAGAGGAACCACCTATTAAGGAATTTGCCCGACTGATCATTGGAGTAACCACATCGTGTATCCGGTTGAGCAACACAGCAAGGAATTATGAACTCAAAAACACTCATTATAGTATGTTGCCATCCTTCCATGGATTACAGAATGAAGATCCTGTCAACTTCATTCAAGATTTTTACGCAACACTGCATACTTTCCCTTTGCAAGCACTAATAGAGAATGAACTCAAAATGAGATATTTCTAATATAATTTGAGAGATAGGGCAAAAGCATGGTTGATGACCTTACCAAAAAATTCTTTGACCACTTGGACCAAAGTGTACAACAAATTTATGGGAAATTTTCATTCACACCAAAAGACAAAGGAGCTTAGGGGAGTATTCCAACTTTCAACAGATTTGATGTGGAACCATTTCATGAGGCGTGGGATAGCATCAAATCTCTATTGTTTTAATGCCCTCGTCATTATTATCCACAACAATTGCTCAATCAGTTCTTCTATGATGGGCCAACTCAACAATGTCAAAACACAGTGGATAATGCAGCAGGAGGGGCAATGGGTGAGAAAATAGCTGTTGAAATGGTTGTATTATTTGAAATGTTGGGAGCAAATTCTCAACAAAAGAGCATTGGGGAAAGGAGAATAGGAGCATTTGAGATGAATGCAAACTCAAAAATGGAAAGGAAAATTACTGATTTGACAAGGCAAGTAAAATTGTTGAATGCTAGAGGAAACTTGCCGGGGCCAAGCCAAGAATCATGTGCATCATGTGGTGTAGTAGGCCACAATGCCAATGTATGTCCTTCAAACTTTGACCAATTTCAAGAAGGGCACGAACAAGCTTTTTCTTTTGAAGGATTCCAATAAAGGGGAAGGAATGACCCATACTCAAATTCTTATAACCCCAGTTGGAGAAATCACCCTAATTTTGCATTGAAGAACCAACAACAAATTCTACCTCAACATCTATTTCAACCTTATCAAAGGGGACCCCAATTTCAAGGGTAAAGTTCAAATCATGAGCAAGTCAAGAAACCTTCACTTGAAGACAATTTTAATGCTTTCATTTAAATAAGCACTCAAAATCAAGAGGTGAACAACAAATGATTCAACTCTTTGGAAGCCTCACTTAAGAAGGTTGAAACTCAAGTGGGTCAATTGCCAATCAATTGCAAGCTAATTAAAAAGGAAAATTTCCAAGCCAACCTGAGTAAGCCAAAGCAATCACAGTCCTAAGAAGTGGTAAGGTACTTGATAACAAAATCGGTGATAATAACATCAATGATTCTTTGGATGCAGGAACATTGGAAGAAGATGGTGAGGAAATACAAGAAGGCAAAGCTCAACCAATTGAACTGAAGGAAGTTAGTGAAGAGGCAAAAATGGCACCAAAGCTACACAAATCTCCAAATCTGTACAGATCGCCAATTCCTTTTTCAAACAGGTTAACAAATGAGAAGCATGATAAACAATTTACTGAAATTTATAATATGCTCTCAAAGGTAAGTATTAACCTCCCCTTACATGAAGTGATTAAAAATATGCCATCATGTGCAAAATTTTTTAAGGAACTTAACACAAAAAAGAAAAAGTATGAGTTGAATGAGAAGGTGATAGTCTCAAAAGTAACAAGTGCCGTTTTACAACACATGTTACCTCCAAAACTAAAGGATCCTAGAAGCTTTATAGTTAGTATCTCTATGGGGAATGGGAAAGAAACTATTGGTATGTGTGATTTAGGAGCAAGTATAAATTTGATGCCATACTCTGTTTACTTGAAATTAGAGCTAGGGAAACTTAAACCAACTAAAATGGTTTTGCAACTTGCAGATAGAACTCTTTGATACCCTAAGGGAATCGTAGAAGATGTTCTAGTTAAGGTAGGTGGTTTAATTGTACCCGTTGATTTCGTTGTCTTAGATATGGGGGAGGAAATTCCTAGAGATTCTGAACATACAATTTTGTTAGGGAGACCTTTTTATGGCCACAACTAATACATTAATCGATGTTAAAAATGGAAAATTGACCATGACTATTTTAGGTCAAACTGTAGAATTTTTAACACTTTCCCTATTCCCACTACTGCTTTATATGAGGACTGCTCTTTCATTGATTTTACTGATAATGCTGTTGAAGAAGTTTTCTTGCAGGAGAGTGGTGAAGATAAATTAGAAAGGGCTCTAAATTTGGAGGAAGAAGTTAAGGGTTCAAATGAGGAGATTCAATCAAAGGGGTTAAACTTAAAGAACTTCCAAAGCACTTAAAGCATGTTTTTCTTGGGGAAAACAACTCACAACCAGTGATACTGCTCTTAGTAGTGAGAAGGAAGATAAACTTGTGAGGATGTTGAAAAAAATTCAAGAGAGCTATTGGTTGGAGTGATACGAACCAGCCACGAGGTAAGGATCCATTGGTGCTTCCAAATGGGCCTTTGACTAGGAGCAGAGCTAAGAAGTTTGGAGCAGCTATGGGATTGCATATTCAAGATCAAATTTCAAAGGAAGTGACTGAAGTGGCAATGGAAAAGTGCACAATAGAGCTTGAAGAAGGCACACCAAAGCTGATTATGATGCTTATTGTGAATATGGAAGCTAAAGGCTAGCTAAAGAGGTCCAACATGCAAGAAAGGTCCATGGGGGTTCATATACAACCTTGGAAAGTAATTTAAGGCCCATGGACAGCCCAAATAGTGTGGGGCGTGTTCTTATTTTAAAGGGTTTTAGTTTGGCCCTTTTTTTTATACTTTATATTTTCCTTAGTGGGTTAGGATGTGTGGTTTCCTATTTAGTTATTTCATTATATTAATTTGTTTCCATACTTTATATTTTCCTTAATGGGTTAGGATTTTGACTTTGTAGCTTTCCTTTTCCCATTAGAATTAGGGTTTCAGATTTATGTGTGCCTTTTAGTATAAATAGGGCCTTATTTTTCTTGTAAGGGCACCTTTTTTTGACAAATTATATTATCAATTTTCTTATTGAAAATTTCGGCCATCATAGAATAGGAGTGGATTCTCTTTTTCTTCTGATTGCATCAAGAATTAGATTTACTTATCAATTTCGATTGTGGCGTTCTTCTAATTCGAGCTTCCTAAATCCTTCCGTTATAAGTGTTCGTGCTTTGCTAAACAATTGGGTGCTTTAGAAGGTGGTTTTCCTTCATTTTTGGTTTTCTTCTATCAATCGTGCATTGGGGTTTGAGGCCTTCATTGCCATAGGGTTCCACGTCATTTGATATCAGAGCCAATTACAGGTAAATCTTTATCTATCTGTCTTTCTAGGGTTGTTATAGTTATTCCGTTAGGGTTCTAATTGGATTTTCGAATTAGGGTTATTGAATTCTTTGTTCAATTTTGAAATTGTGTTCTTGCCTTTTGATTCGAAATACGTTTTTCTTATTCCAAATTGGGTATAAATTGGACTGGAGGCTTTGTGTTTCGTTGGTGATCCATGGATAGTGACCATATCCTAAAAAAAAAAAAGAAAGGAGTACAAAATCACTTCAACAAAAATTCTTTGTTTTTCTAGTAATTTAAGGTATTAGAATCGTTTTGAATCAGGTTGAAAGTAATCAAAATTTTGGCCACCAATTTCGGTCAATTGAGGGGCTGTTTTATTACGTTTTTCTTGCTGATTTGGAAGTTTCCTTTTTCAAAATTGAACTCTTGGGGAGTCTTGATACTAGCTTTCTTGGGTAGAATTATTAGGTCCATAAACTAACTTGCTAAGGTGAGTTGGTTTTGATGCATTTTGACCAGATTCGTCATAATTTTTGACCTCTTTGTTTCTATTTCTTGTTTGAGCTACCGTTTTGATTCCGTGACATTGCTAGAGTATTATTTGTTTGATTCTATACTTTGGTTGATATAATCGTGTGACACAAAATTTTCCTGTGTTGCCTCCAAATTTGTCAAGTTTCTTTCTAGGTGTCATTCTAGGATTTAGGTTCTAGTTCCCTTGAACATGCTTGGTGATTGATTTGTGAAACTTTGTTCTGAAGTGCAATCGAAGAATTAGTGAAGGTGAGTTCTTTGTTTTGTGAGATAATGAGTAGCAATTCTAGTGGAGATAAAGGCATAGCTGTTGAGAAAGAAGAGATGAGTATAAGGGATATTATAGATGATCTTGAGACGTACAAGCAAGCAAATGAGGACAATATGGAAAGAATAACAAATACGTTGGCTAGCTTGCAGCAGTCCATGGAACACTTAATGCAAGCACAACAACCTGCTCCAATAAGGCTACCACAGTGAATTCTATAACCAACAATAGCTGAAGAGAGAGAAGAGCCAATTAGGAGGAGGGCACCAAGAGGTGCATATGAGAGAGGCCGTGTGGTTGATTATGGATTTGAAGAAGGAGAAGCTGGAATTTATTTAGCACCTATCAATGATAATGATTTGACTTCTGATGCAAGAAAGGATCCCTTGAAGCTAGCAAGTGGAACAATCACTAGGAGCAAGGCAAAGAGATATCAAGCTAGTATGGCTTTGCATATTCAAGAAGAGATTTCCAAAGAGCTTCAAGAATTATCATTCAAGAAGATGGAGATAGAGCTTGAAGAAGGCACACCAAAGCTGATTATGATGCTTAGTGTGGAAGCTAAAGGCTAGCTAAAGAAAGGTCCAACATGCAAGAAAGGTCCATGGGGGTTCATATAAAGTATTGGGAAGTAATTTAAGGCCCATGGACAGCCCAAATAGTGTGGGGCGTTTCTTATGTTGAAGGGATTAGTTTGGTTGTTTCCATACTTTATATTTTCCTTAGTGGATTAGGATTTTGTTTCCATACTTTATATTTTCCTTAGTGGATTAGGATTTTGTTTCCATACTTAATGTTTTCCTTATGCAATTAGGAATGTTTTCTTTATGCAATTAGGAATGTTTTCCTTATGCAATTAGGAATGTTTTAGTCTTAATTTTCCATATGCAATTAGGAATTTAGTAACCCTTATTTAAGGGCACTATTAGGCCGAATTTCATATACAACAATTAATAAAATTTTTTGAATTCTTCTACAATTTCTTCTTGTGAATTTTCGTGTGAGAGAGATTAGAGTGGATTCTTTAATTCTTTCTTTGCATCAAGAATTAGGTTTACTTATCAACAAGAGTTGTGGTGTTTTCCTTCTTCTTACCAACTAAATTCTTCAATCATAGTGAGTTCGCATCTCTTTATAGGCGTTGGGTTCCTTAGGAGGTGATTATCAAGTTTCAAGGAGTTCTCTACCATTGTTATACGTTGGGTTTGCTGCCATCGTTGCTAAGGGTCCGCGTCATTTGGTATCAGAGCCTTGCTACAAGGTAATTTTTATCTACTTTGTCTTTCTAGGATTTGTTAATTTAGGTCTTTTAAATTTCTACGTTTTAGGGTTCTTAGAGAGTCTAGTCTTTAATTTAAAAAAAAAGTCATATATTAATTCTGATCAAGGCCGAATTGAAGGAGGGTATTCTTAGGGTGAAAACGAAACCTAGGAAAGGATTCTTGGAGAATTTCGAAACCAAGAATTAGGGTTCTTGAAAGAAAGCAAAATCTAGAGTTTGTGTTCGAGTTTGATTTCTATTTGGTCTTGAGTGAATCTGGGATTGCGAATTAAGTCCAGATTTCGAAAAGTCCTTAGAAGTAAATTAAGTCCCGAATCAAGGGGATAGTGAGAGTGATGCAAGAAAGGATCCCTTGAAGCTAGCAAGTGGACCAATCACTAGGAGCAAGGCAAAGAGATATCAAGCTAGTATGGCTTTGCATATTCAAGAAGAGATTTCCAAAGAGCTTCAAGAATTATCAATCAAGAAGATGGAGATAGAGCTTGAAGAAGGCACACCAAAGCTGATTATGATGCTTAGTGTGAATATGGAAGCTAAAGGCTAGCTAAAGAGGTCCAACGTGCAAGAAAGGTCCATGGGGATTCATATAAAGCCTTGGGAAGTAATTTAAGGCCTTAGTAATATGATGGAAGTGATTGGAAGAAAAGCTTGGAGTGCAGCCAGTTTCACACGTACCTGTGAGATTTCTGAAGCCCTGTGAGAATAGCTGGATGGACCCACTGCTTAAAGATTATAAATTCTATTTAATGGGCCACGTTTTATATCATTATGGAAGGCTTAAAAATAGGATATTGTTTCCATACTTTATATTTTCCTTATTGGATTAGGATTTTGTTTCCATACTTTATATTTTCCTTAGTGGATTAGGATTTTGTTTCCATACTTAATGTTTTCCTTATGCAATTAGGAATGTTTTCCTTATGCAATTAGGAATGTTTTAGTTTTCCACATGCAATTAGGAATTTTGTAACCCTTATTTAAGGGCACTATTAGGCTGAATTTCAGATACAACATTGAATAAAAATTTTTGAATTCTTCTACAAGTTCTTCTTGTGAATTTTCGTGTGAGAGAGATTAGAGTGGATTCTTTAATTCTTTCTTTGCATCAAGAATTAGGTTTACTTATCAACAAGAGTTGTGGCATTTTCCTTCTTCTTACCAACTAAATCCTTCAATCATAGTGAGTTCACGTCTCTTTATAGGCGTTGGGTTCCTTAGGAGGTGATTATCAAGTTTCAAGGAGTTCTCTACCATTGTTATACGTTGGGTTTGCTGCCATCGTTACTAAGGGTCCACGTCAGAGAGGAAGCAAAAAAAAAAAAGAGAGTACAAAACCACCTCAACAAAAATTGTTTGATATTCTTGCTATTTGGGTCTAAGGATTAGATCTAGGTGGGTGAGAAGTAATAAAATTTTTGGACGAAAAATTTCACCTTTTGAGGGGCTTTTGGAATTCGAAAATCAGACCTTAATATTCATATTACTTGAGTGTTTTAGGTGGGAATTAGAGTCTAGAAGCTAGCATTTTGGATAGAATTGATTAGGTCCATAAAGCAGCTTGCCAAGTGTGGGTTGTTTTTGATTCATTATATCCAAATTTGTCTTGTTTATTGGCTTCATTATTTCTAATTTCTTTATCTAGCTTTTAATTCCATTATATTGCTAAGTATCATTTGCTTGTGTCGATACTTGGTTCTATATCGTGTAGTGCAAATTACCTTGCATTGCCTCCGGATACTTGTCTTGTTTTCTATCTAGTTCTAGGATTTAGGTTCTAGTTTCTTGAACGACTTGACAATTGTTGGTTGGTGAGCTTGGTTCTGAAGTGCAATCAAGGAAGACAAGAAAAGTGAGGTAATGCTAAACACTTGAGCGAATTTCGATTATTACTAATCTTGTTTCTTTGAGTTTGTTTGTTTGTTAACATGGCTGGAAAAGGAGAAGAGACTAGCAAAGAAGGAGCTATGGCCGAAAGCTTGGCTAGGCTTAATGAGACTTTGGTAGCAATGCTTGGTGGAATGGAGATGATGGATACTAGATTGCAAGAGAATGCAGCACGACAAGCACAACAAATTCAGCAAGTGCAAGAAGGGCAGCCAGCCGCACATCCAAATCCCATAATGTGAGCTAGAAGAGTGCTTAGGAGAGAAGGGCAAGGAAATCTTGAAGCCCTAGAAGCAGCAGAAAGGGTAGAAGATGAAGATGAAGGTGGAAATCAACCTACCACTGATGGTGACCTTACTTCCATCAAGATGAAGATTCCTTCCTTTGAAGGGAAGAACAATGCAGAAGAGTTCATAGAATGGGAGAGGAAAGTTGAGCAGTTTCGAATGCCATAACTACACCGAAGAGAAGAAATTAGTTTTGGCAGCCGTAGAGTTCAAAGGGTATGCTACCTTTTGGTGGGATCAATTGAAAGCTAATAGAAGAGGGAAAGGTATGAGGCCTATTCCTGAATGGTCAACCTTGAAAGAACTAATGAGAAGCCGATTTGTACCATCTCACTACATTCGGGATTTGTACAATCGACTAGCAAGACTAGTTCAAGGTGGAAGAAGTGTGGAAGAGTACCACAAAGAGATGGAGATGATCATGGCTAGGGCAAATATTGATGAAGATGAAGACAAGAAGATGTCACGATTTCTTGGGGGATTGAATTTGAACATAGCCAATGAATTGGAGATGTATGAATTCAACACAATGGAAGAGTTAGTTCAAAAGGCCATGAAGATAAAGAGAAGATTGAAGAATAAAGCTATTTCGAAAACTGGCTACTCTAAAGCTAGTGGAAAATTTTCAAACTTCAAGGGTTCAAGTTCGAGTGGAGGTTCCTACAAAGGGGATTACAAGGGTTCTTTCCAAAAGAATTCTTCCTACAATCCTAATTTCAAGAAGCCGAATGATGGGGATGCAAAAATAGCCAAGGAAACATCTTCTAGACCTACTCCAAGTAGGGAAATTAAATGCTACAAGTGTTTGGGAAGTGGACACATTGCTTCTCAATGTCCGAATAAGAGGGTGATGATTGCTACCCATGAAGGGGAAATTGAATCAGAATCTGAACATGAAGAAGAAGAGGAGGCCGAATGTGGTGATAGGGCCTAATATGATGAAGAGGCTTGGGAGAATCAAGTCTTGAATGCTGAACATGGAGAGATGCTTGTTACTAGAAGAGCCTTGAATATTCAAGTCAAGGAAGAAGGCTTGGATCAAAGGGAGAATCTTTTCCACTCTAGGTGTTTGGTGAATGGTAAGGTTTGTACACTTATCATTGATGGTGGAAGTTGTACCAATGCTGCTAGTACTACAATGGTGGATAAATTGGGGTTAGCTTGTTTAAAACATCCCAATCCTTACAAGTTGCAATGGTTCAATGACGCTGGGGAAGTAAAAGTGTTGAAGCAAGTCAAGGTACCATTCTCCATTGGGTGGTATAAAGATGAGGTTTTGTGTGATGTAATGCCAATGCAAGCTGGACATTTGCTATTAGGAAGACCATGGCAGCATGATAGAAGGGCACAACATGATGCTTTTCTAATAAGTATACCTTTACTTATGAAGGAAAGAAGGTTGTTCTAGCACCATTATCACCTCAAGAGGTGTATGAAGATCAAAAGAGGATGCTAGAGAGGGAGAAAGAAGTTTCGGCCAGCAAGAACCAAGGGGGTTCAAATTCGGCCAATAATGTTTCTTCAACACCCAAGGGTAATTCTAAGGGTAGGGAAAGAGAAAATAATAAAGTGAGTGAGTGCAGAAAGGGAAAAGAGGCTGAGAGTCAAAAGAAAGTAAGCAAACAAATAAATGACCCATTGGTGAGAGAAAATAAGCAAGGAGAAAAAGCAAAACATACTTTTTATGTAAGAGCAAGAGAGATAAATGTAGGGCAGCCTGTACTCATTATTATGTATAAAGAATTGTTACTTGCTGACAGTGAAGAATCTCTTGATTCTTTACCTTCTAGTTTTGTGTCTTTGTTGCAGGATTTTAAGGATGTGTTTCCTGAAGACCTTCCTAGTGGTTTGCCGCCATTAAGAGGGATTGAACATCAAATTTATTTCATACCCGGTTCTACAATTCCAAACTGGCCAGCATATAGGAGCAATCCTATGGAGACAAAAGAGATGCAAAGACAAGTTAAAGAGCTTTTGGAGAAAGGCTTGGTTCGCGAGAACCTTAGTCCTTGTGCCATTCCGGTCTTATTAGTACCCAGGAAAGATGGTTCTTGGAGGATGTGTGTTGATTGTAGGGCTGTGAACAAGATTACTGTGAAGTATAGACATCCCATTCCTAGACTTGATGACATGTTGGACGAATTGCATGGGGCGAAATATTTCACAAAGATTGATCTTATGTGTAGTTATCATCAAATTGGCATGAAGCCTGGAGATGAATGGAAGACTGCCTTCAAAACGAAATATGGTTTGTATGAATGGTTAGTTATGCCTTTTGGTTTATCTAATGCACCTAGTACTTTCATGAGATTAATGAACCATGTTTTGAGAGCTTATTTAGGTAAGTTTGTGGTAGTTTACTTTGATGATATTCTGATTTATAGTAAAACTGAGGAAGAGCATGTTAAACATGTTAGGAAAGTGCTTGAAATCCTTAGGGAGCAAAACCTTTATGCTAAGCTTAAGAAGTGTTCTTTTTGTCTAGATAGGGTTGTTTTTCTTGGTTTTGTTGTAAGTATGCAGGGAATTGAAGTTGATCAAGAGAAGGTGAAAGCTATCCAAGAGTGGCCGAAACCTTCAAGTGTGACAGAAGTGAGGAGTTTTCACGGATTGGCAAGCTTCTATAGGAGATTTGTCCCTAATTTCTCTACATTGGCAGCCCCCTTGACTAGCATAATCAAGAAAGAAGTGGGATTCGTTTGGGGCAAGGAGCAACAAGAAGCATTTGATGCTTTGAAAGAGAAGCTTTCTACTACACCCGTTTTAGCTTTACCTAACTTTGATTCTACTTTTGAAATTGAATGTGATGCTTCTAGTGTAGGTATTGGAGCTGTTTTGATGCAAGAGAAGAAGCCCATTGCATACTTTAGTGAAAAGCTTAATGGAGCAAAGCTGAATTATTCAACTATGACAAGGAGCTATATGCTTTGGTGAGAGCATAGGAAGTATGGGAGCATTATTTGCTGCCCAAGGAATTCGTGATCCATTCGGACCATGAATCATTGAAGCATTTGAGAGGGCAAGGCAAGTTGAATAAAAGACATGCAAAATGGGTTGTGAAGATTGAGAAGTTTCCTTATGTGATCAAATACAAGCAAGGTAAAGACAATGTAGTGGCAGATGCACTTTCAAGGAGGTATGCTTTACTTAATGTTTTGAGTACTAAATTGCTTGGATTTGAATGTATAAAGGACTTATACGTTGGTGATTCTGATTTCGGCAATGTTTATGATGCTTGTGAGCATGTTGCTTTTAATTCTTTCTATAGACATGATGGGTTTTTGTTTAAGGGTTCAAAATTATGCATGCCTAGATGTTCTATGAGAGATTTGTTAGTATTAGAATCACATTGTGGGGGTTTGATGGGGCATTTTGGAGTTGATAAGACTTTAGACATGCTAAATGAACACTTTTATTGGCCGAATATGAAAAGGGATGTAATTCGGATTTGTAAGGCTTGTTTGGCTTGTAGGCAAGCTAAGTCTAAGTCTATACCTAATGGTTTGTATATGCCATTACCCGTTCCTAGTTCTCCTTGGATGGACATTAGTATCGACTTTGTTTTAGGATTACCAAGGACTAAGAGGAGGAGAGATGGCATATTTGTGGTTGTTGATAGGTTTAGTAAGATGGCACACTTTATCCCATGTCATAAGAGTGATGATGCTAGTTTAGTGGCCGAACTCTTCTTTAGGGAGGTGGTTCGAATTCATGGGATACCAAAATCCATAGTTTCTGATAGAGACACCAAGTTTTTGTCTCACTTTTGGCGTGTGCTTTGGGGAAAGTTAGATACCAAGTTGTTATTTTCCACCACTTGTCATCCTCAAACGGATGGACAAACAGTAGTAGTAAACATAAATTTAGGTACCATGTTGAGAGCTTTAGTGGGTAAGAATTTGAGTTCTTGGGAAGATTGTTTGCCATTTATTGAGTTTGCTTATAATTGTGCTATTCATTCTTCTACAGGATATTCACCTTTTGAGCTTGTTTATGGTTTTAACCCACTAACAGTTTTGGATCTTATTTCTTTACCTTCTCATGAGCTTGTTAGTTTAGATGGTGAGAAGAAAGCTAAATTGGTGAAAGAGATGTATGTGAAAGCAAGGGCGAATATTGAGAAAAGGAACAAGAGATATGCTGATTCTGCAAATAGAGGGAGACATGAGATGAAGTTTCAAGTAGGAGATTGGGTTTGGGTGCATTTTCGAAAAGAGAGGTTTCCTAACCAAAGGAAGAACAAGTTGCAAGCAAGGGGAGATGGCCCATTCCAAGTGCTGGAGAAGATTAATGACAATGCCTACAAGATCGACTTACCAGGTACGTATAATGTTAGTGCTACTTTCAATGTAAGTGATCTTTCTCCTTTTGATGATGCAGATTTGAGGACAAATCTTTTTAAAGAGGGGGAGAATGATGCAATAAAGGATCCCTTGAAGCTAGCAAGTGGACCAATCACTAGGAGCAAGGCAAAGAGATATCAAGCTAGTATGGCTTTGCATATTCAAGAAGAGATTTCCAAAGAGCTTCAAGAATTATCATTCAAGAAGATGGAGATAGAGCTTGAAGAAGGCACACCACAGCTGATTATGATGCTTAGTGTGGAAGCTAAAGGCTAGCTAAAGAAAGGTCCAACGTGCAAGAAAGGTCCATGGGGGTTCATATAAAGCCTTGGGAAGTAATTTAAGGCCCATGGACAGCCCAAATAGTGTGGAGCTTTTCTTATGTTGAAGGGATTAGTTTGGTTGTTTCCATACTTTATATTTTCCTTAGTGGATTAGGATTTTGTTTCCATACTTTATATTTTCCTTAGTGGATTAGGATTTTGTTTCCATACTTAATGTTTTCCTTATGCAATTAGGAATTTTGTAACCCTTATTTAAGGGCACTATTAGGACGAATTTCATATACAACAATTAAAAAAAAATTTCGAATTCTTCTACAAGTTCTTCTTGTGAATTTTCATGTGAGAGAGATTAGAGTGGATTCTTTAATTCTTTATTTGCATCAAGAATTAGGTTTACTTATCAACAAGAGTTGTGGCATTTTCCTTCTTCTTACCAACTAAATCCTTCAATCATAGTAAGTTCGTGTCTCTTTATAGGCGTTGGGTTCCTTAAGAGGTGATTATCAAGTTTCAAGGAGTTCTCTACCATTGTTATACGTTGGGTTTGCTGCCATCGTTGCTAAGGGTCCGCGTCAACTTCCATCAAAATGAAGGTTCCTAAATTTAGAGGGAACAACAATGCTGAAGAATACATTGAATGGGAGTGCAAAGTAGAGCAAATTTTTGAGTGCCATAATTATTCTGAAGAAAAGAAGTCTCACATTGCAGCTGTTGAGTTCAAGGGTTATGCAACATTCTAGTGGGATCAACTAAAATCCACTAGAAGAGGCAAGGGGTTAAGAGCCGTACCTGCATGGGAGGAGTTGAGAGACCTGATGATGCAGTGTTTTATCCCTTCTCATTATTATAGGGATCTTTATAATCGCTTAGCACGACTGGTGCAAGGTGGCAAGAGTGTAGAAGAATACCACAAGGAGATGGAGATGATCATGGCTAGAGCCAATATTGAGGAAGATGAACAACGGATGATGTCTAGATTTCTTGGAGGACTTAATCAGAATATTGCAAGTGAGTTGGACATGTATGATTACAATACCATGGAGGAGATGGTTGATAAAGCTATGAAGATAGAGAGGAGGTTAAAGAGCAAGAGTTCCACCAAACTTGGCTATGGGAGACCACAAAATGTGTTTGGGAGTAATTCGGCCTATAGAGGACCCCAATATAGTGGTGGGGCAAATTCAGCCAATAGGGGTGGAGAGAAAGGGGAGTTCAAGAATTCATTCCAGAAAAGCAATGCTGCAACCTCCAGTGGAAAAGGGCCATCTAGTGGTCCAAACAAGCAAACAGGTATGCCTAACACTACCACTCCTAGTAGGGAGATTAAATGTTTTAAGTGTTTAGGGAATGGGCATATTGCATCCCAATGTCCAAATAGAAGAGTTATGATTGCTACAGCTGATGGTGATGTTGTGTCTGATTTTGAACCTAGTGATAATGATAATGATGATGTTGGGAACTTTGATTCTCCTATATATGATGATGTTGGTAGTGATGAGCATGTTGATTGTACTTTGTTAGCGGAGCGTGTTGAATTATTAGTTGCTAGGCATGCATTGAATATGCAGGTGAAAGAGGAAAGTCTAGTACAACGTGATAATATTTTTCATACTAGATGCTTAGTGAATAATAAGGTTTGTACACTTATTATTGATAGTGGGAGCTGTACTAATTCTACAAGTACTACTATGGTTGAAAAATTGGGGTTAGCATGTATGAAGCATCCCAATCCTTATAAGTTGCAGTGGTTTAATGATAGTGGTGAGATGAAAGTAACTAAGCGAGTGAGGGTACCATTTTCGATAGGCTGGTATAAAGATGAAGTTGATTGTGATGTAGTTCCTATGCAAGCTGGGCATATATTGTTGGGTAGACCGTGGCAATATGATCGGAGAGTGTAACATGATGGGTTTTCTAATAGGTAAACATTTACCTATGAAGGAAAACAGGTCACTCTTGTTCCATTATCACCCCTAGAAGTGTATGAAGATCAAAGAAAGATGACTGAGGCAGAGAGGCAAGTTGGGGCTACCAATTCAAAAATTAAAGGGAGTTTGAGACACCATGATAAAGTGAGTGAGAGTGAAAAGAAAATGGGAAAAGAGGCCAGAAAAGAAACAAAACAAATAAATGGCCCATTGGTGAGAGAAAATAAGAAAGAAGGGAGAGCAAAACAAACTTTTTATGCAAGAGCGAGAGAGGTTAATTTTGCAATGTCTATTGGGCAGCCATTATTGCTCATTAGATACAAAGAAACTTTGTTTGCTGACACTAATGTTTCGCTTGATAGTTTGCCTTCTACTTTTGTGTCTTTGTTGCAGGATTTTCAGGATGTGTTTCCAGATGAATTACCTAGTGGATTGCCACCGCTAAGAGGAATTGAGCATCAAATAGACTTCGTGCCTGGTTCTACCGTCCCAAATAGACCAGCTTATCGGAGTAATCCCGTGGAAACGAAAGAGATGCAAAAGCAAGTAGATGAGTTACTGGAGAAAGGGCTGATTAGAGAGAGTTTGAGTCCGTGTGCTGTTCTTGTGTTGTTGGTTCCAAAGAAGGATAGCACGTGGAGAATGTGTGTTGATTGTAGGGCTGTAAATAAGATCATAGTGAAGTATCGGCATCCTATACCACGACTTGATGACATGTTAGATGAGCTGCATGGTGCCAGGTATTTTTCTAAAATTGATCTTATGAGTGGATATCATCAAATTCGTATGAAACCTGGTGGTGAATGGAAAACATCATTTAAAACTAAATATGGTCTATATGAGTGGTTAGTAATGCCTTTTGGGTTGTCTAATGCACCTAGTACTTTTATGAGACTAATGAACCATGTTTTGAGAGCTTATTTGGGCAAATTTGTTGTAGTCTATTTTGATGATATTCTGATTTATAGTAAGACTTTGGATGACCATGTTGAGCATGCTAGGCTAGTTTTGGAAGTATTGAGAAATGAAAACTTATATTCCAAGCTTAAGAAATGCACATTTTGCATAAATAGGCTTGTGTTTCTTGGTTTTGTTGCGAGTGCGCAGGGCATTGAAGTAGATGAAGAGAAAGTGAAAGCTATAAAGGAGTGGCCTACTCCAAAGAGTGTGACGGACGTGAGGAGCTTTCATGGGTTGGCTAGTTTCTATAGGAGGTTTGTGAAGGACTTTTCTACTATTGCAGCACTATTAACTAGCATAATCAAAAAGGAAGTTGGGTTACAATGGGGAGAGGAGCAACAAAAAGCCTTCGACTGCCTGAAAGGGAAGTTGACATCCGCTCCTATTTTATCATTACCTAATTTTGAGAGTACATTTGAGATTGAGTGTGATGCTTCTGGTGTAGGTATTGGAGCTGTATTGATGAAAGAGAAAAAGCCCATAGCCTATTTTAGTGAGAAACTCAATGGTGCACAATTGAACTATTCCACTTATGATAAGGAGTTGTATGCCTTGGTTAGAGCATTGGACGTGTGGCAGCACTACCTCCTTCCAAAGGAGTTCATGATACATACGGATCATGAGTCCCTCAAACACTTGAAGGGACAAGGTAAGTTGAACAAGAGGCATGGTAAGTGGATAGAATTTATAGAACAATTCCCTTATGTTGTTAAATACAAGCAAGGAAAAGATAATATAGTGGCTGATGCGTTGTCTAGAAGATATACATTACTATCTGTGTTGAGTTCTAAATTGCTTGGTTTTGAGTACGTTAAGGACTTATATGTAGGTGATGTTGATTTTGGCAATGTGTATGTTGCATGTGAACATGGAGCTTTTAATTCATTTTATAGGCATAATGGATACTTGTTTAAGGGAAATAAATTATGTGTGCCTAAATGTTCCATGCGTGATTTGCTTGTGTTAGAATCTCATTGTGGGGGATTGATGGGACATTTTAGGGTAGCTAAGACTTATGATATCTTGTTTGAGCATTTTTATTGGCCTTCTATGCGTAAGGATGTTGAGAGATTGTGTTCTGCTTGTATTTCTTGTAGACAGGCGAAATCTAAGTCTATGCCTCATGGTCTATATATGCCTTTACCTGTACCTAGTTCACCTTGGATTGATATTAGCATGGATATTGTGCTTGGATTGCCTAGAACTAGAAAAGGTAGGGATAGCATTTTTGTAGTTGTTGACAGGTTTAGTAAGATGGCACATTTTATTCCTTGTCATAAAGCTGATGATGCGATTGTTGTAGCTGATTTGTTCTTTAGAGAAGTAGTTCGACTACATGGGGTGCCTAGGACTATTGTGTCTGATAGAGATGCTAAGTTTTTGTCCCATTTTTGGAGAGTTTTATGGGGTAGATTAGGAACTAAGCTTTTGTTTTCTACTACTTGTCATCCACAAACAGATGGGCAAACAGAGGTAGTTAATCGTACACTTGGTACATTGTTGAGAGCTATAGTGGGAAAGAATTTGGCTGCTTGGGAAGATTGTTTACCTTTTATTGAGTTTGCTTATAATTGTTCTATTCATTCTTCTACAGGTTATTCGCCATTTGAGCTTGTTTATGGTTTTAACCCATTAACTATACTTGAACTTATTCCTTTACCTTCACATGAGCTTGTTAGTTTAGATGGAGACAGTAAAGTAGAATTGGAGAAGGCTATGCATGAGAAAGCTCGAATTAATATGGAGAAAAAGAACAAGTCATATGCTGATCGAGTGAATAGAGGACGCAAGAAGATAGTGTTTGCTCCTGGGGATTGGGTTTGGGTACACTTCCGAAAGGAGAGGTTTCCAAATCAAAGGAAGAATAAGCTTGATGCATGTGGTGATGGTCCATTTCAAGTGTTGGCAAAGATCAATGATAATGCATACAAGATAGACTTGCCTGGTGAGTATGGTGTTAGTACTACTTTTAATGTGTCTGATTTATCTCCTTATGATGATGCAGATTTGAGGACAAATCTTTTTGAAGAGGGGGAGAATGATACGAACCAGCCATGAGGTAAGGATCCATTGGTGCTTCCAAATGGGCCATTGACTAGGAGCAGAGCTAAGAAGTTTGGAGCAGCTATGGGATTACATATTCAAGATCAAATTTCAAAGGAAGTGACTGAAGTGGCAATGGAAAAGTGCACAATAGAGCTTGAAGAAGGCACACCAAAGCTGATTATGATGCTTAGTGTGAATATGGAAGCTAAAGGCTAGCTAAAGAGGTCCAACGTGCAAGAAAGGTCCATGGGGGTTCATATACAGCCTTGGGAAGTAATTTAAGGCCCATGGACAGCCCAAATAGTGTGGGGCGTGTTCTTATTTTAAAGAGTTTTAGTTTGGCCTTTTTTTTATACTTTATATTTTCCTTAGTGGGTTAGGATGTGTGGTTTCCTATTTAGTTATTTCATTATATTAATTTGTTTCCATACTTTATATTTTCCTTAATGGCTTAGGATTTTAACTTTGTAGCTTTTCTTTTTCCATTATAATTAGGTTTTCGAATTTATGTGTGCCTTTTAGTATAAATAGGGCCTTATTTTTCTTGTAAGGGCACCTTTTTTTGACAAATTATATTATCAATTTTCTTATTGAAAATTTTGGCCGTCATAGAATAGGAGTGGATTCTCTTTTTCTTCTGATTGCATCAAGAATTAGATTTACTTATCAATTTCAATTGTGGCGTTCTTCTAATTCGAGCTTCCTAAATCCTTCCGTTATAAGTGTTCGTGCTTTGCTAAGCAATTGGGTGCTTTAGAAGGTGGTTTTCCTTCGTTCTTGGTTTTCTTCTATCAATCGTGTGTTGGGGTTTGAGGCCTTCACTGCCATAGGGTTCCTCGTCATGGAGGTTAAGTGATATCAAGGGTATTAGTCCCTCTATGTGCATGTACAAGATAGTTCTAGAGGACGGGGCTAAACTGGTGAGAGAGGCTCAAAGGAGGATTAACCCTAATATGAGCGAAGTAGTGAAGAAGGAAGTTCTAAAATTGCTTGATGAAGGGGTAATCTAGCCCATTGTTGATAGTGAATGGGTTAGTCTCATTCATGTCATGCCAAAGAAAGCAGGTTTGACTGTGCTCCAAAATAAGAAAGGAGAGTTGGTACCTACACGAAACAAACAGGTTAGTGAATGTGCGCATAGATTATAGAAAATTAAATAATGTCACTAAGAAAGATCTCTTTCCTTTACCATTTATTGATCAAATGCTTGATAGGTTATCTGGACATGCTTTTTACTATTTTCTTGATGGTCTTTTAGGTTACTGCCAAGTCTCGATAGCAACAGAAAATCAACCAAAGGCAACCTTTACTTGTCCCTTTGGGACATTTGCCTTTCGAAGGATGCCATTTAGACTTTGTAATGCACCAGGTACATTTCAAAGATGTATGCTTTCAAATTTTTTTGATATGCTGGACAAATGTATTGAGGTATTAATGGATGATTTCTCTGTTTTTGGTAATTCTTTTGATGATTGTTTGCAAAAGTTGACTCTCGTGCTTGAAAGATGTATTGAATGTAATCTTACCTTGAGTTGGAAAAAGAGTCATTTCATGGTTAATCATGGGATTATTTTGGGTCATGTCGTTTCGCACAAAGGGATTGAGATAGACAAGGCTAAGGTTGAATTAATCATGAATCTACCTCCACCCCATATCTGTTAAGGGGATTAGAAGCTTTTTGGGACATGCTGGATTTTTTAGGAGGTTTATAAAAGACTTTTCAAAAATTTCATGTCTTTTGTGTCATTTGCTAGGAAAGGATGTTCCAATTGTTTTTTATGACAAGTGCTTAGAAGCTTTTGAAATTTTGAAAGAAAAATTAACTTTCGCTCCTATAATTGTTGCCCCAAATTAGGATTTGCCATTTAAAATCATGTGTGATGCATCAAATTATGCCATTGGAGCTGTTTTGGGCCAAAGAGTGAATAAATTAATGTGTGTAATCTATTATGTAAGTTTATCTTTAAATGATACACAAGTGAATTACACAACCACTGAAAGGGAAATGTTAGCTATGGTGTTCGCACTGGACAAATTTAGATCTTACTTGATAGGTTCTAAAGTTATAGTATTTTAGGACCATACGGCCTTGAAATACCTATTGACCAAACCACAAGCTAAACCTAGGCTCTTTATATGGGTATTGATGTTGCAAGAATTCGATGTTGAAATCAAAGATCGAAAGGGAAGTGAGAATGGAGTAGCCGACCATCTTTCTAGAATGAACTCTCATGATAATGATGCAGAAATTGTTTGTGAAAATACTTTTGAAAAATTTTCGGATGAACACTTATTTGCTTTAACTCAAGCACCTTGGTATGCAGATATTGCTAACTATCTCTCTTGTGGTGTTGTGAGAAAGGATTTGAATTTTCAAGCAAAGAAGGGGTTCCTGCATTCATGTAAGTACTATTTTTGGGATGAACCATATTTGTTTAGAATTTGCAGGGATGAAGTCATAAGAAGATGTGTACCAGACGAAGAACAAAACAAGTGTTGCAATTTTTCCAGATGTATTGTGGGGGGCACTTTGGAGGAAAGAAGACCGCTGGCAAAATTCTTCAAAGCGGTTTGTATTGGCCTACTCTTTTTAAGGATGCTCATAATTTGTGCACAAGATGTGATAAATGCCAAAGAGTAGGAAACATTAGAAAAAGGAATGAAATGCCTCTCAATATTTTTATTGTGGTTGAAATTTTTGATGTATGGGGAATAGACTTCATGGGACAATTTCCCAAGTGATTTCATTTTGAATAAATTCTTCTTGCAGTGGATTATGTGTCTAAGTGGGAGGAGGCTATCCCCATTAGGACTAATGATTCTAATGTTGTTTTGAAATTTTTGAAGGAGAATATTTTGAGCAGGTTCGGAACCCCAAAGGCAATAGTAAGTGATGGAGGAAGCCACTTTTGCAACAAATGATTCGAGAAGTTGATGTCCAAGATGGGCATCTGACACAAAGTGGCAATTCCATACCACCCTCAAACATCTGGGCAAGTCGAGATCTCCAATAAGCAAATTAAAGGGATCTTGGAAAAGATGGTAAGCACAATGAGAAAGGATTGGTCAATCCGACTTCCAGAAGCATTATGGGCTTATAGAACGGCTTTCAAAATACCATTGGGAATGAGTCCATATAGGTTGGTCTTTAGCAAGGCTTGCCACCTATCGGTGGAATTGGAGCATAAAGCTTATTGGGCAATAAAGACCACGAATATGGACTTAGAAGGAGCAAGGGAGCAAAGAATGTTGCAAATTTTTGAGCTTGATGAGCTTAGGAATGAGGCCTGTGAGAGTTCAAGAATCTATAAGGAAAGGACAAAAGCTATGCATGACAGGATGATCCTTCGAAGAACTTTTGAATTGGGAATGAAAGTTCTCCTATTCAATTTCAGAATGTGATTGTTTCCAAGGAAATTGAAGTCCTATTGAAGCAGACCATTGCAAGTAATTCAAACATTCCCATATGGAGTTGTTGAGTTACTCAATTTGAAAACCAACGAGACATTTAAGATAAATGGACAAAGGGTGAAGCCCTACCTTGAAGAAATTGATGTTGCAAAAACTATTGAAAGTTTGGTGTTTGTAGACAAATGATGCAACAATGTCCAGCTACACGACATTAAAGAAGCGCTCAATGGGAGGAAACTCATCAATTTGTATTTCATTTCATTGTTAAATCTTCTTATTTTTCCATTTAAATTTCATTTTGTTTTAAGAGAATAGAATGGGTGCATTGATCGATTTTTGTTTTTGATGGAGTTTCAGGGTAAAGCTAGGAAGAAAAGTGCATATTTTAGACATGGGTGACACATTTGTTAAAATAAAAAAATAAAAATAAAAAAACAAAAAAAACAAAAATTTTGGCAGTGAAGGACACGGCCACTTGACACGGCCAAGCCACTGGCTGTGTCAGACAAACCCAAAAAACCCCAGCCATGGACACCGCCAGAAGGCTTGGTCGTGTCCTCGGCCGTGTCACCCATACACGTCCAAGTGCCAGCCCATGTCCCCAATCCCTTACCCGACACCCAGTCACACAGAAGCAGCCATGCTCACAGGACAAGGCCAAGCCACTGGCTGTGTCCCTCTTAAAAGCCCAAACACGGCTAAGCCATTTCCAGCTTGGCAAAACTCAAATTTTCTCGATCGTGTCCTTTTATTCAGCCCTAGCCATCATTTTCTTCTCCTCTTCCTCTTGCCTCTCTCTCTAAATCCATTCCCATCCCTAAACACCTAAAAATCTCACCATATCTTCCATTTCTCTTACTCAAAACTCAATTAAACCCACTCAATCTTCCAATTTTCTACTCAAAACTCCATAAAACCCATCAAATTTTCAATTTTCACCAAAAGATCAAGATGCCTAGGACAAAAATGGTGTCCCAACACAAGAGGAGGCAACCTCCATCATCCTCTCCATCATCCTCTTCATCATCTTCAAAGATATCGACCCTTCTAGCATGGGGTTTCTTTCCAATGAGGTATGTGAGCGATGAATCCCTTGATACTCTCCAAATTAGAGAAAATTTTGCTAAATATGTTCAAAACCTTGGATGGGAAAAATTAGTTTCCCTTAAATCTTTGCAATTTCAAGAACTCACCAAAGAATTTTTAACCTCTCTTAAGGTTGAAAGAAATGAAATGAAGATTTGCGCTAGGCTTAGCTTTAAATTGATTGGGAAACCATGTGTTCTTGATATTGAGCAATTAAATGCTATTTTTGGTTTCCACCAAGAGGGGAAAAAATGTGTGCCTAAAGGTTTTTAGACAATAATTTGCATGGGGAGCAATAGGCTCGGGGGGTATGTATGTGGCCAAATCGGCCAAAGTAACCAAATTAATAAATCTCGTCTTGAGGTATCTACATTGGTTTATGTCTTGTGGGTTCTTTGCAAGGAAAGAAATCACAGGTGTGGTGGAACTAAGCAAGCTATTTTTCTTAGACTGTGCTAGAAATGCTATACCTATAAGTACCGGCTATTGGTTGGCCGATGTGTTTGATAGCGTAGCAAATGGGAAAAAGGGCACAATTTGCATAGGTGGATTGGTGACCATCTTACTATGGCACTTATTGATGGATTTGACCAGAGCACTTGCCATATGACTAGAATTGCCGGGAGTGATTCATTAGATCTTGCTACCCTTGAAAAGATGCACATGGTTATAAAAAGGAGAGGGGATTATGTTATGTGTTCAGATGAGCAAGTTGCACCAAAGGACTGGCAGAAGAGGCCACGAGTTGATGAGGAGTTCAACTCAAATTTGCTCGATTTGGATGAAGATGCTCTGGCACCGGATAATAAGGAGATTATTAGTAGGATTGAAGCATTGAAAAGTAAGGTAGATCCTAATCATGTTGAAGTCCTCTCCTAGTTGGAACAAATCAATAGCAACCTTGCAAAGATTCTTAGCCTCCACCCTTCAGCAGCCTCATCGTCACATCCTCCACTGCTGTAGATCATATCAGCTTCTGCCTTTTGAGAACACTTCTTATGTTTCTTATTTTCAGTTGTTTTCTATACCATTGTTGGTTATTAAAACTTGATGTTTTATTTTGGTTATTTTATATTTATTATTTTTTAATCTTGAACAATTAATGTTTGTGGATGAAAGGTAGCACTTGCCTCACAACAAAAATGATGGAAATCAAGTTGTACTTTAAATCTAACCTCTTTTAAATCATCCTAGATTCCATTGAGGACAATGTCAATCTTAAAGTGTGGGGTGCTAAGTTTTTTGTTCATAAATACAAGTTTTTATTTTTCGTAATTTTGTTGTTGTTGTTAAGTCTTTGTTTTAGTCATTTTTGTTAAGTGTTTTGCCTTACCTTACATATTGTTAAGTTCAATTGCTATAAGATTGTTAATAGATGACCTTTTAAGTTTTGAAGCATGAATTGGAGAATTGAATAAAATTTGTGCTTATTGTTGATTTGATGGATATTCCTTGCATTGCCTTTTAAACTAGTGAGGAATTGAGCATATTAAGTTGAATATCAACTTATTATTCTTTATTGTGTGTGAACATCTTTGATTAATGAATTGCTAGAACTTGTTTTGACTTGCATGTTGAGACTACATAAAAATTTTAATTAGGCATCAATGATACGAACCAGCCACGAGGTAAGGATCCATTGGTGCTTCCAAATGGGCCATTGACTAGGAGCAGAGCTAAGAATTTTGGAGCAGCTATGGGATTGCATATTCAAGATCAAATTTCAAAGGAAGTGACTGAAATGGCAATGGAAAAGTGCACAATAGAGCTTGAAGAAGGCACACCAAAGCTGATTATGATGCTTAGTGTTGTCCCAAGATGGCAACCAAGAGGGGGGGGGGGTGAATTGGTTTCCACAAGAAGTAATGACAATTTAAAAAACTCAACAAAACAAGAAGTGCGGAATATGAAGATTGTTGAGTGATGAAGGAAGAAAGAACACACAAGATTTATAGTGGTTCGGATTTACTTCAATCCTACATCCACTTCCTTAACAACTTGTTAAGGTTCCACTAGACTTTGAAGTTTTTACAAGCTCACTTCCAACTTTGGTGTTTTTACAAGTTCACACCTAACTTTACAAGTGTTTTTCTAAGGCTCACACTTACAACCCAAACAAGAGTTTTACAAGGCTCACTCTCTCAACCTAAGTGTTTCCCAAGCTTACACTCAAACTTATACAATGGTGTTTTCAATGCTAACACCTAAC
Source organism: Garcia nutans (assembly GCA_947685225.1). NCBI lineage: Eukaryota > Viridiplantae > Streptophyta > Magnoliopsida > Malpighiales > Euphorbiaceae > Garcia > Garcia nutans. The sequence continues at coordinate 48,575,472 of CANTUV010000059.1, forward strand.
ATTCATAACAATTCAAATACAAGTTTAAGCAAAAGGAAATTTGTTGCTTGGCTATGAAAATCTTTTCTTAATAATGTTCTTTTTTTGTTTTCTCATGGAAACATTGTATTTATAGCCAATGTGGTCTTACTAGCCGTTATTGATGTTTTAATAATGTCTTGGCAGATTAGACCTTCTTTACTTAAACTGTCCGAAGCACTTCGCGGTCGCCCTTCATGCAAGGATGGTCGCGCTCATGCTTCTCGCGGTCGTCCTTTTAACCTGGGACGGTCGCTACTTTTGAAAAAGCTACAACGGTCGAATTTTAGTGCTCTGCAGCTGGAATCTTGTCCATGCTGTGTTTGTCGGACCGTTTCTTGCCCATGCTTTGTTTGTCGGGACGGTCGCGCCAAGCATAGGTGCGGTCGCCCTTTTTGAATATTGAAGTGGGTTTACAACGGTCATGTCACGTGTCACTTTCTGACAGAGCAAAAGAGATGTCCGCCATAATTTGAATCTTCGCGGTCGCCCTTGGTAGGTTTTCGCGGTCAAACTCACATTCTCGCGTCGAACTTCTGGACGCACCTGAGGACGCGAACACTACTGTCTCTTTGAGCAATTTCTTCTTGAATTGTTGGGCGGTCGCGACTCTGAATGGGGCGGTCGCTAAAGTGGTAAGCGAGGTCGAATCATTCACCGTTCTTGTCACCGCGAACCTTACTGTGATTGTAATTATTTAAGTTCCTTGAGTAGCGGTCGGGCAAATATTAGGACGGTCGCTATTATCTATGAGCGGTCGCGACTGAGGTCGAACTTCTGACCGCGAAACCTACTGTGACAAGGTTTCATTCTGTAATTGCTTGGAGCGGTCGTATTCAGGTGAGGTGCGACCGCTATAATTGTTCTGTTTACTTTTAATTGAAGCAACCTAATCCTGCAACAAGATTTCTCAAACACAAGTTAAATAGATCATCCATTTGAGTTGTCAAGGATCAAAATTAAGATCATTTGTCTAACAATCTCCCCCATTTTGACTTTGACAATTCAAATGGAATGATGAGAAAAATAATAAGTCTAAAATACTCCCCCTTAACATATGCAACAATCATCGTTAAGAGCATTGTGATTAATAGTTTATCTTGGTGCAAAGGTTATTGTTTGATGCAAACATTTCTCCCCCATAAACATTTCTCCCCTATTGCAAATATTCAACATTATTGTTCTTATTCTTGTTTTCCCATTTTTGTATACTGTTACTTGGTTCATTCCACTTGGTTCATTCCATTTTGGTATTGTTCTCCCCCATTGGCATAGGCAAAATGAAACAAATGTTAAGCAAAACAAGCATATAAAAGTGCAAACAATGAAAGGGAATATAAACAATATATATATGAAAGTGGAGGAAAGTACAAAGAAGGATTAAAACAAGCATTTTAAAATGCAAACAATAAGAAAAATCTAAGCTATTCTGAGTCATCATCTAACTCTAACTCTTCTTCAACTAAAGGAGCTTTCCCTTTATCTTGAGATGCAACAGAGGCAGAGCTAGTACTAATGGACTCTTCTTCTTCAGCAACGCTTTGGGTGTGATCACTTATATCCCAATCTTCAAGATTGCATTGAGGCAAGTCCAATTTGCCTTGCATGTCATAAAGATCATGGTGCATGTGGGATATAAGGTCTATCCTCTTGTTTAAGTGCTGGAATCTCTTGGAAACACTTTTCTTGAACTTAGAGAGTTTCCTTGAGAGAGTCTTGATTGCTTGGAGGATGAGTTGTGTGGAGGATGAAGCAGTTTCTTGAGCAGCTTTTGATGAAGCAGCTTTTGAAGGTAGTTCTACTGCAACTTCTACAGAATCTCCCTCTTCCTCAATTGTATACCTTGGCCTTTTCTTTTGTTTATCCATAACTCCTTTCTTGCCATAGCAGTATACATATGACCCTTCTATCTTCCTTACACAACCAGCATGCTCTAAGTAATCCATTGTGATAGCATTGAAGGCTAGAGTGAAAGGGTTCCTCAAAGTGGCTAAGTTCAAATCATTCAGAAGGTTTAGGTGCCTAGCTATTTGAGAAACTTGAGAGGATAGGAAGAAGGTACCAGTTCTTGTAACAGCATGATGATAAAAGGTATCAATCAAGAACTTGGTTGTGTTCATTTTGATGTTGTGGGTGAAAGCATAGAGAAAGATAAGGTCTCTCTTGGTTACTTTCTCATTCCCATCTGCTCTTTGGTGAATGGTATAGGTGATAATCCTATGGAGCATCCAGTGGGTGAGAGATTTGATGTGCCTGGCTTTAGATTCCTTTTCAAAGGAAGTTTCAATGGAAATTTCTCGCCAGAAATCAGAAAGGGTTGGGTTTGAGAAGATTTGGTCATTGTAGGAGGTTATACCTTCAGAAGGGAAGTTCCAAATTCTGCCAAAATCTTCAAGGGTTAAGAATTGATACTGATCAAAGAGTTTGAACCTAACCCCATACCACCCTAGTGCAGAGTTTGCACTCTTCTCTATCTGGAATGACATTAGAAACTCCTTACTTAGACTAGAGTAACCTACTTCTTCTGGAAAGACAAAATTTCTCCATCCAAGGACATCCAACAATCCTTCAATTTCATCCTTGATGCCCAAGGCAGACAGCATCCCACCAAAAGGTGATTTGGTGCCTTCAACCTTCTTCTTCTTTAGCATGGCATACCTAATGTCTTCCTCAGTGGTTTGGTGATGAGGTTTGTGAATTTTCTCACCCCTTTTTGATTGTGGAGGAGATGGAGGTTCAACAACAGGTTCTCTAATGGTGATCCCTGGAACTCTCTTAGCTTGACCCTTAATTTTGGAAGTGGTTTTTCTTTTGGGAGCCATTAGATTAGAAGGAGTAGAAGTAAACTGGAAAACAGAGGGTGATTGAGATGTAGAAGTTTTTTAGGGTTTCAGAAGTAAGTTTGTGTGCTTTGATAGGCAAAATATCAGATAAACTGTTGCAAAACACTTTTAAATAGATGAAGTAAAGAAAATAGCCGTTTATGACTATTGAGAGTTAAGAGTTGCGACCTGTCACACAGCCAACGGTTATAAATTTTCGAGCAGAGTGTACAGGGTGCGGTCGCAGATTTAACAAGGTGCGATCGCGAAATGGTGTACAGCGACCATTATTATGATCAGTACGCTCGCGAGTGAAGAAAACATCTGTAACGGTCGAAACTATTCAAATTGGTGCGATCGCGCACAAATTGTCTCGACCGCGCTCAGAGAATTTTATTGAATGAAACTAGCAGACGAAGTAGCGAGCGCGAAAGAACACTGGAGCGACCGCTACATACTCAAAAATAAAAGATTCAAGGAAAGATGGAAGATATTCTAAGTGTGTTAAGAAAAATTAATTTCATGCACATAGAAACTTTATTTTAAGGCAAAAAATTCTAATTAACTCAAAGTGATTCCATCAATCATTCCTAAATTGAGTTTGATGAAGTTAAGTCTATCTTCATTCAAGGGTTTTGTAAAGACATCAGCAAGTTGATTTTCTGTATCTATGAATTCTAAGGTTATATTCTGATTTTGTACATTTTCTCTTAAGAAATGATGTCTAATATCTATGTGTTTGGATCTAGAATGTTGGATAGGATTCTTAGACAAATTGATAGCACTAGTGTTGTCACATTTAATGGAGATATTGTTAAACATTTTACCATAGTCAAGCAATTGCTGTTTCATCCATAATACTTGTGTGCAACAAAAACATGCTGCAACATATTCAGCTTCCGTTGTGGATAAAGCAACTGATGCTTGTTTCTTACTATGCCAAGAAACTAGACAATTACCAAGAAAGTGACATGCTCCTGTTGTGCTTTTCCTATCTAATATACTACCAGCATAATCTGCATCTGAAAATCCTATAATATGAAATGATGTGTTTTTAGGATACCAAAGTCCTAAATGTATTGTACCGCTCAAATATTTCAAGATTCTCTTAGTGGCATTCAAGTGTGATTCTTTAGGACTAGTTTGAAATCTAGCACAAAGACATACACTATACATTATATCAGGCCTAGAAGCAGTTAAGTAAAGTAGTGATCCGATGATACCTCGATATTTCTTCTCATCTACTGCTTTACCATTATCATCTTTACCTAATTTCAATGATGTGCTCATAGGAGTTTTGCTAGTTTTGCAGCCATCCATTCCAAATTTCTTGATGAGTTCTTTTGTATATTTGGATTGGTTGATGAAGATCCCATCTTTACATTGCTTGACTTGCAGTCCAAGGAAAAACTTAAGTTCACCCATCATGCTCATTTCAAATTCCCTAGTCATACAAGAAGCAAATTCTTTGCACAGGGCTTCATTAGTAGCTCCAAATATTATGTCATCCACATAAATTTGTACAATCAAAATGTTGTGCTTATTCTTTTTAACAAAAAGAGTTGTGTCTACTTTTCCTTTTGAAAAACCATTTTCAAGCAAATATGCACTAAGTTTATCATACCAAGCTCTAGGTGCTTGCTTTAATCCATATAAAGCTTTGGTAAGTTTGAAAACATGATCAGGAAATTTGTAGTTTTCAAAACCAGGAGGTTGTTCAACATAAACTTCTTCATTTATGAGTCCGTTTAGAAATGCACTTTTAACATCCATTTGATAAAGCTTAAAATTCATATGACATGCAAAAGCAAGTAATATTCTAATAGCTTCCAATCTAGCTACGGGGGCAAAGGTTTCATCATAGTCAATACCTTCTTCTTGATTATAACCTTTGGCTACCAATCTTGCTTTATTTCTAATGATGTGACCATTTTCATCAAGCTTATTCCTATAAACCCATTTGCATCCTATTATAGAATGATCTATAGGTCTAGGAGTAAGTTGCCAAACATTATTTCTTTCAAATTGATTAAGTTCATCTTGCATTGCAATTATCCAATTTTCATCATTTAAAGCTTCCTCAATAGTTTTTGGTTCAATTTGAGAAACAAAAGCAACATTAACATCAACATGATTAATTTTAGATCTAGTAGTTACTCCCTTTGATGTTTCTCCAATGATGAGTTCCTTTGGATGATCTTTCTTGTATTGCCAATCCTTAGGTAGATCTTGAGCCTTTTCTTCAAGTTGATTGATCTTTGGAGCATCAATAGATTCAAGAGGTTCAAGAGTGCCTGCAGGGTTATTGAAAGTAATACCTTTCTTTTGATCAAGTTTAGATGATTCATCAAATACAACATGCATTGATTCTTCTATAACTAGAGTTTTCATATTAAATACTCTATATGCTTTGCTATATGATGAATATCCTAAGAATATGCCTTCATCTGATTTGGATGAGAATTTTCCAAGATTATCCTTGGTATTCAATATGAAGCATTTGCATCCAAATACTCTAAAATATCCAATTCTGGGTATTCTTCCATTCCATAGCTCATAAGAAGTTTTATTAGTTAAATGCCTTTTATAAACACGATTTGCAATGTAACAAGCTGTATTAACGGCTTCCGCCCAAAAATAAGATGGTAAATCATATTCATTGAGCATTGTTCTAGCCATTTCAATTAAAGTTCTATTTTTCCTTTCAACTACACCATTTTGCTGTGGAGTTCTAGGAGCAGAAAAATTGTGTGAAATGCCAATTTCATTGCAAAAGTTTTCAAAGTTTTCATTTTCAAATTCTTTGCCATGATCACTTCTAATAGATGTGATCACATATCCTTTTTCATTTTGAACTCTTTTTGCAAAGGTTTTGAAGTAATTAAAGGCTTCATTCTTTTGAGCTAAGAAATTAACCCATGTGAATCTAGAGTAGTCATCAACAAGAACAAATGCATATGATTTGCCTCCTAAGCTTGTAACTCTATTTGGTCCAAACAAGTCTAAATGAATGAGCTCTAAAGGTCTAGAGGTGCTTATAACATTCTTTGTTTTAAATGAGCTTTTATGTTGCTTACCATGTTGACAAGGTTCACAAATCCTATCTTTATCATATTTTATCTTAGGTAAGCCATCAACTAAATTCTCATTACAAATATATTTCAATTGATCCATACCAGCATGTCCTAGTCTTCTATGCCATAACCATGCATCATTATTAGTGGACATTAAACATGTATGATCAGAATGTGTGCTTACATTGTAAGTGTTGTTTGTTCTAGTACCCTTAAATATGATAACATCATTTGAATTTGTGATTTTGCATTCCTTGGAATCAAACTTAACACAGTATGCTTTATCACAAAGTTGACTAACACTTAGCAAGTTATGTTTCAAACCATCAACAAGCCATACATCTTCAATTAAATCCTTACCAATAGAACCAATGGAGCCAACACCAAGAATTTTACCTTTAGCATTGTTTCCAAAAGTTACGTTACCTCCATGTTTATAGGTAATACTTGTAAAGAGCTTTGCATTTCCAGTCATATGCCTTGAGCATCCACTATCCACAAGCCATGTGTTTTCATTGGTAGTAGATTTTAGGCATACCTGCAAGCCAATTGTGATCATCCTTTTTTAGGTACCCACATATAGTTGGGTCCTTGATGGTTAGTAGAAAGAGTGCCTTCAAATTTAGATGAGCTTTTCTTATATAGCAATAGAAATTTTTGTGACCAAATTTCATGCAATATGTGCATTGCCATGGTATCCTATGCTTCTGCATTTTTCTTTTTGCATTATACATACAACTACAAGTATGTGATTTCTTTTGTACAAGTTTAGTAAACAACAATGCATAATTGTTTTTGGCTTTATCTCCTAGTGAACCGTAAGAAGTTCTTTTAGTCTTGGTGCAAGCATCTTTGATATGAACATCAGAAATTTTAGTTGTAGATGCTTTCACAAAAGTTGGTTTACTAGGTGCAATGTTGGTTGAGCCATTGAATCCTAATGCATATTTCAAGGAAGGTGATCTTTGATTATTAATTAATGTGTTCAATGCTTCCTTTCCTTTATGAAATCTGGAAATTGATTCTTTTAGTTCTTTTAGTTCATGCTTCAATGCCTCATTCTCTTTAATCACTTTTTCTAAGTCATGTGAGCTTTTATTTAATTCTCCTATTGTATTCATCAAATGTTCATTTGAGGTTTTCAATTCTAAGGTAGAGTTCTTTAAGCATATAAAATCTTTTTCTAACTTAGAGTTTTTCTCTTTATAGAGCATCATTTTGGAGAAATATTTTTCTATTTTAGAATTCATGTGCTCAATCAAATCACTATCATCTATATCACTTATATCATCATGTGCTACAAGATCAAAGGATTGAGTACTTACCTCATTGGAGTCATCTTCAATAGCCATGAGACAAAGATTTGCAATTCCTTCCTCTTCTTCTTCTTCACTTGAGGAAGAGTCATCCCATGTGGCTTTGAGAGACTTTTTCTTTTCTTTATCCCATTTCCTTTTGTTCTTTAATTTGTAGCAATCCGACTTGATGTGACCGGTTTTTCCACATTCATAGCATTTTACCTCATTTTTCTTTTCTTTATCTTTGAAGGAGAATTTAGGAGGTGTACCTTTGTTTGCTTGTAATCTTTTCTTCCTTTTCCATTCATTGATTCTTTTAGAGAACATTGCCATTTCATCTTCATCATCAGTACCTTCATTGCTTGAGCTCTCAGCTTCTTTGATTGCTTTGAGTGCAATTGGTTTTCTCTTTTCTTTCTCACCTTGATCTTCTTCTTTTTCACTGTGCAGCTCAAAAGTGAGTAATTTACCAACTAGCTCGTCGGTTCTTAATGTGCTGAGATCATGAGCTTCTTCTATGGATGATACTTTGGATTCAAAGTTCTTTCTAGCTCTTAGGGCTCTCAAGATTTTACTGTTTACATCACCTTGATCATATGCCTTGCCATACTTCTTCAGTTCATTGACAATAGCAAGCAAGCGATTTGTCATGTCGGTGACATTTTCATTTGGTTTCATCTTGAATAGCTCATACTCATGAACATGCATTTGTTTCTTGGTAAATCTTACTTGAGTTGTACCTTCATGGTAGTTTTCAAGTGTTTTCCAAATACAATGTGCACAAGTTAAATGTTGAACTCTTCCACCTTCTTCTCTTGAAATGGAGTTCATCAAGATGGAAGCAGCTCTATTGTTCTTGAATCGATCTCTGATATTGCTAGTTGACCATTGAGCTTTGGGAAGTGGAACTTGAATACCGTCAACCTCATGAGTAGGAGATTTCCACTCATTTTCCACGAAATCCCATAGTTCAATCCCTTCACTGTCTAGAAACAAATACATTTTGTGTTTCCAGTATGAGTAATCCGTTCCATCAAAGTAGGGTCTAAGAATAGAGTTAAGATTTCCATGAGAGCTTGATGAAGAAGAAGTTGCCATTGTGGATCAGATTTCACAATTAAGTTTAAGAAATCTCAGGGCTCTGATACCAATTGTTGTCCCAAGATGGCAACCAAGAGGGGGGGGTGAATTGGTTTCCACAAGAAGTAATGACAATTTAAAAAACTCAACAAACAAGAAGTGCGGAATATGAAGATTGTTGAGTGATGAAGGAAGAAAGAACACACAAGATTTATAGTGGTTCGGATTTACTTCAATCCTACATCCACTTCCTTAACAACTTGTTAAGGTTCCACTAGACTTTGAAGTTTTTACAAGCTCACTTCCAACTTTGGTGTTTTTACAAGTTCACACCTAACTTTACAAGTGTTTTTCTAAGGCTCACACTTACAACCCAAACAAGAGTTTTACAAGGCTCACTCTCTCAACCTAAGTGTTTCCCAAGCTTACACTCAAACTTATACAATGGTGTTTTCAATGCTAACACCTAACATTCATAACAATTCAAATACAAGTTTAAGCAAAAGGAAATTTGTTGCTTGGCTATGAAAATCTTTTCTTAATAATGTTCTTTTTTTGTTTTCTCATGGAAACATTGTATTTATAGCCAATGTGGTCTTACTAGCCGTTATTGATGTTTTAATAATGTCTTGGCAGATTAGACCTTCTTTACTTAAACTGTCCGAAGCACTTCGCGGTCGCCCTTCATGCAAGGATGGTCGCGCTCATGCTTCTCGCGGTCGTCCTTTTAACCTGGGACGGTCGCTACTTTTGAAAAAGCTACAACGGTCGAATTTTAGTGCTCTGCAGCTGGAATCTTGTCCATGCTGTGTTTGTCGGACCGTTTCTTGCCCATGCTTTGTTTGTCGGGACGGTCGCGCCAAGCATAGGTGCGGTCGCCCTTTTTGAATATTGAAGTGGGTTTACAACGGTCATGTCACGTGTCACTTTCTGACAGAGCAAAAGAGATGTCCGCCATAATTTGAATCTTCGCGGTCGCCCTTGGTAGGTTTTCGCGGTCGAACTCACATTCTCGCGTCGAACTTCTGGACGCACCTGAGGACGCGAACACTACTGTCTCTTTGAGCGATTTCTTCTTGAATTGTTGGGCGGTCGCGACTCTGAATGGGGCGGTCGCTAAAGTGGTAAGCGAGGTCGAATCATTCACCGTTCTTGTCACCGCGAACCTTACTGTGATTGTAATGATTTAAGTTCCTTGAGTAGCGGTCGGGCAAATATTAGGACGGTCGCTATTATCTATGAGCGGTCGCGACTGAGGTCGAACTTCTGACCGCGAAACCTACTGTGACAAGGTTTCATTCTGTAATTGCTTGGAGCGGTCGTATTCAGGTGAGGTGCGACCGCTATAATTGTTCTGTTTACTTTTAATTGAAGCAACCTAATCCTGCAACAAGATTTCTCAAACACAAGTTAAATAGATCATCCATTTGAGTTGTCAAGGATCAAAATTAAGATCATTTGTCTAACACTTAGTGTGAATACGGAAGCTAAAAGCTAGCTAAAGAGGTCCAACATGCAAGAAAGGTCCATGGGGGGTTCATATACAGCCTTGGGAAGTAATTTAAGGCCCATGGATAGCCCAAATAGTGTGGGGCGTGTTCTTATTTTAAAGGGTTTTAGTTTGGCCCTTTTTTTATACTTTATATTTTCCTTAGTGGGTTAGGATGTGTGGTTTCCTATTTAGTTATTTCATAATATTAATTTGTTTCCATACTTTATATTTTCCTTAATGGGTTAGGATTTTGACTTTGTAGCTTTCCTTTTCCCATTAGAATTAGGGTTTCGGATTTATGTGTGCCTTTTAGTATAAATAGGGCCTTATTTTTCTTGCAAAAACACTTTATGACAAATTATATTCTCAATTTTCTTATTGAAATTTTCGGCCATCATAGAACAGGAGTGGATTCTCTTTTTCTTTTGATTGCATCAAGAATTAGATTTACTTATCAATTTTGATTGTGGCATTCTTCTAATTCAAGCTTCCTAAATCCTTCCGTAAGTGTTCGTGCTTGGGTGCTTTAGAAGGTGGTTTTTCCTTCGTTCTTGGTTTTTCTTCTATCAATCGGGCGTTGGGGTTTGAGGACTTCATTGCCATAGGGTTCTGCGTCATTTGGTATCAGAGCCAATTACAGGTAAATCTTTATCTATATGTCTTTCTAGGGTTGTTTTAGTTGTTCCGTTAGGGTTTCAATTGGATTTTTGAATTAGGGTTATAGAATTCTTTGTTCAATTTTGAAATTGTGTTCTTGCCTTTTGATTCGAAATACGTTTTTCTTATTCTGAATTGGGTATAAATTGGACTGGAGGCTTTGTGTTTCGTTGGTGATCCAAGGATAGTGACCATATCCTAAAAAAAAAAAAAGGAGTACAAAATCACTTCAACAAAAATTCTTTGCTTTTCTAGTAATTTAAGGTATTAGAATCGTTTTGAATAAGGTTGAAAGTAATCAAAATTTTGGCCACCAATTTCGGTCAATTGAGGGGTTGTTTTATTACGTTTTTCTTGCTGATTTGGAAGTTTCCTTTTTCGAAATTGAATTCTTGGGGAGTCTTGATACTAGCTTTCTTGGGTAGAATTATTAGGTCCATAAACTAACTTGCTAAGGTGAGTTGGTTTTGATACATTTTGACCAGATTCGTCATAATTTTTTACCTCTTTGTTTCTATTTCTTGTTTGAGCTACCGTTTTGATTCTGTGACATTGCTAGAGTATTATTTGTTTGATTCTATACTCTGGTTGATATAATCGTGTGACACAAAATTTTCTTGTGTTGCCTCCAAATTTGTCAAGTTTCTTTCTAGGTGTCATTCTAGGATTTAGGTTCTAGTGACGTGGACCCGTAGCAACGATGGCAGCAAACCCAGCGTATAACAATGGTAGAGAACTCCTTGAAACTTGATAATCACCTCCTAAGGAACCCAACGCCTATAAAGAGATGCGAACTCACTATGATTGAAGGATTTAGTTGGTAAAAAGAAGGAAAATGCCACAACTCTCATTGATAAGTAAACCTAATTCTTGATGCAAAGAAAGAATTAAAGAATCCACTCTAATCTCTCTCACACGAAAATTCACAAGAAGAACTTGTAGAAGAATTCAAAATTTTTTATTAATTGTTGTATTCTGAAATTCGGCCTAATAGTGCCCTTAAATAAGGGTTACAAAATTCCTAATTGCATATGGAAAACTAAAACATTCCTAATTGCATAAGGAAAACATTCCTAATTGCATAAGTAAAACATAAAGTATGGAAACAAAATTCTAATCCACTAAGGAAAATATAAAGTATGGAAACAAAATCCTAATCCAATAAGGAAAATATAAAGTATGGAAACAACCAAACTAATCCCTTCAACATAAGAAACGCCCCACACTATTTGGGCTGTCCATGGGCCTTAAATAACTTCCCAAGGCTTTATATGAACCCCCATGGACCTTTCTTGCACGTTGGACCTTTCTTTAGCTAGCCTTTAGCTTCCACACTAAGCATCATAATCAGCTTTGGTGTGCCTTCTTCAAGCTCTATCTCCATCTTCTTGAATGATAATTCTTGAAGCTCTTTGGAAATCTCTTCTTGAATATGCAAAGCCATACTAGCTTGATATCTCTTTGCCTTGCTCTTAGTGATCGGTCCACTTGCTAGCTTCAAGGGATCCTTTCTTGCATCATTCTCCCCCTCTTCAAAAAGATTTGTCCTTAAATCTGCATCATCAAAAGGAGAAAGATCACTTACATTGAAAGTAGCACTAACATTATACGTACCTGGTAAGTCAATCTTGTAGGCATTGTCATTAATCTTCTCCAGCACTTGGAATGGGCCATCTCCCCTTGCTTGCAACTTGTTCTTCCTTTGGTTAGGAAACCTCTCTTTTAAAAAATGCACCCAAACCCAATCTCCTACTTGAAACTTAATCTCACGTCTCCCTCTATTTGCAGAATCAGCATATCTCTTGTTCCTTTTCTCAATATTCACCCTTGCTTTCTCATACATCTCTTTCACCAATTTAGCCTTCTTCTTACCAACTAAATCCTTCAATCATAGTGAGTTCACATCTCTTTATAGGCATTGGGTTCCTTAGGAGGTGATTATCAAGTTTCAAGGAGTTCTCTACCATTGTTATACGTTGGGTTTGTTGCCATCGTTGCTAAGGGTCCGTGTCATCTAGTTCCCTTGAATGTGCTTAGTGATTGATTTGTGAGCCTTTGTTCTAAAGTGCAATCGAAGAATTAACAAAGGGGAGTTCTTTGTTTTGTGAGATAATGAGTAGCAATTCTAGTAGAGATAAAGGCATAGCTGTTGAGAAAGAAGAGATAAGTATCCGGGATATTGCAAATGATCTTGAGATGTACAAGCAAGCAAATGAGGACAATATGGAAAGAATAGCAAATACGTTGGCTAGCTTGCAGTAGTCCATGGAACGCTTAATGCAAGCACAACAACCTACTCCAATAAGGCTACCACAGAGAATTCTACAACCAGCAAGAGCTGAAGAGAGAGAAGAGCCAATTAGGAGGAGGACACCAAGAGGTGCATATGAGAGAGGCCATGTGGTTGATTATGGATTTGAAGAAGGAGAAGCTGGAATTTATCAAGCACCTATCAATGATAATGTTTGACTTCCATCAAAATGAAGCTTCCTGAATTTAGAGGGAACGACAATGCTGAAGAATACATTGAATGGGAGTGCAAAGTAGAGCAAAATTATCAGTTCCATAATTATTCTGAAGAAATGAAGTCACACATTGCAGCTGTGGAGTTCAAGGGTTATGCAACATTCTGGTGGGATCAACTAAAATCCACTAGAAGAGGCAAGGGGTTGAGAGCCGTACCTGCATGGGAGGAGTTGAGAGACCTGATGAGGCAGCGTTTTATCCCTTCTTATTATTATAGGGATCTTTATAATCGCTTAGCACGACTGGTGCAAGGTGGCAAGAGTGTAGAAGAATACCACAAGGAGATGGAGATGATCATGGCTAGAGCCAATATTGAGGAAGATGAACAACGGATGATGTCTAGATTTCTTGGAGGACTTAATCAGAATATTGCAAGTGAGTTGGACATGTATGATTACAATACCATGGAGGAGATGGTTGATAAAGCTATGAAGATAGAGAGGAGGTTAAAGAGCAAGAGTTCCACCAAACTTGGCTATGGGAGACCACAAAATGTGTTTGGGAGTAATTCGGCCTATAGAGGACCCCAATATAGTGGTGGGGCAAATTCAGCCAAAAGGGGTGGAGAGAAAGAGGATTTCAAGAATTCATTCCAGAAAAGCAATGTTGCAACCTCCAGTGGAAAAGGGCCATCTAGTGGTCCAAACAAGCAAACAGGTATGCCTAACACTACCACTCCTAGTAGGGAGATTAAATGTTTTAAGTGTTTAGGGAATGGTCATATTGCATCCCAATGTCCAAATAGAAGAGTTATGATTGCTACAGCTGATGGTGATGTTGTGTCTGATTTTGAACCTAGTGATAATGATAATGATGATGTTGGGAACTTTGATTCTCCTATATATGATGATGTTGGTAGTGATGAGCATGTTGATTGTACTTTGTTAGCTGAGCGTGGTGAATTGTTAGTTGCTAGGCGTGCATTGAATATGCAGGTGAAAGAGAAAAGTCTAGTACATCGTGATAATATTTTTCATACTAGATGCTTAGTGAATAATAAGGTTTGTACACTTATTATTGATAGTGGGAGCTGTACTAATGCTGCAAGTACTACTATGGTTGAAAAATTGGGGTTAAAATGTATGAAGCATCCCAATCCTTATAAGTTGCAGTAGTTTAATGATACCGGTGAGGTGAAAGTAACTAAGCGAGTGAGGGTACCATTTTCAATAGGCTGGTACAAAGATGAAGTTGATTGTGATGTAGTTTCTATGCAAGTTGGACATATGTTGTTGGGCAAACCGTGGCAATATGATCGGAGAGGGCAACATGATGGGTTTTCTAATAGGTACACATTTACCTATGAAGAAAAACAGGTCACTCTTGTTCCATTATCACCCCTAGAAGTGTATGAAGATCAAAGAAAGATGATTGAGGCAGAGAGGCAAGTTGGGGCTACCAATTCAAAAATTAAAGGGAGTTTGAGAGAACATGATAAGGTGAGTGAGAATGAAAAGAAAATGGGAAAAGAGGCCAGAAAAGAAACAAAACAAATAAATGGCCCATTGGTGAGAGAAAATAAGAAAGAAGGAAGAGCAAAACAAACTTTTTATGCAAGAGCGAGAGAGGTAAATTTTGCAATGTGTATTGGGCAGCCATTATTGCTCATTAGATACAAAGAAACTTTGTTTGCTGACACTAATGTTTCGCTTCATAGTTTGCCTTCTATTTTTGTGTCTTTGTTGCAGGATTTTCAGGATGTGTTTCCAGATGAATTACCTAGTGGATTGCCACCGCTAAGAGGAATTGAGCATCAAATAGACTTCGTGCCTGCCATCCCAAATAGACCAGCTTACCGGAGTAATCCGGTGGAAATGAAAGAGATGCAAAAGCAAGTAGATGAGTTACTGGAGAAAGGGCTGATTAGAGAGAGTTTGAGTCTGTGTGCTGTTCCTGTGTTGTTGGTTCCAAAGAAGGATGGCACGTGGAGAATGTGTGTTGATTGTAGGGCTGTAAATAAGATCACAGTGAAGTATCGGCATCCTATACCACGACTTGATGACATGTTGGATGAGCTGCATGGTGCCGGGTATTTTTCTAAAATTGATCTTATGAGTGGATATCATCAAATTCGTATGAAACCTGGTGATGAATGGAAAACAACATTTAAAACTAAATGTGGTCTATATGAGTGGTTAGTAATGCCTTTTGGGTTGTCTAATGCACCTAGTACTTTTTTGAGACTAATGAACCATGTTTTGAGAGCTTATTTGGGCAAATTTGTTGTAGTCTATTTTGATGATATTCTGATTTATAGTAAGACTTTGGATGACCATGTTGAGCATGCTAGGCTAGTTTTGGAAGTATTGAGAAATGAAAACTTATATGCCAAGCTTAAGAAATGCACATTTTGCATAGATAGGCTTGTGTTTCTTGGTTTTGTTGTGAGTGCGCAGGGCGTTGAAGTAGATGAAGAGAAAGTGAAAGCTATAAAGGAGTGGCCTACTCCAAAGAGTGTGACGGACGTGAGGAGCTTTCATGGATTGGCTAGTTTCTATAGGAGGTTCGTGAAGAACTTTTCTACTATTGCAGCACCGTTAACTAGCATAATCAAAAAGGAAGTTGGGTTCCAATGGGGAGAGGAGCAACAAAAAGCCTTCGAATGCCTGAAAGGGAAGTTGACATCCGCTCCTATTTTATCATTACCTAATTTTGAGAGTACATTTGAGATTGAGTGTGATGCTTCTGGTGTAGGTATTGGAGCTGTATTGATGCAAGAGAAAAAGCCCATAGCCTATTTTAGTGAGAAACTCAATGGTGCACAATTGAACTATTCCACTTATGATAAGGAGTTGTATGCCTTGGTGAGAGCATTGGACGTGTGGCAGCACTATCTCCTTCCAAAGGAGTTCATGATACATACCGATCATGAGTCCCTCAAACACTTGAAGGGACAAGGTAAGCTAAACAAGAGGCATGGTAAGTGGATAGAATTTATAGAACAATTCCCTTATGTTGTTAAATACAAGCAAGGAAAGGATAATATAGTGGCTGATGCGTTGTCTAGAAGATATGCATTACTATCTGTGTTGAGTTATAAATTGCTTGGTTTTGAGTACGTTAAGGACTTATATGTAGGTGATGTTGAATTTGGCAATGTGTATGTTGCATGTGAACATGGAGCTTTTAATTCATTTTATAGGCTTGATGGATACTTGTTTAAGGGAAATAAATTATGTGCGCCTAAATGTTTCATGCGTGATTTGCTTGTGTTAGAATCTCATTGTGGGGGATTGATGGGACATTTTGGGGCAGCTAAGACTTATGATATCTTATTTGAGCATTTTTTTTGGCCGTCTATGCGTAAGGATGTTGAGAGATTGTGTTCTGCTTGTATTGCTTGTAGACAGGCAAAATCTAAGTCTATGCCTCATGGTCTATATATGCCTTTACCTATACCTAGTTCACCTTGGATTGATATTAGCATGGATTTTGTGCTTGGATTGCCTAGAACTAGAAAAGGTAGGGATAGCATTTTTGTATTGTTGACAGGTTTAGTAAGATGGCACATTTTATTCCTTGTCATAAAGCTGATGATGCGATTGTTGTAGCTGATTTGTTCTTTAGAGTAGTGGTTTGACTACATAGGGTGCCTAGGACTATTGTGTCTGATAGAGATGCTAAGTTTTTGTCCCATTTTTGGAGAGTTTTGTGGGGTAGATTAGGAACTAAGCTTTTGTTTTCTACTACTTGTCATCCACAAACAGATGGGCAAACAGAGGTAGTTAATCGTACACTTGGTACATTGTTGAGAGCTATAGTGGGAAAGAATTTGGCTGCTTGGGAAGATTGTTTACCTTTTATTGAGTTTGCTTATAATCGTTCTATTCATTCTTCTATAGGTTATTCGCCATTTGAGCTTGTTTATGGTTTTAACCCATTAACTGTACTTGATCTTATTCCTTTACCTTCACATGAGCTTGTTAGTTTAGATGGAGACAGGAAAGCAGAATTGGTAAAGGCTATGCATGAGAAAGCTTGAGTTAATATGGAGAAAAAGAACAAGTCATATGCTGATCGAGCTAATAGAGGACGTAAGAAGATAGTGTTTGCTCCTGGGGATTGGGTTTGGGTACACTTTCGAAAGGAGAGGTTTCCAAATCAAAGGAAGAATAAACTTGATGCACGTGGTGATGGTCCATTTCAAGTGTTGGCAAAGATCAATGATAATGCATACGAGATAGACTTGCCTGGTGAGTATGGTGTTAGTACTACTTTTAATGTGTCTGATTTATCTCCTTATGATGATACAGATTTGAGGACAATTCTTTTTGAATAGAGGGAGAATGATACGAACCAGCCACGAGGTAAGGATCCATTGGTGCTTCCAAATGGGCCATTGACTAGAAGCAGGGCTAAGAAGTTTGGAGCAACTATGGGATTGCATATTCAAGATCAAATTTCAAAGGAAGTGACTGAAATGGCAATGGAAAAGTGCACAATAAAGCTTGAAGAAGGCGCACCAAAGCTGATTATGATGCTTAGTGTGAATATGGAAGCTAAAGGCTAGCTAAAGAGGTCCAACGTGCAAGAAAGGTCCAGGGGGTTAATATACAGCCTTGGGAAGTAATTTAAGGCCCATGGACAGCCCAAATAGTGTGGGGCGTGTTCTTATTTTAAAGGGTTTTAGTTTGGCCATTTTTTTATACTTTATATTTTCCTTAGTGGGTTAGGATGTGTGGTTTCCTATTTAGTTATTTCAGAATATTAATTTGTTTCCATACTTTATATTTTCCTTAATGGGTTAGGATTTTGACTTTGTAGCTTTCCTTTTCCCATTAGAATTAGGGTTTCGGATTTATGTGTGCCATTTAGTATAAATAGGGCCTTATTTTTCTTGTAAGGACACTTTATGACAAATTATATTTTCAATTTTCTTATTGAAAATTTTGGCCATCATGGAATAGGAGTGGATTCTCTTTTTCTTTTGATTGCATCAAGAATTAGATTTACTTATCAATTTCGATTGTGGCGTTCTTCTAATTCGAGCTTCCTTAATCCTTCCGTTATAAGTGTTCGTGCTTTGCTAAGCAATTGGGTGCTTTAGAAGGTGGTTTTTCCTTCGTTCTTGGTTTTTCTTCTATCAATCGTGCGTTGGGGTTTGAGGCCTTCATTGCCATAGGGTTCTACGTCAATCAATATGATTAAGGCAATTAGGTGAACCCATTTTGGCTTTAAAAAACCAACCCTATATTCAACCTTAGTTAGCCAATTTTGAGCCTATTTCATTTCTCCTTTTCTTTCTTTTTCATAACACTACTAGCTTTGAACCATGCTATTTTGTCTCTTACCCTTTCATTAGGTTAAGAGCATTTTAAGAGCATTTATGATTGAGTGTTGTGCTGAATAAAGTGTGGGGTTAAATTTAGTAGGTTTAAGATTGCAAACCATTATGTTCTTTAGTTGCAAATCATAATTTTAAAAAAAATAATAGTGAATAAAAAAAATATAAAATATAAAATAATAATAAATAATAATTGTTGTTCTTGTTGGAAGGGTTGAATTGAGTTTGAGAATGATCTTTGTAAATTTAATAAGTGGAGTTCCTAAAAAGTTCTTTAATGTCTAGTGCTAAGTGATTGGGAGGTACGTTGGGATTGTTCGGTTGTATCACATCGTTTATTTCATTCTTGAAGTGCTCTTGAACTTAAAGAATAAGCTCACATTTCCTAAATATCATGCCTTTACCTTAGCCTCATTACAACCAAATGAAAAGACCTTATGATTGATGATTGATTGAAATTTAGTGATGGAAGTTTGATTGATAAGCAAGCCTATGGTGATAATCTATCATTGAATGTTATGAGTGTAAACACTACCTATTTAAACACTTCAAAGAGTTGGTGAGGGAGTGTCAACATTGGTTATGCATGGAGAACCACTGAATTACATGAGTATTGGTTTTATTTGGTTCGAAATAGATTACGAATTTAAAAAAATTGGAAGTCTTGATGCATTCTTATAACTCTTGAACTTAACTAAATTCTCTTGTTTAGTTATTCTTAATTTAAACTTTGCTGGGGGACAAGTAAGAAATTAAGTCTGGGGTAGTTATTTTGATCATATATGTACTATATTTAGGTTAATTTTATAGGCTTTAAGTTAATTTGTCTTTTAATTTGTGTTTAAAGTTTGCTTGAAGTATTTGATTTAGATGAAAGTGCAAAAGAATGGATTGAAGGATCAAAAGGGTGGAAAAGCATGTGACACGACCAAGACACTTCATGGCTTGGCCGTGTCACTCATCCAAGGCAACACTTACATGACACGGCCTGAGTTAACAAGCCACTAGTTGTGTCCTTCATAACAAATTGGCAGAGGCAGACATTGGAAGAAGACACAGCCAAGCCACTGACTGTGTCACATGACACGGCCAAAGCCTTGGTCTTGTCTCACCAATTGAAGCCAAAGAGCAAAATAAAAGAAGCAAAAGCAGAAGTGAACACACTCAAGAGAAACGTCCAAGCCATTGGTCGTGTCACAGGACATGGCCAAGGCCTTGGTCATGTTCCATCTAAAGAACAAATGCAAGGATGGACAGTGGATAACACACTCAAGAGATAAGGCCAAGCCATTGGCCGTGTCTCACCTGGAAAAAGAAGAAGTTAGTAAGGCAGCCATGGACACGGTCACATGACTTGGCCGTGTCCATAAGAAACTAAATGACACGGCCAAGTCACTCATGACTTGGCCGTGTCTTGTGAAGATTCTTTCAATCATTTTACACGAAATGGGGGACAAAATGGGAATAAGTGATGTCTTTTAAAAAGAAATAATAAAAGAACAAAAAGATTGTCTAATTTATGGGAATAAATATAAAATAAAGAAAAAGGAGGGAGACAAAGTGTGGTGTGTGAGTTGGCAAGAGATGGTTGGTTTCTAAAAAAAATTAAAAGGAGATTGTAGTGGTAGGAGTACATAGACGTGGGCTGATTTTCAAGAGGGGGCTCTCTTAGTTTTGTTCTTAGTTTTGGAAGAGGAGAGACACCATTCTCTCTTCATCTTCATTACCATTCATCCTTCATTTCTTTCATAGAGAAGAGTCAATCAAGTTTGGGGATTAAATTGAGTGAGCAAGTTCCTTAGACAATTAGGGTTTGAAGAAAGCTTGATTGGAGTTGAAGCTTGAGAAAGTTACATTCCATAGAGGAGAGCCATTGATTGAGAGGGCTTGGAAGTTGTTCATCATACATTAAGGTGGAAGCTACGAGAAAGATAAGTAGTCCAACTCTTGGCATCTACAAGGGGTTTTTCATATTCTCTCTTTTGATTCATTTCTATATTGTTGTTGTTTTATTATGAACATTATTATTACAATGTATAATTTTGATTTGATGAATATTGAGATGGATATTTGTTTTAAATTGATGATGAGCTAATTTACTCATCCCTTAGGTTGTAGTAGATTTATTTAGATGGCTTGATTTGATAATTCCATTAGTATACCTTGTTGTTGGTTGATTGCATTGGATTGAATGTTACGTTGATAGATTGGCCACCTACTAATCACTTAATATTGAACGATGGACCGAAAGGTGAAATTCGATATTGGAACTATGTAATCAACCACCCTAATAATGAATTAGAAATATAAGTTCTAGGGTTTGCTAATTTGTAATTTCAAAATAATTGGTTATTGTTAATTCATGAATGTGAAAGCTAATGAATTGGTAATTACTAATTTAACTCAAGAAACAAATTAAAATACAAGGTTATATTAATGGATAATTTGAGAATTAAACTTTGATTAAATTAACCTACAACCCTAAGCACCATTCCTAGAATTGAATTGATCTTACACAACTACCACTCATTTTACTTTTAAATTAAAATTGCTTTTCACCATTCCAACATATTATACTCTTACTTTTAAATTTACTTGCCAATCAAACTATTGCAAAACAATTCTTTCCTTGTGAGACGACCTTAGAGCGATCACCGTTGCTACAATTACCTCGTATACTTGCGAGTGTCACTTGTAGTAGTGTTATTTGAGCGCAACACCTGACTAGGTCTAGATTTTTGGAGTGGTACTAGAAGTTAGAGATTTTGCCAGAAGACCAGTGCTTGCTCATATATCATGTAAATATTTGTTTTTGTTTAAAACTCATTATGTTTATAAACACTATGTTAATATGTAAAATGTTGTAAAATTAATGTATGATTAAATATTGTAAAATATTTGAAATATATTGTATAAATTATTATCAGATTTTGAATAAGGAAAAGTTGGAGTTTGAGTGTATATATTTTTGGGAGTGAATTTTTTTACAGGTTGTGTTTTGTTGATTTTTGGGAAACATTGAAATTACAAACAAAATTTTGGCGAAGTTTTCCCAAATATTTTCTTTTAAATTTTTATTTTGACATGTAATTATATATATATTTATTTGCCTATTAAATTAATCTTTAAATGGTTACATTGTTTTGGTAACGATTAATTGATTTTTCTACTACTAATGTTGGCGACACTCTTGTATTCTACATATTAATTTTATATATACGGGGTGTATATATTATACATATATAGAGTATAAGAGTGTTACATTAACAAAGTAATACCACTATAACATTAAAGTGGATGTGATTCATAGGGATTTAGAGACGACCAAAGAAGGTAAGAAAAAATCCTTCTCTTCATTCCTTATTAGGTGGAGGGCCAAGGCAGACCAAATGGTAATGTAACATCCCAAAATAATCCTTACATTGAATTATGAAGAAATACTACTAAGAACTATACCCTATAAAATCCAAAAATTATTTTGCTCCTTAAAGTCATGACACGACCGTGTCAATTCCTGAAGACATGCCCATGCGGTTCAATCTGTTATTTCCTCCTAAAAGAAAAATTATACAACATGGCTATGTCAATTTCTTGAGACACGTCCGTGTGATTCAAACTGCCACTGCCGCTTAGAAGTAAAATTAAGGGACATGGTTCAAATCCATGTGAACTTTATTCAAACTACTCTTTCATTTTCAATTAAACATTCAATCATAAATCACTGTATTAAAACAATACTATAATCCATATTCAGCACTTTCAAAATTCATAAGTTTCTTTGAACTTATTTCTTGTAAAAAAATTTGTAAGTTCTAATATTCTTAATCAATTACGAGTTCAAACATAATTTCTTTAGAAATTAACTTATAACTATCTCCAAACCCTATGTTTTTCCAAAACCCTAAATTGATTCCGTAACCATAAATTAAATCTTTTGTAAAATAAAAGTTGTTTTAAACATAGTTTTCAAGCTGAAACAATACATACTCACTTAAAATTATTCACAAATGGAATTTTATCAATTTTCCTTTCATTTTGCTTCATACTCCTATTTTCTCTCTTAACAAACTCAATCAACACATGCCATCACAAAGATTCCATTAAAGTGGTAAAATTAGCTCTCATAGTTCATGAAAATCAAAGAAAACAAAAGAATTAACAAATTATGAATAAACAAGCACTAATCTCATTTTAAGTACTCTTTCTTTCTCTTTCTCAATTTTCCTTAGATATTTTATGATAACCTTGCTTAATCTAGTGAATTCTTCTACAAATTTGGAGTTAGATGTGAATTTTCCTTAATTTTTACTTAGATTGATGGAAGATTATGAAAGGAGAAGAAATTTGGCTATGGAGGCGAGGGAAGCCAGTTTGGTGATGGGAAAAACATGGAAGAAATTTATAGTTACTCATTTATATAGTGTTTAGAGTTTTAATTGTATAAGGTGTGCTCATCTTAACTTTGGTACACCCACTTTCTTATTTTTTTAGTCTTACTTTTAATATCGTAAAATTGTAAAAATAATTAAATTAAATTACTTTAAGGTTCTACTACCATATTTCACATCCCTGTTTTAATAAAATTTGATTCTAAGATCATAAAGGCATTTTCATAAATTTTTATCGCTTTAAGATTCTTTTTCTAAAATTCAAATTTTGTCCATACATAGATTTAACTTTTAAATTTTTAAGACTTAACCCATCCTATTTTTCCATTTACTTCAAATATCCGAGTCACTCTCTTTATTACATAGAGTCTAGTATCTATATAATTCAAAAAAATACTATTTAAAATTTTAAGACATTACAGGTACAAACCTATAGAGCATGAAAAAATTGATATCATAGTTGCTGTCCCAATATAGAAACCAAGAGGGAGGGTGGCTTGGTTGGTCTTAAGAAATGATGATCAATTCAAAAATTCAAAGATTAAAAAATAAAGTATGGAGAGTGTAGAAGAAGATTAAGTAGAAGATGGAACACAAGATTTATAGTAGTTCGGATTTACCTTAATCCTACATCCACTTGCTTAACAACTTGTTAAGGTTCCACTAGATTTGAGTTTTTACAAGCTTAACTCTAACTTGGTGTTTTTCCTAGCTCACACCAAACTACTCAAAATGGTTTGAGATCACTTCCTCACAACCCTTACAAGAGTTTTCCCAGGCTTACTACCACAACCCAAGTGTTTCCAAGCTCACACTCAAACTTAAGATGGTTTTTAATGCTCATACCCAACATTCAATTAATACAAAGGATGATTTTGATGCAAAAGAAAGAAAGATGTTCAAGGAGGCTATTACAATAAAAAAAACTTCAAAAAACTTCTTAATGATCAAGTTTCATAAGGTATTTATAGCCTTCAAGCAAGAATTAGCCATTTGAAGTTGGGACCAACATGTTTGATTCTTTTCTTCCATTAATTTCTCTGCCAGAGCAATTTATTGGTCAAAATCTCCATGGTCTAGTTGGAAGTAGAGTAGTCTGGTCGGAATAAGGTGTGGTTCGGTTGGAGTAATTGAATTTCTGTTCAATGCTTTTCCAACGGCTGGTTCACGTGGCTTCCACTTATTGAGTGGAGATGTAATGGCTTCTGACTTGAGTAATATTTAAATAGTCTAATCGAGCTTGCATCTAGTCCGGTTGAACTTTACTTGGTCTGATCAATTCTTGGGCATACCTTCAACCGGGACACCTACTGGATGTTTTGAGGGAAAATTACCTTGAAAGGTTCGATCAAAATTTTCTTGAGTCCGGTCGGACTTTCGTGGTACTCTGAGAAAATGAGAGTACTTCTGACCGAGAATCCTTCTGTGTGATTTACCTCTTTTGGTCATATATGATCCAGTTGGTATGATTGATAGTACGGTCGGACTTTACACGGTATGGTGAGATTTTGGGAGTACTCTCCATCGTGAAAGCTTCTGTGTCTTTTTGGCTTATTTAGTAATCAAGAGTCTGGTCGGTCTTCTATAGGGTTCAATCAGACTTTGCATATTTCTTCAAAAGAATTATCTTCCTGCAAAATAAAACTTGGTGCAAGTGTTAGGTAAATTCAATTTGATTGCCTAAGATAAAAAATAGGAGGGTTTGGTTAACAATCTCCCCCTTTTTGACTTTGGCAATTGAATTGAATTTTAAAACTTTAAAAAATTTTAAAAGTGTCTAACAAATGCTTAGTATGCTCCCCCTTAATGCATGCTTTGTTTATCTTTCTTATTCAAATGTAATTTGTGCACTTTTAATTTCTTGCATTCAAATTTTTAAGTTTTATTATTCAATTTTAAGTGTTGTTCTCCCCCTTTGACAAAGGCAAAAGTAAAGGAATCATAAAGAATAATTTAAAGAGTAATGGAAATGTATTGAATAATAATTAAGCAAAATTCAATAATAATTTCATTAGAAAATCAAAAGTACAAAGGAAATCTAAGAAACAACATTCTAATTTTCATTATCACTTCCTTCATCCTCTTCATCTTCTTCATCTCCCTCTTCTTCTTCTTGTACCTCTTCTCCATGATCTCCTTCTCTTGGTTGAGAGGCAACAACTTCTCCTTCTTCTTCTTGAGGATAGGAGCCATGGATAGAGGATGACAAGCTAGGTTCATCTTCAAAGCTTTTTGGTAAACCTAATGCTTCTTGGATGGTTTGAATGTCAAGATGAAGATGAGAGATGTCACTTGTGATCTTGTCTATCCTTGAGCTTTGTGTGCTCATATCTCCTTGGATGTCTTGAAGAATTTGAAGGATGGAGGATTACAGTCTAGCAGTTGGGGTTCTAGGGAATTCCATTTGGAAAGTCTCCTCACCTTCCTTTACAATCCTAGGTCTTTTCCTTTGTTGAGCCCTAGCACCTAGTACTCCTAGTAGATAGACATAGTTCCCATCATCATCCTTAACATTTGGCATGTTTGAGATAGCCTATGTTTATGGATTTTTTTTGGTGGGATCTAGAGGATTGGATAGGGTTGCTTTGTTTGATGGTGTAAGTGCACCAACATACTTTATAATTTAAGTGATTTATGAGGAGAGTAGGATGAGTCCTGACTTGGTTTTCCTAATATGTAGGAAAGTGTCAATAAAGAATTTTCCCATTTTAATGGATTGACCTCTAATCAAACAAAAGAGGAAGACTAAGTCCTTTTGGGTGACTTTCTCATTGCTCTCACCCCTAGCACTAATGGTATAGGTAACAATCCTATGCAACATCCAATAAGTAAGAATTCTAAGGTTCTTAGCATTGGATTATTTGTGAAGAGATGTTTCAATAGAAATGTCTTTCCAAAATTCCAGTTGGACTTCAAGTGTAACATCCCAACAGCTGATGCAAGAAAGGATCCCTTGAAGCTAGCAAGTGGACCAATCACTAGGAGCAAGGCAAAGAGATATCAAGCTAGTATGACTTTGCATATTCAAGAAGAGATTTCCAAAGAGCTTCAAGAATTATCATTCAAGAAGATGGAGATAGAGCTTGAAGAAGGCACACCAAAGCTGATTATGATGCTTAGTGTGAATATGGAAGCTAAAGGCTAGCTAAAGAGGTCCAACGTGCAAGAAAGGTCCATGGGGATTCATATAAAGCCTTGGGAAGTAATTTAAGGCCTTAGTAAGATGATGGAAGTGATTGGAAGAAAAGCTTGGAGTGCAGCCAGTTTCACAGCATACCTGTGAGATTTCTGAAGCCCTATGAGAATAGCTGGATGGACCCACTGCTTAAAGATTATTAATTCTGTTTAATGGGCCACGTTTTATATCATTATGGAAGGCTTAAAAATAGGATTTTGTTTCCATACTTTATATTTTCCTTAGTGGATTAGGATTTTGTTTCCATACTTTATATTTTCCTTAGTGGATTAGGATTACTTTATATTTTCCTTATGCAATTAGGAATGTTTTTCCTTATGCAATTAGGAATGTTTTCCTTATCCAATTAGAAATGTTTTTCCTTATGCAATTAGGAATGTTTTTCCTTATGCAATTAGGAATGTTTTCCTTATTCAATTAGGAATGTTTTAGTCTTAATTTTCCATATATAATTAGGAATTTTGTAACCCTTATTTAAGGGCATTATTAGGCCGAATTTGACATACAACATTGAATAAAAATTTTTGAATTCTTCTACAAGTTCTTCTTATGAATTTTCGTGAGAGAGAGATTAGAGTGGATTCTTTAATTCTTTCTTTGCATCAAGAATTAGGTTTACTTATCAACAAGAGTTGTGGCGTTTTCCTTCTTCTTACCAACTAAATCCTTCAATCATAGTGAGTTCGCGTCTCTTTATAGGCGTTGGGTTCCTTAGGAGGTGATTATCAAGTTTCAAGGAGTTCTCTACCATTGTTATATGTTGGGTTTGCTGCCATCGTTGCTAAGGGTCCGCGTCATTTGGTATCAGAGCCTTGCTACAAGGTAATTTTTATCTACTTTGTCTTTCTTGGGTTTGTTAATTTAGTTCTTTTAAATTTTTGTGATTTAGGGTTCTTAGAGAGTCTAGTCTTTAATTTTTGAAAAGGAGTCTGATTGAATTTTGAAACCTAAGCCTTGCATCTGAATTGGATTTGAAACCAAGATTAGGGTTCTTGAAAGAAAGCAAAAGCTAGAGTTTTTGTTCAAGTTTGATTTTGAGTGAATCTGGGGTTGCAAATTAAGTCCAGATTTCTAAAAGCTCTTGGGAGAAAATTAAGTCCCGAATCAAGGGGATAGTGAGAGGAAGCAAAAAAAAAAAGAGTACAAAATCACGTCAACAAAAATTGTTTGATATTCTTGCTATTTGGGTGCTAAGGATCAGATCTAGGTGGGTGAGAAGAAATAAAATTTTTGGGCGAAAAATTTCACCTTTTGAGGGGCTTTTGGAATTCGAAAATCAGACCTTAATATTCATATTATTTGAGTGTTATAGGTGGGAATTAGAGTCTAGAAGCTAGTGTTTTGGGTAGAATTGATTTGGTCCATAAAGCAGCTTGCCAAGTGTGGGTTGTTTTTGATTCATTATATCCAAATTTGTCTTGTTTATTGTCTTCATTGTTTCTGATTTCTTTATCTAGCTTTTAATTCCATTACATTGCTAAGTATCATTTGCTTGTGTTGATACTTGGTTTTATATCGTGTAGTGCAAATTACCTTGCATTGCCTCCGGATACTTGTCTTGTTTTCTATCTAGTTCTAGGATTTAGGTTTTAGTTTCTTGAACGACTTGACAATTGTTGGTTGGTGAGCTTGGTTTCTGAAGTGCAATCAAGGAAGACAAGAAAAGTGAGGTAATTCTAAACACTTGAGTGAATTTTGATTTTTACTAATCTTGTTTCTTTGAGTTTGTTTGTTTGTTAACATGGCTGGAAAAGGAGAAGAGACTAGCAAAGAAGGAGCTATGGCCGAAAGCTTGGCTAGGCTTAATGAGACTTTGGCAGCAATGCTTGGTCGAATGGAGATGATGGATACTAGATTGCAAGAGAATGCAGCACGGCAAGCACAACAAATGCAACAAGGGCAGCCAGCCGCACATCCAAATCCCATAATGCGAGAAGCCCTAGAAGATGAAGATGAAGGGCAAGGAAATCATGAAGCCCTAGAAGTAGCTGAAAGGGTAGAAGATGAAGATGAAGGTGGAAATCAACCTACCACTGATGGTGACCTTACTTCCATCAAGATGAAGATTCCTTCCTTTAAAGGGAAGAACAATGCAGAAGAGTTCATAGAATGGGAGAGGAAAGTTGAGCAGATTTTTGAATGCCATAACTACACCGAAGAGAAGAAATCAGTTTTGGCAGCCGTAGAGTTCAAAGGGTATGCTACCTTTTGGTGGGATCAATTGAAAGCTAATAGAAGAGGGAAAGTTATGAGGCCTATTCCTGAATGGTCAACCTTGAAAGAACTAATGAGGAGCCGATTTGTACCATCTCACTACATTCGGGATTTGTACAATCGACTAGCAAGACTAGTTCAAGGTGGAAGAAGTGTGGAAGAGTGCCACAAAGAGATGGAGATGATCATGGCTAGGGCAAATATTGATGAAGATGAAGACAAGAAGATGTCACGATTTCTTGGGGGATTGAATTTGAACATAGCCAATGAATTGGAGATGTATGAATTCAACACAATGGAAGAGTTAGATCAAAAGGCCATGAAGATAGAGAGAAGATTGAAGAATAAAGCTATTTCGAAAACTGGCTACTCTAAAGCTAGTGGAAATTTTTCAAACTTCAAGGGTTCAAGTTCGAGTAGAGGTTCCTACAAAGGGGATTACAAGGGTTCTTTCCAAAAGAATTCTTCCTACAATCCTAATTTCAAGAAGCCGAATGATGGGGATGCAAAAACAGCCAAGGAAACACCTTCTAGACCTATTCCAAGTAGGGAAATTAAATGCTACAAGTGTTTGGGAAGTGGACACATTGCTTCTCAATGTCCGAATAAGAGGGTGATGATTGCAACCCATGAAGGGGAAATTGAATCAGAATCTGAACATGAATAAGAAGAGGAGGCCGAATGTGGTGATAGGGCAAAATATGATGAAGAGGCTTGGGAGAATCAAGTCTTGAATGCTGAACATGGAGAGATGCTTGTTACTAGAAGAGCCTTGAATATTCAAGTCAAGGAAGAAGGCTTGGATCAAAGGGAGAATCTTTTCCACTCTAGGTGTTTGGTGAATGGTAAGGTTTGTACACTTATTATTGATGGTGGAAGTTGTACCAATGCTGCTAGTACTACAATGGTGGATAAATTGGGGTTAACTTGTTTTAAACATCCCAATCCTTAGAAAGTTGCAATGGTTCAATGACGCTGGGGAAGTAAAAGTGTTGAAGCAAGTCAAGGTACCATTCTCCATTGGGTGGTATAAAGATGAGGTTTTGTGTGATGTAGTGCCAATGCAAGCTGGACATTTGCTATTAGGAAGACCATGGCAGCATGATAGAAGGGCACAACATGATGGCTTTTCTAATAAGTATACCTTTACTTATGAGGGAAAGAAGGTTGTTCTAGCACCATTATCACCTCAAGAGGTGTATGAAGATCAGAAGAGGATGCTAGAGAGGGAGAAAGAAGTTTCGGCCAACATGAACCAAGGGGGTTCAAATTTGGCCAATGATGTTTCTTCAACACCTAAGGGTAATTCTAAGGGTAGGGAGAGAGAAAATAATAAAGTGAGTGAGTGCAGAAAGGGAAAAGAGGCTGAGAGTCAAAAGAAAGTAAGCAAACAAATAAATGGCCCATTGGTGAGAGAAAATAAGCAAGGAGAAAAAGGCAAAACATACTTTTTATGCAAGAGCAAGAGAGATAGATGTAGGGCAGCCTGTACTCATTATTATGTATAAAGAATTGTTACTTGCTGACAGTGAAGAATCTCTTGATTCTTTACCTTCTAGTTTTGTGTCTTTGTTGCAGGATTTTGAGGATGTGTTTCCTTAAGACCTTCCTAGTGGTTTGCCACCATTAAGAGGGATTGAACATCAATTGACTTCATACCTGGTTCTACAATTCCAAACCGGCCAGCATATAGGAGCAATCCTATGGAGACAAAAGAGATGCAAAGACAAGTTGAAGAGCTTTTGGAGAAAAGCTTGGTTCGCGAGAGCCTTAGTCCTTGTGCCGTTCCAGTCTTCCCAAGAAAGATGGTTCTTGGAGGATGTGTGTTGATTGTAGGGCTATGAACAAGATTACTGTGAAGTATAGACATCCCATTCCTAGACTTGATGACATGTTGGATGAATTGCATGCGGCGAAATATTTCACAAAGATTGATCTTATGAGTGGTTATCATCAAATTCGCATGAAGCCTAGAGATTAATGGAAGACTACCTTCAAAACAAAGTATGGTTTGTATGAATGGTTAGTTATGCCTTTTGGTTTATCTAATGCACCTAGTACTTTCATGAGATTAATGAACCATGTTTTGAGAGCTTATTTAGGTAAGTTTGTGATAGTTTACTTTTATGATATTCTGATTTATAGCAAAACTGAGAAAGAACATGTTGAATATGTTAGGAAAGTGCTTGAAATCCTTAGGGATCAAAACCTTTATGCTAAACTTAAGAAG
This sequence comes from Garcia nutans, assembly GCA_947685225.1. Taxonomy (NCBI): domain Eukaryota; kingdom Viridiplantae; phylum Streptophyta; class Magnoliopsida; order Malpighiales; family Euphorbiaceae; genus Garcia; species Garcia nutans. The sequence goes on from CANTUV010000059.1 coordinate 48,605,751, forward strand.
TGTTCTTTTTGTCTAGATAGGGTTGTTTTTCTTGGTTTTGTTGTAAGTATGCAGGGAATTGAAGTTGATCAAGAGAAGGTAAAAGCTATCCAAGAGTGGTAGAATCCTTCAAGTTTGACAAAAGTGAGGAGTTTTCACAGATTGGCAAGCTTCTATAGGAGATTTTTCCCTAATTTCTCTACATTGGCAGTCCCCTTGACTAGCATAATCAAGAAAGAAGTGGGGTTCGTTTGGGGCAAGGAGCAACAAGAAGCATTTGATGCTTTGAAAGAGAAGCTTTCTACTACACCCGTTTTAGCTTTACCTAACTTTGATTCTACTTTTGAAATTGAATGTGATGCTTCTGGTGTAGGTATTGGAGCTGTTTTGATGCAAGAGAAGAAGCCCATTGCATACTTTAGTGAAAAGCTTAATGGAGCAAAGCTGAATTATTCAACTTATGACAAGGAGCTATATGCTTTGGTGAGAGCATTAGAAGTATGGGAGCATTATTTCCTGCCCAAGGAATTCGTGATCCATTCAGACCATGAATCATTGAAGCATTTGAGAGGGCAAGGCAAGTTGAATAAAAGACATGCAAAATGGGTTATGAAGATTGAGAAGTTTCCTTATGTGATCAAATGAAAGCAAGGTAAAGACAATGTAGTGGCAGATGAACTTTCAAGGAGATACGCTTTACTTAATGTTTTGAGTACTAAATTGCTTGGATTTGAATGTATAAAGGACTTATATGTTGGTGATTCTGATTTTGGCAATGTTTATGATGCTTGTGAGCATGGTGCTTTTAATTCTTTCTATAGACATGATGGGTTTTTGTTTAAGGGTTCGAAATTATGCATGCCTAGATGTTCTATGAGATATTTGCTAGTATTAGAATCACATTGTGGGGGTTTGATGGGGCATTTTGGAGTTGATAAGACTTTAGACATGCTAAATGAACACTTTTATTGGCTGAATATGAAAAGGGATGTAATTCGGATTTGTAAGGCTTGCTTGGCTTGAAGGCAAGCTAAGTCTAAGTCTATGCCTCATGGTTTGTATATGCCATTACCCAGTCCTAGTTCTCCTTGGATAGACATTAGTATGGACTTTGTTTTAGGATTACCAAGGACTAAGAGGGGGAGAGATAGCATATTTGTGGTTGTTGATAGGTTTAGTAAGATGGCACACTTTATCCCATGTCATAAGAGTGATGATGCTAGTTTAGTGGCCGAACTCTTCTTTAGGGAGGTGGTTCGAATTCATGGGATACCAAAATCTATAGTTTCTGATAGAGACACCAAGTTTTTGTCTCACTTTTGGCGTGTGTTTTGGGGAAAGTTAGGTACCAAGTTGTTATTTTCCACCACTTGTCATCCTCAAACGGATGGACAAACAGAAGTAGTAAACAAAACTTTAGGTACCATGTTGAGAGCTTTAGTGGGTAAAAATTTGAGTTCTTGGGAAGATTGTTTGCCATTTATTGAGTTTGCTTATAATCGTGCTATTCATTCTTCTATAGGATATTCACCTATTGAGCTTGTTTATGGTTTTAATCCACTAACAGTTTTGGATCTTGTTTCTTTACCTTCTCATGAGCTTGTTAGTTTAGATGGTGAGAAGAAAGCTAAATTGGTGAAAGAGATGCATGAGAAAGCAAGGGCGAATATTGAGAAAAGGAACAAGAGATATGCTGATTCTGCAAATAGAGGGAGACGTGAGATGAAGTTTCAAGTAGGAGATTGGGTTTGGGTGCATTTTCGAAAAGAGAGGTTTCCTAACCAAAGGAAGAACAAGTTGCAAGCTAGAGGAGATGGCCCATTCCAAGTGCTGGAGAAGATTAATGACAATGCCTACAAGATCGACTTACCAGGTACGCATAATATTAGTGCTACTTTCAATGTAAGTGATCTTTCTCCTTTTGATGATGCAGATTTGAGGACAAATCTTTTTGAAGAGGGGGAGAATGATGCAAGAAAGGATCCCTTGAAGCTAGCAAGTGGACCAATCACTAGGAGCAAGGCAAAGAGATATCAAGCTAGTATGACTTTGCATATTCAAGAAGAGATTTCCAAAGAGCTTCAAGAATTATCATTCAAGAAGATGGAGATAGAGCTTGAAGAAGGCACACCAAAGCTGATTATGATGCTTAGTGTGAATATGGAAGCTAAAGGCTAGCTAAAGAGGTCCAACGTGCAAGAAAGGTCCATGGGGATTCATATAAAGCCTTGGGAAGTAATTTAAGGCCTTAGTAAGATGATGGAAGTGATTTGAAGAAAAGCTTGGAGTGCAGCCAGTTTCACAGCGTACCTGTGAGATTTCTGAAGCTCTGTGAGAATAGCTGGATGGACCCACTGCTTAAAGATTATTAATTCTGTTTAATGGGCCACGTTTTATATCATTATGGAAGGCTTAAAAATAGGATTTTGTTTCCATACTTTATATTTTCCTTAGTGGATTAGGCTTTTGTTTCCATACTTTATATTTTCCTTAGTGGATTAGGATTACTTTATATTTTCCTTATGCAATTAGGAATGCTTTTCCTTATGCAATTAGGAATGTTTTCCTTATGCTATTAGGAATGTTTTTCCTTATGCATTTAGGAATGTTTTTCCTTATGCAATTAGGAATGTTTTCCTTATGCAATTAGGAATGTTTTCCTTATTCAATTAGGAATGTTTTAGTCTTAATTTTCCATATGCAATTAGGAATTTTGTAACCCTTATTTAAGGGCACTATTAGGGCGAATTCTACATACAACATTGAATAAAAATTTTTGAATTCTTCAATAAGTTCTTCTTGTGAATTTTCGTGAGAGAGAGATTAGAGTGGATTCTTTAATTCTTTCTTTGCATCAAGAATTAGGTTTACTTATCAACAAGAGTTATGGCGTTTTCCTTCTTCTTACCAACTAAATCCTTCAATTATAGTGAGTTCGTGTCTCTTTATAGGCGTTGGGTTCCTTAGGAGGTGATTATCAAGTTTCAAGGAGTTCTCTAACATTGTTATACGTTGGGTTTGCTGCCATCGTTGCTAAGGGTCCACGTCATTTGGTATCAGAGCCTTGCTACAAGGTAATTTTTATCTACTTTGTCTTTCTTTGGTTTGTTAATTTAGGTCTTTTAAATTTCTGTGATTTAGGGTTCTTAGAGAGTCTAGTCTTTAATTTTTGAAAAGGAGTCTGATTGAATTTCGAAACCTAAGCCTTGCATTTGAATTGGATTCGAAACCAAGATTAGGGTTCTTGAAAGAAAGCAAAAGCTAGAGTTTTTGTTCAAGTTTGATTTTGAGTGAATCTGGGGTTGCGAATTAAGTCCAGATTTCGAAAAGCTCTTGGGAGTAAATTAAGTCCCGAATCAAGGGGATAGTGAGAGGAAGCAAAAAAAAAAAAGAGTACAAAATCACCTCAACAAAAATTGTTTGATATTCTTGCTATTTGGGTGCTAAGGATCAGATCTAGGTGGGTGAGAAAAAATAAAATTTTTGTGCGAAAAATTTCACCTTTTGAGGGGCTTTTGGAATTCGAAAATCAGACCTTAATATTCATATTATTTGAGTGTTATAGGTGGGAATTAGAGTCTAGAAGCTAGCGTTTTGGGTAGAATTGATTAGGTCCATAAAGCAGCGTGCCAAGTGTGGGTTGTTTTTTATTCATTATATCCAAATTTGTCTTGTTTATTGTCTTCAGTATTTCTGATTTCTTTATCTAGTTTTTAATTCCATTACATTGCTAAGTATCATTTGCTTGTGTCGATACTTGGTTTTATATCGTGTAGTGCAAATTACCTTGCATTGCCTCCGGATACTTGTCTTGTTTTCTATCTAGTTCTAGGATTTAGGTTTTAGTTTCTTGAACGACTTGACAATTGTTGGTTGGTGAGCTTGGTTCTGAAGTGCAATCAAGGAAGACAAGAAAAGTGAGGTAATTCTAAACACTTGAGTGAATTTCGATTTTTACTAATCTTGTTTCTTTGAGTTTGTTTGTTTGTTAACATGGCTGGAAAAGGAGAAGAGACTAACAAAGAAGGAGCTATGGCCGAAAGCTTGGCTAGGCTTAATGAGACTTTGGCAGCAATGCTTGGTCGAATGGAGATGATGGATACTAGATTGCAAGAGAATGCAGCACGGCAAGCACAACAAATGCAACAAGGGCAGCCAGCCGCACATCCAAATCCCATAATGCGAGAAGCCCTAGAAGATGAAGATGAAGATGAAGAGCAAGGAAATCTTGAAGCCCTAGAAGCAGCCGAAAGGGTAGAAGATGAAGATGAAGGTGGAAATCAACCTACCACTGATGGTGACCTTACTTCCATCAAGATGAAGATTCCTTCCATTAAAGGGAAGAACAATGCAGAAGAGTTCATAGAATGGGAGAGGAAAGTTGAGCAGATTTTTGAATTCCATAACTACACCGAAGAGAAGAAATCAGTTTTGGCAGCCGTAGAGTTCAAAGGGTATGCTACCTTTTGGTGGGATCAATTGAAAGCTAATAGAAGAGGGAAAGTTATGAGGCCTATTCCTGAATGGTCAACCCTGAAAGAACTAATGAGGAGCTGATTTGTACCATCTCACTACATTCGGGGTTTGTACAATCGACTAGCAAGACTAGTTCAAGGTGGAAGAAGTATGGAAGAGTACCACAAAGAGATGGAGATGATCATGGCTAGGGCAAATATTGATGAATATGAAGACAAGAAGATGTCACGATTTCTTGGGGGATTGAATTTGAACATAGCCAATGAATTGGAGATGTATGAATTCAACACAATGGAAGAGGTAGTTCAAAAGGCCATGAAGATAGAGAGAAGATTGAAGAATAAAGCTATTTCGAAAACTGGCTACTCTAAAGCTAGTGGAAAATTTTCAAACTTCAAGGGTTCAAGTTCGAGTAGAGGTTCCTACAAAGGGGATTACAAGGGTTCTTTCCAAAAGAATTCTTCCTACAATCCTAATTTCAAGAAGCCGAATGATGGGGATGCAAAAACAGCCAAGGAAACACCTTCTAGACCTACTCCAAGTAGGGAAATTAAATGCTACAAGTGTTTGGGAAGTGGACACATTGCTTCTCAATATCCGAATAAGAGGGTGATGATTGCAACCCATGAAGGGGAAATTGAATCAAAATCTGAACATGAAGAAGAAGAGGAGGCCGAATGTGGTGATAGGGCAAAATATGATGAAGAGGCTTGGGAGAATCAAGTCTTGAATGCTGAACATGGAGAGATGCTTGTTACTAGAAGAGCCTTGAATATTCAAGTCAAGGAAGAAGGCTTGGATCAAAGGGAGAATCTTTTCCACTTTAGGTGTTTGGTGAATGGTAAGGTTTGTACACTTATTATTGATGGTGGAAGTTGTACCAATGCTGCTAGTACTACAATGGTGGATAAATTGGGGTTAACTTATTTTAAACATCCCAATCCTTACAAGTTGCAATGGTTCAATGACGCTGGGGAAGTAAAAGTGTTGAAGCAAGTCAAGGTACCATTCTCCATTGGGTGGTATAAAGATGAGGTTTTGTGTGATGTAGTGCCAATGCAAGCTGGACATTTGCTATTAGGAAGACCATGGCAGCATGATAGAAGGGCACAACATGATGGCTTTTCTAATAAGTATACCTTTACTTATGAGGGAAAGAAGGTTGTTCTAGCACCATTATCACCTCAAGAGGTGTATGAAGATCAGAAGAGGATGCTAGAGAGGGAGAAAGAAGTTTCGGCCAACATGAACCAAGGGGGTTCAAATTTGGCCAATGATGTTTCTTCAACAGCTAAGGGTAATTCTAAGGGTTGGGAGAGAGAAAATAATAAAGTGAGTGAGTGCAGAAAGGGAAAAGAGGTCGAGAGTCAAAAGAAAGTAAGCAAACAAATAAATGGCCCATTGGTGAGAGAAAATAAGCAAGGAGAAAAAGGCAAAACATACTTTTTATGCAAGAGCAAGAGAGATAGATGTAGGGCAGCCTGTACTCATTATTATGTATAAAGAATTGTTACTTGCTGACAGTGAAGAATCTCTTGATTCTTTACCTTCTAGATTTGTGTCTTTGTTGTAGGATTTTGAGGATGTGTTTCCTGAAGACCTTCCTAGTGGTTTGCCACCATTAAGAGGGATTGAACATCAAATTGACTTCATACCTGGTTCTACAATTCCAAACCGGCCAGCATATAGGAGCAATCCTATGGAGACAAAAGAGATGCAAAGACAAGTTGAAGAGCTTTTGGAGAAAAGCTTGGTTCGCGAGAGCCTTAGTCCTTGTGCCGTTCCAGTCTTCCCAAGAAAGATGGTTCTTGGAGGATGTGTGTTGATTGTAGGGCTGTGAACAAGATTACTGTGAAGTATAGACATCCCATTCCTAGACTTGATGACATGTTGGACGAATTGCATGGGGCAAAATATTTCACAAAGATTGATCTTATGAGTGGTTATCATCAAATTCGCATGAAGCCTAGAGATGAATGGAAGACTGCCTTCAAAACAAAGTATGGTTTGTATGAATGGTTAGTTATGCCTTTCGGTTTATCTAATGCACCTAGTACTTTCATGAGATTAATGAAACAAGTTTTGAGAGCTTATTTAGGTAAGTTTGTTGTAGTTTACTTTGATGATATTCTGATTTATAGCAAAACTGAGAAAGAACATGTTGAACATGTTAGGAAAGTGCTTGAAATCTTTAGGGAGCAAAACCTTTATGCTAAACTTAAGAAGTGTTCTTTTGTCTAGATAGGGTTGTTTTTCTTGGTTTTGTTGTAAGTATGCAGGGAATTGAAGTTGATCAAGAGAAGGTAAAAGCTATCCAAGAGTGGCAGAATCCTTCAAGTGTGACAGAAGTGAGGAGTTTTCACGGATTGGCAAGCTTCTATAGGAGATTTTTCCCTAATTTCTCTACATTGGCAGCCCCCTTGACTAGCATAATCAAGAAAGAAGTGGGTTTCATTTGGGGCAAGGAGCAACAAGAAGCATTTGATGCTTTGAAAGAGAAGCTTTCTACTACACCCGTTTTAGCTTTACCTAACTTTGATTCTACTTTTGAAATTGAATGTATGCTTCTGGTGTAGGTATTGGAGCTGTTTTAATGCAAGAGAAGAAGCCCATTGCATACTTTAGTGAAAAGCTTAATGGAGCAAAGCTGAATTATTCAACTTATGACAAGGAGCTATATGCTTTGGTGAGAGCATTGGAAGTATGGGAGCATTATTTTCTGCCCAAGGAATTCGTGATCCATTCTGACCATGAATCATTAAAGCATTTGAGAGGGCAAGGCAAGTTGAATAAAAGACATGCAAAATGGGTTATGAAGATTGAGAAGTTTCCTTATGTGATCAAATACAAGCAAGGTAAAGACAATGTAGTGGCAGATGCACTTTCAGGGAGGTACGCTTTACTTAATGTTTTGAGTACTAAATTGCTTGGATTTGAATGTATAAAGGACTTATATGTTGGTGATTCTGATTTTGGCAATGTTTATGATGCTTGTGAGCATGGTGCTTTTAATTCTTTCTATAGACATGATGGGTTTTTGTTTAAGGGTTCAAAATTATGCATGCCTAGATGTTCTATGAGAGATTTGCTAGTATTAGAATCACATTGTGGGGGTTTGATGGGGGCATTTTGGAGTTGATAAGACTTTAGACATGCTAAATGAACACTTTTATTGGCTGAATATGAAAAGGGATGTAATTCGGATTTGTAATGCTTGTTTGGCTTGTAGGCAAGCTAAGTCTAAGTCTATGCCTCATGGTTTGTATATGCCATTACCCATTCCTAGTTCTCCTTGGATGGACATTAGTATGGACTTTGTTTTAGGATTACCAAGGACTAAGAGGGGGAGAGATAGCATATTTCTGGTTGTTGATAGGTTTAGTAAGATGGCACACTTTATCCCATGTCATAAGAGTGATGATGCTAGTTTAGTAGCCGAACTCTTCTTTAGGGAGGTGGTTCGAATTCATGGGATACCAAAATCCATAGTTTCTGATAGAGACACCAAGTTTTTGTCTCACTTTTGGCGTGTGTTTTGGGGAAAGTAAGGTACCAAGTTGTTATTTTCCACCACTTGTCATCCTCAAATGGATGGACAAACAGAAGTAGTAAACAGAACTTTAGGTACCATGTTGAGAGCTTTAGTGGGTAAAAATTTGAGTTCTTGGGAAGATTGTTTGCCATTTATTGAGTTTGCTTATAATCGTGTTATTCATTCTTCTACAGGATATTCACCTATTGAGCTTGTTTATGGTTTTAACCCACTAACAGTTTTGGATCTTGTTTCTTTACCTTCTCATGAGCTTGTTAGTTTAGATGGTGAGACGAAAGCTAAATTGGTGAAAGAGATGCATGAGAAAGCAAGGGCGAATATTGAGAAAAGGAATAAGAGATATGCCGATTCTGCAAATAGAGGGAGACGTGAGATGAAGTTTCAAGTAGGAGATTGGGTTTGGGTGCATTTTTGAAAAGAGAGGTTTCCTAACCAAAGGAAGAACAAGTTGCAAGTTAGAGGAGATGGCCCATTCCAAGTGCTGGAGAAGATTAATGACAATGCCTACAAGATCGACTTACCAGGTACGCATAATATTAGTGCTACTTTCAATGTAAGTGATCTTTCTCCTTTTGATGATGCAGATTTGAGGACAAATCTTTTTGAAGAGGGGGAGAATGATGCAAGAAAGGATCCCTTGAAGCTAGCAAGTGGACCAATCACTAGGAGCAAGGCAAAGAGATATCAAGCTAGTATGAATTTGCATAGTCAAGAAGAGATTTCCAAAGAGCTTCAAGAATTATCATTCAAGAAGATGGAGATAGAGCTTGAAGAAGGCACACCAAAGCTGATTATGATGCTTAGTGTGAATATGGAAGCTAAAGGCTAGCTAAAGAGGTCCAACGTGCAAGAAAGGTCCATGGGAATTCATATAAAGCCTTGGGAAGTAATTTAAGGCCTTAGTAAGATGATGGAAGTGATTTGAAGAAAAGATTGGAGTGCAGCCAGTTTCACAGCGTACCTGTGAGATTTCTGAAGCCCTGTGAGAATAGCTGGATGGACCCACTGCTTAAAGATTATTAATTCTATTTAATGGGCCACGTTTTATATCATTATGGAAGGCTTAAAAATATGATTTTGTTTCCATACTTTATATTTTCCTTAGTGGATTAGGATTTTGTTTCCATACTTTATATTTTCCTTAGTGGATTAGGATTACTTTATATTTTCCTTATGCAATTAGGAATGTTTTTCCTTATGCAATTAGGAATGTTTTCCTTATGCAATTAGGAATGTTTTTCCTTATGCATTTAGGAATGTTTTTCCTTATGCAATTAGGAATGTTTTCCTTATGCAATTAGGAATGTTTTCCTTATTCAATTAGGAATGTTTTAGTCTTAATTTTCCATATGCAATTAGGAATTTTGTAACCCTTATTTAAGGGCACTATTAGGCCGAATTTGACATACAACATTGAATAAAAATTTTTGAATTCTTCTACAAGTTCTTCTTGTGAATTTTCGTGAGAGAGAGATTAGAGTGGATTCTTTAATTCTTTCTTTGCATCAAGAATTAGGTTTACTTATCAACAAGAGTTGTGGCGTTTTCCTTCTTCTTACCAACTAAATCCTTCAATCATAGTGAGTTCGCATCTCTTTATAGGCGTTGGGTTCCTTAGGAGGTGATTATCAAGTTTCAAGGAGTTCTCTACCATTGTTATACGTTGGGTTTGCTGCCATCGTTGCTAAGGGTCCACGTCAACAGCCCTAGGCTTACAACTCGGTGTTTTCACCCAGCCCGCTTCAAGGGATTGCTATAGTACTACTTTCCCTCATGCTTCCAGAGCAGGATTTGTTTATTTGGCCCAAATCAAGGGTCGCCTCCCTCGTTTTGATCGCAAGACCTCCCCCATAATAGAGTCTTTTTCACTCAATGAGTACTATTTCTTCTACTAGAAGAAATGGTACTCGTTTTAGGATAAAGACTCTCTTAAGGAGGTCTTGGGATCAAAACGAGGGAGGCAACTCTTAATTGAGCCAAATAAATAAATCTTGTTGTGGACCCATAAGGGAAAGCGGACTATGACATGCCCAGTGCTTGGTTGGGCCAAGGGCCCTTGAAGCCTGAAGGCTGGGCTGCTACATTAAAAAGGTGCCTTTTTAACTGTAACATCCCAATGGCCCTGGGCTTATGACTCGGTCTTTTCACCCAGCCCGCTTCAAGGTACTAGAAGAAATGGTACTCGTTGAGCGAAAAAGACTCTCTTATGGGGGAGGTCATGGGATCGAAATGAGGGAGGCGACCCTTGATTTGGGCCAAATAAACAAATTCTTACTGTGAAATCGTGAGGGGAAGCAGTACTGTAGCAGTCCCTTGAAGCGAGTTGGGTGAATAAACTGAGCCATAAGCCCAGAGCCATTAGGATGTCACATCAAGAGTTAGGGGAGAGGTAGAAATTTGAGAGATACCTTCTGTTTGAAAGCCCCAAATGGATGACAAGTCCTCTAGGGTAAGGCCATACTCTTGGTTGAAAAGTCTAAATGAAATACCATAATATCCTAATGGATTAGTGCTCTTTTTGCTAACAAACAAGGTTGTTAGGAATTCCTTTGTTAAGGATCCCAACCGAGGTCATCACACTCCAAGAACACAAATTTTTCCCACCCCAAGGTTCTAAGACAACCTCTAATGTCATTCTCAATTCCTAATGACTCTAGAGTTAGGGAGGATAAGAGACGGTTTGGTTTAACAGGTTTGTCTTTTAGGATAGCATACCTTAATCTTTCTTCTTCATCCTTGAACCTTATCTTGTGGCTTCTTCTAGGAGCTTCCTCTTATTAAGAAGGGGCAACAATTCCCTTCCCTTTTTTTTAGCTCTATAGGCCTTCTTTTTGTTTTCTTTAGGTGCCATGTTTAGTTCAAGAGAAAAGTATATGAAGAGGAGAGTTTGATACAACTAAATTTGAGTGTTTTTAGAATTGGAGTGTTTAGAATTAGATAAAAGAATGTAAAAACTAATATTGGGAAGGTATTTATAGTGTTTTGGATGGAAACTAGCCATTTATAGTTGTTGGAGACAAAATGTGCATGTTTTGACTAAGTTCCAACGACTAGAAATTTTTAAATGCAGAGGAAAAGTTCGGTCGAACTTCTAAAAGTCCGGTGGTGATTTTTAGAAAATTTAAAAAGTATGGTCCAACTATGTAAGTACAGAACAAAATTAAGCTTTTAGGCATAATGGTCATAAAATTTTGAAAAATTTTGGTCATACCATAAAAAGTATGGTCATACTTTTGCAAAAAAAAATTAAAATCAAGATTTTTTAATAAGTGCGGTTGGACTTATATGTTGGTCCGATAGAGAAACTATCAAAAATCAAAATTTTTGAAAGCAAAGGATATTTTTGAAGATAATGGTACAAATATTTGATAAAAAATAGATAATGATTTGAAATTTGGATCAGGTAAAGTAGATTTTCAAGTAGTTTTGAACTTATGAAATTGTGCTTTCATCCATCATTCCTAAGTGTTATTTTATGAAGTTCATCCTTTCTTCATTTAGTGGTTTGGTAATTATGTCAGCAAGTTGGTTTGTGTATCAATGAACTTTAAGACCAAATTTTAGTTTTGGACATTGTCTCTTAAGAAGTGATGCCTAATGTCTATATGTTTTGACCTAGAATGTTGAATTGGATTTTTGGATAAGTTTATGGCACTAGTGTAATCACACTTAATGGGGATGTGTTTAAATATTTTTCCATAGTCTAATTATTGTTGTTTCATCAAAAGAACTTGAGTACAACAAAAACATGCAACAACATATTTGGCCTTCGCGGTAGATAGAGCAACCAACACTTGTTTCTTGCTAAACCAAGAAACTAGGCAATCACCAAGAAAATGACATGCTCCGATCGTGCCCTTTCTATCCAAAAGACTACCGGCATAATTGGCATCTGAGAAACCTAATATGTTGAATGATGTATTCCTAGGATACCAAAGTCCCAGATGCAATGTGCCATTCAAGTATTTCAAAATTCATTTAGCAGCATTTAAATGAGATTCTCTAGGGCAGGATTGAAATCTAGCACACAAATAAACAATGTACATTATATCAGGTCTAGATGCGGTTAAGTAAAGTAAGGATTTGGTAATACCTCGATATTTCTTCTCATCTACTACCTTACCACTTTCATCCTTGTTAAGGTTTAGAGATGTACTCATGGGAGTTTTGCTAGACTTGCAGCCATCCATTCCAAATTTCTTGGGAGTTCCCTCGTGTATTTGGATTGATTAATAAAGATCCCATTTTTGCATTGCTTGATTTGTAGTCCAAGGAAGAATTTGAGTTCACCCATCATGCTCATTTCAAATTCCTTAGCCATACAAGAAGTAAATTATTTTCATAATGATTCATTAGTAGCACCAAAAATAATGCCATCAACATAAATTTGCACAATTAATATATTATGTCTATTCTTTTTAATAAAAAGAGTTGTGTCAAATTTGCCTTTTGAATAATTATTTTCAAGCAAATACGTACTACGTCTATCGTACTAAGCTTTTGGAGCTTGTTTCAATCTATATAGTGCTTTTGTCAGTTTAAAAACATGATTTGGAAATTTATAATCTTCAAAACTGGGAGGTTGTTTAACATAAACTTCTTTATTGATAAATCCATTTAGAAATGCACTTTTAACATCCATTTGAAAATTTTTAAAATTCATATGGCATTCAAATGCAAGAAGTATCCTAATAGCTTCTAATATAGCAACGGGGGAAAATGTCTCATCATAGTCTATGCCTTCCTCTTGGTTATACCCTTTGGCTACCAATCTAGCTTTATTTCTAGTGATGAGACCATTTTCATCAAGCTTGTTCCTATATACCCATTTACATCCAATAACTGGATGATCCTTAGGTCTAGGAACAAGTTCCCATACATTATTTCTCTCAAATTGGTTGAGTTCATCTTGCATAGCAATCACCCAACATTCATCACTAAGAGTCTCATCAATTGACTTTGGCTCAATTTGAGAAACAAAGGCAAAATTAATGTTTAAGTGTTTAAGTTTGGAACTAGTAGTTACTCCCTTTGATGTTTCACCAATGATGAGTTCTATTGGATGATCCTCTTGCAATTTGTTCAAGTGTACCTACAAACACTACCTTTCCTTTGATCAAGTTTAGAAGATTCATCAAAGACAATATGCATTGACTCTTCAACTACTAGAGTTCTTTTATTAAATACTCTATATGCTTTGCTAAATGATGAACATCCTAAAAATATGCCTTCATTCAATTTGGATGAAAATTTTTCAAGATTATCCTTGGTGTTTAATATAAAGCATTTGCATCCAAATACTCTAAGGTATGAAATTTTGGGTATTCTTTCATTCCATAGATCATAAGAAGTTTTGTTTATCAAAGGTCTTTTATAGACACAATTTGAGATGTAACAAGCAGTATTAACTTCTTCCATCCAAAAATAAGATGGTAGTTCATACTCATTGAGCATTGTCCTAGCCATTTCAATTAATGTTCTATTTTTCTTTTCAACCACACCATTTTGTTGTGGTGTTATAGGAGCTGAAACGTTATGTGAAATACCAAGTTCATTGCAAAAGTTTTCAAAATTTACATTTTCAAATTCTTTTCCATGATCACTTCTAATAGATGTGATCACATAGCCTTTTTCATTTTAAACTCTTTTTGCAAATATTTGAAAATGATTAAAAGCTTCATTCTTTTGAGTTAAGAAATTATCACTATGCACTTAATTATACAGTATATATATGCAATGTATATCTTGAATATATGTATTTATATCTTATATATATCATGTTTACTTTAAATATTTATATATATATTTCAAATATTCTTTCTACTAAATCATTTAATATCCTTTCATTTCATTTAAATCATTTATTTAATTATCCAATTTAACTTTAATTTATTTTATTCAATTTTCCAAAAATTAGGGGTGTTACAATTCTCCCCCCTAAGAAAATTTCGTCAGCGAAATTATCTGTTATCAACTCTGAAACAACTGGGAATACTGACTACACATCAATTGCTCACTTTCCCATGTCGCCTCCTCAATGGCATGATTCCTCCAAAGGACTTTCACAAGTAGTATTTTCTTATTTCTCAACTCTTTCACTTCTCATGCTAAAATCGCCACTGGTTCTTCTTCATAAGTCAGATCTGGGCTCACCTCAATGGATTTTACTGACAAGATATAAGATGGGTCTGACCTGTACCTCCAAAGCATAGAGACATGGAAGACACATTATGTATCTAATCTAACTTAGGTAGCAAAGCTAACCTGTAAGCTGCTGGACCAATTCTTTCCATAATCTAGTATGGTCTTATGAAACGAGGACTCAACTTCCCTTTACGGCCGAAACTCAAAATCTTTTTCTATGAAGATACTTTCAAAAATACTTTATCTCCCATATTGAACTCTATATCCTTCCTCTTCAAATCTATATAGGATTTTTGTTGATCTGAAGCTGCTTTCAGATGACTCCGTATCAATTTCACTTTCACTTCTGTCTCCTTAATCAAATTAGGACCAACCAGTTTACCTTCTCCAACTTCATTCCAACACAAAGGAGTTATGGATCTCCTACCATACAAGGTCTCATAAGGTGCCATCCCAATACTAGACTGATGACTGTTGTTATATGCAAACTCAATCAATGGCAAAAATATGTCCCAACTCCCTATGAAATTAATGACACAACTCCTCAACATATCCTCTAAAATCTATATCACTCTCTCTGACCGTCCATCTGTCAGAGGATGGAAAGTAGTACTAAAATGCAATTGAGAACCCAAAGCATCCTACAAACTCCTCTAAAATCTAGATGTAAACCGGGGATCTCGGTCTGATACTAAAGAAATTGGAACTACATGCAACCTCACTATCTCACTGATATATAGCTCAGCCAACCTCTCAATTGAATAATCCATTCGAACTAAAAGAAAATGAGTTGTCTTCATCATCCGATCAACAATAACCTAGATTGCATCATGCTTCTTCTGAGTCAAAGGCAATCTAGTCTCAAAATTCATCATCACTCATTCCTATTTCCACTCTGGCTGAAGCAATTCAGAAGAAACTTGGTGCTCAGCTTTCACTTTTCGGCAAATGAGATATCTGGACACAAACTTTGCTATATTCCTCTTCATACTTGACCAGCAATAATACTATTTCAAATCTTGATACATCTTAGTACTAATAGGGTGCATAGCATAAACTGACTGATGTGATTCCTCTAATATCATCCTCTTCAAACCTGCATCATCAGGAATGCACAATCTATCTTTATACCATAGACTGCCATCATCTTTTACATGAAAATCTCGACTCTCCTCCTTTTGGCAATCTAACACAATCTTTGGATCTTCTCATTTGCCAACTAGACTTCCCTAACCTGATCCAACTACTGCTCTGCTACAGCAGGATCTGTAGTACCAACAAAGTTTGTGGCTCTGAATTTTCTCAGCTTATCATACTTTTGTATCGGCAACTACTGTTGCAGCTACTAAACTGGAGCCTACCTCAACAGCTCTGCCATATGTCGTACCCAGCCCGGCAGAATCTCCTCAGCTGCTGGTCAACCAGGCACAAAAGCAGACGCCTCACCAGCAAACTCAACACCATCTCCAACTCTATCCTCATCAAGAGCTACACTTTCTGCACTACTCTCTGTAGACTGATGCGTCTAAGATGCCATAACCACCTATTTTTGCAATTACAGCAGAAATTGCCACATTAAAAAATTAGAAAATGTCATTGCCAAAGCATGTATCACAATTGAAGTCCACATTTAAAATCTTCATTTTCTCTCTCTAACATCCCACCTAGGTCGAGAACCTCAAACCTAGGCTCTGATATCAAAATAAATATATACACCCTTACACCCTATATATGTATAATACACTCACACTCAGTATGTGTATAATACGCATATATGGTTTAAGAATGTCACAATCTGATTTAACAAAATTTTTCACCTTTCATTTATTCTTCATTCCTTAAAACATTTATACATATATATGCATATTTATATATATATATCAAAATACATGATACCTCACAGTACTTCATTTTTAAAAAAACATCCTTTATTTTACAATATGTATACATACCCTCAAAAACATAATATTAAAATGTACTATAATATAAAATTTATACATGCTGGCAAAGTGGCTCTGTTCTTGATGTAGCAACATGCTTCAGTCTTAACCAACACAAGCTTAGACCCAATCTGGTCTAGTAGAACTCTTCAGCTCTACCGAATCACCTCTGTCACCTGCGAGATGAGTTATATTTGCGCTAATCCATAGGCCTAGTGGTACAAACTTTAATAATAACAAAACTCAAAAACAATGCCAATGCAAAATGTTCATATGCTATATGTTTGTGTGAATTATTAAGTAGTGAAAGCATATATCCAAAAGTGATCTTAAGAAAACTAAGAACGAAGGAAAAACCACCTTCTAAAGCACCCAATTGCTTAGCAAAGCACGAACACTTATAACGGAAGGATTTAGGAAGCTCGAATTAGAAGAACGCCACAATCAAAATTTATAAGTAAATCTAATTCTTGATGTAATCAGAAGAAAAAGAGAATCCACTCTTGTTCTATGATGACCGAAATTTTCAATAAGAAAATTGAGAATATAATTTGTCAAAAAAAAAGTGTGCTTACAAGAAAATAAGGCCCTATTTATACTAAAAGGCCAATAAAATCCGAATCCCTAATTCTAATGGGAAAAGGAAAGCTACAAAGTCAAAATCCTAACCCACTAAGTGATAGAGATGTCACAAGGCTACATGCAACATTTTGTTGAAGAGGAGCTGAAGGTGCACGATATGACTGATCAAGGATGCAAATTGGAGCATATTTGGCTCAAGTCACTAGTGGGCCTTAATACATATTAAAATAACAAGTTCAGCTAATTATTTAACTATAAATAAGCCCAACTAGTTAAATATCGTGATCAGTCATATCGTGCACCTTCAGCTCCTCTTCAACAAAATGTTGCATGTAGCCTTGTGACGTCTCTATCACTAAGGAAAATAGAAAGTATGGAAACAAACTAATATTCTGAAATAACTAAATAGGGGACCACACATCCCATGTGCCAAAAAGATGCCAAAATTTGGCCAAACTAAATCCCTTCAAAATAAGAACACGCCCCACACTATTTGGGCTGTCCATGGGCCTTAACTTACTTCCCAAGGCTGTATATGAACCCCCATGGACCTTTCTTGCACGTTGGTTAGCTAACCTTTAGCTTCCATATTCACACTAAGCATCATAATCAGCTTTGGTATGCCTTCTTCAAGCTCTATTGTGCACTTTTCCATTGCCATTTCAGTCACTTCCTTTGAATTTGATCTTGAATATGCAATCCCATAGCTGCTCCAAACTTCTTAGCTCTGCTCCTAGTCAATGGCCCATTTGGAAGCACCAATGGATCCTTGTCTCGTGGCTGGTTCATATCACCCCATCCCTTTAACTAGCCATATTTTAACCGATGAGGAAATTCGCCAATTGACCAGTGTTAGGACCCTAGAGGATCTTACAAAATAAATTACGTGCCTATTCGAGAATATTGGATGAAATATATTCGACCCGTGCAAAATGAGATAGCTGAACAATATACTTATGTGTTCCTGTTATATCTATTAGGGATGACCATATAGGGCAGCATTGAGTCTGCCATCCATTTATTGGTGCTACGTGCTCTTTCTGATTTGGATCGCATGCCAACTTTTGCATGGGTAAAAGCTAATCTCGCATGCCTTTATCACGGTTTTGATGCAATTTGCAGGAATAAAAGATCCTTTACATGTTTTATGGCTGTTACCGAGGTATCAATTTTTCTTGTAACTATTGGTCCAAATAATGCAGATGTGTGGATTTTGACCTTTCTTTTCATGTACAAGTATGGGCATATGAGAACAATCTGGTGAGAGCTCCTACTATTACTAGGCCATGAGTCGGATATCCACGACTAAGCTTTTGGCTGTCGAGCCATAGAGAAGTGCCTGGGAGCCACCATGTACACACTCACCACTATCACCTGAGTCACCTAACCTGGGACCAAGTAAGAAAAGTGTTAATATAAATATCAAAACTTATGAATAAAACATGATGCAAGAAAGGATCCCTTGAAGCTAGCAAGTGGACCAATCACTAGGAGCAAGGCAAAGAGATATCAAGCTAGTATGGCTTTTCATATTCAAGAAGAGATTTCCAAAGAGCTTCAAGAATTATCATTCAAGAAGATGGAGATAGAGCTTGAAGAAGGCACACCAAAGCTGATTATGATGCTTAGTGTGGAAGCTAAAGGCTAGCTAAAGAAAGGTCCAACGTGCAAGAAAGGTCCATGGGGGTTCATATAAAGCATTGGGAAGTAATTTAAGGCCCATGGACAGCCCAAATAGTGTGGGGAGTTTCTTATGTTGAAGGGATTAGTTTGGTTGTTTCCATACTTTATATTTTCCTTATTGGATTAGGATTTTGTTTCCATACTTTATATTTTCCTTAGTGGATTAGGATTTTGTTTCCATACTTTATATTTTCCTTAGTGGATTAGGATTTTATTTCCATACTTTATGTTTTCCTTATGCAATTAGGAATGTTTTAGTTTTCCATAAGCAATTAGGAATGTTTTAGTTTTCCATATGCAATTAGGAATTTTGTAACCCTTATTTAAGGGCACTATTAAGCCGAATTTCAGACGACAACAATTAATAAAAAATTTTGAATTCTTCTCCAAGTTCTTCTTGTGAATTTTCGTGTGAGAGAGATTAGAGTGGATTCTTTAATTCTTTCTTTGCATCAAGAATTAGGTTTACTTATCAACAAGAGTTGTGGCATTTTCCTTCTTCTTACCAACGAAATCCTTCAATCATAGTGAGTTCGCGTCTCTTTATAGGCGTTGGGTTCCTTAGGAGGTCATTATCAAGTTTCAAGGAGTTCTCTACCATTGTTATACGTTGGGTTTGCTGCCATCGTTGCTAAGGGTCCACGTCATTTGGTATCAGAGCCTTGCTATAAGGTAATTTTTATCTACTTTGTCTTTCTAGGGTTTGTTAAGATTATTCAAAGAGTAATTCGAAACCTAGGAAAAGGATTTTGATTGAAATTCGAAACCTAGGCCTTGCATCTGAATTGGATTCGAAACAAAGATTAGGGTTCTTGAAAGAAAGCAAAAGCTAGAGTTTTTGTTCAAGTTTGATTTCGATTTGATTTTGAGTGAATCTGGGGTTGAGAATTAAGTCCATATTTTGAAAAGTTCTTGGGAGTAAATTAAGTCCCAAATCAAGGAGATAGTGAGAGGAAGAAAAAAGAGAGAGTACAAAACCACCTCAACAAAAATTGTTTGATATTCTTGCTATTTGGGTGCTAAGGATCAGATCTAGGTGGGTCAGAAGTAATAAAATTTTTGGGCGAAAAATTTCACCTTTTGAGAGGCTTTTGGAATTCGAAAATCAAACCTTAATATTCATGTTATTTGAGTGTTATAGGTGGGAATTAGAGTCTAGAAGCTAGCGTTTTGGGTAGAATTGATTAGGTCCATAAAGCAGCTTGCCAAGTGTGGGTTGTTTTTGATTCATTATATCCAAATTTGTCTTGTTTATTATCTTCATTGTTTCTGATTTCTTTATCTAGCTTTTAATTCCATTACATTGCTAAGTATCATTTGCTTGTGTCGATACTTGGTTTTATATCGTGTAGTGCAAATTACCTTGCATTGCCTCCGGATACTTGTCTTGTTTTCTATCTAGTTCTAGGATTTAGGTTCTAGTTTCTTGAACGACTTGACAATTGTTAGTTGGTGAGCTTGGTTCTGAAGTGCAATCAAGGAAGACAAGAAAAGTGAGGTAATTCTAAACACTTGAGTGAATTTCGATTATTACTAATCTTGTTTCTTTGGGTTTGTTTGTTTGTTAACATGGCTGGAAGAGGAGAAGAGACTAGCAAAGAAGGAGCTATGGCCGAAAGCTTGGCTAGGCTTAATGAGACTTTGGCAGCAATGCTTGGTCGAGTGGAGATGATGGATACTAGATTGCAAGAGAATGCAGCACGGCAAGCACAACAAATGCAACAAGTGCAACAAATTCAGCAAGTGCAACAAGGGCAACCAGCTGCACATCCAAATCCCATAATGCAAGCTAGAAGAGTGCTTAGGAGAGAAGGGCACGGAAATCTTGAAGCCCTATAAGCAGCCGAAAGGGTAGAAGATGAAGATGAAGGTGGAAATCAACCTACCACTGATGGTGACCTTACTTCCATCAAGATGAAGATTCCTTCCTTTGAAGGGAAGAACAATGCAAAAGAGTTCATAGAATGGGAGAGGAAAGTTGAGCAGATTTTCGAATGCCATAACTACACCGAAGAGAAGAAATCAGTTTTGGTAGCCGTAGAGTTCAAGGGGTATGCTACCTTTTGGTGGGATCAATTGAAAGCTAATAGAAGAGGGAAATGTATGAGGCCTATTCTTGAATGGTCAACCTTGAAAGAACTAATGAGGAGCCGATTTGTACCATCTCACTACATTCGGGATTTGTACAATCGACTAGCAAGACTAGTTCAAGGTGGAAGAAGTGTGGAAGAGTACCACAAAGAGATGGAGATGATCATGGCTAGGGCAAATATTGATGAAGATGAAGACAAGAAGATGTCGCAATTTCTTGGGGGATTGAATTTGAACATAGCCAATGAATTGGAGATGTATGAATTCAACACAATGGAAGAGTTAGTTCAAAAGGCCATGAAGATAGAGAGAAGATTGAAGAATAAATCTATTTCGAAAACTGGCTACTCTAAAGCTAGTGGAAATTTTTCAAACTTCAAGGGTTCAAGTTCGAGTGGAGGTTCCTACAAAGGGGATTACAAGGGTTCTTTCCAAAAAAATTTTTCCTACAATCCTAATTTCAAGAAGCCGAATGATGGGGATGCAAAAAAACAGCCAAGGAAACACCTTCTAGACCTACTCCATGTAGGGAAATTAAATGCTACAAGTGTTTGGGAAGTGGACACATTGCTTCTCAATGTGCGAATAAGAGGGTGATGATTGCTACCCATGAAGGAAAAATTGAATCAGAATCTGAACATGAAGAAGAAGAGGAGGCCGAATGTGGTGATAGGGCCGAATATTATGAAGAGGCTTGGGAGAATCAAGTCTTGAATGTTGAAATGGAGAGATGCTTGTTACTAGAAGAGCCTTGAATATTCAAGTCAAGGAAGAAGGCTTGGATCAAAGGGAGAATCTTTTCCACTCTAGGTGTTTGGTGAATGGTAAGGTTTGTACACTTATCATTGATGGTGGAAGTTGTACCAATGCTGCTAGTACCACAATGATGGATAAATTGGGGTTAGCTTGTTTTAAACATCCCAATCCTTACAAGTTGCAATGGTTTAATGACGCTGGGGAAGTAAAAGTGTTGAAGCAAGTCAAGGTACCATTCTCTATTGGGTGGTATAAAGATGAGGTTTTGTGTGATGTAGTGCCAATGCAAGCTGGACATTTGCTATTAGGAAGACCATGGCAGCATGATAGAAGGGCACAACATGATGGCTTTTCTAATAAGTATACCTTTACTTATGACGGAAAGAAGGTTGTTCTAGCACCATTATCACCTCAAGAGGTGTATGAAGATCAGAAGAGGATGCTAGAGAGGGAGAAAGAAGTTTCGGCCAACATGAACCAAGGGGTGATACGGAACCTCCAAGAATAAGCCTGAGAACCCCTCGATTTCGAACCCCCACAGCATTAACTTGAAAACCCCTAGTCGAATTCAGTACAACCTCCAAGGATTAGGTTAGATTTCAGATTACCTTGAATTGATCACAGTCCTAAGATTTCGAAACAAACTAGTTCCTAAACCCCATAATCGAAACACTCCACAAGAAAGTTGATCAAACTACTTGAATGTTTCTAAGCATGCATTCTACTCAAGAACACAAAGATAAAAGCAAATTCGACTTTTAGGTTAATAATTTGTCAAAACTAAAAACTCATGTCTTACAACCCTAAATGAGATATAAATAGCTAAACCCTATTAGGGTTATTAAGTAGCGTTTGGCTTTCTAATCAAATTTTAAGAAATAATAAAGTAAACAACGTTCTAATTTAATACAAAACAAACAGGGCCCTTACTTTTTAAA
This sequence comes from Garcia nutans, assembly GCA_947685225.1. Classification (NCBI taxonomy): domain Eukaryota; kingdom Viridiplantae; phylum Streptophyta; class Magnoliopsida; order Malpighiales; family Euphorbiaceae; genus Garcia; species Garcia nutans. Next base: position 48,627,893 of record CANTUV010000059.1, read on the forward strand.
TAAGCATAACTAGTGGGCTTTAATACATATTAATTACAAGCCTCATTCGTGAATTACAACTTGTAGCAAGTTGTAATTGACTTCCTTTGGTCTTGTCTCCAAGCTTGTAATTCCTTGCAAACCATAGTTAGCCAAATTCACCAAATCTTGCAAATGGCAAATTAGTGCTTGCTGAATCTTTTTAGCTCGCGATCTAGTTATAGGACCTTGTGGCAAAATAATTGGATTGTTGATCTCCTCAACTTGTTCCCCATGTCCTAACTCTTGCTCATCCTTACGGTGTGCTGGTTGTTCCACAACATTTCCCCTCTCCTCAAAAGGATTCGTCCTCGAATCAAAAGCATCACCTACATCAAAAGGACTTAAATCAGCAACATTAAACAAAGCACTTACATTATACTCACCTGGCAAATCCACTTTATATGCATTGTCATTAATCCTTTCAAGTATCTAAAAAGGACCATCTCCTCGTGGGTTTAACTTGGACTTTCTTTGGTGTGGAAACCGTTCTTTGCGAAAATGAACCCAAACCCAATCACCAGGCTGAAAAATCATTGGCTTCCTTCCTTTATTCACTCGAGAAGCTACTTTAGCATTTTGCCTTTCAATCCTTTTCTTAACCTGTTTATGTAACTGCTTCACAAAATCTGCCTTTGAGCTAGCATCAACACTCACAAAATCATTAGATGGCAATGGCAAAATATCCAAAGGAGTAAGCGGATTAAAACCATAAACAATTTCAAATGGAGAACAATTAGTAGTGCTATGAACAGCCCTATTATAAGTAAACTCCACAAATGGTAAACAATCCTCCCACATCCTAATATTCTTTTCTATCACTGCCCTAAGCAAAGTAATCAATGTTCGATTCACAACCTCAGTTTGACCATCGGTTTGAGGATGGCAAGTAGTAGAAAACAACAACTTAGTCCCAAATTTTCCCCATAAAACACGCCAGAAATGACTCAAAAACTTAACATCTCTATCACTAACAATGCTTTTGGGTATGCCATGCAAACGAACAACCTCTTTAAAGAACAAATCAGCAATCAATTTAGCATCATCAGTTTTATGATATGGTATAAAATGAGCCATTTTACTAAATCTATCAACCACAACAAATATACTATCATGACCTCTCCTAGTTTTAGGTAATCCAAGCACAAAATCCATAGACAAATCAGTCCAAGGTCCGTTAGGAACAGGTAATGGCGTGTACAAACCATGCGGTTTCATCCTAGACTTAGCTTCTCTACATGTTATGCAATGCTCACAAACTTTATGCACATCATGTTTCATACTAGGCCAATAAAAATGTTCTATCAACACATCATAGGTCTTACTTACCCCAAAATGACCCATCAAACCTCCTCCATGTGCTTCCTTAACTAACAACTCTCTCATGGAACACTTAGGAATACACAATCTATTTCTCTTAAACAAGAAACCATCAAACAAATGAAAGTCTTTTGAAACAGCCACATCTCCACACGAATTATATATGTCACCAAAATCCACATCACTAACATATAATTCCTTAATATGCTCAAAACCCAATAATCTAGCAGTAAGAGAATTAAGTAAAACATACCTTCGCGACAACTCATCAGCCACTACATTCTCTTTACCTCGCTTGTATTTAATCACATATGGAAATTCCACCCATTTGGCATGTCTACGATTCAGCTTATCTTGACCTTTCAAATGCTTTAAACTTTCATGATCAGTATGTATCACAAACTCTTTTGACCACAAATAATGCTGCCATGTATGCAAAGCTCGAAACAATGCATATAACTCTTTATCATATGTCGGATACTTCAAAGCCGCTCCACTTAGTTTTTCGCTAAAGTACATCAATGGCCTTTGATCCTGTATCAAAACAGCTCCAATTCCTATGCCACTTGCATCACATTCAATCTCAAAGATCTTATCAAAATTAGGCAAAGCAAGCAAGGGTGCATTACACAATTTATCCTTAAGTTCATTAAATGCATGTTCTTGTGCATCTCCCCAAACAAAACCAACATTTTTCTTAACTAACTCATTCAAAGGTGCAGCTATAGTACTGAAATTTCTAATGAATCTCCTATAGAAACCAGCAAGTCCATGAAAACTCCTCACCTCACTAGCATTCTTAGGTTTCGGCCAGTCCCTAATAGCTTTTACCTTTTCCTCATCAACCTCAATACCTTGACTAGACACCACAAAACCAAGAAAATGAACCTTATCCATGCAAAAACTACACTTCTTAAGGTTAGCATACATCTTCTCACGCCTAAGAATGTCTAACACAAGACGCACATTTATGACATGATCATCCAAACACTTAGAGTAAACAAGAATATCATCAAAGTAAACAACAACAAATTTACCCAAGTGCTCACGCAACACATGATTCATCAAACGCATGAATGTGCTAGGTGCATTAGTAAGACCAAATGGCATAACCAACCACTCATACAACCCATATTTAGTCTTAAATGCTGTTTTCCACTCATCACCCGCACTCATTTGAATTTGATAATAACCAGATTTCAAATCAATTTTCGTGAACAAACAAGAACCATGTAACTCATCAAGCATATCATCTAGTCTAGGAATATGGTGACGATACTTTACAGTGATTTTATTGATGGCTCTGCAATCCACGCACATCCTCCACGTCCCATCCTTCTTTGGCACAAGAATAACAGGAACCGAACAAGGACTCAAACTTTCCCTCATGTATCCTTTAGCTAGCAATTCCTCCACTTGCTTTTGTATCTGCTTTGTCTCGAAAGGATTAGCTCGATACGCTGGCCTATTGGGAATGGAAGCCCCTGGAATGAAATCAATTTGATGCTCTATGCCTCTTATTGGCGGCAATTCATCAGGCATTTCTTCGGGAAACAAATCCGCATATTCCTGCAAAAGATCAACAAACACACTAGGCAAAGATTGGTTAAAAACAGTAGTATCTAAATGAGCCTCTTTGCACAGAAGCACAAACATAGGCTGATTGGTGTAAAAAGCATGTTTAACCTCACTTGTACTAGCTAACAAATGCACATTCTTCTCTCCTTCTCTATTTTTCTCAAACTGAATTTGTTTTGATTTTTCTTTTATCTCTTTCTTTTCATTTGCAATCTGATTTTTTTCACTCATTTTTTTGTCACTCTCTCTTTCTTTCTTTTCAAATTCAAGTCTCATTCTTTCCATTTTACATTGATCTTCATACACTTCTTTTGAAGAGAGTGGGGTCAGAATTATCTTTCGTCCATCCTTAGTGAATGAATACCGATTGAGGTATCCATCATGCATAGCTCGCCTATCATACTGCCATGGACGTCCAAGTAAAATCTCTCCAGCATGCATTGGTACCACATCACACAACACCTCATCATGATATTTACCAATGGAAAAAGAAATGTTAGATTGTCGATGTACCTTAACCTCTCCACATTCATTCAGCCACTGAAGTTTGTAAGGTTGGGGGTGAGGTTTTGTAGGCAGCCCCAATCGATCAACCAAGAGTGTACTTACCACATTGGTACAGCTTCCACCATCCACAATCACAATACAAGCCTTGCCTTGAAAGTGACACCTTGTATGGAACAAGTTGTCTCATTGTTCTTCATGGTTTTCCTCCTTCAATTGCATGTTAAGAGCACGCCTAGCAACCAGCAAGTCTCCCTTTATTGGTTCTTCAATGCTCCCATCACTACAACATTCCAAGTCTTGCTTTTCTCCATCTTCACTCTCATCGTCACCTTCTTCTTCATCAGTCACTATCTCACCATTTCTTACGGTTATAACTCTCTTGTTTGGACATTCTTTGCTGATATGTCCCACACCTTGGCACTTCCAACACTTAATATCTTGATTTTGCAGCTTAGGCTCTTCAACTTTGGATTTGTCTTTAGAACTTGTTTCGGCCTTTGCTTTCCCACTATCTTGACCAGCCTTGTTTCTTTCCTTGTAATCATGTCTTCCTTCCCCATTCCAAGGAGAAATAGAATTAGAAACAGGTTTTGAATGATACCTTGATAGTCGTCTTCCTTGGAGTTGTTTTTCCACCTTGACGGCAATATGCACCATCTCTTCTAACTCCATATAAGGCTGCAAATCAACCTGATCAGCAACGTCCGAATTCAAACAAGCCAAGAAACGTGCCATAGTAGTCTCCATGTCTTCATCTATATTAGCTCTAGTCATTAACATTTCCATTTCTTTGTAGTAGTCATCAACACTTTTACTACCTTGTTTAAGAACCTGAAGTCTTTGTATAATTTCCCTATGGAAATGTCTAGGCACAAACCTATTCCTCATGACCGATTTAAGATCAGCCCAAGTCTCAATTGGATACTCCAAATTTCTTCTTCTACTAGTCACTAACTGATCCCACCAAGCTATAGCATAATCTGTAAATTGAGTAACAATAAGCTTGACCTTCTTTTCGTCAGTACATCGATGGCATTCAAATATGAGATCAACCAGCTTTTCCCATTGCAAATAAGCTTCTGGATCTGATTTACCACGAAAGTTAGGAATTTTCAGCTTGATGCTTCCCAAGCTCCTATCAACGACTTCATCATCACCATTATTTCTACCATAGAAAGCATTATTATTCATCCGTCCTCTACCTCGACAAGTACCACGGCCTCCTCTACCTCCACCTCTATGTAGAGCTCCTCCAACCAGACTTGCATTATCATCCTCAAGCTCATTTTCATCTTCCAAATGTTCAGGTTGTTGTATTTGATTTCTGCCACCTCTTTGCCTCTCATTGCGCTCCGGTGTGGCTCTTTCAACATTTTGCAACCTCAAATCCATGCGCTCCAATGTTTCTATTATGTTCTCCATAACACGGTATAAACGTGTAAATTCAGCTTGCTGCGCCATATGCAATCGAGCTGGATCAATTTGAACACCCCTGTCACTGTCATCTTGGCCAGACATTTTTCCTGCAATAAAAAGGTTAGAACAAAACAAATAAAAAGGCCTCAAAACACTCCCTCACGTGTTTACACTCAATAGATGGGGTTGGTCACTCGTGTTCCACTCAATATAATGTATTCACTCACGGCTTAGCTCACACCTCTCAAGCTAATTTCTTTTATGTTCTTAGGTGAATCACACTTTATGAAACAAATCAAATAGCCTTCTGTGTGTAGTATCCCAAGTCTGAAATTACGAATAAAACACTAATGCAATTCGAATCAAAACAGCCCCTCAATGGTGAAAATTTTGTGACCAAAAATTATATTGATCCTAACCTATCCAGATTCGACCCTTATCACCTAAATAACAAGGAGAATGAAAAAATTTTGTTGAAGTGGTTTTATATGCTTTTTTTTTTTGCTCCCTCTCACTATCTCTCTTGATGGGGGAACCTTAGTTCACACCACACAAAACTTTTACCCAATTAGGTAACAAGAACAAGATCGAATTTAGAGCACTTTGTTTGAAACTCGAAATTGAATCAGAATGAATAATCAAGAACAAGATTCGAATTTAGCACTCTTTGTTGAATTTCGAATGCAAATTAGAATGATGAACAAGACCAAAATTCGAATTTAAAACACCTTTTCTTGAATTTTGAATTTTAGGTTTTATAATATTTTTTTTTTGAATTTTCGAATTTGAAAGAAAATGAAAACGAAAATGATTCAAGGAACAAACAACTTAGACGATCAAGAAACAAAGAAAACGACTCAAGAATCAAGAACAAAGAAACAGAACGAAAATAATAAGAAAGAAACGAAAATGAAAATAACCCACAAAGAAAACAATTCAAAGGAACAAGGAAACAAGAGAACGAATTCAACAATTCAAGATCAAAGTAACGAAAATGAAAATAACAAGAGAAGAAACAAAATAAACAAAGAATTCGAAATTGATAGGGATAAAACCTGATCTAGAGCGTTGGCTCTGATACCAAATGATACGGAACCTCCAAGAATAAGCCTGAGAACCCCTTGATTTTGAACCCCCACAGCATTAACTTGAAAACCCCTAGTCGAATTCGGCACAACCTCCAAGGATTAGGTTAGATTTCAGATTACCTTGAATTGATCACAGTCCTAAGATTTTGAAACAAACTAGTTCCTAAACCCCCAGAATCGAAACACTCCACAAAAAAGTTGATCAAACTACTTGAATGTTTCTAAGCATGCATTCTACTCAAGAACACAAAGATAAAACCACATTCGGCTTTTAGGTTAATAATTTGTCAAAACTAAAAACTCATGTCTTACAACCCTAAATGAGATATAAATAGCTAAACCCTAATTAGGGTTATTAAGTAGCGTTTGGCTTTTTAATCAAATTTTAAGAAATAATAAAGTGAACAACGTTCTAATTTAATACAAAACAAACAGGGCCCTTACTTTTTAAATAAGCATAACTAGTGGGCCTTAATACATATTAATTACAAGCCTCATTCATGAATTACAACTTGTAGCGAGTTGTAATTGACTTCCTTTGGTCTTGTCTCCAAGCTTGTAATTCCTTGCAAACCATAGTTAGCCAAATTCACCAAATCTTGCAAATGGCAAATTAGTGCTTGCTGAATCTTTTTGGCTCGCGATCTAGTTATAGGACCTTGTGGCAAAATAATTGGATTGATGATCTCCTCAACTTGTTCCCCACGTCCTAACTCTTGCTCATCCTTGCGGTGTGCTGGTTGTTCCACAACAAGGGGGTTCAAATTCGGCCAATGATGTTTCTTCAACACCCAAGGGTAATTCTAAGGGTAGGGAGAGAGAAAATAATAAAGTGAGTGAGTGCAGAAAGGGAAAAGAGGCTGAGAGTCAAAAGAAAGTAAGCAAACAAATAAATGACCCATTGGTGAGAGAAAATAAGCAAGGAGAAAAAGCAAAACTGATGCAAGAAAGGATCCCTTGAAGCTAGCAAGTGGACCAATCACTAGGAGCAAGGCAAAGAGATATCAAGCTAGTATGGCTTTGCATATTCAAGAAGAGATTTCCAAAGAGCTTCAAGAGTTATCATTCAAGAAGATGGAGATAGAGCTTGAAGAAGGCACACCAAAGCTGATTATGATGCTTAGTGTGGAAGCTAAAGGCTAGCTAAAGAAAGGTCCAACGTGCAAGAAAGGTCCATGGGGGTTCATATAAAGCCTTGGGAAGTAATTTAAGTCCCATGGATAGCCCAAATAGTGTGGGGCGTTTTTTATGTTGAAGGGATTAGTTTGGTTGTTTTCATACTTTATATTTTCCTTAGTGGATTAGGATTTTATTTCCATACTTAATGTTTTCCATATGCAATTAGGAATTTTGTAACCAAGGGCACTATTAGGCCAAATTTCATATACAACATTTAATAAAAATTTTCGAATTCTTCTACAAGTTCTTCTTGTGAATTTTCGTGTGAGAGAGATTAGAGTGGATTCTTTAATTCTTTCTTTGCATCAAGAATTAGGTTTACTTATCAACAAGAGTTGTGGCGTTTTCCTTCTTCTTACCAACTAAATCCTTCAATCATAGTGAGTTCGCGTCTCTTTATAGGCGTTGGGTTCCTTAGGAGGTGATTATCAAGTTTCAAGGAGTTCTCTACCATTGTTATACGTTGGGTTTGCTGCCATCGTTGCTAAGGCTCCGCGTCATTTGGTATCAGAGCATTGCTACAAGGTAATTTTTATCTACTTTGTCTTTCTTGGGTTTGTTAATTTAGGTCTTTTAAATTTCTGCGATTTAGGGTTCTTAGAGAGTCTAGTCTTTAATTTTCGAAAAAGAGTCATATATCAAAATTCAAAAAGTCTAAAGATTGTTCAAAGAGTAATTCGAAACCTAGCAAAAGGAGTCTGATTGAATTTTGAAACCTAAACCTTGCATCTGAATTGGATTCGAAACCAAGATTAGGGTTCTTGAAAGAAAGCAAAAGCTAGAGTTTTTGTTCAAATTTGATTTCGATTTGATTTTGAGTGATCTGGGGTTGCGAATTAAGTCCAGATTTTGAAAAGCTCTTGGGAGTAAATTACGTCCCGAATCAAGGGGATAGTGAGAGGAAGCAAAAAAAAAAAGAGTACAAAATCACCTCAACAAAAATTGTTTGATATTCTTGCTATTTGGATGCTAAGGTGGGTGAGAAGTAATAAAATTTTTTTGGTGAAAAATTTCACCTTTTAAGGGGCTTTTGGAATTCGAAAATCAGACCTTAATATTCATGTTATTTGAGTGTTATAGGTGGGAATTAGAGTCTAGAAGCTAGCGTTTTGGGTAGAATTGATTAGGTCCATAAAGCAGCTTGCCAAGTGTGGGTTGTTTTTGATTCATTATATCCAAATTTGTCTTGTTTATTGGCTTCATTGTTTCTGATTTCTTTATCTAACTTTCAATTCCATTACATTACTAAGTATCATTTGCTTGTTTCGATACTTGGTTTTATATCGTGTAGTGCAAATTACCTTGCATTGCCTCCGGATACTTGTCTTGCTTTCTATCTAGTTCTAGGATTTAGGTTCTAGTTTCTTGAACGACTTGACAATTGTTGGTTGGTGAGCTTGGTTCTGAAGTGCAATCAAGGAAGACGAGAAAAGTGAGGTAATTCTAAACACTTGAGTGAATTTCGATTATTACTAATCTTGTTTCTTTGAGTTTGTTTGTTTGTTAACATGGCTGGAAAAGGAGAAGAGACTAGCAAAGAAGGAGCTATGGCCGAAAGCTTGGCTAGGCTTAATGAGACTTTGGCAGCAATGCTTGGTCGAATGGAGATGATGGATACTAGATTGCAAGAGAATGCAGCACGGCAAGCACAACAAATGCAACAAGGGCAGCCAGCCGCACATCCAAAACCCATAATGCGAGCTAGAAGAGTGCTTAGGAGAGAAGGGCAAGGAAATCTTGAAGCCCTAGAAGCAGCTGAAAGGGTAGAAGATGAAGATGAAGGTGGAAATCAACCTACCACTGATGGTGACCTTACTTCCATCAAGATGAAGATTCCTTCCTTTGAAGGGAAGAACAATGCAGAAGAGTTCATAGAATGGGAGAGGAAAGTTGAGCAGATTTTTGAATGCCATAACTACACCGAAGAGAAGAAATCAGTTTTGGCAGCCGTAGAGTTCAAAGGGTATGCTACCTTTTGGTGGGATCAATTGAAAGCTAATAGAAGAGGGAAAGGTATGAGGCCTATTCCTGAATGGTCAACCTTGAAAGACTAATGAGGAGCCGATTTGTACCATCTCACTACATTCGGGATTTGTACAATCGACTAGCAAGACTAGTTCAAGGTGGAAGAAGTGTGGAAGAGTACCACAAAGAGATGGATATGATCATGGCTAGGGCAAATATTGATGAAGATGAAGACAAGAAGATGTCACGATTTCTTGGGGGATTGAATTTGAACATAGCCAATGAATTGGAGATGTATGAATTCAACACAATGGAAGAGTTAGTTCAAAAGGCCATGAAGATAGAGAGAAGATTGAAGAATAAAGCTATTTCGAAAACTGGCTACTCTAATGCTAGTGGAAAATTTTCAAACTTCAAGGGTTCAAGTTCGAGTGGAGGTTCCTACAAAGGGGATTACAAGGGTTCTTTCCAAAAGAATTCTTCCTACAATCCTAATTTCAAGAAGCCGAATGATGGGGATGCAAAAACAGCCAAGGAAACACCTTCTAGACCTACTTCAAGTAGGGAAATTAAATGCTACAAGTGTTTGGGAAGTGGACACATTGCTTCTCAATGTCCGAATAAGAGGGTGATGATTGCAACCCATGAAGGGAAAATTGAATCAAAATCTGAACATGAAGAAGAAGAGGAGGCCGAATGTGGTGATAGGGCAAAATATGATGAAGAGGCTTGGGAGAATCAAGTCTTGAATGCTAAACATGGAGAGATGCTTGTTACTAGAAGAGCCTTGAATATTCAAGTCAAGGAAGAAGGCTTGGATCAAAGGGAGAATCTTTTCCACTCTAGGTGTTTGGTGAATGGTAAGGTTTGTACACTTATCATTGATGGTGGAAGTTGTACCAATGCTGCTAGTACTACAATGATGGATAAATTGGGGTTAACTTGTTTTAAACATCCCAATCCTTACAAGTTGCAATGGTTCAATGATGCTGGGAAAGTAAAAGTGTTGAAACAAGTCAAGGTACCATTCTCCATTGGGTGGTATAAAGATGAGGTTTTGTGTGATGTAGTGCCAATGCAAGCTGGACATTTGCTATTAGGAAGACCATGGCAGCATGATAGAAGGGCACAACATGATGGCTTTTCTAATAAGTATACCTTTACTTATGAGGGAAAGAAGGTTGTTATAGCACCATTATCACCTCAAGAGGTGTATGAAGATCAGAAGAGGATGCTAGAGAGGGAGAAAGAAGTTTTGGCCAACATGAACCAAGGGGGTTCAAATTCGGCCAATGATGTTTCTTCAACACCCAAGGGTAATTCTAAGGGTAGGGAGAGAGAAAATAATAAAGTGAGTGCAGAAAGGGAAAAGAGGCCGAAAGTCAAAAAAAAGTAAGCAAACAAATAAATGGCCCATTGATGAGAGAAAATAAGCAAGGGGAAAAAGCAAAACATACTTTTTATGCAAGAGCAAGAGAGATAGATGTAGGGCAGCCTGTACTCATTATTATGTATAAAGAATTATTACTTGCTGACAGTGAAGAATCTCTTGATTCTTTACCTTCTAGTTTTATGTCTTTATTGCAGGATTTTAAGGATGTGTTTCCTAAAGACCTTCCTAGTGGTTTGCCGCCATTAAGAGGGATTGAACATCAAATTGATTTCATACCCGGTTCTACAATTCCAAACCGGCCAACATATAGGAGCAATCCTATGGAGACAAAAGAGATGCATGAGAAAGCAAGGGCGAATATTGAGAAAAGGAACAAGAGATATGCTGATTCTGCAAATAGAGGGAGACGTGAGATTAAGTTTCAAGTAGGAAATTGGGTTTGGGTGCATTTTCGAAAAAAACGGTTTCCTAACCAAAGGAAGAACAAGTTGCAAGCAAAGGGAGATGGCCCATTCCAAGTGCTGGAGAAGATTAATGACAATGCCTACAAGATCGACTTACCAGGTATGTATAATGTTAGTGCTACTTTCAATGTAAGTGATCTTTCTCCTTTTGATGATGCAGATTTGAGGACAAATCTTTTTGAAGAGGGGGAGAATGATGCAAGAAAGGATCCCTTGAAGCTAGCAAGTGGACCAATCACTAGGAGCAAGGCAAAGAGATATCAAGCTAGTATGGCTTTGCATATTCAAGAAGAGATTTCCAAAGAGCTTCAAGAATTATCATTTAAGAAAATGGAGATAGAGCTTGAAGAAGGCATACCAAAGCTGATTATGATGCTTAGTGTGGAAGCTAAAGGCTAGCTAAAGAAAGGTCCAACGTGCAAGAAAGGTCCATAGGGGTTCATATAAAGCCTTGGGAAGTAATTTAAGGCCCATGAACAGCCCAGATAGTGTGGGGCGTTTCTTATGTTGAAGGGATTAGTTTGGTTGTTTCCATACTTTATATTTTCCTTAGTGGATTAGGATTTTATTTCCATACTTAATGTTTTCCATATGCAATTAGGAATTTTGTAACCCTTATTTAAGGGCACTATTAGGCCGAATTTCATATACAACATTTAATAAAAATTTTCGAATTCTTCTTCAAGTTCTTCTTGTGAATTTTCATGTGAGAGAGATTAGAGTGGATTCTTTAATTCTTTCTTTGCATCAAGAATTAGGTTTACTTATCAACAAGAGTTGTGGCATTTTCCTTCTTCTTACCAACTAAATCCTTCAATCATAGTGAGTTCGCGTCTCTTTATAGGCGTTGGGTTCCTTAGGAGGTGATTATTAAGTTTCAAGGAGTTCTCTACCATTGTTATACGTTGGGTTTGCTGCCATCGTTGCTAAGGGTCCGCGTCAAAAACGTACTTTTTATGCAAGAGCAAGAGAGATAGATGTAGGGCAGCCTATACTCATTATTATGTATAAAGAATTGTTACTTGCTGACAGTGAAGAATCTCTTGATTCTTTAACTTCTAGTTTTGTGTCTTTGTTGCAGGATTTTAAGGATGTGTTTCCTGATTACCTTCCTAGTGGTTTGCCGCCATTAAGAGGGATTGAATATCAAATTGATTTCATACCCGGTTCTACAATTCCAAACCGGCCAGCATATAGGAGCAATCCTATGGAGACAAAAGAGATGCAAAGACAAGTTGAAGAGATTTTGGAGAAAGGCTTGGTTCACGAGAGCCTAAGTCCTTGTGCCGTTCCAGTCTTATTAGTACCCAAGAAAGATGGTTCTTGGAGGATGTGTGTTGATTGTAGGGCTGTGAACAAGATTACAGTGAAGTATAGACATCCCATTCCTAGACTTGATGACATGTTGGACGAATTGCATGGGGCGAAATATTTCACAAAGATTGATCTTATGAGTGGTTATCATCAAATTCGCATGAAGCCTGGAGATGAATGGAAGACTGCCTTCAAAATGAAATATGGTTTGTATGAATGGTTAGTTATGCCTTTTGTTTTATCTAATGCACCTAGTACTTTCATGAGATTAATGAACCATGTTTTGAGAGCTTATTTAGGTAAGTTTGTAGTAGTTTACTTTGATGATATTCTGATTTATAGCAAAACTGAGGAAGAACATGTTAAACATGCTAGGAAAGTGCTTGAAATCCTTAGGGAGCAAAACCTTTATGTTAAGCTTAAGAAGTGTTCTTTTTGTCTAGATAGGTTTGTTTTTCTTAGTTTTGTTGTAAGTATGCAGGGAATTGAAGTTGATCAAGAGAAGGTGAAAGCTATCCAAGAGTGGCCGAATCCTTCAAGTGTGACAGAAGTGAGGAGTTTTCACGGATTGGCAAGCTTCTATAGGAGATTTGTCCCTAATTTCTCTACATTGGCAGCCCCCTTGACTAGCATAATCAAGAAAGAAGTGGGGTTCGTTTGGGGCAAGGAGCAACAATAAGCATTTGATGCTTTGAAAGAGAAGCTTTCTACTACACTCGTTTTAGCTTTACCTAACTTTGATTTTACTTTTGAAATTGAATGTGATGCTTCTGGTGTAGGTATTAGAGCTGTTTTGATGCAAGAGAAGAAGCCCATTGCATACTTTAGTGAAAAGCTTAATGGAGCAAAGCTGAATTATTCAACTTATGACAAGGAGCTATATGCTTTGGTGAGAGCATTGGAAGTATGGGAGCATTATTTGCTGCCCAAGGAATTCGTGATCCATTCAGACCATGAATCATTGCAGCATTTGAGAGGGCAAGGCAAGTTGAATAAAAGACATGCAAAATGGGTTATGACGATTGAGAAGTTTCCTTATGTGATCAAATACAAGCAAGGTAAAGACAATGTAGTGGCAGATGCACTTTCAAGGAGGTACGCTTTACTTAATGTTTTGAGTACTAAATTGCTTGGATTTGAATGTATAAAGGACTTATATGTTGGTGATTCTGATTTCGGCAATGTTTATGATGCTTGTGAGCATGGTGCTTTTAATTCTTTCTATAGACATGATGGGTTTTTGTTTAAGGGTTCGAAATTATGCATGCCTAGATGTTCTATGAGAGATTTGCTAGTATTAGAATCACATTGTGGGGGTTTGATGGGGCATTTTGGAGTTGATAAGACTTTAGACATGCTGAATGAACACTTTTATTGGCCAAATATGAAAAGGGATGTAATTCGGATTTGTAAGGCTTGTTTAGCTTGTAGGCAAGCTAAGTCTAAATCTATGCCTCATGGTTTGTATATGCCATTACCCGTTCCTAGTTCTCCTTGGATGGACATTAGTATGGACTTTGTTTTAGGATTACCAAGGACTCGGAGGGGGAGAGATAGCATATTTGTGGTTGTTGATAGGTTTAGTAAGATGGCACACTTTATCCCATGTCATAAGAGTGATGATGCTAGTTTAGTGGCCGAACTCTTCTTTAGGGAGGTGGTTCGAATTCATGGGATACCAAAATTCATAGTTTTTGATAGAGACACCAAGTTTTTGTCTCACTTTTGGCGTGTACTTTGGGGAAAGTTAGGTACCAAGTTGTTATTTTCCACCACTTGTCATCCTCAAAGGGATGGACAAACAGAAGTAGTAAACAGAACTTTAGATACCATGTTGAGAGCTTTAGTGGGTAAGAATTTGAGTTCTTGGGAAGATTGTTTACCATTTATTGAGTTTGCTTATAATCGTGCTATTCATTCTTCTACAGGATATTCACCTTTTGAGCTTGTTTATGGTTTTAACCCACTAACAGTTTTGGATCTTGTTTCTTTACCTTCTCATGAGCTTGTTAGTTTAGATGGTGAGAAGAAAGTTAAATTGGTGAAAGAACTTAAGAGGGTGACTACAAGTTTTCTGATTGTTGAATGTAATTGACGTGCTTTCAAGTTTGAGAGGTTTTCTTCTTATTCTTGTTGCATGAAGAATTGGTTCTAACTTATCAAGTCTGACTTGTGGCGTTTAAATCAATTCATTTCTTCATCCCAATCACCCAAGTTCTCAATTACAGGTTAGTTGTGGGTTTGGTAGGGAGGATTTATTTTTGAGTTCTAAGATTCTATGCTAGATGTGTATGTGGGGTTCTAGATGTAATATTTGATCCATAGGTTCCACATCATTTGGTCACGAGGCTAGACCTTCCTACATTGTTCTAATTCAGTGATAATTTTCACTGGTTCAATGTCAATTTTCTCAATTTGCACCTTCCTTTCAGCCAGATGTGTCATCTTATCTGGAAGGCTTCGATCTGAGTTACTTGGTCTATCATCCTGCCCCATAATGATATATGCTTGTATGTATGCATGAAAATGCATGATCTTACCCTTTTCCTTGTCTAGCTCATAGCGGATGTTTGAAGAATAGAATAAAAAACTGCAGGAAGAGTTGGCAGCCAGTCGTCAACATGCTGCCCATTTCAAAGGATTATACCATCAGGAGGCACAAAACTTTTAGGATTTTCTATTTCAATGTATGAGGGATCTGCATGCTTCTCCTTCTAGAAGGCCCTGGACTAATGACTATGGTGAACCTCTTACATTTTCAAGTGATGACTATAATAGAACTGACTCCGATGATATGCCTCATCCTCCAACAGGCGATGACTTTTTAAGGCTTTATTTGGTTACGAACCACCTCCATCTTCATAGTGATGTGTCTTGATAGTTATGTAAGATGAATTATATTGTAAAAATAATGCAGTGTTATAAATAAAATTCTCTTTTTTTTGTTTGACTTTTCTAATCATCTTTTTTTTACGTCTGGATTATATTTTTTAAATGTTAATTTGACTTTTGGTTTACACATATACATACACAAATTTTCCTTTTCCATGTTGAATTCAAAGAATGAATTCGATATGGATCAATTTCCCACTTCCCAGTGAACGGCCAAACCTATTTCAACTTGAATTATAATCTTCACCGGACTTGGCATGGAATTTTTTTTAACCTTCAGCAGTCTGTACTTCTACTATATATAATCAACAAATCACTTTCTTTTCTTTCATATCCAAAGCAGTAAGGCTTCCATAAGACCAAGATAACTTCATTTAATTCAAGCTCAGATATTTAAATCATGTCTGTCCTCTTCAATTCTTCCTTATCAAGCTAATAGCAATTTTCACATTTCATGATGACTGAATCTAATTTGAAAAATATCAAGAATTTATTTAAAAGCATTAAAACAAAACAACACACTAGGAACAGGTATCATGGTCTCAACTTAATATCTTGAAGTACTTTCAAAATGTCAAACTAGACCAATCATTCCTACATGCCATGGCTTCTTTTTGGGATGTGAAAACTAGGACTTTCAAGGTAAACGACTTTAAAATATGTCCTATGATTGAAGAATTTGAAGCTATTCTCGGATATCCAAACAATCAACCAATGTCATTGCCCATATTGATTTCCAAAACATAATAAAAGATACAGATGTTATTTCAACTTTCCAGGCTCAAAGTTTTGCAATTGACGAGAGGTGAGAAAATTCTGCTTGGTCCAAATTGACTTTTGCACTTCTCATTTAGCTCCCACCAAAACTTGGGAGTGTATGTTCTGTCTTTGCTTGCTTGGTCAATTTCTGCTTGTTTCTCCTGACGGTAACATAGATCCATGAATACTGGATGTCATGGATTAAATGGAAGGAGGATTATCACCGGTGCCCATGATCTTAGCTGAAACCCTCATTTGATTGGACCATTTCAAGATAGAATCTTCAAGGAGATTGGTTGGAAGTCCACTGGTGCTTCAGGTACTTACCTAAATTGCCCTTATTGATTTTCAATTTAGGCTCCTCTTTTGTTCTTCTTTTTTTATTGGTTCTAATTTTTTGCTAGATCGCCCTTACTGGTTTTCAGAACTAGCAAACCGTCCTAATTTTTGCTTAGGCCGACCTTATGGGTTTTCAACCTAATGAGCCTTTTCCCTTACAGATCTGGCTACAGGAGCGTCTTTGCTTACTCGACACCCCATCCATGGATTTTGCCAGATATCTACTACAACATCTTTCTACTAGGAAACTACTTCATCCTGCTTCTTCATATGCCGACTTGATTGACTGGATCCGCTCACAAGCTGTGATTAACATCCGTTGGTTGGTATCTTGGTGGAAGATCACTCATGTCACAATTTGGACATATCTGATGTATGTTACTCTTGCTGCTCTTTGTTGAGGTACCTGCTATGATCCTCACCATCTAGACTGACAGTATGGAGTCGAGTCTCGAGGTTCTATGTTTATTCCAAATTTAGACATGCCTCGTCTGACTGAAGCCTTCTTGGATTAACTGAAGGAAACCTGGCCTGCACGCTACACTTATCGTCTGCCATAGATTTTACATTTTTCAATTCCTTAGAAGAAATAATGTTAGGATGTACAATAATGAAAATAATAAAAGATATTTCTTTTCCTTGTATAATTTGCCATCACCTTTCGCTATTGTGTTATTTATTTTACCATATTTGGTCAAATACTTGAAACAGTGCACATAGAATAATTTTAATATTAACTCTATTTTATTAAATTGGGAAACAATCAGACATAAAGCCAACATACACAAGATCACTCCTGTCGCCAACCAACCCTTTCAGGTTTGATAATTGACAATTTTCTCTCATTTATCCCTAATTGTTGCCTAGCCCACCCTTTTTGGTTTTGGAACTAGCGAACTACTCTAACTTTTTCCTAGGCCGCCCTTTCAACCTAGCGAGCGCTCTCTTTTTTATACATAAAACCTCTTTAACCTATCAATGTTCACTGGCTCACTAAACTCGTTCTCGTCCATGTCTAATATCTTAACTGCACCCTTGTTCATGACTTGCTTTACTACATATGGCCCTTCCCAACTAGGTCTAAATTTTCCACTAGGATAATGGACATTAGGTTTACATTGCTTCAACAATAAGTCACCAACTTTGAACTTCCTAATCTTAATCTTTCTATTGTAGGCCTGAGTTATCTTTCTTTGGTAAAGCTAATGATGATACAATGCTTTTAACCTCCTCTCTTCTAATAAAGCTAACTGTATATATCTGCTCACTACCCATTCCATTTTAGGCAATTCAGCTTCCAGGACCACTCTTAATGACTTGATCTCTATCTCAATTGGCAGCACTGCTTCCATCCCATATACCAAGGAAAACAGTGTCATTCCAGTCGGGGTTCACACACTTGTTCTGTATCCCCACAAAGCAAAAGGAAGCATCTCCGACCAATCCTTGTATGTCTTGGTCATCTTGGATAGAATCTACTTAATTGTCTTATTTGTTGCTTCTACTTCACCATTAGCCTTCGGTCTATAAGGGGAGGATCGGTGTTGATGGATTTGTACTTCAAGAATAAGTCCCTAACTGCTCCTTGAAACTGTACCCCATTATCCAATATCACACTGTGTGGGACCCCATATCTGCATATGAGATTTTTTTTCAATAATTCTAGCCATTTGCTTTTCCCCCAGCTTGTTAAAAGATTTAGTGATACGGAACCTCCAAGAATAAGCCTGAGAACCCCTTGATTTCGAACCCCCACAACATTAACTTGAAAACCCCTAGTCGAATTCGGTACAACCCCCAAGGATTAGGTTAGATTTTAGATTACCTTGAATTGATCAAAGATCCAAGATTTCGAAACAAGTCAGTTTCTAAATCCCAGATTCGAAACACTCCACAAGAAAGTTGATCAAACTACTTGAATGTTTCTGAAGCATGTATTCAAGCAAGAACACAAAGATAAAAGCAATTCGGCTTTAGGTTAATTAATTCGTTCAAAACTTCAAAACTGATCTCTTACAACCCTAAATGAGATATAAATAGCTAAACCCTAATTAGGGTTATTAAGTAGCGTTTGGCTTTCTAATCAAAATATAAGAAATAATAAAGTAATCAAAGTCCTAATTTAATACCAAATAAACAGGGCCCTTACTTTTTAAATGAGCATAACTAGTGGGCCTTAATACATAACTAGTGGGCCTTAATACAAGCCTCATTCGTGAATTACAACTTGTAGCAAGTTGTAATTGACTTCCTTTGGTCTTGTCTCCAAGCTTGTAATTCCTTGCAAACCATAGTTAGCCAAATTCACCAAATCTTGCAAATGGCAAATTAGTGCTTGCCGAATCTTTTTGGCTCGCGATCTAGTTATAGGGCCTTGTGGCAGAATAATTGGATTGATGATCTCCTCAACTTGGTCCTCACGTCCTAGGCCTTGCTCATCCTTGCGGTGTGCTGGTTGTTCCACAACATTTCCCCTCTCCTCAAAAGGATTCGTCCTCGAATCAAAAGCATCACCTACATCAAAAGGACTTAAATCAGCAACATTAAACGAAGCACTCACATTATACTCACCTGGCAAATCCACTTTATACGCATTATCATTTATCCTTTCAAGTATTTGAAAAGGACCATCTCCTCGTGGATTTAACTTAGACTTCCGTTGCTGTGGGAACCTTTCTTTGCGAAAATGTACCCAAACCCAATCACCAGGCTGAAAAAGCATTGGCTTTCTTCCTTTATTCACTCTAGAAGCTACTTTGTGAGTGTTGATGCTAGTTCAAAGGCAGATTTTGTGAGGAAGTTACATAAGCAGGTTAAGGAAAGGATTGAAAAGCTTATGGCACGTTAAAACCATAAACAATTTCAAATGGAGAACAATTAGTAGTGCTATGAACAACCCTATTGTAAGCAAACTCCACAAATGGTAAACAATCCTCCCACATCCTAATATTCTTTTCTATTACTGCCCTAAGCAAAGTAATCAATGTTCGATTCACAACCTCAGTTTGACCATCGGTTTGAGGATGGCAAGTAGTAGAAAACAGCAACTTAGTTCCCAACTTTCCCCACAAAACACGCCAAAAATGACTCAAAAACTTAACATCTCGATCACTAACAATGCTTTTGGGTATGCCATGCAAACGCACAACCTCTTTAAAGAACAAATCAGCAATCAATTTTGCATCATCAGTTTTATGACATGGTATAAAATGAGCCATTTTACTAAATCTATCAACCACAACAAATATACTATCACGACCTCTCCTAGTTTTAGGCAAACCAAGCACAAAATCCATAGACAAATCAGTCCAAGGTCCATCAGGAACAGGTAATGGCGTGTACAAACCATGCGGTTTCAACCTAGACTTAGCTTCTCTACATGTTATGCAATGCTCACAAACTTTATGCACATCATGTTTCATACCAGGCCAAGAAAAATGTTCTATCAACACATCATAGGTCTTACTTACCCCAAAATGACCCATCAAGCCTCCTCCATGGGCTTCCTTAACTAACAACTCTCTCATGGAACACTTAGGAATACACAATCTACTTTTCTTGAACAAAAAACCATCAAACAAATGAAAGTCTTTCAAAACAACCACATCACCACACGAATTATATATGTCACCAAAATCCACATCACTAACATAAAATCCCTTAATATGCTCAAAACCCAATAATCTAGCACTAAGAGAATTAAGTAAAACATACCTTCGCGACAACGCATCAGCCACTACATTCTCCTTACCTCGCTTGTATTTAACAACATATGGGAATGTTTCTATGAACTCCACCCATTTGGCATGCCTACGATTCAGCTTATCTTGACCCTTCAAATGCTTTAAACTCTCATGGTCAGTATGTATCACAAACTCTTTTGACCACAAATAATGCTGCCATGTATCCAAAGCTCGAAACAATGCATATAACTCCTTATCATATGTCGGATACTTCAAAGCCGCTCCACTTAGATTTTCACTAAAGTACATCAATGGCCTTTGATCCTGTATCAAAACAGCTCCAATTCCTATGCCACTTGCATCACATTCAATCTCAAAAGTCTTATCAAAATTAGGCAAAGCAAGCAAGGGTGCATTACACAATTTATCCTTAAGTTCATTAAATGCATGTTCTTGTGCATCTCCCCAAACAAATCCGACATTTTTCTTAACTAACTCATTCAAAGGTGCAGCTATAGTACTGAAATTTCTAATGAATCTCCTATAAAAACCAGCAAGTCCATGAAAACTCCTCACCTCACTAGCATTCTTAGGTTTCGGCCAGTCCCTAATAGCCTTTACCTTTTCCTCATCAACCTCAATACCTTGACTAGACACCACAAAACCAAGAAAATGAACCTTATCCATGCAAAACTACACTTCTTAAGGTTAGCATATAACTTCTCACGCCTAAGAATGTCTAACACAAGACACACATGCATGACATGATCATCCAAACACTTAGAGTAAACAAGAATATCATCAAAGTAAACAACAACAAATTTACCCAAGTGCTCACGCAACACATGATTCATCAAACGCATGAATGTGCTAGGTGCATTAGTAAGACCAAATGGCATAACCAACCACTCATACAACCCATATTTAGTCTTAAATGCTGTTTTCCACTCATCACCCACACTCATTCTAATTTGATAATAACCAGATTTCAAATCAATTTTGGTGAACAAGCAAGAACCATGTAACTCATCAAGCATATCATCTAGTCTAGGAATAGGATGACGATACTTTACAGTGATTTTATTGATGGCTCTGCAATCCACGCACATCCTCCACGTCCCATCCTTCTTTGGCACAAGAATAACAGGAACTGAACAAGGACTCAAGCTTTCCCTCACATATCCTTTAGCTAGCAATTCCTCCACTTGCTTTTGTATCTCCTTTGTCTCAAAAGGATTAGCTCGATACGCTGGCCTAATGGGAATGGAAGCTCCAGGAATAAAATCAATTTGATGCTCTATGCCTTTGATTGGCGGCAATTCATCAGGCATTTCTTCGGGAAACAAATCTGCATATTCCTGCAAAAGATCAACAAACACACTAGGCAAAGATTGGTTAGAAACAATAGTATCTAAACGAGCCTCTTTGCACAAAAGCACAAACATAGGCTATTTGGTGTAAAAAGCATGTTTAACCTCACTTGTACTAGCTGACAAACTCACATTCTTCTCTCCTTCTCTATTTTTCTCAAACTGAATTTGTTTTGATTTTTCTTTTCTCTCTTTCTTTTCATTTGCAATCTGATTTTTTTCACTCATTTTTTTGTCACTCATTTTTTTGTCACTCTCTCTTTCTTTCTTTCCAAATTCAAGTCTCATTCTTTCCATTTTACATTGGTCTTCATACACTTCTTTTGGAGAGAGTGGTGTCAGAATTGTCTTTCGTCCATCCTTAGTGAATGAATACCGATTGAGATATCCATCATGCTTAGCTCGCCTATCATACTGCCATGGACGTCCAAGTAGAATCTCTCCAGCATGCATTGGCACCACATCACACAACACCTCATCATGATACTTACCAATGGAAAAAGAAATGATAGATTGTCGATTTACCTTAACCTCTCCACAATCATTCAGCCACTGAAGTTTGTAAGGATGTGGGTGAAGTTTCATAGGCAGCCCCAATCGATCAACCAAAAATGTACTTACCACATTGGTACAGCTTCCACCATCCACAATCATACTACAAGCCTTGCCTTGAACGTGACACCTTGTATGGAACAAGTTGTCTCATTGTTCTTCATGGTTTTCCTCCTTCAATTGCATATTAAGAGCACGCCTAGTAACCAGTAAATCACCCTTAATTGGTTCTTCAATGCTCCCATCACTACAACTTTCCAATGCTGGCATCTCACCATCATCACTCTCATTGTCGTCTTCCTCTTCATCAGTCACTATCTCACCATTTCTCATGGTCATAACTCTCTTGTTTGGACATTCTTTGCTTATATGTCCCACACCTTGGCACTTCCAACACTTAATATCTCGATTTCGCAGCTTAGGCTCTTCAACTTTGGACTTGTCTTTAGAACTTGATTCGGCCTTCACTTTCCCACTATCTTGACCAGCCTTGTTTCTTTCCTTGTAATCACGCCTTCCTTCCCTATTCCAAGGAGAAAAAGAATTAGAAACAGGTTTTGAATAATACCTTGATGGTCTTCTTCCTTGGAGTTGTTTTTCCACCTTGATGGCAATATGCACCATCTCTTCTAACTCGACATATGGCTGCAAATCAACCTGGTCAGCAATATCCAAATTCAAACCAGCCAAGAAACGTGCCATAGTAGCCTCTACATCCTCATCTAGGTTAGCTCTAGTCATCAACATCTCCATCTCTTTGTAGTAGTCATCAACACTTTTACTTCCTTGCTTGAGAACCTGAAGTCTCTGCATGATTTCCCTATGGAAATGTCGAGGCACAAACCTCTTCCTCATGACTGATTTAAGATCAGCCCAAGTCTCAATAGGATACTCCAAATTCCTTCTTCTACTAGTCACTAACTGATCCCACCAAGCTATAGCATAATCTGTAAATTGAGTAACAATAAGCTTGACCTTCTTTTCCTCAGTACATCTATGGCAATCAAATATGAGGTCAACCTACTTCTCCCATTGCAAATAAGCTTCTGGATCTGATTTACCACGAAAATTAGGAATTTTCAGCTTGATGCTTCCCAATCTCCTATCAACGACGTCATCATCACCAGGATTTCTACCATAGAAAGGATTATTATTCAGCCTTCCTCTACCTCTACCAGCACCACGTCCTCCTCTACCTCCACCTCTATGTAGAGCTCCTCCAACCAGACTTGCATTATCCTCCTCAAGCTCATTTTCATCTTCCAAATGTTCAGGCTGTTGCATTCGATTTCTGCCACCTCTTTGCCTCTCAAAGCGCTCCGGTGTGGCTCTTTCAACACTCTGCAACCTCAAATCCATGCGCTCCAATGTTTCTGTTATGTTCTCCATAGTGCGGTATAAACGTGTAAGTTCAGCTTGCTGCGCCTCACGCAATCGAGCTGTATCAATCTGAACACCCCTGTCACTGTCATCTTGGCCAGACATTTTCCCTGCAATAAAAAGGTTAGCACAAAACAAATAAAAGGCCTCACAACACTCCCTCACGTGTTTACACTCAATAGATGAAGGTTGGTCTCTCGTGTTTCACTCAATATATGAAATCACTCACGGTTCAGCTCACACCTCTCAAGCTGATATCTTTTACGTTCTTAAGTGAATCACACTTTATGAAACAACTCAAATAGCCTTCCGTGTGTAGTATCCCAAAATCTGAAATTTCGTGAGAAAAAAATTCAGTTACTTCTAACCCACTTAGATTCGACCCTTAGCACCTAAATAACAAGGAAAACGAAAAATTTTTCTTGAAGTGATTTTATACTCTTTTTTTTTTTTTGCTCCCTCTCACTATCTCTTTTGAAGGGCAGCCCTAGTTCACACCGCACGAAATTTTTTTTTTCCAATCAGGTAACAAGAACAAGATCAATTTAGAGGACTTCCTTTTGAAACTCGAAATTGGAACAGAATAAATAATCAAGACTTCCTTTAGACCAATTCAGCTTTCCTTTTGAAACTTGTTTGAAACACTTTCTTGGAAATTCGAAACAGAATCAGAATGATTAAAAAGAATAAGATTCGGATTTAGAACACTTTCGAATCAACAAATTTTGAATCAACAATCAAGAACACAATTTCGAATTTGAACAAAGCAACCTAAATTCCCAATTCGAAAATCCACAATAGAACAAATCCAATTCGGAATAGATAGAACAAACCAATTCGGAACAAATCAACCAACCCAATTTCAGAATAAGAAAAACGATTTGGACTAAAAAAAAGGCAAACCGAATTCGAAATTGAAATAAGACTCTAAACACAAAACGAAAACTAAATTAGAACCCTAACGGAATTTTTTTTTTGAATTTGCGACTTTGAAAGAAAAAACGAAAACGATTCAAGGATCAATAACAAAGAAACAAAACGAAACTAACAAGAAAAGAAACAAAAACGAAAGTAACCCACAAAGGAAACAAAAACGTAAATAGCAAAAGAAGAAACGAAATAAACAAAGAATTCGAAATTGATAGGGATAAAACCTGATCTAGAGCGCTAGCTCTGATACCAAATGATACGGAACCTCCAAGAATAAGCCTGAGAACCCCTTGATTTTGAACCCCCACAGCATTAACTTGAAAACCCCTAGTCGAATTCGGTACAACCCCCAAGGATTAGGTTAGATTTCAGATTACCTTGAATTGATCAAAGATCCAAGATTTCGAAACAAGTCAGTTTCTAAATCCCAGATTCGAAACACTCCACAAGAAAGTTGATCAAACTACTTGAATGTTTCAGAAGCATGTATTCAAGCAAGAACACAAAGATAAAAGCAATTCGGCTTTAGGTTAATTAATTCGTTCAAAACTTCAAAACTGATCTCTTACAACCCTAAATGAGATATAAATAGCTAAACCCTAATTAGGGTTATTAAGTAGCGTTTGGCTTTCTAATCAAAATATAAGAAATAATAAAGTAATCAAAGTCCTAATTTAATACCAAACAAACAGGGCCCTTACTTTTTAAATGAGCATAACTAGTGGGCCTTAATACAAGCCTCATTCGTGAATTACAACTTGTAGCAAGTTGTAATTGACTTCCTTTGGTCTCGTCTCCAAGCTTGTAATTCCTTGCAAACCATAGTTAGCCAAATTCACCAAATCTTGCAAATGGCAAATTAGTGCTTGCTGAATCTTTTTGGCTCGCGATCTAGTTATAGGGCCTTTTGGCAGAATAATTGGATTGATGATCTCCTCAACTTGGTCCTCACGTCCTAGGCCTTGCTCATCCTTGCGGTGTGCTGGTTGTTCCACAACATTTAGCTTTGACCCATTTTGAAAAATAATCCACTGCTACTACAATAAAATGGTGACCGTTTGAAGCCGTTGGATGTATTTCTCCTATAATGTCAATTCCCCAAGTTGCAAAAGGCAAGGGTGAAGACATAGAATACAATTCTTCAGGAGGCATGTGATTCAAATTACCATAATATGACATTGTGACACTTCTTTACAAACTCAATACAATCTCTCTCCATGGTCAACTAGTAGTAACCTTGTTGAATTATCTTCTTAACCAAAGTTAACCCATTCATGTGTGGACCACAACTTCCTACATGTATTTCTAACATAATCTGCTCAATTTTCAACTTTCTCAAGCATCTCAAGTGCACCCCATCAGGCAATCTTTGATATAACTCTCCATGAAAGGTGATTTATTGCAAGGACCATCGCCTTATGGCTCTTCTCTCTTTCCTTGTTTCCCCCAATGGGTATTCCTTATCCTCCAAGAATCATCTTATGGTGTCATACCACGCATCATGGTTTGTATCAGTTTTAATGATTGTTTCATATTCATAATAAGGAGTTGTTGAACTAGTCAAAACCAGAGGTTTAAGAAATAATTTGACAGGATTTTCCCACAGTAATGCCAATGTGGCTAGGGCATTGGCCATGTGGTTTTCTTCTCTTGGTAGGTGTATAAATTTGCACTCCCTAAAATTTTTCTTCATCATGGTCAAATAATCATGGTATGGTTTTAACTTCTCTTCTTTTAACGTCCACTCTCCATTTACTTGGGATACTACCAATAAAGAATCACCAAAGACTTGCACCTTATCTACCTTCATAATCATTAGGGTTTCCAAACCAAAAATACATGCTTCATACTCCACCATATTATTGGTTACCCTAAACTTCAACTTCTTAGCTAAAGGGATAAGCTCCCCTTCGGGTGATTCTAGTATGAGTCCCAAACCTGCTCCTTTTCTATTGATTGCTCCATCAAAATACATCTTCCATCCTTGTACTTCTATGGCTTTTAAATGTTCATCAGGAAATTCCAAAACTACCTCTTCACTATCCGACAATGGTTGTTGAACCAGGAATTCTGCCACTGCTCTACCTTTGATTATTTTTTGAGTTACATATTCAATCTCAAATTTTTCCAAAATTATCAACCTTCGGCCATACTTCCCAATCAAAAAAGGTATCTCCCTTAAATACTTCACCGGATCTAACCTGAAAATTGCTTGCATACTATAAGACTAAAAGTAATGCCGCAACTTCTTAGAAGATCAAACCACAACTATACAGATCTTTTCAATGATACTATACTTAATCTCATAAGGCAGAAGCTTTATACTCAAATAGAGAGTCAAAGAGTGCTTGAAATTGTTGGGAGGGAAGCGGATTGGGGGCCGGCGATGCGCCCCGGTCGGATGTGGAACGGCCATAAGCCGGTCCACCGATCAGCTCGGGGTGCGGACCGAGCGGATTGCAGCTGTGGCCCAAGCCCGGGCCATCGATACGCCCGTGGAGATGCCGTCGCGGTGATTGTGGACCACAGCGCACGCCGTCACGGCGTGCCTCAGCACCTGGGCGCTCCTGGCGTCGGCCAGCGGGCTCCCCATTCGACCCGTCTTGAAACACGGAGTAGACTGCGTGCTCAATCCCTGACTCTTCTACTTGGGATAGCATAGCTCTTATTGATTCTTCCTCTACTTCCAAATATAGTAATAAAGGTTTACCGAGTTTAGGTGGTTTCAAAATGGGTGGATTCAACAAATACTCTTTTATATGCTCAAAGGCCTTTCGACACTCTTCATTCCACTTGACTGGCTGGTTCTTTTTAAGCAATTTAAAGATAGGTTCACAGATCGTGGTAAGCTTTGCTATGAACTTGCTAATGTATTGAAATTGTCCGATGAACCCTTGAACTTTCTTCTCTGTCTTAGGGGCTGGCATATCCCTGATTGACTCAACCTTGTCAGGGTCAATCTCAATACCATTTGGGCCAATCACGTGCCCCAGCATTTCTCCTAAAGTAACTTCAAACACTCACTTCTTTGGATTCAACCTGAGATTATACTTTACTGCTCTCTCAAAGAATATCTCTAGGTTGTGAAAATGTTACTCCCTTGTATTTGACTTTACCATCATGCCATCAATATAGACCTCAACTTCCTTATGCATCATGTCATGAAACAAGGTGGTCGCCATCCTTAGGTAGGTTGCTCTAGCATTCTTTAACCCAAATGGCATCACCCTATAAAAAATATATCCCACATAGTAATGAAGGCAGTTTTGGCTTTATCCTCTTGTGCCATTAACACTTGGTTGTATCTGGAAAATTCATCTACAAATGAGTGTAGCATGCTAGAAGCTGCACTATCAATAAGGACATCTATATGGGGTAAAGGAAAGTCATCCTTAGGGGAAGCCTTATTCAAGTCTCTATAGTCCACACATACCCTAATTCTTCCATCTTTCTTTGGCATGGGAACTATGTTGGCTAGCTAATCCGGATAATCTATCACTTTAAGGAACTTTACTTTTATTTGTTTAGTGACTTCTTCTTTAATTAATTCTGCCCATTTTAGTCTTAATAGTCTAAGCTTTTATTTGATAGGTTTTCATGTGAGTGTAAGTAGGAATAAGGTGCTCAGCTATGTCTCAATCTATTCCAGGCATGTCCTCATAAGACCAAGTAAAAAGCTCTTCATATTTTTTAAATATTTTTTCTAATCTCTCTCTCTCATCAAGAGTAAGGTCGGATGTTATGCTAATGTTTTTAGGATTATCGATTATTCTTAAATTTAATGATTGCATATCAACAGAGTTAATATTAAAAATGCTCATGTAACACTATTTGAATGTATACAACCATTAGGAGAAACATCACACAAGTAAGCAAAATCAGACTTTATTACATTTAACTTGGAAAAGAAAACATCATCATCCTCGTACAAAGTAGATAAATTAAAATCAAAATCATTGTTCTCAAAATCATAAGGCAAGACATCTTCAAATTCTCTTCAACTAAAGCAGCAATTTCCTTTGGAGTCTTCTGGGCTTCCAAGATAACTTCCTTCTTTCCTTCTGGATTAGGCTCCTTGTCTGCTTGCAGGATGAGCTCTTTCTCCATTTGTTCAACCCATTTAGCAACATCAGCAAAAATCTCAAAACTTGGGATCAATTTTCCCATGAACATGACTGGCTCAGGCTTCTCTTGGAGTGGTCCTATGTCTGGAGCTTTGACAAAAACCTCTTTAAGCGGTGGGAAGCTCATCTTCTCATTATTCTTTGGTTGAGCATTTCTATTAGCTTCTTCATATCCTAATCCTTTCTTGGAAGTCTGAGTCTTAAAATCTGGAAGTTTTTTCATGCCTGTCTTATCCTTTCCAAAACCAACACCAGGTAGGTAGTTCATATTCTTCATCATATTCAGGACCTTGGAGTCTACTACTTCATCATAAAAAATTATAGCTCCTTGGAAACCATTGAGTGGTCTATTTACCACTGCATTATCTGCGGCCCACGATGACCATTATCTCATCCCAGTTAGGAAACTTGGTCTTTTGATGGAGAGTAGAAGGAACTCCACCAAGAGGATGAAATAAGGGTCATCCCAATAGTAGTGCAAAAGTGACAGGAATATCTAAAACCACAAACTCAACCATGGATATAATTGGACTAGCCTTCACAATAGCTTTAAAAGTTCCTTCAGCATGCCTCTTAGTATTGTCATAAGACCTAATGGTCACTTCGGTTGGGCTCAAATCCCTTGTTGACATAGCAAGCTTTGGCAAGATCTTAAGTAGGCAGACATTAATGGTGGACCCATTGTCAACCATCACACATGGAGTCCTTTTCCCTTTGACCTCTACCTTGATAAAGAGAGGGCGAATGTGGTCTCTTTTCTCTTCTAGCAAATTCGCATCCAAAAATGATACCGTTCCCACATCAACTTTACTCTTCTTTTGAATATCTTCTCACTTCATCACTCCTTCAACTTTTATGAAGTTAACCAGCTCATTCGGTGTTATAGAAGTGGAAATTGGCATGCTAGCCAAAGCCTTGGCCATAGTTTCACAGTGCTCCTTGGATGCGGCTAATAAATCCCAAATATTGACGCTTGCTTGGGTCCTTTTCAATTGCTTAAGGACTGTGTCATCTTCTTCTTCTTTGTTTCTAGCTTTGACTTCCTTTCCCTTATTAGCTTCTACTTCTTTTAGCGGTGGCTTTGCATAAGGCTTACTAGATCGGGTGTTCATAACTTCATCTTCTTTGGGCTCGGACTAGGTCTACTCTTCCTTCTTAGGCTCGGAATCATCATTACTAACTGTTGAGTCCCAAAACTTGCTTACAACATAAATTGCTACTTCTTTACCAACCATAACTTTTTCAATCTTGCTAAACACCACTTCTTCTTTGGTTGTCTCTTCATCTACATTTTGAAAAGAAGATAGCACAAATCTTTTATTTAAACCTTCCCCGATCATGAAAGTAGCCGGTGGTGGTACTTTGTTGAACCTTGGCAATGGATTGTCCTTGGTGCTAGGCTTGTTGGATTCGGGCAACTTCCCACTATCAATCAAATTCTAGATCTCATGCCTCAACCTTTAACACTTGTCCATCTCGTGCCCTTGCAATTGATGGAATTGGCAGAATGCCTTAGCATCAAATTATGTGGAAGAGGATTAGGCAAGGGATGAGGAGTCAAAGGTTGTAACAGTCCCTTCTTTTGTAGCTTATTGAGAACCCAAGATAGCGGCTTCCCCAATTATGAAAATTGTCTCCTTCCTCCTTGACGTGTTGCATTAACTTCAACTGCCTTTTGTGTGCTCTTATTACTGGACTGGTAGTTCTCTTTCTCATTCCTTTTTGCCAAAAATTGGTTCTTCTCCCTTTCCCACTCTTCAATTTGCAAACTAGCTTATAGAAGGCTTTTGAAATCCCAAATGAGTGTATGAGACATCCTTTCATGAAAACTAGGAAACACCCCTCTCATAATCATCCTAATCTGATTTGATTCATCGGGCCTCTTCTTGAGCAATGCAACCTTATTTCTCCACCTCTTCACATAGTCCACAAAGTTCTCATTGGCCTTTGTCTAATTAACTCAACTTCTATTGAAGTAACCTCCAATTCTGCATTATACCCGTATTGTTGGATGAAAGCCTTGTATAACAAATCTCAGCTCTTTTGAGTACCATCCTCTAAGGTGTTGAACAGTTTTGGACAATAGGGTCCAATGAGAGCATGAAGTACCTTAGAGTTTTAGCCTTAGCAGCTCGGGCAGACTTCATAGCAGTGATGTACTACTTCACATGGAGATGAGGATTTCCAGTTCCATCAAACTTGGCAAAGGAGGGAATCTTGAACTTGTATGGGACTTCTTCATCTAGCTCAAACAACTTGTCAACCTCTGATATTTCTTCAGTTTTCAGCCTCTTTTCAAATTTCTTTTCTAAATTAGCAATCAGCTTCTCAACATCTGAAGTTTCAATCATTTTCACGGCTGATCTTTTAACAACCTTTGGCTCCTTCTTCTTGTCTTTAGGATCTTAAAAGTATTGAGCCCAGTCATCATCATCATCAATGACTACTTTATCATCATCAAAGGCTACTTCACCAACCTTAGCATTCCCTTTGTATTTTGGCCTTTTAGTGTTGGTAGATGCCTCGATAGTGTTTCCTAAAAGTGCAGCCAGTTGGCTCTTCATGGCCTAAGCTAGGGCCTCCTTCAGTTCTTCCATCATACAACTGCTTCTCTCTCAGAGTCTGCAACACAATCAGCAAATGCTTGTCATGATGATACGGAACCTCCAAGAAC
Organism: Garcia nutans; assembly: GCA_947685225.1. NCBI lineage: Eukaryota > Viridiplantae > Streptophyta > Magnoliopsida > Malpighiales > Euphorbiaceae > Garcia > Garcia nutans. The sequence continues at coordinate 48,658,838 of CANTUV010000059.1, forward strand.
AAGCCTGAGAACTCCTTGATGTCGAACCCCCAAAACATTAACTTGAAAACCCCTAGTCGAATTCGGTACAACCTCCAAAGAATAAAGGTTAGATTTCAGATTTCTTTGAATTGATCAGAGATCCAAGATGTCGAAACAAACTAGTTCCCAAAATCCCATATTCGAAACACTCCACAAGAAAGTTGATCAAACTACTTGAATGTTTCTTAAGCATGTATTCAAGCAAGAACACAAAGATAAAAGCAAAACGGCTTTAGGTTATTAATTCATCCAAAAACCAAAACTGATGTCTTACAACCCTAAATGAGATATAAATAGCTAAAACCTAATTAGGGTTATTAAGTAGCATTTGGTTTTCTAATCAAATTTTAAGAAATAATAAAGTAAACAAAGTTCTAATTTAATACAAAACAAACAGGGCCCTTACTTTTTAAATAAGCATAACTAGTTGGCCTTAATACATATTACTACAAGCCTCATTCGTGAATTTCAACTTGTAGCAAGTTGTAATTGACTTCCTTTGGTCTTGTCTCCAAGCTTGTAATTCCTTGCAAACCATAGTTAGCCAAATTCACCAAATCTTGCAAATGGAAAATTAGTGCTTGCTGAATCTTTTTTGCTCGCGATCTAGTTATAGGACCTTGTGGCAGAATAATTGGATTGATGATCTCCTCAACTTGTTCCTCACGTCCTAACTCTTGCTCATCCTTGTTGTGTGCTGGTTGTTCCACAACATTTCCCCTCTCCTCAAAAGGATTCGTCCTCGAATCAAAAGCATCACCTACATCAAAAGGACTTAAATCAGCAACATTAAACGAAGCACTTACATTATACTCACCTGGCAAATCCACTTTATATGCATTGTCATTAATCCTTTCAAGTATCTGAAAAGGACCATCTCCTCGTGGGTTTAACTTGGACTTTCTTTGGTGTGGAAACCGTTCTTTGCTAAAATGAACCCAAACCCAATCACCAGGCTAAAAAATCATTGGCTTCCTTCCTTTATTCACTCGAGAAGCTACTTTAGCATTTTTCCTTTCAATCCTTTCCTTAATCTGTTTATGTAACTTCTTCACAAAATCTGCCTTTGAGCTAGCATCAACACTCACAAAATCATTAGATGGCAAAGGCAAAATATCCAAAGGAGTAAGCGGATTAAAACCATAAACAATTTCAAATGGAGAACAATTAGTAGTGCTATGAACAGCCCTATTATAAGCAAACTCCACAAATGGTAAACAATCCTCCCACATCCTAATATTCTTTTCTATCACTGCCCTAAGCAAAGTAATCAATGTTCGATTCACAACCTCAGTTTGACCATCGCTTTGAGGATGGCAAGTAGTAGAAAACAACAACTTAGTCCCCAATTTTCCCCATAAAACACGCCAGAAATGACTCAAAAACTTAACATCTCTATCACTAACAATGCTTTTGGGTATGCCATGCAAATGAACAACCTCTTTAAAGAACAAATCAGCAATCAATTTAGCATCTTCAGTTTTATGACATGGTATAAAATGAGCCATTTTACTAAATCAATCAACCACAACAAATATACTATCACGACCTCTCCTAGTTTTAGGTAATCCAAGCACAAAATCCATAGACAAATCAGTCCAAGGTCCATTAGGAACAGGTAATGGCATGTACAAACCATGCGGTTTCACCCTAGACTTAGCTTCTCTACATGTTATGCAATGCTCACAAACTTTATGCACATCATGTTTCATACCAGGCCAATAAAAATGTTCTATCAACACATCATAGGTCTTACTTACCCCAAAATGACCCATCAAACCTCCTCCATGTGCTTCCTTAACTAACAACTCTCTCATGGAACACTTAGGAATACACAATCTATTTCTCTTAAACAAGAAACCATCAAACAAATGAAAGTCTTTTGAAACAACCACATCTCCACACGAATTATATATGTCACCAAAGTTCACATCGCTAACATATAATTCCTTAATATGCTCAAAACCCAATAATCTAGCACTAAGAGAATTAAGTAAAACATACCTTCGCGACAACGCATCAGCCACTACATTCTCTTTACCTCGCTTATATTTAATCACATATGGAAATGTTTCTATGAATTCTACCCATTTGGCATGTCTACGATTCAGCTTATCTTGACCTTTCAAATGCTTTAAACTTTCATGATCAGTATGTATCACAAACTCTTTTGACCACAAATAATGCTGCCATGTATGTAAAGCTCGAAACAATGCATATAACTCCTTATCATATGTCGGATACTTCAAAGCCGCTCTACTAAGTTTTTCGCTAAAGAACAGCAATGGCCTTTGATCCTGTATCAAAACAGCTCCAATTTCCTATGCCACTTGCATCACATTCAATCTCAAACGTCTTATCAAAATTAGGCAAAGCAAGCAAGGGTGCATTACACAATTTATCCTTAAGTTCATTAAATGCATGTTCTTGTGCATCTCCCCAAACAAAACCGACATTTTTCTTAACTAACTCATTCAAAGGTGCAACTATAGTACTGAAATTTCTAATGAATCTCATATAGAAACCAGCAAGTCCATGAAAACTCCTCACCTCACTAGCATTCTTAGGTTTCGGCCAGTCCCTAATAGCCTTTACCTTTTCCTCATCAACCTCAATACCTTGACTAGACACCACAAAACCAAGAAAATGAACCTTATCCATGCAAAAACTACACTTCTTAAGGTTAGCATACAACTTCTCACGCCTAAGAATGTCTAACACAAGACGCACATGTATGACATGATCATCAAAGTAAACAACAATAAATTTACCCAAACACTTCAATTAAAAAAGAATATCATCAAAGTAAACAACAATAAATTTACCCAAGTGCTCACGCAACACATGATTCATCAAACGCATGAATGTGCTAGGTTCATTAATAAGACCAAACGGCATAACCAACCACTCAGACAGCCCATATTTAGTCTTAAATGTTGTTTTCCACTCATCACCCACACTCATTCGAATTTGATAATAACCAGATTTCAAATCAATTTTTGTGAACAAACAAAAACCATGTAACTCATCAAGCATATCATCTAGTCTAGGAATAGGATGACGATACTTTACAATGATTTTATTGATGGCTCTGCAATCGACGCACATCCTCCACATCCCATCCTTCTTTGGCACAAGAAGAACAGGAACCGAACAAGGACTCAAACTTTCCCTTACGTATCCCTTAGCTAGCAATTCCTCCACTTGCTTTTGTATTTCCTTTGTCTCGAAAGGATTAGCTTGATACGCTTGCCTATTGGGAATGGAAGCTCCCGGAATGAAATCAATTTGATGCTCTATGCCTCTGATTGGCGGCAATTCATCAGGCATTTCTTCGGGAAACAAATCCGCATATTCCTGCAAAAGATCAACAAACACACTAGGCAAAGATTGGTTAAAAACAGTAGTATCTAAACGAGTCTCTTTGCACAAAAGCACAAACATAGGCTGATTGGTGTAAAAAACATGTTTAACCTCACTTGTACTAGCTAACAAACTCACATTCTTCTCTCCTTCTCTATTTTTCTCAAACTGAATTTGTTTTGATTTTTCTTTTCTCTCTTTCTTTTCATTTGCAATCTGATTTTTTTCACTCATTTTTTTGTCACTCTCTCTTTCTTTCTTTTCAAATTCAAGTCTCATTCTTTCCATTTTACATTGATCTTCATACACTTCTTTTGAAGAGAGTGGGGTCAGAATTGTCTTTCGTCCATCCTTAGTGAATGAATACCGATTGAGGTATCCATCATGCATAGCTCACCTATCATACTTCCATGGACGTCCAAGTAAAATCTCTCCAGCATGCATTGGCACCACATAACACAACACCTCATCCTAATATTTACCAATGGAAAAAGAAATGTTAGATTGTCGATTTACCTTAACCTCTCCACATTCATTCAGCCACTGAGGTTTGTAAGGTCGGGGGTGAGGTTTTGTAGGCAGCCCCAATCGATCAACCAAGAGTGTACTTACCACATTGGTACAACTTCCACCATCCACAATCACAATACAAGCCTTGCCTTGAACGTGACATCTTGTATGGAACAAGTTGTCTCGTTGTTCTTCATGGTTTTCCTCCTTCAATTGCGTGTTAAGAGCACGCCTAGCAACCAGCAAGTCTCCCTTTATTGGTTCTTCAATGCTCCCATCACTACAACATTCCAAGTCTTGCTTTTCTCCATCTTCACTCTCATCGTCACCTTCTTCTTCATCAGTCACTATCTCACCATTTCTTACGGTCATAACTCTCTTGTTTGGACATTCCTTGCTGATATGTCCCACACCTTGGCACTTCCAACACTTAATATCTCGATTTCGCAGCTTAGGCTCTTCAACTTTGGATTTGTCTTTAGAACTTGTTTCGGCCTTTGCTTTCCCACTATCTTGACCTGCCTTGTTTCTGTCCTTGTAATCACGCCTTCCTTCCCTATTCCAAGGAGAAATAGAATTAGAAACAGGTTTCGAATGATACTTTGATGGTCGTCTTCCTTGGAGTTGTTTTTCCACCTTGATGGCAATATGCACCATCTCTTCTAACTCCACATAAGGCTGCAAATCAACCTGATCAGCAATGTCTGAATTCAAACTAGCCAAGAAACGTGCCATAGTAGTCTCCATGTCTTCATCTATATTAGCTCTAGTCATTAACATTTCCATTTCTTTGTAGTAGTCATCAACAATTTTACTACCTTGTTTAAGAACCTGAAGTCTTTGTATAATTTCCCTATGGAAATGTCTAGGCACAAACCTCTTCCTCATGACCGATTTAAGATCAACCCAAGTCTCAATTGGATACTCCAAATTCCTTCTTCTACTAGTCACTAACTGATCCCACCAAGCTATAACATAATCTGTAAATTGAGTAACAATAAGCTTGACCTTCTTTTCCTCAGTACATCGATGGTAATCAAATATGAGATCAACCTGCTTTTTCCATTGCAAATATGCTTCTAGATCTGATTTACCACAAAAATTAGGAATTTTCAGCTTGATGCTTCCCAAGCTCCTATCAACGACTTCATCATCACCATGATTTCTACCATAGAAAGCATTATTATTCATCCTTCCTCTACCTCGACCAGTACCACGGCCTCCTCTACCTCCACCTCTATGTAGAGCTCCTCCAACCAGACTTGCATTATCATCCTCAAGCTCATTTTCATCTTCCAAATGTTCAGGCTGTTGCATTTGATTTCTGCCACCTCTTTGCCTCTCATTGCGCTCCGGTGTGGCTCTTTCAACATTTTGCAACCTCAAATCCATTCACTCCAATGTTTCTATTATGTTCTCCATAACACGGTATAAACATGTAAATTCAGCTTGCTGCGCCTCACGCAATCGAGCTGGATCAATTTGAACACTCCTATCACTGTCATCTCGGCCAAACATTTTTCCTGCAATAAAAGGTTAGAACAAAACAAATAAAAGGCCTCACAACACTCCCTCATGTGTTTACACTAAATAAATGGGGTTGGTCACTCGTGTTCCACTCAATATAATGTATTCACTCACGGCTTAGCTCACACCTCTCAAGCTAATTTCTTTTATGTTCTTAGGTGAATCACACTTTATGAAACAACTCAAATAGCCTTCCGTGTGTAGTATTCCAAGTCTGAAATTTCGAATGAATCACTAATGCAATTCGAATCAAAATAGCCCCTCAATGGTGAAAATTTCGTGACCAGAAATTATATTGATTCTAACCTATCCAGATTCGACCCTTATCACCTAAATAACAAGAAGAATGAAAAATTTTTGTTGAAGTGGTTTTGTACTTTTTTTTTTTTTGCTCCCTCTCACTATCTCTCTTGATGGGGGGACCTTAGTTCACACCACACAAAACTTTTACCCAATTAGGTAACAAGAACAAGATCGAATTTAGAGCACTTTGTTTGAAACTCGAAATTGAATCAAAATGAATAATCAAGAACAAGATTCAAATTTAGCACACTTTGTTGAATTTCAAATTCAAATCAGAATGATGAACAAGACCAAGATTCGAATTTAAAACACCTTTTCTTGAATTTCAAATTTTAGGTTTTATAAATTTTTTTTTGAATTTTCGAATTTGAAAGAAAATGAAAACGATTCAAGGAACATACAACTTAGATGATCAAAAAACAAAGAAAATGATTCAAGAATCAAGAACAAAGAAACAGAACAAAAATAACAAGTGAAGAAAACGAAAATGAAAATAACCTATAAAGAAAAAGAAATCAAAGATTCAAGATTAAGAATCAAGAATTCGTCTAACAAGAGTTAAGAAGAAAACAAATCAAACAAAGAATTCAGAATCAAGAATTCGAATAACAAGAGAACAAGAAAGAAACGAAATAAACAAAGAATTCGAAATTGATAGGGATAAAACCTGATCTAGAGTGTTGGCTCTGATACCAAATGATACGGAACCTCCAAGAATAAGCCTGAGAACTCCTTGATGTCGAACCTCCAAAACATTAACTTGAAAACCCCTAGTCGAATTCGGTACAACCTCCAAAGAATAAAGGTTAGATTTCATATTTCTTTGAATTGATCAGAGATCCAAGATGTAGAAACAAACTAGTTCCCAAAATCCCAGATTCGAAACACTCCACAAGAAAGTTGATCAAACTACTTGAATGTTTCTTAAGCATGTATTCAAGAAAGAACACAAAGATAAAAGCAAAACGGCTTTAGGTTATTAATTCGTCCAAAAACCAAAACTGATGTCTTACAACCCTAAATGAGATATAAATAGCTAAACCCTAATTAGGGTTATTAAGTAGCAATTGGTTTTCTAATCAAATTTTAAGAAATAATAAAGTAAACAAAGTTCTAATTTAATACAAAACAAACAGGGCCCTTACTTTTTAAATAAGCATAACTAGTAGGCCTTAATAATACATATTAACTACAAGCCTCATTCGTGAATTTCAACTTGTAGCAAGTTGAAATTGACTTCCTTTGGTCTTATCTCCAAGCTTGTAATTCCTTGCAAACCATAGTTAGCCAAATTCACCAAATCTTGCAAATGGCAAATTAGTGCTTGCTGAATCTTTTTTGCTCGCGATCTAGTTATAGGACCTTGTGGCAGAATAATTGGATTGATGATCTCCTCAACTTGTTCCTCACGTCCTAACTCTTGCTCATCCTTGTGGTGTGCTGGTTGTTCCACAACACATGATCCTCCTCATTATGTGAATACACCAAAATATCATCAATAAAAACCACCACAAATTGATCTAGATAGGGTCTGAATACCCTGTTCATCAAATTCATAAATGCTGCTAGTGCATTCGTCAATCCAAAGGGCATCACTAAGAACTCATAATGCCCATATCTCGTGTGAAAAAATATTTTAGGTACATCTTCATCTCTGACTCTCAACTGATGGTATCCTGATCTCAAGTCAATCTTAGAGAATACTGCTGCTCCTTTTAACTTATCAAAGAGATCATCTATCCGAGGCATTGGATACTTGATGCGGAACCCATGGATCAAATATTACATCTAGAACCCCACATACACATCTAGCATAGAATCTTAGAACTCAAAAACAAATCCTCCCTAACAAACCCACAACTAACCTGTAATTGAGAACTTGGGTGATTGGGATGAAGAAATGAATTGATTTAAACGCCACAAGTCAGACTTGATAAGTTAGAACCAATTCTTCATGCAACAAGAATAAGAAGAAAACCTCTCAAACTTGAAAACACTTAGATTACAATGATAACAATCTGCCAATTCGTAGTAACGCTCTTGAGTTCTTTTTCCCCTCCCTATATAGTTGGAAAAGAAGAGCTAATGGCTTAAAAGTCTAGGTTTACATGTATCTAGTCATAATAGCATTAATTATTCATCCACATCAATAATATAACCTAAATTACTGCCCATAATTCTGACAACATTGATGGGCAGATTCTACATTAATTTTGGTGTTGGTTCACATGTGTCTAGTCACACTAGCACTAAACCACATCAATATTATATTCCAAATTCGTGCTAATGCCCATCACCATACTTATGGGCAGATTCTTCATGCTTCTTGGTGAGTTTTGACTTTCTCTTCATGATCCATCATATTCAGTACAAGTTGGTCTCCCTTTTCATTAATCTACCTTTGAATGAAGTGTTTGATGCGGCCGGGCCAAGCACTTCCCAGGTGGACACCCATTCTGGTACTGACCCTGCACCAGCACAGCTGGGCCAAGCACTTCCCAGAAGGTCACCCCTCCTGGTACTGGCACTGCACCAACACTGCTAGGCCAAGCACTTCCCAGAAGGTCACCCATCCTAGTACCTGCACCAGCATGCTTAACCGAAAGAACACTAACCATTTCTACCAAAAGCTTAAGCTGTCAGTAGAGGCGTGCCCATTTCCTTTATTTGGATCAAACATGGGCTCACCAGTCTCTTTCGACTTTGTGTGCCACCTTTATCGAACCCGATCCACAACCCTCCAAACCCTTGAATATATCATTCCCTCCCTCTTTTAAGGAAGTTCGTCCTCGAACTTGGAGCAGTGGGACCAGACCAGATAATAGGCTCTGATACCAAATGATACGGAACCTCCAAGAATAAGCCTGAGAACTCCTTGATGTCGAACCCCCAAAACATTAACTTGAAAACCCCTAGTCGAATTCGGTAAACCTCCAAAGAATAAAGGTTAGATTTCAAATTTCTTTGAATTGATCAGAGATCCAAGATGTAGAAACAAACTAGTTCCCAAAATCCCAGATTCGAAACACTCCACAAGAAAGTTGATCAAACTACTTGAATATTTCTTAAGCATGTATTCAAGCAAGAACACAAAGATAAAAGCAAAACGGCTTTAGGTTATTAATTCATCCAAAAACCAAAACTGATGTCTTACAACCCTAAATGAGATATAAATAGCTAAAACCTAATTAGGGTTATTAAGTAGCATTTGGTTTTCTAATCAAATTTTAAGAAATAATAAAGTAAACAAAGTTCTAATTTAATACAAAACAAACAGGGCCCTTACTTTTTAAATAAGCATAACTAGTTGGCCTTAATACATATGACTACAAGCCTCATTCGTGAATTTCAACTTGTAGCAAGTTGTAATTGACTTCCTTTGGTCTTGTCTCCAAGCTTGTAATTCCTTGCAAACCATAGTTAGCCAAATTCACCAAATCTTGCAAATGGAAAATTAGTGCTTGCTGAATCTTTTTTGCTCGCGATCTAGTTATAGGACCTTGTGGCAGAATAATTGGATTGATGATCTCCTCAACTTGTTCCTCACGTCCTAACTCTTGCTCATCCTTGTTGTGTGCTGGTTGTTCCACAACATTTCCCCTCTCCTCAAAAGGATTCGTCCTCGAATCAAAAGCATCACCTACATCAAAAGGACTTAAATCAGCAACATTAAACGAAGCACTTACATTATACTCACCTGGCAAATCCACTTTATATGCATTGTCATTGATCATTTCAAGTATCTGAAAAGGACCATCTCCTCGTGGGTTTAACTTGGACTTTCTTTGGTGCGAAAACCGTTCTTTGCGAAAATGAACCCAAACCCAATCATAAGGCTGAAAAATCATTGGCTTCCTTCCTTTATTCACTCGAGAAGCTACTTTAGCATTTTGCCTTTCAGTCCTTTCCTTAACCTGTTTATGTAACTTCTTCACAAAATCTGCCTTTGAGCTAGCATCAACACTCACAAAATCATTAGATGGCAATGGCAAAATATCCAAAGGAGTAAGCGGATTAAAACCATAAACAATTTCAAATGGAGAACAATTAGTAGTGCTATGAACAGCCGTATTATAAGCAAACTCCACAAATGGTAAACAATCCTCCCACATCCTAATATTCTTTTCTATCACTGCCCTAAGCAAAGTAATCAATGTTCGATTCACAACCTCAGCTTGACCATCGGTTTGAGGATGGCAAGTAATAGAAAACAACAACTTAGTCCCCAAATTTCCCCATAAAACACGCCAGAAATGACTCAAAAACTTAACATCTCTATCACTAACAATGCTTTTGGGTATGCCATGCAAACGAACAACCTCTTTAAAGAACAAATCAGCAATCAATTTAGCATCATCAGTTTTATGACATGGTATACTAAATCTATCAACCACAACAAATATACTATCACGACCTCTCCTAGTTTTAGGTAATCCAAGCACAAAATCCATAGACAAATCAGTCCAAGGTCCATTAGGAACAGGTAATGGCATGTACAAACCATGCGGTTTCACCCTAGACTTAGCTTCTCTACATGTTATGCAATGCTCACAAACTTTATGCACATCATGTTTCATACCAGGCCAATAAAAATGTTCTATCAACACATCATAGGTCTTACTTACCCCAAAATGACCCATCAAACCTCCTCCATGTGCTTCCTTAACTAACAACTCTCTCATGGAACACTTAGGAATACATAATATATTTCTCTTAAACAAGAAACCATCAAACAAATGAAAGTCTTTTGAAACAGCCACATCTCCACACAAATTATATATGTCACCAAAATCCACATCACTAACATATAATTCCTTAATATGCTCAAAACCCAATAATCTAGAACTAAGAGAATTAAGTAAAACATACCTTCGCGACAACGCATCAGCCACCACATTCTCTTTACCTCTCTTGTATTTAATCACATATGGAAATGTTTCTATGAATTCCACCCATTTGGCATGTCTACGATTCAGCTTATCTTGACCTTTCAAATGCTTTAAACTTTCATGATCAGTATGTATCACAAACTCTTTTGACCACAAATAATGCTGCCATGTATGCAAAGCTTGAAACAATGCATATAACTCCTTATTATATGTCGGATACTTCAAAGCCGCTCCACTTAGTTTTTCGCTAAAGTACATCAATGGCCTTTGATCCTGTATCAAAACATCTCTAATTCCTATGCCACTTGCATCACATTCAATCTCAAAAGTCTTATTAAAATTAGGCAAAGCAAGCAAGGGTGCATTACACAATTTATCATTAAGTTCATTAAATGCATGTTCTTGTGCATCTCCCCAAACAAAACCGACATTTTTCTTAACTAACTCATTCAAAGGTGCAGCTATAGTACTGAAATTTCTAATGAATCTCCTATAGAAACCAGCAAGTCCATGAAAACTCCTCACCTCACTTGCATTATTAGGTTTCGGCCAGTCCCTAATAGCCTTTACCTTTTCCTCATCAACCTCAATACCTTGACTAGACACCAAAAAACCAAGAAAATGAACCTTATCCATGCAAAAACTACACTTCTTAAGGTTAGCATACAACTTCTCACGCCTAAGAATGTCTAACACAAGACGCACATGTATGACATGATCATCCAAACACTTAGAGTAAACAAGAATATCATCAAAGTAAACAACAACAAATTTTACCCAAGTGCTCAAGCAACACATGATTCATCAAACGCATGAATGTGCTAGGTGCATTAGTAAGACCAAACGGCATAACCAACCACTCATACATCCCATATTTAGTCTTAAATGTTGTTTTCCACTCATCACCCACACTCATTCGAATTTGATAATAACCAGATTTCAAATCAATTTTCGTGAACAAACAAGAACCATGTAGTTCACCAAGCATATCATCTAGTCTAGGAATGGGATGACGATACTTTACAGTGATTTTATTGATGGCTCTACAATCCACGCACATCCTCCACGTCCCATCCTTCTTTGGCATAAGAAGAACAGGAACCGAACAAGGACTCAAACTTTCCCTCATGTATCCCTTAGCTAGCAATTCCTCCACTTGCTTTTGTATCTCCTTTGTCTCCAAAGGATTAGCTCGATACGCTGGCATATTGGGAATGGAAGCTCCCGGAATGAAATCAATTTGATGCTCTATGCCTCTGATTGGCGGCAATTCATCAGGCATTTCTTCGGGAAACAAATCCGCATATTCCTGCAAAAGATCAACAAACACACTAGGCAAAGATTGGTTAAAAACAGTAGTATCTAAACGAGCCTCTTTGCACAAAAGCACAAACATAGGCTGATTGGTGTAAAAAACATGTTTAACCTCACTTGTACTAGCTAACAAACTCACATTCTTCTCTCCTTCTCTATTTTTCTCAAACTGAATTTGTTTTGATTTTTCTTTTCTCTCTTTCTTTTCATTTGCAATCTGATTTTTTTCACTCATTTTTTCGTCACTCTCTCTTTCTTTCTTTTCAAATTCAAGTCTCATTCTTTCCATTTTACATTGATCTTCATACACTTCTTTTGAAGAGAGTGGGGTCAGAATTGTCTTTCATCCATCCTTAGTGAATGAATACCGATTGAGGTATCCATCATGCATAGCTCGCCTATCATACTGCCATGGACGTCCAAGTAAAATCTCTCCAGCATGCATTGGCACCACATCACACAACACCTTATCATGATACTTCCCAGGTAGACACCCATTCTGGTACTGACCCTGCACCAGCACAGCTGGGCCAAACACTTTCTAGAAGGTCACCCCTCCTGGTACTGGCCCTGCACCAACACGGCTAGGCTAAGCACTTCCCAGAAGGTCACCCATCCTGGTACTGACCCTGCACCAGCACACTTAACCGAAAAGAACACTAACCATTTCTACCAAAAGCTTAAGATTTCAGCAGAGACGCACCCATTTCCTTTATTTGGATCAAACATGGGCTCACCAGTCTCTTTCGACTTTGTGTGCCACCTTTATCGAACCTGATCCACAACCCTCCAAACCCTCGGACATATCAGTGTTGGTACACATGTTGGAGTTTATTTGATTGCGATCTTGTGATTGGTCCACTTGGCATAATGATATAATCAACATATTTGCTGCCTTGTGTAGATTCATCAAGTTTGCTTATAGTTTCCTCATCATTCCCACCTTACTCAAAAAGATTTGTCCTCAGATCTGAACCTACATCAAAAGAAGAAAGATCACTAACATTGAAAATTGCAGAAACATTATACTCACCTGGTAGATCAATTTTGTAAGCATTGTCATTGATTTGTTCTAAAACTTGGAATGGGCCATCTCCCCTTGCATCCAACTTGGATTTTCTTTGTTTAGGAAATCTTTTCTTTCTCACATGAACCCATACCCAATCACCAGGTTGGAAAAGCACATGTTTCCTTTTTTTATTTGCTTTATGGGAAAATGATTCATCCTTCTTTAGGACTAGTAAAACCGGAACAGTACATGGACTAAGACTTTCACACACATGTCCCTTTGCTAGAAACTCCTCCACTTGCCTTTGAAGTTCCTTGGTTTCCTCCAGATTACTTCTATAAGCTGGTCGGTTAGGAATTGTTGAGCCCAGAATGAAGTCAATTTGATGCTCAATCCCTCTTAAAGGTGGTAAACCTTTTGGTTCATCTTCTGGAAAAACATCTCTAAATTCCTGTAAAAGAGAACTAACACAACTAGGCAAAGGGTTATCAAGGTCAGATGTAGAAATCAAGGTATCTTTATACCTAAGTATAACCAGACTTCTTTTCTCACAAAAAGCACTCCTTAACTCTTTTCGTTTTGCATAGAAACACTCTCTTTTATTCTCTCCCTTTCTCTTTTTCTCTCACCAATGGGCCATTTTTATCATTCCTTTTCTCACATTGGGCTCTTGTACTCCATTTTTACTTGTTTTGCCCTCACCACCAGAATTCCTTTCAAATGATCTCAAAATCTTCACTTGATCTTCATACACTTGTTTAGGTGACAATGGAGCAAGAGTGAAATTTAAACCATTTAGGCTGAAAGAATAATGATTCTTAAAGCCATCATGCAAAGCTCTTCTATCAAACTGCCATGGACGACCAAGAAGGATATGGCTAGCATGCATAGGTACAACATCACAGCAAACTTCATCTTTGTATCTCCCAATTGCAAAAGAAAACAGAACCTGCTTTGTTACCCTCACCTCCCCACAATCATTCAACCATTACAGCTTGTAGGGGCTAGGATGTTTTATGCATTCTAACCCTAATTTATCTACAAAATCAGTACTAGCAACATTTGCACAACTACCCCCATCAATGATAATGCTGCACACTTTTCCATTCACAATGCAACGAGTATGAAAAATGTTCTCTCTTTGATTACTTTCTTCATCTTTAATTTGCATGTTTAAAGCTCTTCTAAGAACCAAAGATTCACCATGGGCAGGATATTCAATGATATGTTCAATTTCCTCTAATGGTGGCATGCTATCATTATCATCATCACTTTCATGTTCACTAGCACTATCAATTTCACCATTATCTCGTATCAACATGATTTTCTTATTTGGACATTGAGATGCTATATGCCCTACTCCTAAACACCTAAAGCATTTAATGGTACTATGCTTTTGATGCAAGAAAGGATCCCTTGAAGCTAGCAAGTGGACCAATCACTAGGAGCAATGCAAAGAGATATCAAGCTAGTATGGCTTTGCATATTCAAGAAGAGATTTCCAAAGAGCTTCAAGAATTATCATTCAAGAAGATGGAGATAGAGCTTGAAGAAGGCACACCAAAGCTGATTATGATGCTTAGTGTGGAAGCTAAAGGCTATCTAAAGAAAGGTCCAACATGCAAGAAAGGTCCATGGTGATGAGGAAACTATAAGCAAGCTTGATGAATGTAATGGCAGCAAATATGTTGATGATATCATCATGCCAAGTGGACCAATCACAAGATCACAATCAAAGAAATTCCAGCATGTGTTCCAACACTTCATACAAAGGTGGATTAATGAAGAGGGAGACCAACTTGTAGTGAATATGATGGATCATGAAGAGGAAGTCAGAAACTCTCCAACAAGCATGAAGAATCTGCCCATAAGTATGGGGATGGGCATTAGCACGAATTTGGAATATAATATTGATATGGTTTAGTGTTAGTGTGACTAGACACATGTGAACCAACACCAAAATGAATGTACAATCTGCCCATCTATGTTGTCAGAATTATGGGCAGTAATTTAGAGTATATTATTGAGGTGGATGAACAATTAATGCTATTGTGACTAGATACATGTAAACCTAGACTTTAAGCCATTAGTTCTTCTTTTCCAACTATATAAGGATGGGAAAAAGAACTTAATAGGGTTGACTACGAATTTCCAGAATTGTTGAATGTAATTTCTGTGTTTTCAAGTTTGAGAGGTTTTCTTCTTATTCTTGTTGCATGAAGAATTGGTTCTAACTTATCAAGTCTCACTTGTGGCATTTTAATCAATTCATTTCTTCATCCCAATCACCCAAGTTCTCAATTACAGGTTAGTTGTGGGTTTGGTAGGGAGGATTTGTTTTTGAGTTCTAAGATTCTATGCTAGATGTGTATGTGGGGTTCTAGATGTAATATTTGATCCATGGGTTCCGCATCATTTGGTATCAGAGCTTTGGCTTGAAGATAAATCTCTAGGTATCTTTTATGTTTTAATTATCCAAAGAAAAAAAAAACGAATCAGATTCAGTTTCTATATTTCTTCATTTTCTGTTCTTGTTGCACCTTGTTCTTATTCTTCAAATCTGTGAACTTTTGTTTAATTTTTCAATTTTTATCCTTGTTTACTGAAAGTTCAAAAGAAAAAAAGAGGAAAAGATCAAAAGAAAAACAAAAAAAAAAAGAAAAGAGAATCAGATTCAACTTCCTCAACATAAAAGAAAAAAAAATCATACCTGTTTCTGTCCAGAATTTTTCTTCACAAGTGTTTGAGATTTTTTGCATATTTATACCATTAACAGCTTGCTACCTTATTATATTTGATCAAATTACATCAGCTCCTCATTATGCATCCATTTAGCATTTAAAATCTGATATTTAGAGCCTTTCTTGCATTGGGAATAGATTTAGGTTGCATATTCAGATTACTCATTGAAGTGATTTGAATTCTGTTTTTTTTTTTTTAGGATCCAGAATTGTTTTTCTTTGTATTCTTAGTTTCATTCTTTCATATACCTCTTGTTTCTTGTATGCATTAAGTAGCTAATTCTCAATCATAGTTACTTTGGTTTGATTAACACAAATACTTTTGCTTCTTGTGTTAACTTTCAGTTCTTGTTGTCTAAAATTAAATTGCTTCTAGAATTGCAGAATTCATTTTGTTCATTAGGTTCCTTGTAGAGTCTTTAAAACAAAACTTGTTTTACTTGATTTAAGTGGATTCAATTCTGAAATTCAACTTGATAAAAGAAGAATTGAGAGGTAAAAAGGAACAAGGTTTGAGTGAAATACAAGAGGAGTGACAATCTGATCTTGAGTGAAACACGTAAGGGAGTGAGGTGAGGAAATTTTCTTTACTAACATTTTCTTGTAGGTTCTTCTTACACCATGTCAAATTCTGGAAGTGAAAAACGTGATATGACCATAAATGACATAGCCTTCATGTTAGAGGCAATGCAAAGGAGATTTGAAAGGTTTGATTTGACCATAAACAACATGAGAGGTGATGTAGACAGCATAATGCAAAGGCAGCGGAATGATACTAATCGAAGGGGGCAGAATAGAGGGAGAGGAAACATGATGAATGATGATGAGATAGAGAGGGAAGATGATGAAGAAAGTGAGGAATCAATTGCTCAAAGAAGACCTCAACAAAGGGACAGTAACATATCTTCCATAAAAATGAAGATACCATCATTCAAGGGGAGAAATGATGCTGAAGCTTACCTTGAATGGGAAAGAAAAGTTGAGTTGGTGTTTGATTGTCATAATTATAGTGAAAAGAAGAAAGTTAAGATTGCAGCAGTTGAATTCACAGATTATGCACTAATTTGGTGGGATCAATTGATGATTTCCAAGAGGAGAAATGGAGAAAGAACTATCACTACTTGGGCTGAAATGAAAACTGTGATGAGAAAGAGATTTGTACCATCTTACTACTATAGGGAGCTTCACCAAAAATTACAGCGGTTAACTCAAGGATCCATGTCAGTGGAGGATTACCATAAAGAGATGGAGATGATCATGAGTAGAACTAATATAGAGGAGGATCCAGAAATCACTATGGCTCGATTTTTGAGTGGGCTGAATAGAGAGATAGCTAACATAATTGAATTACATCATTATGTGGAGCTTGAAGATATGGTACACATGGCCATGAAAGTGGAGAAGCAACTGAAACTCAAGGGAGCAGCAAAGGGATTTTCTAATTCCAGCTCTAGTTTCACTTCAAAATGGCCAAAGAAAGATGATAATCCTAAAGGGAAGGAGGCTGCCTGGAAAGGAAAGGAAAAACAAGTTTTAGATGACCCTAAAGGTAACTCTAAAACATCTAACTCTAATCAAAAGCATAGTACCATTAAATGCTTTAGGTGTTTAGGAGTAGGGCATATAGCATCTCAATGTCCAAATAAGAAAATCATGTTGATACGAGATAATGGTGAAATTGATAGTGCTAGTGAACATGAAAGTGATGATGATAATGATAGCATGCCACCATTAGAAGAAATAGAACATATTATTGAATATCCTGCCCATGGTGAATCTTTGGTTATTAGAAGAGCTTTAAACATGCAAATTAAAGATGAAGAAAGTAATCAAAGAGAGAACATTTTCCATACTCGTTGCATTGTGAATGGAAAAGTGTGCAGCATGATCATTGATGGGGGTAGTTGTGCAAATGTTGCCAGTACTAATTTTGTGGATAAATTAGGGTTAGCATGCACAAAACATCCTAGTCCTTACAAGCTGCAATGGTTGAATGATAGTGGAGAGGTGAGGGTAACAAAGCAGGTTCTGTTTTCTTTTGCAATTGGGAGATACAAAGATGAAGTTTGCTGTGATGTTGTGCCTATGCATGCTAGCCATATCCTTCTTGGTCGTCCATGGCAGTTTGATAGAAGAGCTTTGCATGATGGCTTTAAGAATCATTATTCTTTCAGCCTAAATGGTTTAAATTTCACTCTTGCTCCATTGTCACCTAAACAAGTGTATGAAGATCAAGTAAATATTTTGAGATCATTTGAAAAGAATTCTGGTGGTGAGGGTAAAACAAATAAAAAGGGAGTACAAGAGGCCAAGTGTGAGAAAAAGAATGATAAAAATGGCCCATTGGTGAGAGAAAAAGAGAAAGGGAGAGAAAATAAAAGAGAGTGTTTCTATGCAAAAGAAAAGGAGTTAAGGAGTGCTTTTTGTGAGAAAAGAAGTCTGATTGTACTTAGGTACAAAGAGACCTTGATTTCTACATCTAACCTTGATAACCCTTTGCCTAGTTGTGTTAGTTCTCTTTTACAGGAATTTGGAGATGTTTTTCCAGAAGATGTACCCAAAGGATTACCACCTTTAAGAGGGATTGAGCATCAAATTGACTTCATTCCGGGCTCAACAATTCCTAATCGACCAGCTTATAGAAGTAATCCGGAGGAAACCAAGGAACTTCAAAGGCAAGTGGAGGAGTTGCTAGCAAAGGGACATGTGCGTGAAAGTCTTAGCCCATGTGCTGTTCCGGTGTTATTAGTCCCAAAGAAAGATGGATCATGGAGAATGTGTGTGGACTGCCGAGCAATCAATAAAATCACGGTGAAGTATAGACATCCAATTCCTAGACTTGATGATATGCTTGATGAGTTGAGTGGTTCTTGCATTTTTACTAAGATTGATTTGAAAAGTGGTTACCATCAAATTAGGATGAAAGAAGGAGATGAGTGGAAAACTGCATTCAAAACAAAATATGGTCTTTATGAATGGTTAGTTATGCCATTTGGTTTATCTAATGCACCTAGTACATTCATGAGATTAATGAACCATGTTCTGCGTGCATATCTTGGTAAATTTGTTGTTGTATATTTTGATGACATACTCATTTATAGCAAATCAGTAGATGAGCATGTAGAACATATTAGGGTTATTCTTGATGTTTTGAGAAAGGAAGAATTATATGCCAACTTGAAAAAGTGCATGTTTTGTAGTGATAAAATCATATTCTTAGGTTTTATGGTTAGTGCACAAGGAATTGAGGTTGATGATGAAAAGGTAAAGGCAATAAGAGATTGGCCAGCACCTAAAACCGTGAGTGAGGTAAGAAGTTTTCATGGTTTGGCTAGTTTCTATAGAAGGTTTGTTAAAGATTTTAGTTCCATTGCTGCACCATTAAATGAATTGGTAAAAAAGGATGTAAAGTTTAATTGGACTAAAATTCATGAAATGGCATTCAATTTGTTGAAAGAAAGGTTAACTACTGCTCCAATCCTTGCTTTACCAGATTTTGATAAGACCTTCGAATTAGAGTGTGATGCTTCAGGTGTGGGCATAGGTGCTGTTTTGATGCAAGAAGGGAAACCAATTGCATATTTTAGTGAGAAGCTTCATGGTGCACAATTAAATTATTCCACTTATGACAAGGAGTCGTATGCTTTGGTAAGAGCTTTACAAGTGTGGCAACATTAATTATTGCCTAAAGAGTTTGTTATTCATACAGATCATGAATCATTAAAGCATCTAAAGGGGCAAACCAAGCTGAACCGAAGGCATGGAAAGTGGATAGAGTTCATTGAGCCATTTCCATATGTGATAAAGTATAAGCGTGGCAAAGACAATGTAGTAGCAGATGCACTTTCAAGAAGGTATTCCTTAATCTCAACTCTTAGTTCTAAGTTATTAGGCTTTGAGCAAATTAAGGATATGTATGCCAATGATGTTGACTTTGCAAATGTTTATAAAGCATGTGAGCATTCTGCATTTCAGAAGTTTTATAGGCATGATGGGTACTTATTTAAGGATGGAAGATTATGCATGCCTAGTTGCTCATTAAGGGAATTGCTTGTGCGTGAGGCACATAGTGGAGGACTCATTGGACATTTTGGGGTATTTAAGACTTTAGACATTCTGCATGAACATTTCTATTAGCCAAACATGAGAAAGGATGTTGAAAGAATTTGTGCCAAGTGTATTGCATGTAAACAAGCAAAATCTAAGTCTTTACCTCATGGGCTGTATACTCCTTTACCTATTCCTAATGCACCTTGGATGGACATATCTATGGACTTTGTTTTGGGGCTGCCTAGGACTAGAAAAGGAAAAGATAGCATATTTGTTGTTGTTGATAGATTCAGCAAAATGGCTCATTTCATTGCATGTCACAAAACTGATGATGCAACAAATATTGCAAATTTGTTCTTTGGGGAAGTAGTTCGGTTGCATGGCATTCCTAAAACAATTGTAAGTGATAGAGATGTGAAGTTCTTAAGTCATTTTTGGCGTGTTTTATGGAATAAGTTAGGTACTAAATTGTTGTTCTCTACAACTTGTCATCCACAAACTGATGGACAAACAGAAGTGGTAAATAGGACTTTAGGATCTTTGTTACGTGCTGTTGTGGGTAAGAATTTGAAAACTTGGGAAGATTGTTTGCCATTAGTGGAGTTTGCATATAATAGAAGCATACATTCTTCTACTGGTTATTCACCATTTGAAATTGTTTATGGTTTTAATCCACTTACACCACTTGATTTGTTTCCTTTGCCATTAAATGAAATAACTAACTTAGATGGTGAAAAGAAAGCTGAGTTGGTTAAGCAGATACATGAAAAGGCACGAGCTCATCTTGAGAAGAAATATGAATCAGTTGCCCATAATGCAAATAGAAGAAGGAAACATGTGATTTTCCAACCTGGTGATTGGGTATGGGTTCATATGAGGAAGGAAAGATTTCCTAAACAAAGGAAATCCAAGTTGGATGCAAGGGGAGATGGCCCATTCCAAGTTTTAGAACGGATCAATGACAATGCCTACAAAATTGATCTACCAGGTGAGTATAATGTTTCTGCAACTTTCAATGTTAGTGATCTTTCTCCTTTTGATGTAGGCTCAGATTTGAGGACAAATCTTTTTGAGCAAGGAGGGAATGATGAGGAAACTATAAGCAAGCTTGATGAATGTAATGGCAGCAAATATGTTGATGATATCATCATGCCAAGTGGACCAATCACAAGATCACAATCAAAGAAATTCCAGCATGTGTTCCAACACTTCATACAAAGGTGGATTAATGAAGAGGGAGACCAACTTGTAGTGAATATGATGGATCATGAAGAGGAAGTCAGAAACTCACCAACAAGCATGAAGAATCTGCCCATAAGTATGGTGATGGGCATTAGCACGAATTTGGAATATAATATTGATATGGTTTAGTGTTAGTGTGACTAGACACATGTGAACCAACACCAAAATGAATGTACAATCTGCCCATCTATGTTGTCAGAATTATGGGCAGTAATTTAGAGTATATTATTGAGGTGGATGAACAATTAATGCTATTGTGACTAGATACATGTAAACCTAGACTTTAAGCCATTAGTTCTTCTTTTCCAACTATATAAGGATGGGAAAAAGAACTTAATAGGGTTGACTACGAATTTCCAGAATTGTTGAATGTAATTTCTGTGTTTTCAAGTTTGAGAGGTTTTCTTCTTATTCTTATTGCATGAAGAATTGGTTCTAACTTATCAAGTCTCACTTGTGGCGTTTTAATCAATTCATTTCTTCATCCCAATCACCCAAGTTCTCAATTGCAGGTTAGTTGTGGGTTTGGTAGGGAGGATTTGTTTTTGAGTTCTAAGATTCTATGCTAGATGTGTATGTGGGGTTCTAGATGTAATATTTGATCCATGGGTTCCGCATCACATGGGGGTTCATATAAAGCCTTGGGAAGTAATTTAAGGCCCATTTACAGCCCAAATAGTGTGGGGAGTTTCTTATGTTGAAGGGATTAGTTTGGTTGTTTCCATACTTTATATTTTCCTTATTGGATTAGGATTTTGTTTCCATACTTTATATTTTTCTTAGTGGATTAGAATTTTGTTTCCATACTTTATATTTTCCTTAGTGGATTAGGATTTTGTTTCCATACTTTATGTTTTCCTTATGCAATTAGGAATGTTTTCCTTATGCAATTAGGAATGTTTTAGTTTTCCATATGCAATTAGGAATTTTGTAACCCTTATTTAAGGGCACTATTAGGCGGAATTTCAGACTACAACAATTAATAAAAAATTTTGAATTATTCTACAAGTTCTTCTTGTGAATTTTCGTGTGAGAGAGATTAGAGTGGATTCTTTAATTCTTTCTTTGCATCAAGAATTAGGTTTACTTATCAACAAGAGTTGTGGCGTTTTCCTTCTTCTTACCAACTAAATCCTTCAATCATAGTGAGTTCACGTCTCTTTATAGGCATTGGGTTCCTTAGGAGGTGATTATCAAGTTTCAAGGAGTTCTCTACCATTGTTATACGTTGGGTTTGCTGCCATCGTTGCTAAGGGTCCGCGTCAGCTTTTGATTAGAGTTAGATGTTTTAGAGTTACCTTTAGGGTCAGCTGGAACTTGTTTTTCCTTCCCTTTCCAGGCAACCTCCTTTCCTTTAGGATTATCATCTTTCTTTATTTTGAAGTGAAACTAGAGCTGGAATAAAAAAATCCCTTTGCTGCTCCCTTGAGTTTCAGTTGCTTCTCCATATAATGGCGTAATTCAATTATGTTAGCAATCTCTCTATTCAGCCCACTTAAAAATCAAGCCATAGTGATTTCTGGATCCTCCTCTATATTAGTTCTACTCATGATCATCTCCATCTCTTTATGGTAATCCTCCACTGACATGGATCCTTGAGTTAACCGCTGCAATTTTTGGTGAAGGTCCCTATAGTAGTAAGATGGTACAAATCACTTTCTCATCACAGTTTTCATTTCAGCCCAAGTAGTGATGGTTCTTTCTCCATTTCTCCTCTTGGAAATCATCAATTGATCCCACCAAATTAGTGCATAATCTGTGAATTCAACTGCTGCAATTTTAACTTTCTTCATTTCACTATAATTATGACAATCAAACACCAACTCAACTTTTCTTTCCCATTCAAGGTAAGCTTCAGCATCATTTCTCCCCTTGAATGATGGTATCTTCATTTTTATGGAAGATATATTACTGTCCCTTTGTTGAGGTCTTCTTGAGCAATTGATTCCTCACTTTCTTCATCATCTTCCCTTTCTACCTCATCATCATTCATCATGTATCCTCTCCCTCTATTCTGCCCCCTTCGATTAGTATCATTCCGTTGCCTTTGCATTATTCTGTCTACATCACCTCTCATGTTGTTTATGGCCAAATCAAACCTTTCAAATCTCCTTTGCATTGCCTCTAACATGAAGGCTATGTCATTTATGGTCATATCACGTTTTTCACTTCCAGAATTTGACATGGTGTAAGTAGAACCTACAAGAAAATGTTAGTAAAGAAAATTTCCTCACCTCACTCCCTTACGTGTTTCACTCAAGATCAGATTGTCACTCTTGTATTTCACTCAAAACTTGGTCCTTTTTACCTCTCAATTCTTCTTTTATCAATTTAAATTTCAGAACTGAATCCACTTAAATCAAGTAAAGCAAGTTTTGTTTAAAGACTCTACAAGGAACCTAATGAACAAAATGAATTCAGCAATTCTAGAAGCAATTTAATTTTAAACAACAAGAACTGAAAGTTAACACAAGAAGCAAAAAGTATTTGTGTTAATCAAACCAAAGTAACTATGATTGAGAATTAGCTACTTAATGCATACAAGAAACAAGAGGTATATGAAGGAATGAAACTAAGAATACAAAGAAAAACAATTCTGGATATTGAAAAATAGAATTCAAATCACTCTAATGAGTAATCTGAATATGGAACCTAAATCTATTCCCAATGCAAACTATGCTCTAAATATCAGATTTTAAATTCTAAATGGATGCATAATGAGGAGCTAATGTAATTTGATCAAATATAATAAGGTAGCAAGCTGTTAATGGTATAAATATGCAAAAAATCTCAAACACTTATGTAGAAAAATATTGGACAGAAACAGGTACGAATTTTTTTTTCTTTTATGTTGAGGAAGTTGAATCTGATTCTTTTTTTTTCTTTTGATCTTTTCCTCTTTTTTTTTTTTGAACTTTCAGTAAACAAGGATAGAAATTAAAAAGTTAAACAAAAGTCCACATATTTGAAGAACAAGAACAGAAAATGAAGAAACAAGAAACTGAATCTAGTTCTCTTTTTTTTTCTTTGGATAATTAAAACATAAAAGATACCTAGAGATTTATCTTCAAGCCAAAGCTCTGATACCAAATGATGCGGAACCCATGGATCAAATATTACATCTAGAACCCCACATACACATCTAGCATAGAATCTTAGAACTCAAAAACAAATCCTCCCTACCAAACCCACAACTAACCTGTAATTGAGAACTTGGGTGATTGGGATGAAGAAATGAATTGATTTAAACGCCACAAGTCAAACTTGATAAGTTATAACCAATTCTTCATGCAACAAGAATAAGAAGAAAACCTCTCAAACTTGAAAACACTTAGATTACAATGATAACAATCTGCCAATTCGTAGTAACCCTCTTGAGTTCTTTTTCTCCTCCCTATATAGCTGGAAAAGAAGAACTAATGGCTTAAAAGTCTAGGTTTACATGTATCTAGTCATAATAGCATTAATTATTCATCCACATCAATAATATAACCTAAATTACTGCCCATAATTCTGACAACATTGATGGGCAGATTCTACATGCATTTTGGTGTTGGTTCACATGTGTCTAGTCACACTAGCACTAAACCACATCAATATTATATTCCAAATTCGTGCTAATGCCCATCACCATACTTATGGGCAGATTCTTCATGCTTCTTGGTGAGTTTTGACTTTCTCTTCATGATCCATCATATTCAGTACAAGTTGGTTTCCCTTTTCATTAATCCACCTTTGAATGAAGTGTTGGTACACATGCTGGAGTTTCTTTGATTGTGATCTTGTGATTGGTCCACTTGGCATAATGATATCATCAACATATTTGCTGCCTTGTGTAGATTCATCAAGCTTGCTTATAGTTTCCTCATCAATACTTGTTCTTGATGGTCACTTTATTCAACTACCGGTAATCAATGCACAATCTTAAGGTACCATCCTTCTTCTTCACAAACAAAAAGGGAGCTCCCCATGGAGACACACTAGGGTGAACAAATTCTTTATCCAACAACTCCTGCAACTGCACCTTCAACTCTCTCAACTTAGCAGGTGCCATATGATAAGGAGTAATAGAGATAGGAGTGGTACCAGGCAACAAATCAATACCAAACTCAACCTCTCTCTCAGGGGGTATCCTTGGCAACTCCTTAGAAAAAATATCTGAAAATTCAGTAACAGTGGATATACTGTCAAGCTGAGAACCTACTACTCTGGTATTTACAACATAAGCAAGATAAGCCTCACATCCCTTCCGAATCATCCTCCTAGCTAAAACAGCTGAAACAAACATGGATGAAAAATGTCTCTTCTTATTAGATACCATCACATTCCTACCATCACATGTTCTCAGGGTAACACACTTTTGCTAACAATCTACCACAGCCCCATGCTTGGATAACCAATCCATGCCTAAAATTAAGTCATACTCCCTGGAAGGCATCTCAATCAAAGAACTCCTCATCCTGAACCATAACCAGACTATTTTGATGCACCTTGCTAACTACAACACTATACCCTAAAGGATTTATCACCAAAACATCAAATCCTAGAGACTCGGAATGCAAATCAATCACAGGAAAGATGGATGCACTAATGTATGAATGAGTCGACCCGAGGTCTATCAAAGCAAGAACTGAAGTACCAAATAAGAAAAAAGTACCAGCAATAACAGCTGAAGCATCTGGTTACCTCTGCATCACATATACCCATTGAGATGGCCCTGCCTCATCTGGTCTACTATCTACTGTAAAACCTCCTCTCTGACCAGACCATGTCCGACCCCCTCTTCTAAAACCTCTGCCACCACAACTCCCTCTAACACTGGGTCGAGGAGCTGCAGTATTTGTATGTCTATCCTCTAGTGGCTCTAGGCAATCTCTGATAAAGTGAACTGGTGACCAACATCTATAACACACTGTTGGTCCACTTGTCTTCCAGTAAGCACCCCGTGTGCCCTACCACAATGGACACATGTATATGAAACTGGCCTTTGAACTGCTAGAGTCGGAGCACTAGCCACAGAAACTGTAGGTCTCGATTTCTGTCTCTATTGCTGTACTGACCTACCAAACTACCCCTGGCTCCTACTGAACCTCAAAAATATCCTCCTCGGCATCTCTTCACAGTTGAAGACCCTGCCTCAATTTGGGGTCTCCTAGCTCTGGTCTCCTCATCTCTAGCAGCTGTTGCAAGACCCTGTTCTCTCTCAACACTCCTGGCAGCTGCAACCAACTGAAAAAAATTCTAATACCGGGAGCCTGCGATAATGCACATAATAGAGGATCTCAACCCCTCCTCAAATCTCCGACACTAGTCAATCTCATCCGAAATGATCCCACCAGCATACTAACTCGGCCGAGTAAACTCTATCTCATACTCTGGTAATGTCCTGGTATCCTGCCTCAAACTCAAGAACTCTATCTTTTTTGCATCCTTATACTCCCTCGGAGTATACTTCTGCTCGAACTCCCGCAGAAAATCATTATAGGTCAGGATTGGTGGATCATCCAGGGCATGTGGAACCGTCTTTCACCAATCATATTCATCCCTCTGCAAAAGAGATCTGGCATAATCAAACTTTTCTTCTAGAGTAGCCTGCAGCTGGATAAACACTCTCTGGACTCTATCTAGCCATTGCTCTGCTACAGTAGGGTCTGTAGTACCAATAAAGTCCTCAGCTCCAAACTTTCTCAGCTTATCATATTTTCTCGTCGATAACCGCGGCTGCGGTTGCGGTGGTGGTGGCTACTGAACTGGAACCTACCTCAACAGCTCCACCATATGTCGTACCCAACCCGGCGGAATCCCATCAACTGCTGGTCTCTCTGGCATAGGAGTAGGTGCCCCTCTAGCTATCTCAACTCTAGCTCCATCTCTACCCTTTGCAGATTGACGTGTCTGAGACGCCATAACTACCTATATCTGCAAACACAATAGAAATTGCCACATCAAAGATAAAAAACTGTCAATGCCAATGCATGTATCATATTTAAAAACCATATTTAAAAATCTCAATTTTCTTTCTCTTACAACCCACCTAGGTTGAGAACCTCAAACCTAGGCTCTAATACCAAAACAAATGTAACACCCTTATACCCAATATATGTATACTACATATGAATACTACATACACCCAACATATATAATATACGAATATAGGATACAAGAATGTCACAATCCATTTTAATCAAACAAATCATCACTTATAAAATCTGTATAACTTTAATCATTTAACTATTATGATATAAATAATAGATGAAATATTACTCACTAAAACACATATATAATTTTATTTCCAAAGGTTTATCCAAAACATTTTTAATAGTTTGTGGAATATACATATATATATACATCAAAATATAACATAAAATACATGAAATCAATTTGTACAAAAATATAAAATATATATACATGCTAGTAATTTGTCTCTGATCTTGATGTCCAATAATCAACTCTGCACTTAAGATCTCATGCCTAGACTCGACTTGGTCTAGCTGAACTCTCCGGCTCAATTGGATCTACCCTGTCACCTGCGCGATGAATCACAATCGTGCAAAGCTAAAAGCTTAGTGATACAAACTTTGATAACAATATAGTTCAAATGCAATGCCAATGCACAACACATAAGAATATTATATCTCATAACATTATATTTTAATATATTGCTTAATTGTTCCATAATTTATAATTCACATAAAAGCAAACACAAGCATGGGCCTAAAAAGGATCTAATATGTTATTTAAATTCCAAAGTTACTGCTTTGGTCCAAGATGACACCATGTGTCTAGCCCTGAAGGCAAATCATAATCACAATAAGGATTACCTCATATGTAACATCCCAACTAGGCTTCAAGGACTAGGGCCAACCCAGCTTCAAGGGGCTGCTACATCATGTAACATCCCAACCAGGCTTCAAGAACCAAGCCCAACATAGCTTCAAGAGACTGTTACGTCTTAGGCATGCTGTCAAACACAAAACTCTAAAAATTGAATAACATACTAGGCACACAGTCCTTTCATAATTCCATTATCAAATCCTTTCTCATTTACTCATGATCAAACTAGGTACAACGCCTCAAATAACTCACTTATATTAATATAGCCATTACCAATGACTTTACATGCCATCTTTAATGTACACACAATAAATTGCATTACCCATACGTTTTGGGTCATTATCATATTTTGTACATAGTTCACATTATACAAATCATAGCATATTACTCATGCGCCAACAATGTAGTAAGTAACTTAACATATTTTCCAATCAAATGTGTTAAGTCCCAATGTCATGTAAATATAAGCAATTTTTAAAAGTTTGTACTTACCTCTAAAAGCAACAAACACCACTTTCAACCTCCTCTTCCAAGATATCCCTCAACACTTGGACTGGGGTAACTCAAGTCTCTTCAAAGCCTAAACCAATTGTGATTGTATATAATCACTAAATGATACACTTATAGGTATAAACAAAACCTCTCAACATAATGATAAGATACACAAAGGAAAATAAGGAAAAGAACTATCTAGGGCAAACTCTACACATGACACGCTCAACAACACGGGCATGTCAATGACCATGCCATAAACCCACAACACAGAAGCTTTGACACACTCAGTGACATGGGCGTGTCAATGACCGTGTCCTAAGCTCTATAATCTAGCATATAAGACACATCCAGAGATATGAGGGTGTCAGTGCACGTGTCAATACTATAACATTACAGAAGTTGTGACATGCTCAGTGACATGGGCGTGTCACTACACGTGTCACCAACACTGAAAATAGAACCATCATGATGTGGAACCCATGGATCAAATATTACATCTAGAACCCCACACACACATCTAGCATAGAATCTTAGAACTCAATAAAACAAATCCTCCCTACCAAACCCACAACTAACCTTTAATTGAGAACTTGGGTGATTGGGATGAAGAAATGAATTGATTTAAATGCCACAAGTCAGACTTGATAAGTTAGAACCAATTCTTCATGCAACAAGAATAAGAAGAAAACCTCTCAAACTTGAAAACACTTAGATTACAATGATAACAATCTGCCAATTCGTAGTATCCCTTTTAAGTTCTTTTTCCCATCCCTATATAGTTAGAAAAGAAGAACTAATGGCTTAAAAGTCTAGGTTTACATGTATCTAGTCACAATAGCATTAATTGTTCATCCACATCAACAATATACTCTAAATTACTGTCCATAATTCTGACAACATTGATGGGCAGATTCTACATGCATTTTGGTGTTGGTTCACATGTGTCTAGTCACACTAGCACTAAACCATATAAATATTATATTCCAAATTCGTGCTAATGCCCATCACCATACTTATGGGCAGATTCTTCATGCTTGTTGGTGAGTTTCTCACTTCCTCTTCATGATCCATCATATTCACTACAAGTTGGTCTCCCTCTTTGACGTGGAACCCTATGGTAATGAAGGCCTCAAACCCCAACGCACGCTTCGATATAGGAATCCAAGAACAAGGATAAACCACCCTCTATAGCACCCAATGCTTAGCGAAGCAAGAACACTAATGACGGAAGGATTTGGAAGGATGGATAAGAAGAACGCCACAATCGAAATTGATAAGTTAGTCTGATTCGTGATGCAATCAATGAAAGAAGCAAAATCTCTCACTCTCTCAAAGATGGCCGAAATTTGCATAAAGAGCAATCTGAATATAATTGTCGAAAAGGTCCTCTTACAAGAAAATAAGGCCCTATTTATAGAAAAATAAATTAAAAATTCGTAACTATCCTAACCCTAGTGGAAAAGGAAAATTACAAAGTCAAAATCCTTGTCAAATAAGGAAAATATCATCCTAACCAACTAAGGAAAGAAGGGAACCACATCCTAACCCTAGTGGAAAAAGGAAAATTACAAAGTCAAAATCCTTGTCAAATAAGGAAAATATCATCCTAACCAACTAAGGAAAGAAGGGAACCACATCCCATGTGCATGGGTGTGAACACAGCCCATATGCATGAAAGAATAGGCTGCCCATGTGACAAAAGTGGTCCCAAAAACCTAATTTCGTCCAAGGCCCATGTGCTTGCATGTGGCCTGCCTTCCTTACTCCTTTCTTGCTCCTCTAGCCCATTTTTAAAGCCTTATCTTCCATATAGACATTCAGCATCACAATCAGCCTTTGTTGGTCTTCCAGCTCCATACTGCACTTGTTTATTGCTAATTCAGTCACCTCCCTTGTAACAAAGTCTTGAACATGCAATCCAAGAGTGACGCCATACTTCCTTGTTTTATTCCTTGTTAATGGTCCTTGTTGTAGCACCAAAGGATCCTTGCCATACTTCTGTTTCTTAGTAATTAAAGGTTCTGTGGTTGGTTTGAAGTGGGTTAGAAGCAATCAAAATTTTTAGGCCACAAAATTTCCATTTTTTTTGGGCTGTTTTGTTCGAATTGTGGGGGCTGCCATTGCAAAGGGCAATTCAAAATTCTCTTTAGTTTAGGAAGACTTGACACTAGCTTTCTTGGGTAGAATCAATAGGTCCATAAATCAGCTTGCTAAAGGTGGGTTGGTTTTGATACATCTTGGCCAGAATTGTCATTTTTTTTACCTCTTTGTTTCTAATTCTTGATTGAGCTACCGTTTTTTTTTTGGATTCCGTTACGTTGCCTGAGTGTTATTTGCTTGTTCCAACACTCTGGTTTATGATAATCGTGTGACACAAATTTCCTTGTGTCGCCTCCAAATCGTCGAGTTTCTTTTCTAGGTGTCTAGGAATTAGGTTTCTAGCTTCCTTGAACGTGCTTGGCAGATTGATTTGTGAGCCTCGATTCTGAAGTGCAATCGAAGAATCAGCAAAGGTGAGGTAAGAGCGAAACACTTTGAGTGAATTTTGTTTATTACTAATCTTTTCTTTGTGAGTTTGTGTTTGTGATCATGAGTAGTGGGAGAAACCAGAACGTGCAAGATGGGGAGGAAAATGTCCAAGAAGGTTCTAGCAATTTTGAGACATATATGCAGCAAAGTAATGAGAGGATGAATGAGATGGCAAGAATGATGGCTACTCTACAAGAGAGCATGAATCTAATGATGAGAGAAAGAGCGCAGCAACCAGCAGCTCAAGTGAGGTTACCACAAAGGGTTCTACTAAGAATCGGTGAAGGAGATCGTAGAGCACCTAGAGGTAATGAAGAGGTTGGTGAAAATAACACAGCAAATGACAATGACCTTACTTCCATAAAGATGAAGGTACCTTCCTTTGAAGGGAGAAGCAATGCTGAAGAGTACATTGAATGGGAGAGAAAGGTGGAGCAGATTTTTGAATGCCATCATTATTCAGAAGAGAAGAAGTCCCACATTGCAACCATGGAATTTAAGGGATATGCTACATTCTGGTGGGATCAACTCAAATCTAATAGAAGAGGAAAGGGATTGAGACCCGTACCTGATTGGGAGACTTTGAAAGACTTAATGAGAACAAGGTTTGTCCCTTCTCATTACTATAGGGATTTGTATAATAGGTTGGCAAGGCTGATCCAAGGTGGTAAGAGTGTTGAAGAATACCACAAGGAGATGGAGATGATCATGGCAAGAGCTGATATTGAAGAGGATGAGCAGAGGTTGATGTCTAGATTCCTTGGGGGTCTAAATTCAAACATAGCAAGTGAGCTGGAAATGTATGATTACAATTCCATAGGAGAGTTGGTTGAAAAGGCCATGAAGATATGACGCGGACCCTTAGCAACGATGGCAGCAAACCCAACGTATAACAATGGTAGAGAACTCCTTGAAACTTGATAATCACCTCCTACGGAACCCAACGCCTATAAAGAGACGCGAACTCACTATGATTGAAGGATTTAGTTGGTAAGAAGAAGGAAAACGCCACAACTCTTGTTGATAAGTAAACCTAATTCTTGATGCAAAGAAAGAATTAAAGAATCCACTCTAATCTCTCTCACACGAAAATTCACAAGAAGAACTTGTAGAAGAATTCAAAAATTTTTATTAATTGTTGTATATGAAATTCAGCCTAATAGTGCCCTTAAATAAGGGTTACAAAATTCCTAATTGCATATGGAAAACTAAAACATTCCTAATTGCATAAGGAAAACATTCCTAATTGCATAAGGAAAACTAAAACATTCCTAATTGCATAAGGAAAACATAAAGTATGGAAACAACCAAACTAATCCCTTCAACATAAGAAATGCCCCACACTATTTGGGCTATCCATGGGCCTTAAATTACTTCCCAAGGCTTTATATGAACCCCCATGGACCTTTCTTGCACGTTGGACCTTTCTTTAGCTAGCCTTTAGCTTCCACACTAAGCATCATAATCAGCTTTGGTGTGCCTTCTTCAAGCTCTATCTCCATCTTCTTGAATGATAATTCTTGAAGCTCTTTGGAAATCTCTTCTTGAATATGCAAAGCCATACTAGCTTGATATCTCTTTGTCTTGCTCCTAGTGATTGGTCCACTTGCTAGCTTCAAGGGATCCTTTCTTGCATCAAGATAGAAAGGAGACTAAAGAGCAAGAATTACACCAAGTCTGGTTCTAGCAAATTTCATAATATGGGTGGAAGTAGTTCGACCTACAGAGGACCTCAAAACACTAGTAGCAATTCGTCCTCAAGAAGTGGAGATTTCAAGAATTCCTTCCAAAGGAACAATCCTCCACCTACAAGTGGAAAAGGGACGAATGGTGGTCCAAATAGCAACAATCAGGTACTTCTAATACTACTCCTAGTAGAGATATTAAATGTTTCAAATGTTTAGGGAATGGGCATATTGCTTCTGAATGTCCAAATAGGAGAATTATGATTGCTACTGATGATGGGGGTATAATTTCTGATTCTGATCATAGTGATGTTGATAATGATGTGAATGAAATGTATGATGATGATGATGAGTGCAGTGAGCAAGTTGAAAATGTGTTGATGGCTGAACATGGTGAAATGTTAGTTGCTAGGCGTGCTTTGAATATGCAGGTGAAGGAAGAGGGCCTTGAGCAATGAGATAACATATTTTATTCTAGATGTTTAGTTGATGGTAAGGTTTGTATGCTCATCATTGACAGCGGTAGTTGTACTAATGCCGCAAGTGAGACCATGGTGGAGAAGCTGAAATTGACTTGTTTAAAACATCCCAATCCATATAGACTACAATGGTTTAATGATAGTGGAGAGGTGAAGGTTACTAAACAAGTGAGAATACCATTCTCTATAGGCTGGTATAAAGATGATGTGTTGTGTGATGTAGTTCCTATGCAAGCAGGCCATATGTTATTGGGAAGACCTTGGCAATTTGATAGGAAAGCACAGCATGATGGGCATTCAAATAGGTACACGTTTACCTATGAGGGAAAGCTGGTTACTCTTGTTCCATTATCACCCTTGGAGGTTTATGAAGATCATCGAAAGATGCTTGAGAAAGCAAAGCAAGATTCGGCCAAAGTAGTGGTTGGGGCTGTTTCTTCCAAAAAACAAGGGGAGTGTGAGAGAACATGATAAGGTGAGTGAAAGTGAGAAGAAAATGGGAAAAGAGGCCAAAAAAGAAACTAATCAAATTAATGGCCCATTGGTGAGAGAAAACAAGAAAGAAGGGAAGGCAAAACAAACTTTTTATGCAAGAGCGAGAGAATTAAATGTTGGGCAGCCTGTGTTACTCATTAGATACAAGGAAACTTTGTTTGCTAACATTGATGTTTCACTTGAACATTTGCCTTCTAGCTTTGTGTCTTTATTGCAGGATTTCCAAGATGTGTTTCCGGAGGAGTTGCCTAGTGGTTTGCCACCATTAAGAGGGATCGAACATCAAATTGACTTCATACCTAGTTCTACCATTCCAAATAGACCAGCATATCGAAGTAATCCGATGGAGACCAAGGAGATGCAGAGACAAGTGGAAGAGTTGTTGGAGAAAGGGTTGATTCGAGAGAGTTTAAGTCCGTGTGCCATTCCTGTTTTGTTGGTTCCAAAGAAAGATGGCATGTGGAGATTGTGTGTTGATTGTAGGGCTGTAAATAAGATCACCGTGAAGTATCGGCATCCTATACCGCGTCTTGATGACATGTTGGACGAATTACATGGTGCAAGGTATTTTACTAAAATTGATCTTATGAGTGGATATCATCAAATTCGTATGAAACCTGGGGATGAATGGAAAACAGTTTTTAAAACAAAATATGGGTTGTATGAGTGGTTGGTAATGCCTTTTGGGTTGTCTAATGCACCTAGTACTTTTATGAGGTTGATGATCCATGTTTTGAGGGCTTATTTGGGCAGATTTGTAGTTGTTTATTTTGATGATATTTTGATCTATAGTAAGACTGAGGAAGAGCATATAGAACATGTTAGGTTGGTTTTAGAAGCTTTGAGAAAAGAGAACTTATATGCAAAGCTTAAGAAGTGCACATTTTGCATGGATAGGCTTGTTTTTCTTGGTTTTGTTGTTAATGCACAGGGATTGGAAGTTGATGAAGAGAAAGTGAAAGCTATAAGGGAATGGCTTGTTCCTAAGAGTGTGACGGAAGTGAAGAGCTTCCATGGGCTGGTGAGTTTTTATAGGAGATTCGTGAAGGATTTTTCTACCATCGCTGCACCACTCACAAGTATTGTCAAGAAGGAAGTTGGATTTCAATGGGGTGAACAGCAACAACGATCGCTTGAAAGTTTGAAAGAAAAACTCACTGCTGCGCCTGTTTTAGCTTTACCTAACTTTGATTCTATTTCTGAGATTGAATGTGATGCTTCAGGTATAGGTATTGGGGCTGTTTTGATGCAAGAAAAGAAGCCAATAGCATATTTTAGTGAGAAGCTCAATGGTGCGTAACTGAATTATTCCACCTATGACAAGGAGTTGCATGCTTTGGTAAGGGCATTGAATGTGTGGGAGCATTATTTGCTGCCAAAGGAGTTCATTATTCACACTGACCATGAATCCCTCAAGCATTTGAAGGGCCAAGGTAAGTTGAACAAAAGACATGGTAAGTGGATTGAACAAATTGAGAAATTTCCTTATGTCATTAAGTATAAGCAAGGTAAAGATAATGTTGTTGCTGATGCGTTGTCTAGGAGATATACATTGCTGTCTGTTTTGAGTTCTAAATTGCTTGGTTTTGAGTATATTAAGGACTTATATATTGGTGATATTGATTTTGGCAATGTTTATGTCGCATGTGAACAAGGAGCTTTTAATTCATTTTTTAGACAGGATGGTTATTTGTTTAAGGGAAGTAAACTATGTGTGCCTAGATGTTCCATGCGTAATTTTCCTGTTTTGGAATCTCATTGTGGTGGTTTGATGGGGCATTTTAGTGTGTCTAAGACTTATGATATTCTGTTTGAGCATTTTTATTGGCCGTCTATGCGTAAAGATGTTGGGAGATTATGTTCTGCTTGTATTGCATGTAGACAGGCGAAATCTAAGTCTATGCCTCATGGTCTTTATATGCCATTACCTGTACCTAGTTCACCTTGGGTTGATATTAGTATATATTTTGTGCTTGGTTTGCCTAGGACTAGGAAAGGTAGAGATAGCATTTTTGTGGTTGTTGATAGGTTTAGTAAGATGGCACATTTTATTCCATGTCACAAAGCTGATGATGCAAAAGTTGTGGCTGATTTGTTCTTTAGAGATGTTGTTCGTTTACATGGGGTGCCTAAGACAATTGTTTCTGATAGAGATACTAAGTTTTTGTCCCATTTTTGGCGTGTTTTATGGAGTAGATTAGGAACTAAGCTTTTGTTTTCTACTACTTGTCATCCACAAACAGATGGGCAAACTTAAGTAGTGAATCGTACACTTGGTGTTGTTGAGAGCTTTAGTGGGGAAGAACTTGGTCACTTGGGAAGATTGTTTACCTTTCATTGAATTTGCTTATAATCGTTCAATTCATTCTTCTACAGGTTATTCGCCATTTGAGATTGTTTATGGTTTTAATCCACTAACTGTACTTGATCTTGTTCCTTTGCCTTTACATGAGCTTGCTAGTTTAGATGGTGAGAAGAAGGCTGATTTGGTAAAGTCTTTGCATGAAAAGGTTCGAGCAAATATAAAGAAAAAGAACAAGTCATATGCTGATAGGGCAAATAAGGGACGAAAGAAAATGGCATTTGCTCCTGGCGATTGGGTTTGGGTACACTTCCGAAAGGAGAGGTTTCCAAATCAAAGGAAGAGTAAGCTTGATGCACGTGGTGATGGTCCATTCCAAGTATTGGAGAAAATCAATGACAATGCATACAAGATCGACTTGCCTTGTGAGTATGGTGTTAGTGCTACTTTTAATGTGACTGATTTATCTCCTTATGATGATGCAGATTTGAGGACAAATCTTTTTAAAGAAGGGGAGAATGATGTAAACCAGCATGGCAAGGATCCTTTGGTATGCTGGTTTACATCACTCTTCATTAATCCACCTTTGAATGAAGTGCTGGAACACATGCTGGAGTTTTTTTTATTGTGATCTTGTGATTGGTCCACTTGGCATAATGATATCATCAACATATTTGCTGCCATTACATTCATCAAGCTTGCTTATAGTTTCCTCATCATTCCCTCCTTGCTCAAAAAGATTTGTCCTCAAATCTGAGCCTACATCAAAAGGAGAAAGATCACTAACATTGAAAGTTGCAGAAACATTATACTCACCTGGTAGATCGATTTTGTAGGCATTGTCATTGATCCGTTCTAAAACTTGGAATGGGCCATCTCCCCTTGCATCCAACTTGGATTTCCTTTGTTTAGGAAATCTTTCCTTCCTCATATGAATCCATACCCAATCACCAGGTTGGAAAATCACATGTTTCCTTTTTCTATTTGCATTATGGGCAAATGATTCATATTTCTTCTCAAGATGAGCTCGTGCCTTCTCATGTATCTGCTTAACCAACTCTGCTTTCTTTTCACCATCTAAGTTAGTTATTTCATTTAATGGCAATGGAAACAGATCAAGTGGTGTAAGTGGATTAAATCCATAAACAATTTCAAATGGTGAATAACCAGTAGAAGAATGTATGCTTCTATTATATGCAAACTCCACTAATGGCAAACAATCTTCCCAAGTTTTCAAATTCTTACCCACAACAGCACGTAACAAAGATCCTAAAGTCCTATTTACCACTTCTGTTTGTCCATCAGTTTGTGGATGACAAGTTGTAGAGAACAACAATTTAGTACCTAACTTATTCCATAAAACACGGCAAAAATGACTTAAGAACTTCACATCTCTATCATTTACAATTGTTTTAGGAATGCCATGCAACCGAACTACTTCCCCAAAGAACAAATTTGCAATATTTGTTGCATCATCAGTTTTATGACATGCAATGAAATGAGCCATTTTGCTGAATCTATCAACAATAACAAATATGCTATCTTTTCCTTTTCTAGTCCTAGGCAGCCCCAAAACAAAGTCCATAGATATGTCAATCCAAGGTGCATTAGGAATAGGTAAAGGAGTATACAGCCCATGAGGTAAAGACTTAGATTTTGCTTGTTTACATGCAATACACTTGGCACAAATTCTTTCAACATCCTTTCTCATGTTTGGCCAATAGAAATGTTCATGCAGAATGTCTAAAGTCTTAAATACCCAAAAATGTCCCATGAGTCCTCCACTATGTGCCTCACGCACAAGCAATTCCCTTAATGAGCAACTAGGCATGCATAATGTTCCATCCTTAAACAAGTACCCATCATGCCTATAAAACTTCCGAAATGCAGAATGCTCACATGCTTTATAAACATTTGCAAAGTCAACATCATTGGCATACGTATCCTTAATTTGCTCAAAGCCTAATAACTTAGAACTAAGAGTTGAGATTAAGGAATACCTTCTTGAAAGTGCATCTGCTACTACATTGTCTTTGCCATGCTTATACTTTATCACATATGGAAATGGCTCAATGAACTCTATCCACATTCCATGCCTTCAGTTCAGCTTGGTTTGCCCCTTTAGATGCTTTAATGATTCATGATCTGTATGAATAATAAACTCTTTAGGCAATAAGTAATGTTGCCACACTTGTAAAGCTCTTACCAAAGCATACAACTCCTTGTCATAAGTGGAATAATTTAATTGTGCACCATGAAGCTTCTCACTAAAATATGCAATTGGTTTCCCTTCTTTCATCAAAACAGCACCTATGCCCACACCTGAAGCATCACACTCTAATTCGAAGGTCTTATCAAAATCTGGTAAAGCAAGAATTGGAGCAGTAGTTAACCTTTCTTTCAACAAATTGAATGCCCTTTCATGAATTTTAGTCCAATTAAACTTTGCATCCTTTTTTACCAATTCATTTAATGGTGCAGCAATGGAACTAAAATCTTTAACAAACCTTCTATAGAAACTAGCCAAACCATGAAAACTTCTTACCTCACTCACGGTTTTAGGTGCTGGCCAATCTCTTATTGCCTTTACCTTTTCATCATCAACCTCAATTCCTTGTGCACTAACCATAAAACCTAAGAATATGTTTTTATCACTACAAAACTTGCACTTTTTCAAGTTGGCATATAATTCTTCCTTTCTCAAAACATCAAGAATAACCCTAATATGTTCTATATGCTCATCTACTGATTTGCTATAAATGAGTATGTCATCAAAATATACAACAACAAATTTACCAAGATATGCAAGCAGAACATGGTTCATTAATCTCATGAATGTACTAGGTGCATTAGATAAAACAAATGGCATAACTAACCACTCATAAAGACCATATTTTGTTTTGAATGCAGTTTTCCACTCATCTCCTTCTTTCATCCTAATTTGATGGTAACCACTTTTCAAATCAATCTTAGCAAAAATGCAAGAATCACTCAACTCATCAAGCATATCATCAAGTCTAGGAATTGGATGTCTATACTTCACTGTGATTTTATTGATTGCTCGGCAGTCCACACACATTCTCCATGATCCATCTTTCTTTGGGACTAATAACACCGGAACAGCACATGGACTAAGACTTTCACGCACATGTCCCTTTGCTAGCAACTCCTCCATTTGCCTTTGAAGTTCCTTGGTTTCTTCCAGATTACTTCTATAAGCTGGTCGATTAGGAATTATTGAGCCTGGAATGAAGTCAATTTGATGCTCAATCCCTCTTAAAGGTGGTAAACCTTTGGGTACATCTTCTGGAAAAACATCTCCAAATTCCTGTAAAAGAGAACTAACACAACTAGGCAAAGGGTTATCAAAGTTAGATGTAGAAATCAAGGTCTCTTTGTACCTAAGTACAATCAGACTTCTTTTCTCACAAAAAGCACTCCTTAACTCCTTTTCTTTTGCATAGAAACACTCTCTTTTATTTTCTCTCCCTTTCTCTTTTTCTCTCACCAATGGGCCATTTTTATCATTCTTTTTCTCACACTTGGCCTCTTGTACTCCATTTTTATTTGTTTTACCCTCACCACCAGAATTCTTTTCAAATGATCTCAAAATCTTTACTTGATCTTCATACACTTGTTTAGGTGACAATGGAGCAAGAGTGAAATTTAAACCATTTAGGCTGAAAGAATAATGATTCTTAAAGCCATCATGAAAAGCTTTTCTATCAAACTGCCATGGACAACCAAGAAGGATATGGCTAGCATGCATAGGCATAACATCACAGCAAACTTCATCTTTGTATCTCCCAATTGCAAAAGAAAACAGAACCTGCTTTGTTACCCTCACATCTCCACTATCATTCAACCATTGCAGCTTGTAAGGGCTAGGATGTTTTGTGCATGCTAACCCTAATTTATCTATAAAATCAGTACTAGCAACATTTGCACAACTACCCCCATCAATGATCATGCTGCACACTTTTCCATTCACAATGCAACGAATATGGAAAATGTTCTCTCTTTGATTGCTTTCTTCATCTTTAATTTGCATGTTTAAAGCTCTTCTAATAACCAAAGATTCACCATGGGCAGGATATTCAATAATATGTTCAATTTCCTCTAATGGTGGCATGCTATCATTATCATCATCACTTTCATGTTCACTAGCACTATCAATTTCACCATTATCTCGTATCAACATGATTTTCTTATTTGGACATTGAGATGCTATATGCCTTACTCCTAAACACCTAAAGCATTTAATGGTACTATGCTTTTGATTAGAGTTAGATGTTTTAGAGTTACCTTTAGGGTCATCTAGAACTTGTTTTTCCTTTCCTTTCCAGGCAGCCTCCTTCCCTTTAGGATTATCATCTTTCTTTGGCCATTTTGAAGTGAAACTAGAGCTGGAATTAGAAAATCCCTTTGCTGCTCCCTTGAGTTTCAGTTGCTTCTCCACTTTCATGGCCATATGTACCATATCTTCAAGCTCCACATAATGATGTAATCCAATTATGTTAGCTATCTCTCTATTCAGTCCACTAAAAAATCGAGCCATAGTAATTTCTGGATCCTCCTCTATATTAGTTCTACTCATGATCATCTCCATCTCTTTATGGTAATCCTCCACTGACATGGATCCTTGAGCTAACCGCTGTAATTTTTGGTGAAGCTCCCTATAGTAGTAAGATGGTACAAATCTCTTTCTCATCACAGTTTTCATTTCAGCCTAAGTAGTGATGGTTCTTTCTCCATTTCTCCTCTTGGAAATCATCAATTGATCCCACCAAATTAGTGCATAATCTGTGAATTCAACTGCTGCAATTTTAACTTTCTTCATTTCACAATAATTATGACAATCAAACACCAACTCAACTTTTCTTTCCCATTCAAGGTAAGCTTCAGCATCATTTCTCCCCTTGAATGATGGTATCTTCATTTTTATGGAAGATATGTTACTATCCCTTTGTTGAGGTCTTCTTTGAGCAATTGATTCCTCACTTTCTTCATCATCTTCCCTCTCTATCTCATCATCATTCATCATGTTTCCTCTCCCTCTATTTTTCCTCTTTCGATTAGTATCATTCCGTTGCCTTTGCATTATGCTGTCTACATCACCTCTCATGTTGTTTATGGCCAAATCAAACCTTCAAATCTCCTTTGCATTGCCTCTAACATGAAGGCTATGTCATTTATGGTCATATCACGTTTTTCACTTCCAGAATTTGACATGGTGTAAGAAGAACCTACAAGAAAATGTTAGTAAAGAAAATTTCCTCGCCTCACTCCCTTACGTGTTTCACTCAAGATCAGATTGTCACTCCTCTTGTATTTCACTCAAACCTTGGTCCTTTTTACCTCTCAATTCTTCTTTTATCAAGTTGAATTTCAGAATTGTATCCACTTAAATCAAGTAAAACAAGTTTTATTTTAAAGACTCTACAAGGAACCTAATGAACAAAATGAATTCAGCAATTCTAGAAGTAATTTAATTTTAACAACAAGAACTGAAAGTTAACACAAGAAGCAAAAAGTATTTGTATTAATCAAATCAAAGTAACTATGATTGAGAATTAGCTACTTAATGCATACAAGAAACAAGAGGTATATGAAAGAATGAAACTAAGAATACAATGAAAAACAATTCTGGATACTAAAAAAAAACAGAATTCAAATCACTCCAATGAGTAATCTGAATATGAAACCTAAATCTATTCCCAATGCAAGATATGCTCTAAATATCAGATTTTAAATGCTAAATGGATGCATAATGAGGAGCTGATGTAATTTGATCAAATCTAATAAGGTAGCAAGCTGTTAATGGTATAAATATGCAAAAAATCTCAAACACTTGTGTAGAAAAATATTGGACAAAAACAGGTACGAATTTTTTTTTCTTTTATGCTGAGGAAGTTGAATCTGATTCTTTTTTTTTCTTTTGATCTTTTTCTTCTCTTTTTTTTTTGAACTTTCAGTAAACAAGGATAGAAATTAAAAAGTTAAA
Source organism: Garcia nutans (assembly GCA_947685225.1). Taxonomy (NCBI): domain Eukaryota; kingdom Viridiplantae; phylum Streptophyta; class Magnoliopsida; order Malpighiales; family Euphorbiaceae; genus Garcia; species Garcia nutans. The sequence goes on from CANTUV010000059.1 coordinate 48,700,630, forward strand.
CAAAAGTCCACAGATTTGAAGAACAAGAACAAGGTGCAACAAGAACAGAAAATGAAGAAACAAGAAACTGAATCTGGTTCTCTTTTTTTTTCTTTTTTTTTTCCTTTGGATAATTAAAACATAAAAGATACCTAGAGATTTATCTTCAAACCAAAGCTCTGATACCAAATGATGTGGAACCCATGGATCAAATATTACATCTAGAACCCCACATACACATCTAGCATAGAATCTTAGAACTCAAAAAACAAATCCTCCCTACCAAACCCACAACTAACCTGTAATTGAGAACTTGGGTGATTGGAATGAAGAAATGAATTGATTTAAATGCCACAAGTCAGACTTGATAAGTTAGAACCAATTCTTCATGCAACAAGAATAAGAAGAAAACCTCTCAAACTTGAAAACACTTAGATTACAATGATAACAATCTGCCAATTCGTAGTAACCCTCTTAAGTTCTTTTTCCCATCCCTATATAGTTGGAAAAGAAGAACTAATGGCTTAAAAGTCTAGGTTTACATGTATCTAGTCACAATAGCATTAATTGTTCATCCACATCAATAATATACTCTAAATTACTGTCCATAATTCTGACAACATTGATGGGCAGATTCTACATGCATTTTGGTGTTGGTTCACATGTGTCTAGTCACACTAGCACTAAACCATATCAATATTATATTTCAAATTCGTGCTAATGCCCATCACCATACTTATGGGCAGATTCTTCATGCTTGTTGGTGAGTTTCTGACTTTCTCTTCATGATCCATCATATTCACTACAAGTTGGTCTCCCTCTTCATTAATCCACCTTTGAATGAAGTGCTGGAACACATGCTAGAGTTTCTTTGATTGTGATCTTGTGATTGGTCCACTTGGCATAATGATATCATCAACATATTTGCTGCCATTACATCCATCAAGCTTGCTTATAGTTTCCTCATCACATCAACATGCTCAAAGACATGGCCGTGTCACCGGGCGTGTCAGGCCAAAAATCCTGATATCAACACATAATTGTCACATCCAAAATTATCTTTCATTACCCTTTTCAACTCTATACAAACTCAGCCAAATTCATCACTATACCACAAAATACTTTTGTAAACATCAAAACAACTCAATTAAAAGCAAAAATACACAATTACAACCATGACTTCACAACTCAAAAGTTATACAAGCCAAAACTCTTATTCTCTTCACCAAACTTAACCCTTTTCTTCAATCCAACCCCAAATTTCATAGTTAACTAGACAAAAGAACTTCAAGCATACCAATTTCAACCATTAACACAAACTACACCAAACATCCAATTACCTCATATATAAACTTCCATAGAAAATCAAGGAAACAAGTTGGAAACTTACCAAATATGGAGAAAATACTCAAAACTCCAACTTGAACAATTGAAATCCTTCAATTACTTGAGTTAGCAAGAAACAAAAATTCTCTTTTTGTTTGATGGAGGTAGCCGGCTTCAATGGAGAAAGAAGAAGAAGAAGAAGATAATCACCAACTCCTCTTTATCCAACTAAACTCCCTTATAACCACATAATTATCCAACTTTCACTCTCCACCAAGTAAAAACATATTACTTAATTAATACATAAAAATCATCTTCCACTAACCACTTAGTTAATATTTTAATAATTAAAATAACCTTTGACCCATATTAAAAAAATATTGACTTGTATATATTTTATATATCTACATATATATATTATATACACATTTTCCTTTTCCACTTAATTATATATATATACTTTTAAATCATTTAATTAATTTTCAAAAATTAATATTTTCAAAATTTTTTGGGATATTACATTCATCATGGGACTTTGTATCTTCTTCATCATAAATTCGTTGCCTAGCGTCCCTTTGCCTAGTTGATGTAGCTCATAATTGTTGGGATTAATTAACCACCTCAACTTCATCCATCAAATTCATAACATCTAAACTAAACTTCTTAAATTGATTTTGCATAGCCTTCAATAGGAAAACTACATCTTTCATGCTCATTTCACCACCCTTGTCTGCCTCCTCAAACATGATATAAAACTGCAAGAAAATGTTAAAGAGAGAAAGAAAAAAAATCCTCACACTCTCCCTCACGTGTTCACACTCAATAATATGTTACTCCACTCATGTTTCACTCAAATTAAGCTTTTAACCTCTTATTGGCTCACACTCTCATGCCTTTTACCTCTCTTGCACCCTTCTTGAAGTTGCACTTTAGAATTTAAAACAACTAATCAGGTTAGTCAAAGTAGCAATCTGTAGAAATTACAATGAAAAGCCTAACAAGAATCGAAAAACACCAAGTTCTAGATGCAATTTGATAATCATTTGTAATAATTTTTTTAAAAAAAGAGAAAAAATACACAGATAAAGAATTGTATGTTTGTGAATGCAAGTCATAAGAGTAACCAAAATGCAAAAAGTCACCCTTATATGCGTGGTAGAAGCAAAAGAAATAGAAAAAAACAAAAGAAATTAAACTATGAATGCAATAAAATTGACAACACAGGAAGCTAAATTAAAGAATTTCAATTTTCCCCAAGTTGGAGCTGAAATAAACCCTAGACCTAGTGATTCAACTAACTTACACCAATTAGGAAGGTAAGATAGGGTGTAGATACAAAAGGAAATTAATTGAAATAAGAAAACCCTAAACAATTTTGGAAATAGAATTCATAATCCCAAAAATTGAGCAAAAATTTTCAGATGGCCCATTCGCCCTAAAATTGAAGGATTTAAGGGTCGTGGTAAGCCGTTAAATTGGTAATGTGCATTCTACAACCCCCTTCTGTAGCAAAAAGTTATGGCCTATCAAAGTTGACCCTTCCACAACTAAAATTGACCCTTTATTTTTTTAACCCTAATTTCAATCCAGAAAGGTCTCCTTCAACCTTAGCATTGTTCTAGCAACCCCCAAGCTATTTTTCCTTTATTTTTTTCATTTTTTATTTTTTTTTCTCTTTTTTTGAAGCTAATAGACCAAAATCAAAATTTTAAATTGATTGAACAAAAAAAAACACAAAATCAAAAAATTGATTGAAGTAAAAAAAGAATATCACATAAAGCATAAAAACATAGATTGAGCTAAGGCTCATTATCAAATGATGTGGAACCCCAAAATTATAAAGAATTTGAAACCCCAACACACAAATTCAGTATACTAAGAACCCTATAAGATTGTTTGTCCTACCAAACCCCTAATTGACATGCAATTAGAAACGTAGATAATTGGACAGAACTAGAAAGAATGCCATAAGTGTTACCTTGATAAGTTGATTCCAATTCCTGATTCAATAAGAAGAAGAAGAACCCTCTCTTGAAGAGAATTTCAGCTAAGCCAAAGGTAATTGAATAATATCATAAAAACTATCGTCTTACAACCCTAAATGAGCTATAAATAGCTAAACCCTAATTAGGGTTACTAAGTAGCGTTTGGTTGGCTAATCAAAGTTTTAAGAACTAATAAAGTAAATAAAGCTAAATTTAACACAAAACAAACAAGGCCCTTACTTTTTAAATAAATATAACGAGTGAGCCTTAATACATATTAAATAATAGGCCCATATGCTTGGATTAAATTTATGGGCTGCTTCTCCCCTATTTCCTTAGCGTCAAAGGCCTGTCCACCAAGACTTTCTTCCATGAATTGACTTACAAAACCTTGGAAGGTAGATTTGAGCTTCTTGGCCAGCGATCTTGTAATTAGCCAACTTTGTAAAATGAGCTCCATGCCATGTTGGCCTCCTCTGCTTGCTTCACTAGCCTTGATCACACCGCCATCTTTGTTTGCATTAGTACTTCCTCATGCTTGAAGGCTCATGTGAGAAGAAAACACCTTTTTTTTTAAATTTTAATTTTAATTTTGAAATCAAATGTTGACTTTGTCAAATCAGTGTCAATATATCTCATGACTTGTCTTTCAAATAAACACATCTATAACATCATAACCTTAGTTACCGTATTAAATTTGGGAATCATTTCTATTTGAGCAAAAGTTGTTCCACTTCAGAAAAGCACATACATATTACTTGGCCAAAGGTCTCATTAAGCTTAAATATTATCTATCTCTTATGCATGCTTTTTCAAACAATATTCATTAATACATTCTACCTACCAAGAGAGATCAATAGGTCTTCAACAAGCTTGAAATGGGGTCTATAAGGGATATGGGTTAAGCAAACGCCATTTTTTAAATTGGAGCTTATGTGACACTGCTAACAGATCTTAATATTACAAACTTTCTATTGGAATCATATACAGTTGGGAACATCCTTAAACTTTACGCATCATTTCCACTTTTTAGGTATCTTATTATCTTGCTTTATGAAAAGATAGAACTTGAATTTTCTTTCTTCTCCTAGGACAATCTCAATATTTTGCTTTTGCAAAAAACTTAAGACCCTTTTCTTCTTTCTTTTCTTATTTCTTTCTTTCTCCTTTTTTTTTTTTTTTGGGACATGACATTTCATCCTCCCACCCTTTTCCCTTTTTGGAATATCAAGTCTAGGACTTTCAAGATTGTTGATTTAGTGTTTATGTTGGATAAGATGGTATTTCTCCCATTTCTCTTATTTTAGATGATTTTCTGGTTGGTCTGGACCAATTCAAGTCAAACTCTTCTTGTAGACTGAGCAAAAACCTTCTACTGCTTCAGGTAATAAGAACTTTGTTAGCTTTATTAACTGTCCTTTCGGGTTTTCTATTCAAACTTTCATAATTTTCTCCTATTTTTAGCTCTAATTTTTGCCTAGCCCGCCTTTTGGATTTTCTAAACTAGCGAGCTGCTCTAATTTTTGCTAGGTTGCCCTTTCAGGTTTTTAACATAGCGAGCTTTCCCTTTTCTTTCTTCTTTTTTTTTTTTGGATCCTAGCTCTAAGAAAGTCATCTTGTTTGTACTATCCTATGCTTCTAACTATGGAGTAGCACGAGTCTACTACAATGAGGATGGATCTTTTTGTTGTCCTAATGCCATCTTAATGATGAAATAGATCTGAGATATTAGGTCTAGTTAGAGTAAACTTCAACTATCCTTATAGTCTAGACTAAGCATCCATTTCTTCAATCTTCTTGCTTCTTGGTAGCTCAGTGATCATCAAACTTGTCACAAGTGTCACACCAGCTCAAGATAGGTTATCAGGGTTTACAAGGTAATAAAAAGCAAGATAAAATCTCATAAAGGCTCAAAGGGATAAACTAGGGATTGATATTAATAGGATAGATACTTGTTGTTAGTTCAACAAATAATGCCTATATCCTTTCTCTCTTAAATAAGCAGAGTTTAATTTCATCTCAAAATGATACGGAACCTCCAAGAATAAGCCTGAGAACCCCTTGATTTCGAACCCCCACAGCATTAACTTGAAAACCCCTAGTCAAATTCGGCACAACCTCCAAGGATTATGTTAGATTTCAGATTACCTTGAATTGATCACAGTCCTAAGATTTCGAAACAAACTAGTTCCTAAACCCCCAGAATCGAAACACTCCATAAGAAAGTTGATCAAACTACTTGAATGTTTCTAAGCATGCATTCTACTCGAGAACACAAAGATAAAAGCAAATTTGGCTTTTAGGTTAATAATTTGTCAAAACTAAAACTGATGTCTTACAACCCTAAATGAGATATAAATAGCTAAACCCTAATTAGGGTTATTAAGTAGCGTTTGGCTTTCTAATCAAATTTTAAGAAATAATAAAGTAAACAACGTTCTAATTTAATACAAAACAAACAGGGCCTTATTTTTAAATAAGCATAACTAGTGGGCCTTAATACATATTAATTACAAGACTCATTCATGAATTACAACTTGTAGCAAGTTGTAATTGACTTCCTTTGGTCTTGTCTCCAAGCTTGTAATTCCTTGCAAACCATAGTTAGCCAAATTCACCAAATCTTGCAAATGGCAAATTAGTGCTTGCTGAATCTTTTTGGCTCGCGATCTAGTTATAGGACCTTGTGGCAAAATAATTGAATTGATGATCTCCTCAACTTGTTCCCCACGTCCTAACTCTTGCTCATCCTTGCGGTGTGCTGGTTGTTCCACAACACAAAAGTTTGTTAAAGCATATTATAAGATCGACTAGACATAAGTATTTATTCAAAAGATCTTTATAAGTAAGCATGCACACTCAATGCCATAGAGTAATTCCCTCACCTAGTAAAGTCATTCGCATCATGATGTATAGATGCGTTAATTTATAAATATCAAGCTAGATTCATCATTGGTTAAGCATCAGAATGTCAAAACCTATAAAATTATAAATGCAACACAAATAATTTATTCAAACAATGAAAAACATAAATATTCCAATGAAATACCAAAGAAATAAAATAAGACAAGCAACACTCAAGTTAAAGGGAAGTTTGTTGAGTTGGAGTGAAAAATGTTTCATGTACTTGAACTGGCCGAAAACCTCTGCATCAAAGTTGGAGGGCAGAGAATCCGGCAAAGCTTGAGGGGCTAAAGGCAATGGCTTCCCCAATTCTATGAATTGATGCTTTTTTGTTGGCTCAATTGTTACATTTACCTTGACATCTATTTGACTTCATCCGCAGGAATGGTAGCCACCCCTATTGCTTCCTTATTGCATTGTCTATGCTCTTTTCTCTCTCACATTCTTCCAACTAAAGATTTGCTTATAGAAGATCATTAAAATCCCTTATAAGGGCCTGAGCCATTCTTTCTTAAAGATGGGGCCCCTTTACTATCATCCGTATATTGTTTGAGCCATCTGGTCTTTTCTTGAGAAGAGCTGCCTTATTCCTCAAGCTCTTTATATAGTCAATAAAGCTTTCATTCTGCCTCTGTCTGAGAGACTCAACCTCTAACAAGGTTACCTCTAACTCAATGTTATACCCATATTGTTGGATAAAATCTTTGTACAACAAATCCCAGTCTGTTTGAGTGCTCTCCTCTAAAGTATTAAAGAAGTTTTGCACCTTAGGATCTAGAGAAAACATGAAATATCTTAGGGTTTAAGCCTTACTAGCTCTAGTAGACAGCATGACAGTGATGTGCTTCTTGACATGTAAGTGAGGATTCCCCGTTCCATCAAAATTAGCAAAAGAAGGCATCTTGAATTTGTAAAGGATTCCTTCATCATCCTTAAACAGCTTGTCCATCTCTGACACTGCTTCTGTCTTTAACTTCTTCTCATATTTCTTTTCTAAATCAGCAATTAGTTTTTCAACATCAGTAGATTTAGTCCTCTTTTCTTTATTCTTTTCCTATTAGTCATGGAAGTATGCATCTTAGTCCTCATCATCATCAATCACCACCTTTTCTTCTTCAAAAGCTACCTCTTACCCCTTAGTCTTTTCTTTATCCTTTTGCTTCTATGGAGTAGTAGATGCCTCAGTAGTAGTCTCTAACAGTGCAGCTAATTGACTTCTCACAGCCTCAGCCATGGTCCCCTTTAGCTCTTTCATTTTTGAGGCTAGGACCTCATTCACCAGGTTCTGAACTTGCTCATGATCCATTAGTTTGGGTGTGAAGTTGGCTGAATCTTCACTGAACTCTGAGTCACTGATGTAGGTTGGGTTTCCATAAGCTCTTAAACTACTATACTCCAGGTCTGTGAGCCAGAAAGGATCAATGTGATGAAATGCGATGTAAGCATGTGTACTAAACAAACAAGTAAAGTCAGGACATTCCTTCCAACCTTATATCTCCCACACACATTTGGCGAGTCTCTTTTTTAAGGTTTTATGGTCAACAAAGATATCAACATGGTATACTTTGTTTTTGAGAATATCTTATACGAATTGATCATTAATTGTGTTTTCAAATACAGAAGTCAGTCTATGATAATTCTGTAATATTCCCTGACAATTCTCATGTAAAACTATCAGAGAATGTTACTCAATATACTGTCAGTACTCTAATCATTTCATCGGTAAAGTTTCCTTTCAAAGTGTTACTAACAAAAATTTTCAAATAATAATACAATATGTACACTACAATACTTATAAATTCAACATTTAAATCAATCTCCAACATCTCCAATAAACTAAATACTAATTATAATCAGATAACCATCATAAGTTTGTCAATCCAAAATAAATATATAAAATATTACTTGATTTGATAATCATTCACACTAATCTAAAACTTCATTCTCTAAATACATATATTTCTTTCACATTTACAAATTTGTACAATCTCTCAAATAGAAAAGATAAATTGCATATATATACACTTCATAACTTACAAGTACAATATACAAAAGATCTTTATATGTACTGTGGATAATTTCTAAGATCTTTAATTCCATTTCTTAACTTGCTCTGATGACATGATACCTGCGTGTTAGAAAATAATTCTAACACGCTAAGCAAAGCTTAGTGATGCTTGTATAAAATATTTTGTGACGTATACCTGCATGTTAGAAAATAATTCTAACACACTAAGCAAAGCTTAGTGATGCTTGTATAAATATATTTTGTCACTTAATATTAAAGAAAATTACTTGTGAAAATATAGTATAATACTCAGTTTTAATAAACATTTCAATATATCAAATATTTTCAATAACAAACCAACATAATATTTTAATTATGCAAGATAATAACTTTAACTTTATAAAAGTCAGCATGCTATACTACACTTTCAGTTTTGCAACTTTTCTCTTTTTGAATCATTTTATTTAAGACTTATTTTCTCATTTGTTAACATTTCTCATAATACACTTATTTGTTTTTCAGTAAGTCTTACTTTTTAGTTTCACATATAGGATAATTTCATTCATTCTATAATTTGGGCACTTAGATTTAGTACTATACGTTGGAGCACTTTGTATCTTATATCATTATATACACTTTCAATCATTATAACACTTAGAAAGTTACTAATCAATTCAATATTTTGAATGTAATATTTCTATTCCGTGCATTAGAACTTTCACTTGAAATATTAATATATACATTATCAATCACTTTCACATTGTAATACAGTAAGTCAATTTTAATTAATTGACTTGTATTATTGTTTTTCATTTCTTCCATCATTCATAACATCATATTCACATATATTTTAAACATATATAATTTCATTAAATATGCCCATACATACTGAACTCAGATCATGAGTTTGGATAACGGGTTAGTGTAGCAATTTTAATGTCAAATCTCAAGAATGTATAATGGCAATTATGCCCATTATCACTGATGACACTATGTGTTCATTAATTGCACGAGGTGCCCACTATCATTATGGCTATCATCCCTTTAGCTAGTCATTCAATTCAAAGCTAGATCTAAAATCAGTATGATTTGGGTAATTCACTAGTTTTGATTAACATTGAATTATGTATATCACTTTAATGGAACAATTCTTTGATCAACACTTGGTATTACATATATTTATCATATATTCAAAATTTATTACACTACTTGTTAGGCTTGATTTCAAAAATCTTTTACACTTTGAGGCCTTATAATCAATTTAGGCCAAAATTACAAATGAAAGACAAGGAAAAGAACTATTTTAGGCAAATTCATCAAGTAACACTCCCAACGATATGGGCATGTCAATGACCGTGTCATTAGGCCATTCTTACAGAAGCTTTGACAACCCAACGACATGGGCGTGTCACTACCTATGTCACTTAACTTGCATTGCAGTAGCTACTACACACCCAATGACATGGGTGTGTCACTGGTCGTGTCATTTATCTTTCATCACAGTAGCTGTGACACGCCCAATGACACGGGCATGTTACTGGTCGAGTCTCCAATATTAAAACACAACATCATTGACATGCCTAGTGACATGGTAGTGTCACTGGCTGTGTCAGGCAAAATTTTATATTTCATACATTCAACTACTTAAACACAATATACTCAAGATCTATGATAAAAATGAATCAAAAACTAGTATCTTTGACATAGAAAGAGTCTATATCAAATACTTTAGTCAAACATCAATTAATCAATCTTTAACCATCACTCATGGCTAAAAATAACATTAAACCACTCAACTCTTATAATGATTGAATTAAGAATCATACTCATCACTACAAGTTCCTTTAACTCATTTTTTACTCACCAATCCATTTAACCAATACTTTTCAGTAATAATTCATTATAGATGACTCAATCAACTAATTCAAATATTAAAATTCATAGAAATTCAAATATTTGTAAATTAAAATACAAAAGCACATACACCTTTCAAAATCTCTCTTCTTCTCTCTTTTTCCTCTTTTTCTTTGATTACTTATTAATAATCCCAACTACTCTAACTACTTCATACATGATCTTTTTTATAATTGGAAAAATAATATAGACCTTCTCATGAGGTACTTCATCAAATTCCTATAAAAGAAAATTACAAATACCAGACGAATAATTGTAAGTATTATGAGAGCTCAAACACAAGCTTGTCTCATTCTCTACTTTCTCTACGAAATCAGAATTTTGTTATTCTTCAACCAAGCTAGTAGTAATTTCTTTTTCAAAATTTTCATTATCATGCACTATCATCTTCACTTTTGAGGTTCTTTCAAACTCCATCCCTTTTTATAATATCCCAAAATTTTAAAAATTTTAATTTTTGAAAATTAAATAAATGATTTAAAAAAATAATATTTAAGTGAAAAAGTAAAATGTGTATATGATATATATATGTAGATATACATAACATATACAAGTCAATATTTCAAATTGGTCAAAGATTATTTTAAATTAGTAAAAATTATTTGTGTAGTTAGTGGAAGATGATTTTTTTTATATTAATTAAGTAATATATATTTTACTTGGTGGATATTTAAAGTGGAGAATTGAGTGGTTATAAGAGTAGTGGTTGATTAGAGATGAGTTTGGGGATCATCATCATCTTCTTCTTCTTTCTCCATTGAAGGCCGGCTATCTCCATTAGAGGAAAGGAGGGATTTGCTTGTTCCAAGTTCAAGAAATTGAAGAATTTCAAGTGTTCAAGTTGGAGTTGATACGAACCAGCCACGAGGTAAGGATCCATTGGTGCTTCCAAATGGGCCATTGACTAGGAGCAAAGCTAAGAAGTTTGGAGCAGCTATGGGATTGCATATTCAAGATCAAATTTCAAAGGAAGTGACTGAAATGGCAATGGAAAAGTACACAATAGAGCTTGAAGAAGGCACACCAAAGCTGATTATGATGCTTAGTGTGAATATGGAAGCTAAAGGCTAGCTAAAGAGGTCCAACGTGCAAGAAAGGTCCATGGGGGTTCATATACAGCCTTGGGAAGTAATTTAAGGCCCATGGATAGTCTAAATAGAGTGGGGCGTGTTCTTATTTTAAAGGGTTTTAGTTTGGCCATTTTTTTATACTTTATATTTTCCTTAGTGGGTTAGGATGTGTGGTTTCCTATTTAGTTATTTCAGAATATTAATTTGTTTCTATACTTTATATTTTCCTTAATGGGTTAGGATTTTGACTTTGTAGCTTTCCTTTTCCCATTAGAATTAGGGTTTCGGATTTATGTGTGCCTTTTAGTATAAATAGGGCCTTATTTTTCTTGTAAGGACACTTCATTAAAAATTATATTCTCAATTTTCTTGTTGAAAATTTTGACAATCATAGAACAGGAGTGGATTCTCTTTTTCTTTTGATTGCATCAAGAATTAGATTTACTTATCAATTTTGATTATGGCGTTCTTCTAATTCGAGCTTCCTAAATCCTTCCGTTATAAGTGTTCGTGCTTTGCTAAGCAATTGGGTGCTTTAGAAGGTGGTTTTTCCTTCGTTCTTGGTTTTTCTTCTATCAATCGTGCGTTGGGGTTTGAGGCCTTCATTGCCATAGGGTTCCGCGTCATTTGGTATCAGAGCCAATAAAGGGTAAATCTTTATCTGTCTTTCTAGGGTTGTTTTAGTTGTTTCGTTAGGGTTCTAATTGGATTTTCGAATTAGGGTTATAGAATTCTTTGTTCATTTTCGAAATTGTGTTCTTGCCTTTTGATTTGAAATGCATTTTTCTTATATATATATGATGATGTTGGTAGTGATGAGAATGTTGATTGTACTTTGTTAGCTGAGCGTGGTGAATTGTTAGTTGCTAGGCGTGCATTGAATATGCAGGTGAAAGAGGAAAGTCTAGTACAGCGTGATAATATTTTTCATACTATATGCTTAGTGAATAATAAGGTGACGCGGAACCCTATGGCAATGAAGGCCTCAAACCCCAACGCACGCTTTGATATAGGAAATCCAAGAACAAGGATAAACCACCCTCTATAGCACCCAATGCTTAGCGAAGCAAGAACACTAATGATGGAAGGATGGATCAGAAGAACGCCACAATCGAAATTGATAAGTTAGTCTGATTCGTGATGCAATCAATGAAAGAAGCAAAATCTCTCACTCTCTCAAAGATGGCCGAAATTTGCATAAAAAGCAATCTGAATATAATTTTGTCAAAAGTTCCTCTTACAAGAAAATAAGGCCCTATTTATAGAAAAACAAATTAAAATTCGTAACTATCCTAACCCTAGTGAAAAAAGGAAAATTACAAAGTCAAAATCCTTGTCAAATAAGGAAAATATCATCCTAACCAACTAAGGAAAGAAGGATCCTTGTCAAATAAGGAAAATATCATCCTAACCAACTAAGGAAAGAAGGATCCTTGTCAAATAAGGAAAATATCATCCTAACCAACTAAGGAAAGAAGGGAACCACATCCCATGTGCATGGGTGTGAACACAGCCCATGTGCATGAAAGAATAGGCTGCCCATGTGACAAAAGTGGTCCCAAAAAACCTAATTTCGTCCAAGGCCCATGTGCTTGCATGTGGGCTGCCTTCCTTACTCCTTTCTTGCTCCTCTAGCCCATTTTTAAAGCCTTATCTTCCATATAAACATTCAGCATCACAATCAGCCTTTGTTGGTCTTCCAGCTCCATACTGCACTTGTTTATTGCTAATTCAGTCACCTCCCTTGTAACAAAGTCTTGAACATGCAATCCAAGAGTGACGCCATACTTCCTTGCTTTATTCCTTGTCAATGGTCCTTGTTGTAGCACCAAAGGATCCTTGCCATGCTGGTTTACATCATTCTCCCCTTCTTTAAAAAGATTTATCCTCAAATCTGCATCATCATAAGGAGATAAATCAGTCACATTAAAAGTAGCACTAACACCATACTCACCAGGCAAGTCGATCTTGTATGCATTGTCATTGATTTTCTCCAATACTTGGAATGGACCATCACCACGTGCATCAAGCTTACTCTTCCTTTGATTTGGAAACCTCTCCTTTTGGAAGTGTACCCAAACCCAATCGCCAGGAGCAAATTTCATTTTCTTTCATCCCTTATTTGCCCTATCAGCATATGACTTGTTCTTTTTCTCTATATTTGCTCGAACCTTTTCATGCAAAGACTTTACCAAATCAGCCTTCTTCTCACCATCCAAACTAGCAAGCTCATGTAAAGGCAAAGGAACAAGATCAAGTACAGTTAGTGGATTAAAACCATAAACAATCTCAAATGGCGAATAACCTGTAGAAGAATGAATTGAACGATTATAAGCAAATTCAATGAAAGGTAAACAATCTTCCCAAGTGACCAAATTCTTCCCCACTAAAGCTCTCAACAACGTACCAAGTGTACGATTCACTACTTCAGTTTGCCCATCTGTTTGTGGATGACAAGTAGTAGAAAACAAAAGCTTAGTTCCTAATCTACTCCATAACACACGCCAAAAATGGGACAAAAACTTAGTATCTCTATCAGAAACAATTGTCCGAGGCACCCCATGTAAACGAACAACATCTCTAAAGAACAAATCAGCCACAACTTTGGCATCATCAGCTTTGTGACATGGAATAAAATGTGCCATCTTACTAAACCTATCAACAACCACAAAAATGCTATCTCTACCTTTCCTAGTCCTAGGTAAACCAAGCACAAAATCCATACTAATATCAACCCAAGGTGAACTAGGTACATGTAATGGCATATAAAGACCATGAGGCATAGACTTAGATTTCGCCTGTCTACATGCAATACAAGCAGAACATAATCTCCCAACATCTTTACGCATAGACGGCCAATAAAAATGCTCAAATAGAATATCATAAGTCTTAGACACACCAAAATGCCCCATCAAACCACCACAATGAGATTCCAAAACAAGCAAATTACGTATGGAACATCTAGACACACATAGTTTACTTCCCTTAAACAAATAACCATCCTGCCAAAAAAATGAATTAAAAGCTCCTTGTTCACATGCGACATAAACATTGCCAAAATCAATATCACCAATATATAAGTCCTTAATATGCTCAAAACCAAGCAATTTAGAACTCAAAACAGACAGCAATGTATATCTCCTAGACAACGCATCAGCAACAACATTATCCTTACCTTGCTTATACTTAATGACATAAGGAAATTTCTTAATTTGTTCAATCCACTTACCATGTCTTTTGTTCAACTTACCTTGGCCCTTCAAATGCTTGAGGGATTCATGGTCAGTGTGAATAATGAACTCCTTTGGCAGCAAATAATGCTCCCACACATTCAATGCCCTTACCAAAGCATGCAACTCCTTGTCATAGGTAGAATAATTCAGTTGTGCACCATTGAGCTTTCTCACTAAAATATGCTATTGGCTTCTTTTCTTGCATCAAAACAGCCCCAATACCTATACCTGAAGCATCACATTCAATCTCAAAAATAGAATCAAAGTTAGGTAAAGCTAAAACAGGCGCAGTAGTGAGTTTTTCTTTCAAACTTTCAAACGATCATTGTTGTTGTTCACCCCATTGAAATCCAACTTCCTTCTTGATAATACTTGTGAGTGGTGCGGCGATGGTAGAAAAATCCTTCACGAATCTCCTATAAAAACTCGCCAGCCCATGGAAGCTCCTCACTTCCGTCACACTCTTAGGAACAGGCCATTCCCTTATAGCTTTCACTTTCTCTTCATCAACTTCCAATCCCTGCGCACTAACAACAAAACCAAGAAAAACAAGCCTATCCATGCAAAATGTGCACTTCTTAAGATTTGCATATAGGTTCTCTTTTCTCAAAGCTTCTAAAACCAACCTAACATGTTCTATATGCTCTTCCTCAGTCTTACTATAAATCAAAATATCATCAAAATAAACAACTACAAATCTGCCCAAATAAGCCCTCAAAACATGGTTCATCAACCTCATAAAAGTACTAGGTGCATTAGACAACCCAAAAGGCATTACCAACCACTCATACAACACATATTTTGTTTTAAAAGCTATTTTCCATTCATCCCCAGGTTTCATACGAATTTGATGATATCCACTCATAAGATCAATTTTAGTAAAATACCTTGCACCATGTAATTCGTCCAACATGTCATCAAGACGCGGTATAGGATGCCGATACTTCATGGTGATCTTATTTACAGCCCTACAATCAACACACATTCTCCACGTGCCATCTTTCTTTGGAACCAACAAAACATGAACGGCACACGGACTTAAACTCTCTCGAATCAACCCTTTCTCCAACAACTCTTCCACTTGTCTCTGCATCTCCTTGGTCTCCATCGGATTACTTCGATATGCTAGTCTATTTGGAATGGTAGAACCAGGTATGAAGTCAATTTGATGTTCGATTCCTATTAATGGTGGCAAACCACAAGGCAACTCCTCCGGAAACACATCTTGGAAATCCTGCAATAAAGACGCAAAACTAGAAGGCAAATGTTCAAGTGAAACATCAATGTTAGCAAACAAAGTTTCCTTGTATCTAATGAGTAACACAAGCTGCCCAAAATTTAATTCTCTCGCTCTTGCATAAAAAGTTTGTTTTGCCTTCCCTTCTTTCTTGTTTTCTCTCACCAATGGGCCATTAATTTGATTAGTTTCTTTTCTGGCCTCTTTTCCCATTTTCTTCTCACTTTCACTCACCTTATCATGTTCTCTCGCACTCCCCTTGTTTTTTGAAGAAACAGCCCCAACCACTACTTTGGCCGAATCTTGCTTTGCTTTCTCAAGCATCTTTCAATGATCTTCATAAACCTCCAATGGTGATAATGGAACAAGAGTAACCAGCTTTCCCTCATAGGTAAACGTGTACCTATTTGAATGCCCATCATGCTGTGCTTTCCTATCAAATTGCCAAGGTCTTCCCAATAACATTTGGCCTGCTTGCATAGGAACTACATCACACAACACATCATCTTTATACCAGCCTATAGAGAATGGTATTCTCACTTGTTTAGTAACCTTCACCTCTCCACTATCATTAAACCATTGTAGTCTATATGGATTGGGATGTTTTAAACAAGTCAATTTCAGCTTCTCCACCATGGTCTCACTTGCGGCATTAGTACAACTACCGCTGTCAATGATGAGCATACAAACCTTACCATCAACTAAACATCTAGAATAAAATATGTTATCTCGCTGCTCAAGACCCTCTCCCTTCACCTGCATATTCAAAGCACGCCTAGCAACTAACATTTCACCATGTTCAGCCATCAACACATTTTCAACTTGCTCACTACACTCATCATCATCATCATACATGTCATTCACATCATTATCAACATCACTATGATCAGAATCAGAAATTATACCCCCATCATTAGTAGCAATCATAACTCTCCTATTTGGACATTCAGAAGCAATATGCCCATTCCCTAAACATTTGAAACATTTAATATCTCTACTAGGAGTAGTATTAGAAATACCTGATTGCTGCCTATTTGGACCACCATTCGTCCCTTTTCCACTTGTAGGTGGAGGATTGTTCCTTTGGAAGGAATTCTTGAAATCTCCACTTCTTGAGGACAAATTGCTACTAGTGTTTTGAGGTCCTCTGTAGGTCGAACTACTTCCACCCATATTCTAAAATTTGCTAGAACCAGACTTGGTGTAATTCTTGCTCTTTAGTCTCCTTTCTATCTTCATGGCCTTTTCAACCAATTCTCCCATGGAATTGTAATCATACATTTCCAGCTCATTTGCTATGTTTGAATTTAGACCCCCAAGGAATCTAGACATCAACCTCTGCTCATCCTCTTCAATATCAACTCTTGCCATGATCATCTCCATCTCCTTGTGGTATTCTTCAACACTCTTACCACCTTGGATCAGCCTTGCCAACCTGTTATACAAATCCCTATAGTAATGAGAAGGGACAAACCTTGTTCTCATTAAGTCTTTCAAAGTCTCCCAATCAGGTACGGGTCTCAATCCCTTTCCTCTCCTATTAGATTTGAGTTGATCCCACCAGAATGTAGCATATCCCTTAAATTCCACTGCTGCAATGTGGGACTTCTTCTCTTCTGAATAATTATGGCATTCAAAAATCTGCTCCACCTTTCTCTCCCATTCAATGTACTCTTCAGCATTGTTTCTCCCTTCAAAGGAAGGTACCTTCATCTTTATGGAAGTAAGGTCATTGTCATTTGCTGGGTTATTTTCACCAACCTCTTCATTACCTCTAGGTGCTCTATGATCTCCTTCACCGATTCTTAATAGAACCCTTTGTGGTAACCTCACTTGAGCTGCTGGTTGCTGCTCTCTTTCTCTCATCATTAGATTCATGCTCTCTTATAGAGTAGCCATCATTCTTTCCATCTCATTCATCCTTTCATTACTTTGCTGCATATATGTCTCAAAATTGCTAGAACCTTCTTGGACATTTTCCTCCCCATCTTGCAAGTTCTGGTTTCTCCCACTACTCATAATCACAAACACAAACTCACAAAGAAAAGATTAGTAATAAACAAAATTCACTCAAAGTGTTTCGCTCTTACCTCACCTTTGCTGATTCTTCGATTGCACTTCAG
Organism: Garcia nutans; assembly: GCA_947685225.1. NCBI lineage: Eukaryota > Viridiplantae > Streptophyta > Magnoliopsida > Malpighiales > Euphorbiaceae > Garcia > Garcia nutans. The sequence continues at coordinate 48,718,409 of CANTUV010000059.1, forward strand.
AATCGAGGCTCACAAATCAATCTACCAAGCACGTTCAAGGAAGCTAGAAACCTAATTCCTAGACACCTAGAAAAGAAACTCGACGATTTGGAGGCGACACAAGGAAATTTGTGTCACACTATTATCATAAACCAGAGTGTTGGAACAAGCAAATAACACTCCAGCAACGTAACGGAATCCAAAAAAGGTAGCTCAATCAAGAATTAGAAACAAAGAGGTAAAAATATGACAATTCTGGCCAAGATGTATCAAAACCAACCCACCTTTAGCAAGCTGATTTATTGACCTATTGATTCTACCCAAGAAAGCTAGTGTCAAGTCTTCCTAAACTAAAGAGAATTTCGAATTTCCTTTGCAATGGCAGCCCCCACAATTTGAACAAAAAAAAACAACCCCAAAAAAAAATGGAAATTTTGTGGCCTAAAAATTTTGATTGCTTCTAACCCACTTCAAACCAACCACGGAACCTTTAATTACTAAGAAACAGAAAAATTTTTTGTTGGAGTACTTTTGTACTCTTTTTTTTTATTTTATTTTTAGGGATAGATCACTATCTCTAGATCACCCCCCCAAAATACTAAACTAAAATCAAGAAATAGAAGCTTAAACAGCACACGAATTATTGCAAACTCAAACGGAAAGATCCGTATACTTTAAAAATTGAAAACAAATTGACTATGGTGAAGTAGGTGAAAAACGATTTGGACTATGATGAAAAGGGGACACAAACGAATTGGGGTATGGGGAAAGAAGAAATTTCGAATAAAATAAAAGAACCCTAAAAAAAATGAATTGAACAAATGAAGACTCTAACGGAAATAAAAACAAGCCCTAGAAAGACAGATAGATAAAGATTTACCTGTAATTGGCTCTGATACCAAATGATGCGGAACCCTATGGCAATGAAGGCCTCAAACCCTAACACACGCTTTGATATAGGAAATCCAAGAACAAGGATAAACCACCCTCTATAGCACCCAATGCTTAGCGAAGCAAGAACACTAATGACGGAAGGATTTGGAAGGACGGATTAGAAGAACGCCACAATCGAAATTGATAAGTTAGTCTGATTCGTGATGCAATCAATGAAAGAAGCAAAATCTCTCACTCTCTCAAAGATGGCCGAAATTTGCATAAAAAGCAATCTGAATATAATTTTGTCAAAAGTTCCTCTTACAAGAAAATAAGGCCCTATTTATAGAAAAACAAATTAAAATTCGTAACTATCCTAACCCTAGTGAAAAAAGGAAAATTACAAAGTCAAAATCCTTGTCAAATAAGGAAAATATCATCCTAACCAACTAAGGAAAGAAGGATCCTTGTCAAATAAGGAAAATATCATCCTAACCAACTAAGGAAAGAAGGATCCTTGTCAAATAAGGAAAATATCATCCTAACCAACTAAGGAAAGAAGGATCCTTGTCAAATAAGGAAAATATCATCCTAACCAACTAAGGAAAGAAGGATCCTTGTCAAATAAGGAAAATATCATCCTAACCAACTAAGGAAAGAAGGGAACCACATCCCATGTGCATGGGTGTGAACACAGCCCATGTGCATGAAAGAATAGGCTGCCCATGTGACAAAAGTGGTCCCAAAAAACCTAATTTCGTCCAAGGCCCATGTGCTTGCATGTGGGCTGCCTTCCTTACTCCTTTCTTGCTCCTCTAGCCCATTTTTAAAGCCTTATCTTCCATATAAACATTCAGCATCACAATCAGCCTTTGTTGGTCTTCCAGCTCCATACTGCACTTGTTTATTGCTAATTCAGTCACCTCCCTTGTAACAAAGTCTTGAACATGCAATCCAAGAGTGACGCCATACTTCCTTGCTTTATTCCTTGTCAATGGTCCTTGTTGTAGCACCAAAGGATCCTTGCCATGCTGGTTTACATCATAAGGTTTGTACACTTATTATTGATAGTGGGAGCTGTACTATTACTGCAAGTACTACTATGGTTGAAAAATTGGGGTTAGAATGTATGAAGCATTCCAATCCTTATAAGTTGCAGTGGTTTAATGATAGTGGTGAGGTGAAAGTAACTAAGCAAGTGAGGGTACCATTTTCAATAGGCTGGTACAAAGATGAAGTTGATTGTGATGTAGTTCCTATGCAAGCTGGACATATGTTGTTGGGCAGACCGTGGAAATATGATCGGAGAGCGCAACATGATGGGTTTTCTAATAGGTACACATTTACCTATGAAGGAAAACAGGTCACTCTTGTTCCATTATCACCCCTAGAAGTGTATGAAGATCAAAGAAAGATGATTGAGGCAGAGAGGCAAGTTGGGGCTACCAATTCAAAAATTAAAGGGAGTTTGAGAGAACATGATAAGGTGAGTGAGAGTGAAAAGAAAATGGGAAAAGAGGCCAGAAAAGAAACAAAACAAATAAATGGCCCATTGGTGAGAGAAAATAAGAAAGAAGGGAGAGCAAAACAAACTTTTTATGCAAGAGCGAGAGAGGTTAATTTTGCAATGTCTATTGGGCAGCCATTATTGCTCATTAGATACAAAGAAACTTTGTTTGCTGACACTAATGTTTCGATTGATAGTTTGCCTTCTAGTTTTGTGTCTTTGTTGCAGGATTTTCAGGATCTATTTCCAGATGAATTACCTAGTGGATTGCCACCGCTAAGAGGAATTGAGCATCAAATAGACTTCGTGCATGGTTCTACCATCCCAAATAGACCAGCTTACAGGAGTAATCCCGTGGAAATGAAAGAGATGCAAAAGCAAGTAGATGAGTTACTGGAGAAAGGGCTGATTAGAGAGAGTTTGAGTCCGTGTGATGAGGATTTGATTGCTAGCATACAACACCAAGGACCTGTTACTCGATCAATGGCAAGAAAACTACAAGGATTAGTTTCCAAACATCTATATGTTCTCAATACAATTGGAACGTTAAGACTTGAAGAAAATAAGAGCAAAGAAGCTGTTTGGTTGCACGTGTCCAAATTGCAATCTACCCAAGAGGCCAATTGACCCAAAGGAGTTAGAATACATATTGGCATCCATCATTATACCTTTGGGAGCTAAATACATACCATTCACGTACCATTGGATGCCCATATATTAAGAGTGGCTGAAACTCACATTGGGAGTCAAAGATGCCTTTTAAAAGCTAGTGGGAGACAAGCTATATGGCTGCCCATGCCTTTTAAAAGCTAGTGGGAGACAAGCTATATGGCTGCCAAATTTGTTTTAAGTAACCACATTATTATATTTGTATTTTTCCATCATTTCACTTGTTTTATGCTTTCTTTAAGTCTTTAAAAACAGATGTAATGGCAAACTTTGAACTAAATGAATATTCTGAGTTTTCTCTCCATTTTTTAGAGCTTTGAGATGTTTTTAGCCTTCTTTTGAGTTTTGGTTAGAACTTGCACGAATTCCTTGCAAAAATGACCAAGTTTGCTAGGTCTTAACTTATATTCAAGGTTTTTCCTTCACAAGTTGGGGTTGGGTCTTGAATCTTTGGTTTCCAGCCATATAGCTTCAGTTTTACATCACAAGTTGGTGTTGGGTTGAAGGTGCTGGTTGGTGTTCTTATGATGAGGATCTGATTGCTAGCATACAACACCAAGGACCTGTTACTCGATCAATGGCAAGAAAACTTCAAGGATTAGTTTCCAAACATCTATATGTTCTCAATACAATTGGAACGTTAAGACTTGAAGAAAATAAGAGCAAAGAAGCTGTTTGGTTGCATGTGTCCAAATTGCAATCTACCCAAGAGGCCAATTGACCAAAAGGAGTTAGAATACATATTGGCAGCCATCATTATACCTTTGGGAGCTAAATACATACCATTCACGTTCCATTGGATGTCCATATATTAAGAGTGGCTGAAATTCACATTGGGAGTCAAAGATGCCTTTTAAAAGCTAGTGGGAGACAAGCTATATGGCTGCCCATGCCTTTTAAAATCTAGTGGGAGACAAGCTATATGGCTGCCCAATTTGTTTTATGTAACCACATTATTATATTTGTATTTTTCCATCATTTCACTTGTTTTATGCTTTCTTTAAGTCTTTAAAAACAAATGTAATGGCAGATTTTGAACTTAATGAATATTCTGAGTTTTCTCTCCATTTTTGAGAGCTTTGAGAGGTTTTTAGCCTTCTTTTGAGTTCTGGTTAGAACTTGCACGAATTCCTTGCAAAAATAACCAAGTTTGCTAGGTCTTAACTTATATTCAAGGTTTTTCCTTCACAAGTTGGGGTTGGGTCTTGAATCTTTGGTTTCCAGCCATATAGTTTCAGTTTTACATCACAAGTTGGTGTTGGGTTGAAGGTGCTGGTTGGTGTTCTTATGTTTTGGAGACGATCCGTAGCTTGAGCTTCCTTAGGAATTAAATCCCAGCAAGGCAGGCTAACATCATTTGGTATCAGAGCTTAGGCTCTCCAAATCAGGTTTTTAGCATCATTCCTTCTTGTTTATGTCAAAAAAAAATGTTTTCTTCCTTTGAGTCATTTTTTTGCCATTAGTTTAATTTCTACAAGCTGTATGCTTTCTTGTTTCTTTGAGTCCTTCTTCCTTAATGTTGTTGCTGGATTAATTTAAAAAAAAAAGAAAGAACAAAAAAAAAGAGAAAAAAAATCAAAGAAAAAAAAAACAGCAACTAATCTCTAAAATTTGCTATTGGGTTAGAAACTGAAGTTGGGTTTGCACATAACCAAATCTTCTCAAATTTTATATGCTTGTTACAGATGCTAAAATTAGCTTGGAAATAAAATTTTAAGTCAAAATTCGTCCATTTGCCTCGTTATCCATATATTGCAGCCAATTTAGCTAGTTTTGTGTCCAAAAGTGAACGTGTATGTAAACATGTCCAAATCCTTTCAAATTTTACAGGCATGTTTTAGATATTCAGCTAAGCCTACATATTAAATTTCATGTCAAAATTAGTTCGTTTGCTTGGTTGTCCATATATTACAGCTAGTTAGCCATTTTGGGGTCCAGAATATAAACGTTTCATAAGAGACCTAAAAATTCGTTTTTTCTCTTCCATTTGGTCTCAATATATTATCCTAAATCCAGTTTTGTCAAATTCTTCCCTTTGGTAATGTTAGTCTAAAATTTCAGTGTCTTTCGTCCTTAGGTTTCAAATATCAAATATTTTGTTTTTTCCAGCTTGTGTTACTCTTGTTCCATTCTTGAATGTGTTTTAAACCTTGCAATTTAGTTATTTAGTTGAGGAAATATTAAGTTCTTGCTAGAACTTGGAAGGGGCTGAAGTGAGTGAAAAAAAGGCATAGAGTGGCGAGATTGTTAGAGGGTAAAAGCCATAGTTTGAGTGAAACACAGATTGAGTGTTACCAGATTAGAGTGAAACACGTGAGGGAGTGTGTGAGAGAATATTTCTAACATTTGTTTTGCAGCAATCAGTATGTCAACAAAACGAGATAGTGATCGAGAGAGCAACCAGCCCCAAGAGGAGCCAGAAGCTTCTTATGTTCTTAAGGCATTGCAATCTCAATTTCAAAGGATGAATGTGTTGTTTGTTGATATTAGAGAACAGATGGAAAAACACTCAAAGCAAATTGAAGAATTGCAGCAAGCAAGCTCTACAAATCAAAGGAATTTAGGAAGGGATGAACGAGATAATTTTCATAGGGAGCAAAACACAAATAGGGGGCAGAATAGAGGTAGGCGTGCTGGACTAAATGATTTGCCAGTTTTCAATGAATTGGAGGATGTAGATGAAGATAATCTTGATGATGACGATGGGCAGCAATCTGTTGCACTTGATGATGTTATTAGACCAAGATATATGAGAGGTAATATGCATGGTAGAGGTGGTGGCAGAAATATTAGGCAAGAAACTATGGAAAATGCAAGAGGGAGAGGGAGAGTAGACAGCAATGTTAATGGAATTAAAATGAAAATTCCATCATTCCAAGGCAAAGCAAATCCAGATGCATACTTGGAATGGGAGAGAAAGACCGAACTCATCTTTGATTGCCACAACTATAGTGAGCAAAAGAAGGTGACACTTGCTGTGGTAGAGTTTACTGATTATGCATTAGTTTGGTGGGATCAATTACTCACTAAACGAAGAAGAAATGGCATGAGAGGAGTGCAGACTTGGGATGAGCTGAAACAAGTCATGAGAGATAGATTTGTACCACAACACTACTATAGGGAGTTACATCAACGATTATAAGGGCTGGTACAAGGCAATAAAAGTGTGGAAGAATATTTTTAAAAGATGGAAATGGCTATGATACGAACTAATATAGAAGAAGAAAGGGAAGCAACTATGGCACGGTTTCTACATGGGCTGAAAGATGAAATTGCCGACATAGTGGAGCTGCATCATTATGTGGAGCTTGATGACATGTTAAATATGGCAATCAAGGTAGAAAAACAACTCAAGAAGAAGAAAACAACCAGATCGGGAATGGGAATGAATTCTGCCAATAATGTTCCTTGGAAGCCAAATTGGAAGAAAGGGGAATCTAGTGAGAATAAATTTGTTTCAAAGGAGAAGAAAGAGGGGAACAAGGCTGGAGAAAAACCCATTGTGATTGATAAGGGTAAGGCACCAATGAACTCCAATGGAAGAACAAGAGACATCCAATGTTTCCGATGTTTAGGGAAAGGGCATTATGCTAGAGAATGTCCAAATAAAAGGGTGATGGTGGTGAGGCCGAGTGGTGATATTGAATCTGAAGATGATGAAGTTGTAGATGAAGATTCAGATGTTAACATTCCACCTTTGGATGAAGATAGTGATGTAGAGCATGCTGTGCATGGAAATGCTCTTGTTGTTATGCGTGCTTTAAATATACAGGTGAAGGAAGATGAAGGTGATGAACTACAAAGAGAAAATATTTTTCATACTAGATGTTTAGTCAAAGAAAAAGTTTGTACTATGATCATAGATGGTGGGAGTTGTGTTAATGTGGCTAGCACTCTACTAGTAGAGAAACTTGCATTTCCTACTACAAAACATCCTAATCCATACAGATTGCAGTGGTTGAATGATAGTGGAGAAGTTAAGGTGACCAAGCAAGTATTATTGTCATTTACCATTGGGAGGTATAAGGATGAAGTGTTGTGTGATGTAGTTCCCATGCATGCTAGTCATATCCTACTTGGGAGGCCATGGCAATATGATAGAAAAGCAACACATGATGGGTTTAAGAATAGGTATTCATTTGATTTTGAAGGCCGAAAGGTGACTCTTGCACCTTTAACACCTATGGAGGCTTTTGAAGACCAAAAGCGAGTACAAGCTGCCATGCAAGAGAAAATGCAAAGAGAGGTTGAAAAGAGGGAGAGAGAAAAGAAAGATTAAGAGGAAAAACAAAGAATAAAAACTGAGAGAGAAAAAGAAAAAGAGAAAAAGAAGAAATTACATAATAAAAATGAGAGTGGAGAGAAGAAAGTAAGTTTAGTTGCTAGGGGGAAAGATGTGAGGCAAGCATACTTTTCTGATAGTATGATGCTCCTTCTGATATGTAAGGGAGTTTTTCTTAATGTAACTGACCTTGATCCATCTATTCCTAGTGTTGCTTTGACTTTGTTGCAGGAATTTGAAGATGTCTTTCCAAATGAGGTACCTAGTGGATTGCCACCCATTAGAGGAATAGAACATCAAATTGATTTCATTCCTGGAGCTATAATTCCAAATCGTCCAGCATATAGGACAAATCCTCAAGAGGTCAAGGAGTTGCAAAAACAGGTGGATGAGCTGCTTGCGAAAGGTCATGTTAGGGAGAGCATGAGTCCATGTGCTGTGCCGGTACTTCTAGTACCTAAAAAGGATGGATCAATGCGAATGTGTGTGGATTGTCGTGCTATCAATAAAATCACTGTAAAGTATAGACATCCAATTCCTAGGCTTGATGATATGCTTGATGAATTGCATGCTGCATGTATATTTTCAAAAATTGATCTTAAAAGTGGTTATCATCAAATAAGAATGAGATTAGGAGATGAATGGAAAACAACTTTTAAGACTCAATATGGTTTGTATGAATGGTTAGTCATGCCTTTTGGACTAAGTAATGCACCTAGTACTTTCATGAGATTAATGAATCATGTCTTGCGTGCTTTTCTTGGAAAGTTTGTTGTTGTGTATTTTGATGATATCTTAGTGTATAGTCAAAGTTTAAATGATCATTTAATGCATTTAAGATGTGTGCTTGAAGTTCTTAGGAAAGAGAAATTGTATGCAAATTTAAAGAAATGTACATTCTGCATGGAAAAAGTCATTTTCTTAGGATTTGTAGTGAGTGGGAAAGGAATTGAGGTTGATGATGATAAGGTAAAAGCCATCAAAGAGTGGCCTACACCAAAATCCGTGACTGATGTTAGGAGTTTTCATGGTCTTGCTAGTTTTTATAGGAGATTTGTTAGAGACTTTAGTACAATTGCAGCCCCATTAAATGAAATTGTGAAGAAAAATGTAGGGTTCAAATGGAATGAGGAACAGGAGCATGCATTTAGATTACTAAAAGAAAAATTATGTTTTGCACCATTACTTGCATTACCTGATTTTTCTAAGACTTTTGAAGTTGAATGTGATGCTTCCGGAGTGGGTATAGGTGCTGTTTTGATGCAGGAAAGAAGACCAATTGCATACTTTAGTGAGAAGCTAAGTGGAGCTCCTTTGAATTACTCTACTTATGACAAGGAGATGTATGCATTAGTGAGGGCGTTGGAGACGTGGCAGCATTATCTTTGGCCAAAGGAGTTTGTTATTCATAGTGATCATGAATCACTAAAATACTTCAAAGGACAAAGCAAGCTGAACAAACGCCATGCCAAATGGAGTGAATTTATTGAAGCGTTTCCATATGTGATTCAATATAAGCAAGGAAAAGAAAATGTTGTTGCTGATGCCTTATCTAGGAGGTATGCCCTAATCTCTATGCTTGATGCTAGACTTCTAGGATTTGAGCATATGAAAGAATTGTATAAGCATGACTCTGAATTTGCACAAATATATGCCTCTTGTGAAAATGCTGCCTTTAAAAAATTTTGTAGGCATGATGGTTTCTTATTTAGAGAGAAACGACTTTGTGTTCCAAATAGCTCTATAAGAGGATTGCTTGTAAGAGAGTCACATGGGGGAGGTTTAATGGGACATTTTGGGGTGGCTAAAACATTAGAAATTCTGAATGAACATTTTTATTGGCTTAGTGAACCTAGTGAACCTTGGGTAGACTTATCTATGGACTTTATTTTGGGACTACCTAGGACAAAAAAGGGTCATGATAGTTTATTTGTTGTGGTTGATAGATTTTCTAAAATGGCACATTTCATTCCATGTCATAAAACTGATGATGCATGCCATATATCTGATTTGTTCTTTAGAGAAGTAGTGAGATTGCATGGTATTCCTAGGACCATAGTAAGTGATCGAGATGTAAAATTTTTGAGTCATTTTTGGAAAGTCCTATGGGGAAAGTTAGGTACAAAGCTTTGTTTCTCTACTACATGCCATCCGCAAACAGATGGGCAGACGGAAGTTGTTAATAGGACTGTGGGCACTCTTCTTCGTACCATGATTAAACAAAATTTGAAGACATGGGAGGAATGCATACCATTTATTGAATTTGCATATAATAGATCAATGCATTCATCCACTGGATTTTCACCCTTTGAGCTTGTCTATGGTTTTAATCCACTTACTCCATTAGATTTGTTGCCTCTTCCTACTAATGAGCTTACTAGTTTTGATGGTAAAAAGAAAGCTGAATTGGTGAAGCAAATGCATCAAAGGGCCAAGAAACAAATGGAGAAGATTAATGAGAATAGAGCAACCAAAGTAAACAAAGGAAGGAAAAAGATGGTGTTCCAGCCTGGTGATCTGGTATGGGTTCATTTACGAAAAGAAAGGTTTCCTACACAAAGGAAATCAAAATTGCAGCCGAGAAGTGATGGACCATTTGAAGTACTCGAAAGGATTAATGATAATGCCTACAAGATTAATCTACCAGGTGAGTATGGTGTAAGTGCAACTTTTAATGTTACTGATCTTGCTCCTTGCTATGCAGATGATGAAGATTCGAGGACGAATTCTTTTGTAGAGGGAGAGGATGATGAGGATCTGATTGCTAGCATACAACACCAAGGACCTGTTACTCGATCAATGGCAAGAAAACTTCAAGGATTAGTTTCCAAACATCTATATGTTCTCAATACAATTGGAACGTTAAGACTTGAAGAAAATAAGAGCAAAGAAGCTGTTTGGTTGCATGTGTCCAAATTGCAATCTACCCAAGAGGCCAATTGACCCAAAGGAGTTAGAATACATATTGGCAGCCATCATTATACCTTTGGGAGCTAAATACATACCATTCACGTTCCATTGGATGTCCATATATTAAGAGTGGCTGAAATTCACATTGGGAGTCAAAGATGCCTTTTAAAAGCTAGTGGGAGACAAGCTATATGGCTGCCCAATTTGTTTTATGTAACCACATTATTATATTTGTATTTTTCCATCATTTCACTTGTTTTATGCTTTCTTTAAGTCTTTAAAAACAAATGTAATGGCAGATTTTGAACTTAATGAATATTCTGAGTTTTCTCTCCATTTTTGAGAGCTTTGAGAGGTTTTTAGCCTTCTTTTGAGTTCTGGTTAGAACTTGCACGAATTCCTTGCAAAAATAACCAAGTTTGCTAGGTCTTAACTTATATTCAAGGTTTTTCCTTCACAAGTTGGGGTTGGGTCTTGAATCTTTGGTTTCCAGCCATATAGTTTCAGTTTTACATCACAAGTTGGTGTTGGGTTGAAGGTGCCGGTTGGTGTTCTTATGTTTTGGAGACGATCCGTAGCTTGAGCTTCCTTAGGAATTAAATCCCAGCAAGGCAGGCTAACATCATCTTATGTTTTGGAGACGATCCGTAGCTTGAGCTTCCTCAGGAATTAAATCCCAGCAAGGCAGGCTCACATCATTTGGTATCAGAGCTTAGGCTCTCCAAATCAGGTTTTTAGCATCATTCCTTCTTGTTTATGTCTAAAAGAAATTATTGTCTTCCTTTGAGTCATTTTCTACCATTAGTTTAATTTCTACAGGCTGTATGCTTTCCTGTTTCTTTGAGTCCTTCTTCCTTAATGTTGTTACTGGATTAATTTTTTTTTAAAAAAAGAAAGAACAGAAAAGAAAAAAAAAAGAGAAAACAACAACTAATCTCTCAAATTTGCTAGTGGGTTAGAAACTGAAGTTGGGTTTGCACATAACCAAATCTTCTCAAATTTTATATGCTTGTTTCAGATGCTAAACTTAGCTTGGAAATCAAATTTTAAGTCAAAATTCCTCCATTTTCCTAGTTATCCATATATTGCAGCCAATTTAGCTAGTTTTGTGTCCAAAAGTGAACGTGTATGTAAACATGTCCAAATCCTTTCAACTTTTACAGGCATGTTTTAGATATTCAGCTAAGCCTACATATTAAATTTCATGTCAAAATTCATTCGTTTGCTTGGTTGTCCATATATTACCGCTAGTTAGCCATTTTTGGGTCCAGAACATAAATATTTCATAAGAGACCTAAAAATTCATTTTTCTTCTTCCATTTTGTCTCAATATATTGTCCTAAATCCAGTTTTGCCAAATTCTTCCCTTTAGTAATGTTTGTCTGACGCGGACCCTTAGCAACGATGGCAGCAAACCCAACGTATAACAATGGTAGAGAACTCCTTGAAACTTGATAATCACCTCCTAAGGAACCCAACGCCTATAAAGAGATGCGAACTCACTATGATTGAAGGATTTAGTTGGTAAGAAGAAGGAAAATGCCACAACTCTTGTTGATAAGTAAACCTAATTCTTGATGCAAAGAAAGAATTAAAGAATCTACTCTAATCTCTCTCACACGAAAATTCACAAGAAGAACTTGTAGAAGAATTCAAAAATTTTTATTAATTGTTGTAGTCTGAAATTCGGCCTAATAGTGCCCTTAAATAAGGGTTACAAAATTCCTAATTGCATATGGAAAACTAAAACATTCCTAATTGCATAAGGAAAACATTCCTAATTGCATAAGGAAAACATAAAGTATGGAAACAAAATCCTAATCCACTAAGGAAAATATAAAGTATGGAAACAACCAAACTAATCCCTTCAACATAAGAAAAGCCCCACACTATTTGGGCTGTCCATGGGCCTTAAATTACTTCCCAAGGCTTTATATGAACCCCCATGGACCTTTCTAGCACGTTGGACCTTTCTTTAGCTAGCCTTTAGCTTCCACACTAAGCATCATAATAAACTTTGGTATGCCTTCTTCAAGCTCTATCTCCATCTTATTGAATGATAATTCTTGAAGCTCTTTGGAAATCTCTTCTTGAATATGCAAAGCCATACTAGCTTGATATCTCTTTGCCTTGCTCCTAGTGATTGGTCCACTTGCTAGCTTCAAGGGATCCTTTCTTGCATCATTCTCCCCCTCTTCAAAAAGATTTATCCTCAAATCTCCTTGAAAGTGCATCTGCCACTACATTATCTTTACCTTGCTTGTATTTGATCACATAAGGAAACTTCTCAATCTTCACAACCCATTTTGCATGTCTTTTATTCAACTTGCCTTGCCCTCTCAAATGCTTCAATGATTCATGGTCCGAATGGATCATGAATTCCGTGGGCAGCAAATAATGCTCTCATACTTCCAATGCTCTCACCAAAGCATATAGCTCCTTGTCATAAGTTGAATAATTCAGCTTTACTCCATTAAGCTTTTCACTAAAGTATGCAATGAGCTTCTTCTCTTGCATCAAAACAGCTCCAATACCTACACCAGAAGCATCACATTCAATTTCAAAAGTAGAATCAAAGTTAGGTAAAGCTAAAACGGGTGTAGTAGAAAGCTTCTCTTTCAAAGCATCAAATGCTTCTTGTTGCTCCTTGCCCCAAACGAATCCCACTTCTTTCTTGATTATGCTTGTCAAGGGGGCTACCAGTGTAGAGAAATTAGGGACAAATCTCCTATAGAAGCTTGCTAATCCGTGAAAACTCCTCACTTCTGTCACACTTGAAGGATTCGGCCACTCTTGGATAGCTTTCACCTTCTCTTGATCAACTTCAATTCCCTGCATACTTACAACAAAACCAAGAAAAAAAACCCTATCTAGACAAAAAGAACACTTCTTAAGCTTAGCATAAAGGTTTTGCTCCCTAAGGATTTTAAGCACTTTCCTAACATGTTCAACATGTTCTTCCTCAGTTTTGCTATAAATCAGAATATCATCAAAGTAAACTACCACAAACTTACCTAAATAAGCTCTCAAAACATGGTTCATTAATCTCATGAAATTACTAGGTGCATTAGATAAAAAAAAGACATAACTAACCATTCATACAAACCATATTTCGTTTTGAAGACAATCTTCCATTCATCTCCCGACTTCATGCGAATTTGATGATAACCACTCATAAGATCAATCTTTGTGAAATATTTCACCCCATGCAATTCGTCCAACATGTCATCAAGTATAGGAATGGGATGTCTATACTTCACAGTAATCTTGTTCACAGCCCTACAATCAACACACATCCTCCAAGAACCATCTTTCTTAGGTACTAATAAGACTGGAACGGCACAAGGTCTAAGGCTCTCGCGAACCAAGCCTTTCTCCAAAAGCTCTTCTACTTGTCTTTGCATCTCTTTTGTCTCCATAGGATTGCTCCTATATGCTGGCCGGTTTGGAATTGTAGAACCGGGTATGAAATCAATTTGATGTTCAATCCCTCTTAATGGCGGCAAACCACCAGGAAGGTCTTCAGAAACACATCCTTAAAATCCTGCAACAAAGACACAAAACTAGAAGGTAAAGAATCAAGAGATTCTTCACTGTCAGCAAGTATCAATTCTTTATACATAATAATGAGTACAGGCTGCCCTACATCTATCTCTCTTGCTCTTGCATAAAAAGTATGTTTTGCTTTTTCTCCTTGCTTATTTTCTCTCACCAATGGGCCATTTATTTGTTTGCTTACTTTCTTTTGACTCTCGGCCTCTTTTTCCTTTCTGCACTCACTCACTTTATATTTTCTCTCTCCCTACCCTTAGAATTACCCTTGGGTGTTGAAGAAACATCATTGGCCGAATTTGAACCCCCTTGGTTCATGTTGGGCGAAACTTCTTTCTCCCTCTCTAGCATCCTCTTCTGATCTTCATACACCTCTTGAGGTGATAATGGTGCTAGAACAACCTTCTTTCCTTCATAAGTAAAGGTATACTTATTAGAAAAGCCATCATGTAGTGCCCTTCTATCATGCTGCTATGGTCTTCCTAATAGCAAATGTCCAGCTTGCATTGGCACTACATCACACAAAACCTCATCTTTATACCACCCAATGGAGAATGGTACCTTGACTTGCTTCAACACTTTTACTTCCCCAGTGTCATTGAACCATTGCAACTTGTAAGGAATGGGATGTTTAAAACAAGTTAACCCCAATTTATCCACCATTGTAGTACTAGCAGCATTGGTACAACTTCCACCATCAATGATAAGTGTACAAACCTTACCATTCACCAAACACCTAGAGTGGAAAAGATTCTCCCTTTGATCCAAGCCTTCTTCCTTGACTTGAATATTCAAGGCTCTTCTAGTAACAAGCATCTCTCCATATTCAGCATTCAAGACTTGATTCTCCCAAGCCTCTTCATCATATTTTGCCCTATCACCGCATTCGGCCTCCTCTTCTTCTTCTTCTTCATGTTCAGATTCTGATTCAATTTCCCCTTCATGGGTTGCAATCATCACCCTCTTATTCGGACATTGAGAAGCAATGTGTCCACTTCCCAAACACTTGTAGCATTTAATTTCCCTACTTGGAGTAGGTCTAGAAGGTGTTTCCTTGGCTGTTTTTGCATCCCCATCATTCGGCTTCTTGAAATTAGGATTGTAGGAAGAATTCTTTTGAAAAGAACCCTTGTAATCCCCTTTGTAGGAACCTCCACTCGAACTTGAACCCTTGAAGTTTGAAAATTTTCCACTAGCTTTAGAGTAGTCAGTTTTCGAAATAGCTTTATTCTTCAATCTTCTCTCTATCTTCATGGCCTTTTGAACTAACTCTTCCATTGTGTTGAATTTATACATCTCCAATTCATTGGCTATGTTCAAATTCAATCCCCCAAGAAATCGTGACATCTTCTTGTCTTCATCTTCATCAATATTTGCCCTAGCCATGATCATCTCCATCTCTTTGTGGTACTCTTCCACACTTCTTCCACCTTGAACTAGTCTTGCTAGTCGATTGTACAAATCCCGAATGTAGTGAGATGGTACAAATCGGCTCCTCATTAGTTCTTTCAAGGTTGACCATTCAGGAATAGGCCTCATACCTTTCCCTCTTCTATTAGCTTTCAATTGATCCCACCAAAAGGTAGCATACCTCTTGAACTCTACGGCTGCCAAAACTGATTTCTTCTCTTCGGTGTAGTTATGGCATTCGAAAATCTGCTCAACTTTCCTCTCCCATTCTATGAACTCTTCTGCATTGTTCTTCCCTTCGAAGGAAGGAATCTTCATCTTGATGGAAGTAAGGTCACCATCAGTGGTAGGTTGATTTCCACCTTCATCTTCATCTTCTACCCTTTCGGCTGCTTCTAGGGCTTCAAGATTTCCTTGCCCTTCTCTCCTAAGCACTCTTCTAGCTCGCATTATGGGATTTGGATGTACGGCTGGCTGCCCTTGTCGCACTTGCTGAATTTGTTGTGCTTGTCGTGCTGCATTCTCTTGTAATCTAGTATCCATCATCTCCATTCGACCAAGCATTGCTGCCAAAGTCTCATTAAGCCTAGCCAAGCTTTTGGCCATAGCTCCTTCTTTGCTAGTCTCTTCCCCTTTTCCAGCCATGTTAACAAACAAACAAACTCAAAGAAACTTGATTAGTAATAATCGAAATTCACTCAAGTGTTTAGAATTACCTCACTTTTCTTGTCTTCCTTGATTGCACTTCAGAACCAAGCTCACCAACCAATAATTGTCAAGTCATTCAAGAAACTAGAACCTAAATTCTAGAACTAGATAGAAAACAAGACAAATATCCGGAGGCAATGCAAGGTAATTTGCACTACACGATATAAAACCAAGTATCGACACAAGCAAATGATACTTAGCAATGTAATGGAATTAAAAGCTTGATGCAAGAAAGGATCCCTTGAAGCTAGCAAGTGGACCAAGAAGATGTAGATGATCATGGCTAGGGCAAATATTGATGAAGATGAAGACAAGAAGATGTCATGATTTCTTGGGGGATTGAATTTGAATATAGCCAATGAATTGGAGATGTATAAATTCAACACAATGGAAGAGTTAGTTCAAAAGGCCATGAAGATAGAGAGAAGATTGAAGAATAAAGCTATTTCGAAAACTGGCTACTCTAAAGCTAGTGGAAAATTTTCAAACTTAAAGGGTTCAAGTTCGAGTGGAGGTTCCTACAAAGGGGATTACAAGGGTTCTTTCCAAAAGAATTCTTCCTACAATCCTAATTTCAAGAAGCCGAATGATGGGAATGCAAAAACAGCCAAAGAAACACCTTCTAGACCTACTCCAAGTAAGGAAATTAAATGCTACAAGTGTTTGGGAAATGGACACATTGCTTCTCAATGTCCGAATAAGAGGGTGATGATTGCAACCCATGAAGGGGAAATTGAATCAGAATCTGAACATGAAGAAGAAGAGGAGGCCGAATGTGGTGATAGGGCAAAATATGATGAAGAGGCTTGGGAGAATCAAGTCTTGAATGCTGAACATGGAGAGATGCTTATTACTAGAAGAGCCTTGAATTTTCAAGTCAAGGAAGAAGGCTTGGATCAAAGGGAGAATCTTTTCCACTCTAGGTGTTTGGTGAATGGTAAGGTTTGTACACTTATCATTGATGGTGAAAGTTGTACCAATGCTGCTAGTACTACAATGGTGGATAAATTGGGGTTAACTTGTTTTAAATATCCCAATCCTTACAAGTTGCAATGGTTCAATGATGCTGGGGAAGTAAAAGTGTTGAAGCAAGTCAAGGTACCATTCTCCATTGGATGGTATAAAGATGAGGTTTTGTGTGATGTAGTGCCAATGCAAGCTGGACATTTGCTATTAGGAAGACCATGGCAGCATGATAGAAGGACACAACATGATGGCTTTTCTAATAAGTATACCTTTACTTATGAAGGAAAGAAGGTTGTTCTAGCACCATTATCACCTCAAGAGGTGTATGAAGATCAAAAGAGGATGCTAGAGAGGGAGAAAGAAGTTTCGCCCAACATGAACCAAGGGGGTTCAAATTCTGCCAATGATGTTTCTTCAACACCCAAGGGTAATTCTAAGGGTAGGGAGAGAGAAAATAATAAAGTGAGTGAGTGCAGAAAGGGAAAAGAGGCCGAGAGTCAAAAGAAAGTAAGCAAACAAATAAATGGCCCATTGATGAGAGAAAATAAGCAAGGAGAAAAAGCAAAACATACTTGTTATGCAAGAGCAAGAGAGATAGATGTAGGGCAGCCTGTACTCATTATTATGTATAAAGAATTATTACTTGCTGACAATGAAGAATCTCTTGATTCTTTACCTTCTAGTTTTGTGTCTTTGTTGCAGGATTTTGAGGATGTGTTTCCTGAAGACCTTCCTAGTGGTTTGCCACCATTAAAGTGATTGAACATCAAATTGACTTCATACCCGGTTCTACAATTCCAAACCGGCCAGCATATAGGAGCAATCCTATGGAGACAAAAGAGATGCATGAGAAAGCAAGGGCGAATATTAAGAAAAGGGACAAAAGATATGCTGATTCTGCAAATAGAGGGAGACGTGAGATGGAGTTTCAAGTAGGAGATTGGGTTTGGGTGCATTTTCGAAAAGAGAGGTTTCCTAACCAAAGGAAGAACAAGTTGCAAGCTAGAGGAGATGGCCCATTCCAAGTACTGGAGAAGATTAATGACAATGCCTACAAGATCGACTTACCAGGTACGTATAATATTAGTGCTACTTTCAATGTAAGTGATCTTTCTCCTTTTGATGATGCAGATTTGAGGGCAAATCTTTTTGAAGAGGGGGAGAATGATGCAAGAAAGGATCCCTTGAAGCTAGCAAGTGGACCAATCACTAGGAGCAAGGCAAAGAGATATCAAGCTAGTATGGCTTTGCATATTCAAGAAGAGATTTCCAAAGAGCTTCAAGAATTATCATTCAAGAAGATGGAGATAGAGCTTGAAGAAGGCACACCAAAGCTGATTATGATGCTTAGTGTGAATATGGAAGCTAAAGGCTAGCTAAAGAGGTCCAACATGCAAGAAAGGTCCATGGGGATTCATATAAAGCCTTGGGAAGTAATTTAAGGCCTTAGTATGATGATGGAAGTGATTGGAAGAAAAGCTTGGAGTGCAGCCAGTTTCACAGCGTACCTATGAGATTTCTGAAGCCCTATGAGAATAGCTGGATGGACCCACTGCTTAAAGATTATTAATTCTGTTTAATGGGCCACGTTTTATATCATTATGGAAGGCTTAAAAATAGGATTTTGTTTCCATACTTTATATTTTCCTTATGCAATTAGGAATGTTTTTCCTTATGCAATTAGAAATGTTTTTCCTTACGCAATTAGGAATGTTTTTCCTTATGCAATTAGGAATGTTTTCCTTATTCAATTAGGAATGTTTTAGTCTTAATTTTCCATATGCAATTAGGAATTTTGTAACCCTTATTTAAGGCACTATTAGGCCGAATTTGACATACAACACTCAATAAAAATTTTTGAATTCTTCTACAAGTTCTTCTTGTGAATTTTCGTGTGAGAGAGATTAGAGTGGATTCTTTAATTCTTTCTTTGCATCAAGAATTAGATTTACTTATCAACAAGAGTTGTGGCATTTTCCTTCTTCTTACCAACTAAATCCTTCAATCATAGTGAGTTCGCGTCTCTTTATAGGCGTTGGGTTCCTTAGGAGGTGATTATCAAGTTTCAAGAAGTTCTCTACCATTGTTATACGTTGGGTTTGCTGCCATCGTTGCTAAGGGTCCGCGTCAAAGCTAGATAAAGAAATCAGAAACAATGAAGACAATAAACAAGACAAATTTGGATATAATGAATCAAAAACAACCCACACTTGGCAAGCTGCTTTATGGACCTAATCAATTCTACCCAAAATGCTAGCTTCTAGACTCTAATTCCCACCTATAACACTCAAATAACATGAATATTAAGGTCTAATTTTCAAATTCCAAAAGCCCCTCAAAAGGTGAAATTTTTTGCCCAAAAATTTTATTACTTCTCACCCACCTAGATCTGATCCTTAACACCCAAATAGCAAGAATATCAAACAATTTTTGTTGAGGTGGTTTTGTACTCTTTTTTTTTTTTTGCTTCCTCTCACTATCCCCTTGATTCGGGACTTAATTTACTCCCAAGGACTTTTCAAAATCTGGACTTAATTCGTAACCCCAGATTCACTCAAGACCAAATCGAAATCAAACTTGAACACAAACTCTAGCTTTTGCTTTCTTTCAAGAACCCTAATTCCTGGTTTCGAAATTCTCCAAGAATCCTTTCCTAGGTTTCGTTTTCACCCTAAGAATACCCTCCTTCAATTCGGCCTTGATCAGAATTGATATATGACTCTTTTTCAAAAATTAAAGACTAGACTCTCTAAGAACCCTAAAATGCAGAAATTTAAAAGACCTAAATTAACAAACCCTAGAAAGAAAAAGTAGATAAAAATTACCTTGTAGCAAGGCTCTGATACCAAATGACGCGGACCCTTAGCAACGATGGCAGCAAACCCAACGTATAACAATGGTAGAGAACTCCTTGAAACTTGATAATCACCTCCTAAGGAACCCAACGCCTATAAAGGGACACGAACTCACTATGATTGAAGGATTTAGTTGGTAAGAAGAAGGAAAACGCCACAACTCTTGTTGATAAATAAACTTAATTCTTGATGCAAAGAAAGAATTAAAGAATCTACTCTAATCTCTCTTACACGAAAATTCACAAGAAGAACTTGTAGAAGAATTTGAAAATTTTTATTAATTGTTGTAGCCTGAAATTTGGCCTAATAGTGCCCTTAAATAAGGGTTACAAAATTCCTAATTGCATATGGAAAACTAAAACATTCCTAATTGCATAAGGAAAACATAAAGTATGGAAACAAAATCCTAATCCACTAAGGAAATATATAAAGTATGGAAACAACCAAACTAATCCCTTCAACATAAGAAAAGCCCTACACTATTTGGGCTGTCCATGGGCCTTAAATTACTTTCCAAGGCTTTATATGAACCCCCATGGACCTTTCTTGCACGTTGGACCTTTCTTTAGCTAGCCTTTAGCTTCCACACTAAGCATCATAATCAGCTTTGGTGTGCCTTCTTCAAGCTCTATCTCCATCTTCTTGAATGATAATTCTTGAAGCTCTTTGGAAATCTCTTCTTGAATATGCAAAGCCATACTAGCTTGATATCTCTTTGCCTTGCTCCTAGTGATTGGTCCACTTGCTAGTTTCAAGGGATCCTTTCTTGCATCATTGTCTAAAATTTCAGTGTCTTTCATCCTTAGGTTTCAAATATCAGATATTCTTTTTTTTTTCTCCAGCTTGTTTTATTCTTGTTCCATTCTTGAATGTGTTTTAAACCTTGCAATTTACTTATTTAGTTGAGGAAATATTAAGTTCTTGCTAGAACTTGGAAGGGGCTGGAGTGAGTGAAAAAAAAGGCATAGAGTGGTGAGATTTTTAGAGGGTAAAAGCCAAAGTTTGAGTGAAACACAGATTGAGTGTTACCAGATTAGAGTGAAACACGTGAGGGAGTGTGTGAGAGAATATTTCTAACATTTGTTTTGCAGCAATCAGTATGTCAACAAAACAAGATAGTGATCGAGAGAGCAACCAGCCCTAAGAGGAGCCAGAAGCTTCTTTTGTTCTTAAGGCATTGCAATCTCAATTTCAAAGGATGAATGTGTTGTTTGTTGATATTAGAGAACAGATGGAAAAACACTCAAAGCAAATTGAAGAATTGCAGCAAGCAAGCTCTACAAATCAAAGGAATTTAGGAAGGGATGAACGAGATAATTTTCATAGGGAACAAAACACAAATAGGGGGCAGAATAGAGGTAGGCGCGCTGGACTAAATGATTTGCCAGTTTTCAATGACTTGGAGGATGTAGATGAAGATAATCTTGATGATGATGATGGGCAGCAATCTGTTGCACTTGATGATGTTATTAGACCAAGATATGTGAGAGGTAATATGGGTGGTAGAGGTGGTGGCAGAAATATTAGGCAAGAAACTATGGAAAATGCAAGAGGAAGAGGGAGAGTAGACAACAACATTAATGGAATTAAAATGAAAATTCCATCATTCCAAGGCAAAGCAAATCCAGATGCATATTTGGAATGGGAGAGAAAGACCGAACTCATCTTTGATTGCCACAACTATAGTGAGCAAAAGAAGGTGAACTATAGTGAGCAAAAGAAGGTGACACTTGCTGTGGTAGAGTTTACTGATTATGCATTAGTTTGGTGGGATCAATTACTCACTAAACGAAGAACAAATGGCATGAGAGGATTGCAGACTTGGGATGAGTTGAAACAGGTCATGAGGGATCGATTTGTTCCACAACACTACTATAGAGAGTTGCATCAAAGATTACAAGGGCTGGTGCAGGGCAATAAAAGTGTGGAAGAATATTTTCAAGAAATGGAAATGGCTGTGATACGAGCTAATATAGAAGAAGAAAGGGAAGCAACTATGGCACGGTTCCTACATGGGCTGAAAGATGAAATTGCCGACATAGTGGAGCTGCATCATTATGTGGAGCTTGATGATATGTTAAATATGGAAATCAAGGTAGAAAAACAACTCAAGAAGAAGAAAACAACCGGATCGTGTATGGGAATGAATTCTACCAACAATGTTCCATGGAAGCCAAATTGGAAGAAAGGGGAATCTAGTGAGAGTAAATTTGTTTCAAAGGAGAAGAAAGAGGGAAACAAGGCTGGAGAAAAACCCATTGTGATTGGTAAGGGTAAGGCACCAATGAACTCCAGCGGAAGAACTAGAGACATCCAATGTTTTAGATGCTTAGGCAAGGGACATTATGTTGCACAATGTCCAAATAAAAGGGCAATGGTGATGAGGCCAAGTGGAGAGATAAAATCTGAAGATGATGAGGCTGTTAATGATGATTCAAGTGATGACATTCAACCTATGGGTGATGATAGTGATGTAGAGCATGCTGGACATGGCAACGTTCTAGTTGTTATGCGTGCTTTAAATACCCAAGTAAAGGCAGATGATGGTGATGAGCTACAAAGAGAAAATATCTTTCATACTAGGTGTCTAGTTAAAGATAGAGTTTGTAGCATGATAATAGACAGTGGAAGTTGCGTGAATGTGGCTTGTACTCTACTAGTGGAAAAACTTGATTTCCCTACTACAAAACATCCTAAGCCATATAGGTTGCAGTGGTTTAATGATTGTGGTGAAGTTAGGGTGACTAAGCAAGTGCTGCTAACATTTTCCATTGGGAGGTATGAGGATGAAGTGTTATGTGATGTTGTTCCTATGCATGCTAGTCATATTCTGCTTGGGAGGCCATGGCAATATGATAGAAGGGCTGTACATAATGGATTCAAAAATAGGTACTCTTTTGATTTTGAAGGTCGAAAGTTGACGCTTGCACCTTTGACACCGATGGAGGCTTTTGAAGACCAAAAACGAATACAAGCTGCCATGGAAGAGAAAATGCAAAAAGAATCTGAAAAGAGAGTGAGAGAAAGAAAAGAGCAAGTGGAAAAACAAAGAATAAAAAAAGAAAATGAGAAAAAGAAAAAAATCTACAATAAAAATGAGAGTTGTGAGAAGAAGGTAAGTTTAGTTGCTAGGGGAAAAGATGTGAGGCAAGCCTATTCTTCAAATAATGTGATGCTACTCTTACTATGTAAGGGAGCTTTTCTTAATGTAACTGACCTTGATCCTCCTATTCCTAGTGTTGCATTGACTTTGTTGCAGGAATTTTGAAGATGTCTTTCCCGATGAAGTATCTAGCGGACTACCACCTATCAGAGGAATAGAACATCAAATTGATTTTGTTCCTGGAGCTGTAATTTCGAATCGGCCAGCATATAGAACCAATCCTCAAGAGGCCAAAGAGTTACAAAAACAGGTGGAAGAATTACTTGCAAAGGGTCATGTCAGAGAGAGCATGAGTCCATGCGCTGTACCGGTACTTTTGGTACCCAAAAAGGATGGATCAATGCGAATGTGTGTGGATTGTCGCGCCGTCAACAAAATCACTATAAAGTATAGACATCCAATCCCTAGACTTGATGATATGCTTGATGAATTGCATGGTGCATGTATATTTTCAAAAATTGATCTTAAAAGTGGTTATCATCAAATAAGAATGAGATTAGGAGATGAATGGAAACAGCTTTTAAGACTCAATATGCTTTGTATGAATGGTTAGTCATGCCTTTTGGACTAAGCAATGCACCTAGTACTTTCATGAGATTAATGAATCATGTCTTGCGTGCTTTTCTTGGAAAGTTTGTTGTTGTGTATTTTGATGATATTTTAGTGTATAGTCAAAGTTTAAATGATCATTTAATGCATTTAAGATGTGTGCTTGAAGTTCTTAGGAAAGAGAAATTGTATGCAAATTTAAAGAAATGTACATTCTGCATGAAAAAAGTCATTTTCTTCGGATTTGTAGTGAGTGGGAAAGGAATTGAGGTTGATGAGGATAAGGTAAAAGCCATCAAAGAATGGCCTACACCAAAATCCGTGACTGATGTTAGGAGTTTTCATGGTCTTGCTAGTTTTTATAGGAGCTTTCTTAGAGATTTTAGCACAATTGTAGCCCCATTGAATGAAATAGTGAAGAAAAATGTAGGGTTCAGATGGAATGAGGAACAGGAGCATGCATTTAGATTACTGAAAGAAAAATTATGTTCTGCACCATTACTTGCATTACCTGATTTTTCTAAGACTTTTGAAGTTGAATGTGATGCTTCTGGAGTGGGTATAGGTGCTGTTTTGATGCAGGAAAGAAGACCAATTGCATACTTTAGTGAGAAGCTAAGTGGAGCTCCTTTGAATTACTCTACTTATGACAAGGAGATGTATGCATTAGTTAGGGCGTTGGAGACGTGGCAGCATTATCTTTGGCCAAAGGAGTTTGTTATTCATAGTGATCATGAATCACTAAAATACTTGAAAGGACAAAGCAAGCTGAACAAACGCCATGCCAAATGGAGTGAATTTATTGAAGCGTTTCCATATGTGATTCAATATAAGCAAGGAAAAGAAAATGTTGTTGCTGATGCCTTATCTAGGAGGTATGCCCTAATCTCTATGTTTGATGCTAGACTTCTAGGATTTGAGCATATGAAAGAATTGTATAAGCATGGCTCTGAATTTGCACAAATATATGCCTCTTGTGAAAACGCTGCCTTTGAAAAATTTTGTAGGCATGATGGTTTCTTATTTAGAGAGAAATGACTTTGTGTTCCAATTAGCTCTATAAGAGGATTGCTTGTAAGAGAGTCATATGGGGGGAGGTTTAATGGGACATTTTGGGGTGGCTAAAACATTAGAAATTCTGAATGAACATTTTTATTGGCCACATATGAGGAAAGATGTAGAGAAATTTTGTGCTAAATGCATGACATGTATGAAAGCAAAGTCCAAAGTAAGACCACATGATTTGTATATGCCTTTAAGTGTACCTAGTGAACCTTGGGTAGACTTATCTATGGACTTTATTTTGGGGCTACCTAAGACAAAAAAGGGTCATGATAGTTTATTTGTTGTGGTTGATAGATTTTCTAAAATGGCACATTTCATTCCATGTCTTAAAACTGATGATGCATGCCATATATCTGATTTGTTCTTTAGAGAAGTAGTGAGATTGCATGGTATTCCTAGGACCATAGTAAGTGATCGAGATGTAAAATTTTTGAGTCATTTTTGGAAAGTCCTATGGGGAAAGTTAGGTACAAAGCTTTGTTTCTCTACTACATGCCATCCACAAACAGATGGGCAGACGGAAGTTGTTAATAGGACTGTGGGCACTCTTCTTCGTACCATGATTAAACAAAATTTGAAGACATGGGAGGAATGCATACCATTTATTGAATTTGCATATAATAGATCAATGCATTCATCCACTGGATTTTCACCCTTTGAGCTTGTTTATGGTTTTAATCCACTTACTCCATTAGATTTGTTGCCTCTTCCTACTAATGAGCTTACTAGTTTTGATGGTAAAAATAAAGCTGAATTGGTGAAGCAAATGCATCAAAGGGCCAAGCAACAAATGGAGAAGATTAATGAGAATAGAGCAACCAAAGTAAACAAAGGAAGGAAAAAGATGGTGTTCCAGCCTGGTGATCTGGTATGGGTTCATTTGCGAAAAGAAAGGTTTCCTACACAAAGGAAATCAAAATTGCAGCCGATAAGTGATGGACCATTTGAAGTACTCGAAAGGATTAATGATAATGCCTACAAGATTAATCTACCAGGTGAGTATGGTGTAAGTGCAACTTTTAATGTTTCTGATCTTGCTCCTTACTATGCAGATGATGAAGATTCGAGGACGAATTCTTTTGAAGAGGGAGAGGATGATGAGGATCTGATTGCTAGCATACAACACCAAGGACCTGTTACTCGATCAATGGCAAGAAAACTTCAAGGATTAGTTTCCAAACATCTATATGTTCTCAATACAATTGGAACGTTAAGACTTAAAGAAAATAAGAGCAAAGAAGTTGTTTGGTTGCACGTGTCCAAATTGCAATCTACCCAAGAGGCCAATTGACCCAAAGGAGTTAGAATACATATTGGCATCCATCATTATACCTTTGGGAGCTAAATACATACCATTCACGTACCATTGGATGCCCATATATTAAGAGTGGCTGAAACTCACATTGGGAGTCAAAGATGCCTTTTAAAAGCTAGTGGGAGACAAGCTATATGGCTGCCCAATTTGTTTTATGTAACCACATCATTATATTTGTATTTTTCCATCATTTCACTTGTTTTATGCTTTCTTTAAGTCTTTAAAAATAGATGTAATGGCAGACTTTGAACTAAATGAATATTCTGAGTTTTCTCTCCATTTTTGAGAGCTTTGAGAGGTTTTTAGCCTTCTTTTGAGTTCTGGTTAGAACTTGCATGAATTCCTTGCAAAAATAACCAAGTTTGCTAGGTCTTAACTTATATTCAAGGTTTTTCCTTCACAAGTTGGGGTTGGGTCTTGAATCTTTGGTTTCCAGCCATATAGCTTCAGTTTTACATCACAAGTTGGTGTTGGGTTGAAGGTGCTGGTTGGTGTTCTTATGTTTTGGAGATGATCCGTAGCTTGAGCTTCCTCAGGAATTAAATCCCAGCAAGGCAGGCTCACATCACCGTGTGTTGTTCCTGTGTTGTTGGTTCCAAAGAAGGATGGCACGTGGAGAATGTGTGTTGATTGTAGGGCTGTAAATAAGATCACAGTGAAGTATCGACATCCTATACCACGACTTGATGACATGTTGGATGAGCTGCATGGTGCCAGGTATTTTTCTAAAATTGATCTTATGAGTGGATATCATCAAATTCATATGAAACCTGGTGATGAATGGAAAATAGCATTTAAACTAAATATGGTCTATATGAGTGGTTAGTAATGCCTTTTGGGTTGTCTAATGCACCTAGTACTTTTATGAGACTAATGAACCATGTTTTGAGAGCTTATTTGGGCAAATTTGTTGTAGTCTATTTTGATGATATTCTGATTTATAGTAAGACTTTGGATGACCATGTTGAGCATGCTAGGCTAGTTTTGGAAGTATTGAGAAATGAAAACTTATATGCCAAGCTTAAGAAATGCACATTTTGCATAGATAGGCTTGTGTTTCTTTGTTTTGTTGTGAGTGTGCAGGGCGTTGAAGTAGATGAAGAGAAAGCGAAAGCTATAAAGGAGGGCCTACTCCAAAGAGTGTGACGGACGTGAGGAGCTTTCATGGATTGGCTAGTTTCTATAGGAGGTTCGTGAAGGACTTTTCTACTATTGCAGCACCGTTAACTAGCATAATAAAAAAGGAAGTTGGGTTCCAATGGGGAGAGGAGCAACAAAAAGCCTTCGACTGCCTGAAAGGGAAGTTGACATCCGCTCCTATTTTATCATTACCTAATTTTGAGAGTACATTTGAGATTGAGTGTGATGCTTCTGGTGTAGGTATTGGAGCTATATTGATGCAAGAGAAAAAGCCCATAGCCTATTTTAGTGAGAAACTCAATGGTGCACAATTGAACTATTCCACTTATGCTAAGGAGTTGTATGCCTTGGTTTGGACGTGTGGCAGCACTACCTCCTTCCAAAGGAGTTCGTGATACATACGGATCATGAGTCCCTTAAACACTTGAAGGGACAAGGTAAGTTGAACAAGAGGCTTGGTAAGTGGATAGAATTTATAGAACAATTCCCTTATGTTGTTAAATACAAGCAAGGAAAGGATAATATAGTGGCTGATGCGTTGTCTATAAGATATACATTACTATCTGTGTTGAGTTCTAAATTGCTTGGTTTGAGTACGTTAAGGACTTATATGTAGGTGATGTTGATTTTGGCAATGTGTATGTTGCATGTGAACATGGAGCTTTTAATTCATTTTATAGGCATGATGGATACTTGTTTAAGGGAAATAAATTATGTGTGCCTAAATGTTCCATGCGTGATTTGCTTGTGTTAGAATCTCATTGTGGGGGATTGATGTGACATTTTGGGGTAGCTAAGACTTATGATATCTTGTTTGAGCATTTTTATTGGCCGTCTATGCGTAAGGATGTTGAGAGATTGTGTACTGCTTGTATTGCTTGTAGACAGGCGAAATCTAAGTCTATGCCTCATGGTCTATATATGCCTTTACCTGTACCTAGTTCACCTTGGATTGATATTAGCATGGATTTTGTGCTTGGATTGCCTAGAACTAGAAAAAGGTAGGGATAGCATTTTTGTAGTTGTTGACAGGTTTAGTAAGATGGCACATTTTATTCCTTGTCATAAAGCTGATGATGCGATTGTTGTAGCTGATTTGTTCTTTAGAGAAGTAGTTCGACTACATGGGGTGCCTAGGACTATTGTGTCTGATAGAGATGCTAAGTTTTTGTCCCATTTTTGGAGAGTTTTATGGGGTAGATTAGGAACTAAGCTTTTGTTTTCTACTACTTGTCATCCACAAACAGATGGGCAAACAGAGGTAGTTAATCGTACACTTGGTACATTGTTGAGAGCTATAGTGGGAAAGAATTTGGCTGCTTAGGAAGATTGTTTACCTTTTATTGAGTTTGCTTATAATCGTTCTATTCATTCTTCTACAGGTTATTTGCCATTTGAGCTTGTTTATGGTTTTAACCCATTAACTATACTTGATCTTATTCCTTTACCTTCACATGAGCTTGTTAGTTTAGATGGAGATAGGAAAGCAGAATTGGTGAAGGCTATGCATGAGAAAGCTCGAGTTAATATGGAGAAAAAGAATAAGTCATATGCTGCTCGAGCGAATAGAGGACGCAAGAAGATAGTGTTTGCTCCTAGGGATTGGGTTTGGGTACACTTCCGAAAGGAGATGTTTCCAAATCAAAGGAAGAATAAGCTTGATGCATGTGGTGATGGTCCATTTCAAATGTTGGCAAAGATCAATGATAATGTATACAAGATAGACTTGCCTGGTGAGTATGGTGTTAGTACTACTTTTAATGTGTCTGATTTATCTCCTTATGATGATGCAGATTTGAGGACAAATCTTTTTGAAGAGGGGGAGAATGATACGAACCAGCCACGAGGTAAGGATCCATTGGTGCTTCCAAATGGGCCATTGACTAGGAGCAAAGCTAAGAAGTTTGGAGCAGCTATGGGATTGCATATTCAAGATCAAATTTCAAAGCAAGTGACTGAAATGGCAATGGAAAAGTGCACAATAGAGCTTGAAAAAGGCACACAAAAGCTGATTATGATGCTTAGTGTGAATATGGAAGCTAAAGGCTAGCTAAAGAGGTCCAATGTGCAAGAAAGGTCCATGGGGGTTCATATACAGCCTTGGGAAGTAATTTAAGGCCCATGGACAGCCCAAATAGTGTGGGGCGTGTTCTTATTTTAAAGGGTTTTAGTTTGGCCTTTTTTTATACTTTATATTTTCCTTAGTGGGTTAGGATGTGTGGTTTCCTATTTAGTTATTTCAGAATATTAATTTGTTTCCATACTTTATATTTTCCTTAATGGATGAGGATTTTGACTTTGTAGCTTTCCTTTTCCCATTAGAATTAGGGTTTCAGATTTATGTGTGCCTTTTAGTATAGGACACTTCATGACAAATTATATTCTCAATTTTCTTGTTGAAAATTTCGGCCATCATAGAACAAGAGTGGATTCTCTTTTTCTTTTGATTGCCTCAAGAATTAGATTTACTTATCAATTTTGATTGTGGCGTTCTTCTAATTCAAGCTTCCTAAATCCTTCCGTTATAAGTGTTCGTGCTTTGCTAAGCAATTGGGTGCTTTAGAATGTGGTTTTTCCTTCGTTCTTGGTTTTTCTTCTATCAATCGTGCATTGGGGTTTGAGGCCTTCATTGCCATAGGGTTCTGCGTCAGGAGTTTTGAGGATTTTCTCCATATTTGGTAAGTTTCCAACTTGTTTCCTTGATTTCTTCCATGAAAGTTTGTATATGTGTGAATTGGATGTTTGGTGTAGTATGTTTTAATGGTTGGTATTGTTATGTATGAAGTTTTTTTGAGAAGTTAACTATGATTTTAGGTTGGATTGAAGAAATGATTAAGTTTGGTGAAGAGAATAAGAATTTTAGGTTATGTAACTTTTGAGTTGTGGAGTCATGGTTTTAAATTGTGTATTTTACTTTTATTTGAGTTGTTGTGATGCATATACAAGTATTTTATGGTAAAATGATGGATATGGTTGAGTTTGAATAGAGTTGAAAAAGGAAAAGAAAGATAACTTTGGATGTGACAATTATGTGTTGATATTAGGATTTTGGCTTGACACGCCCGATGACACGGCCATGTCTTTGGTCATGTCGATGGTTCTATTTTCAGTGTTGGTGACACATGAAGTGACACGCCCATGTCACTAAGAGTGTCACAGCTTCTGTAATGTTATAGTATTGACACATGGAGTGACACGCCCATGTCACTGAGCGTGTCATAGCTACTGTGTTGTAGGAGTTTTGACATGGGCAGGGACACGCCTATGTCTCTGGACGTGTCTTATTTGCTGTAATATAGGGCTTAGGACATAGTCATTGACATGTCCATGTCACTGAGCATGTCAAAGCTTCTGTGTTGTGGGTTTAGGGCACGATCATTGGCACGCCCATGTTATTGAGTGTGTCATTTATAGATTTTGCCCTAGATAGTTATTTTCCTTTGTGTTTCTTATCCTTGTGTTGAGAGGTTTTGAGTATG
Organism: Garcia nutans; assembly: GCA_947685225.1. Taxonomy (NCBI): domain Eukaryota; kingdom Viridiplantae; phylum Streptophyta; class Magnoliopsida; order Malpighiales; family Euphorbiaceae; genus Garcia; species Garcia nutans. The sequence continues at coordinate 48,748,831 of CANTUV010000059.1, forward strand.
CCTATAAGTGTGTTACTAAGTAATTATTTATAATCACATTCGGTTTAGGCTTTGAGGAGACTTGAGATGCCCAATCCAAGTGTTGAGGGATATCTTGGAAGAGAAGGTTGAAAGTGGTGTTTGAGCTTGTTTTGTTGCTTTTAGAAGTAAGTACAAACTTTGAATAATTGATTATATCTTCATGACATTGGACTTAACACACTTTAGTTGGAAGATGTGTTAAGTTACTTACTACATTATTTGTGCATGGGTAATATGCTATGATTTGTATAATGTCATAAATGCATTATATGTAATGTGAACTATGTGCAAAATATGATAATGACCCAAAATATTTGGGTAATGCGGTTTGTTATGTAAACATTAAAGATGTTATATAAAGCCATTGGTGATGGTTATATTGATATAAATGAGATAATTGAGGCATTGTGCTTAGCTTGGTCATGAGAAAATGAGAAAGATATTAATAATGGAAAAAAATAAAATAATTTTGTGCATAGTATGTTATTTAATTTTTAGAGTTCTGTGTTTAGCGGCATACCTATGACGTAGCAGTCCCTTGAAGCTAGGTTGGGCCTAGCCCTTGAAGCCTAGTTGGGATGTTACATAGGAGGTTATCCTCACTGGGATATGATTTGCCTTCGGGGCTAGCTTTTAAGCAATTACTTGATTTGCCTTCAGGGCAAGACACATGGTGTCAACTTGGACCAAAATAGTAACTCTAGGTTTTGAATAGCATAATTGATCCTTTGAGCCCATGCTTGTGTTTATTTTTATGTGAATTATGAATTGTGGAACAATTGAGCAATATATTAAGAAGTGTTATGAGATATAATATCCTTATGCATTGTGCATTGGGATTGCATTTGAACTTTATTATTATCAAAGTTTGTATTACTAGGTTTTTGGCTTAGTATGATTGTGATTCATCGCGCAGGTGTCAGGGTAGATCCGGTTGAGCTGGAGAGTTCGTCTAGACCAAACTGGGTCTAGGCTTGAGATCTTGAGTGTAGAGTTGATTGTTGGAAATCCTGATTAGAGACAAACTGCTAGCATGTAGATATTTTATATATTTGTAGATTTTGACTTCATGTATATTATTTTATATTTTGGTGTATATATATATCACAAACTATCAAGAATGTTTTGGATAAAAATTTTGTAATGAAGTTATGTATGTGTTTTTAGCAAGTAATATTTTATCTATTATTTACATTTTATCAATTAAATGATTTAAGTTTATACAAATTCAAAAAGTAAATTAAAATGGGTTGTGGCATTCTTGTATCATATATTCATATATTACATATGTTGGGTGTATGTATTGTATGTATATAGGGTATAAGGGTGTTATATTTATTTTGGTATCAGAGCCTAGGTTTGAGATTCTCAACTTAGGTGGATTGTGAGAGAAAGAAAATGGAGATTTTTAAATATGATTTTTAAATATGATACATGCATTGGCATTGACAGTTTCTGATCTTTGATGTGGCAATTTCTGCTGTGTTTACAGATATAGGTAGTTATGGCATCTCAGCTATCTCAGTCTGCAGAGGATAGTGCAGAGAGTGTGGCTCTTGTTGAAGGTAGAGATGGAGCTAGAGCTGAGATAGCTGAAGAGGTACCTACTCCTGTGCTAGAGAGACCAACAGTTGATGAGATTCTGTCGGGCTAGGTACGTCATATGGTGGAGCTATTGAGGCAAGCTCTAGTACAGCAGCCGCCGCCACAACAGCCATAGCCGCAGCCGCAACCATAGTTGCTGATGAGAAAATATGATAAACTGAGGAAGTTTAGAGCTGAGGACTTTATTGGTACTACAAACCCTATTGTAGCAGAGCAGTGGCTAGACAGAGTTCAAAGAGTGTTCATCCAGCTGCAGGCTACCCCAGAGGAGAAGTTTGATTATGCTAGATCTCTTCTGCAGAGGGATGCATATGATTGGTGGAAGACGATTCCACATGCTCTGGATGATCCACCAGTCCTAACCTATGATGATTTCCTGTGGAAGTTTGAGCAGAAGTATACTCTGAGGGAGTATAAGGATGCAAAGAAGATAGAGTTCCTGAGTTTGAGGCAGGATACCAGGACAGTGTTGGATTATGAGATAGAATTTATCCAACTGAGTCAGTATGCTGGTGGGATCATTTTTTATGAGATTGACCAATGTCAGAGGTTTGAGGAGGGGCTGAGACCCTCTATCATGTGCATTATAGCAGGCTCCTGGTATTAGGATTTTTTTCAGTTGGTTGCAGCTGCCATGAGTGTTGAGAGAGCACAGGGTCTTACAGCAACTGCTAGGGATGAGGAGACTGGAGCTAGGAGACCCAGAGTGAGGCAAGGTCTTCATTAGTAAAGAGAGGCCGAGGAGGATATTTTCAGAGATTTAGTAGGAGCCAAAGGCAATCTGGCAGGTCAGTACAACAGTAGAGACAGAGACAGAGACCTGCATTTCAGTGGCTAGTGCTCCGATCCCAGTAGTTTAGAGGCCAGTTCCATATACTTGTGTCCATTGTGGTAGGGCACACGGAGGTGCCTGCTAGAGGATAGGTGCACCAACAGTGTGTTATAAATGTGGGTCACCAGATCACTTCTTTAGAGATTGCCCAGAGCCACCAGAGGATAGGCAGACAGATACTGCAACTTCTCGACCCAGTGTTAGAGGAGGTTGTAATAGTAGAGATTTTGGTAGGGGTGGTAGATATGGGTCTGGTCAGAGAGGAGGTTCTATAGTTAGAGGTAGACCAGATGAGGCAGGGACATCACAATGGGTATATGTGATGCAGAGGCAGCCAGATGCTTCAGCCATTATTGCTGGGACTTTTTCTTTATTTGGTACTTCAGTTCTCATTTTGATAGACCCTGGGTTGACTCATTCATACATTAGTGCATCTATCTTGCCTGTGAGTGATTTGCATTCAGAGTCCCTAGGATTTGATATTTTGGTGACAAATCCTTTAGGGCATAGTGTTGTGGTTAGCAGGGTGCACCGAGATAGCCCGGTTGTGGTTCATCACGAGGAGTTTCTCGGTGATCTAATTGAGATGCCTTTTAGTGAGTATGATTTGATTTTAGGCATGGATTGGTTATCCAGACATGGTGCTGTGGTAGACTATCAGCAAAAGTGTGTTACCCTGAGAACCAATGATGGTAGAAATGTGATGGTATATAGTGAGCAGAGACATCTTTCATCCATGTTTGTTTTAGCTATTTTAGCGAGAAGGATGATTCGAAAGGGATGTGAGGCTTATCTTGCTCATGTTATAGATACCAGGGTAGTGGGATCCCAGCTTGACAGTATACCCACAGTTGCCGAATTACCAGATGTTTTTCCTAAGGAGTTGCCAGGAATACCCCCTGAGAGAGAGGTTGAGTTTGGTATCGATTTCTTACCTGGTACCACTCCCATCTCTATTACTCTTTATCGTATGACACCTACTGAGTTGAGAGAGTTAAAGGTGCAGTTACAGGAGTTGTTGAATAAAGGGTTCGTTCGCCCTAGTGTGTCCCCGTGGGGAGCGCCCGTTTTGTTTGTGAAGAAAAAGGATGGTACCTTGAGATTGTGTATTGATTACTGACAGTTGAATATGGTGACCATCAAGAACAAGTATCCATTGCCTCAGATAGATGATCTCTTTGATCAGTTGAAAGCAGCAATAATATTCTCTAAGTTTGATTTGAGATTAGGGTACCATCAGTTGAGAGTCAAAGGTGGAGATGTACCTAAGACAGCTTTCTGCACTAGGTATGGACATTATGAGTTCTTGGTGATGCCCTTTGGATTGACGAATGCACCAGCAACATTTATGGATTTGATGAATAGGGTATTCAGACCCTATCTAGATCAGTTTGTGGTAGTTTTTATTGATGATATTCTAGTGTATTCACGTAATAAGGAGGATAATGATAAGCATTTGCTAATTGTATTGTAGACTCTGAGAGAAGCAGTTGTATGCTAAGCTGTCTAAATGTGAGTTTTAACTCGATCAAGTGACTTTTCATGGTCATGTGGTTTCAGCAGAGGGTATTAGAATTAATCCGAGTAAAGTTGAGGCTATTTTGAATTGGAGTCCACTGAAGACTGTGACATAGGTTAGAAGTTTTTTCGGTTTGGCAGGCTATTATCATTGGTTTGTGAAAGGTTTTTCTATGATAGCTACTCCACTCACCAAATTACTTCGGAAAGGAGTTAGATTTGTGTAGATAGATCAGTATCAGGCAAGTTTTGAGCAGCTGAGGGAGATGTTGACTCAGGCTCCTGTCCTTACCCTACCTGTGGAAGGTAAACTTTATGTGATTTACAGTGATGCTTCACATAGTAGTTTAGGTTGTGTTCTAATGCAAGAGGGTAGAGTCATTACTTATGCCTCTCGACAGTTGAAGCTGCATGAGTTGAATTACCCGACGCATGATTTCAAATTAGTAGCTATAGTTTTTGCCTTGAAGATTTGGCGACATTACTTGTATGGGGAGAAGTGTTTTATTTATATGGATCACAAGAGTTTGAAATATCTGGGTGTTCAGAGAGAACTGAATCTTCAATAGAGATGGTGGTTAGAGTTGATTAAAGACTATGATTGTTTAATTGATTATTATTGGCAAGGAAAATATTGTTACTGATGCCTTGAGTCGGAAGTCTTTGGCAAGTTTAACTGCTTATTCGCTCTTGTTGCTTGTTGAGTTGAGAGTGTTGCATGCCAGATTTGAGTATTGTGATGATGGTGCTTTGATGGCTCAGTTACAGTTGAGGCCAGTGTTATTGGATCATATTAGGGAGACTCAATTGGTAGATGAGAAAATTCAGAAGATTGTATTGGATTTTCAAAAGGGGGAGAGTCAAGACTTTTATGTAAGAAGTGATGGCAGTTTGTGGTACAGAGATAGGTTGTGTATTCCTGATGATGCAAGATTGAAGAGGGTAATTTTGGATGGAGCACATCAGTCAGCTTATGCTATGCTCCCTGAGAGTACCAAGATGTAACATGATTTAAAGCATTATTATTGGTGGTCAGATATGAAGAGGGACATAGCAGAGTTTGTATCCAAATGTCTCACTTGTCAGAGAGTGAAGGTTAAGCACTAGGTTCCTTCAAAATTACTTCAGCCATTATCAGTGTCAGAGTGAAAATGGGAGCGAGTGACAATGGATTTTGTGGTTGGATTACCTTTGACCCAAAAGAAGAATGATGCGATTTAGGTAATAGTTGATCAGATGATGAAGACAGTTCATTCTCTTCCAGTTCAAATGGATTATTCTCTTGAGAGATTAGTTGAGTTGTATATCAGTGAGATAGTGAGATTGCATGGAGTCCCAGTTTCTTTGGTATCTGACTGAGATCCCCGATTTACATCGAGATTGTGGAGGAGTTTGCAGGATGCTTTAGGCTCTTGGTTATATTTTAGCACTGCTTTTCATCCTCAGATAGATGGTCAGTCAGAGAGAGTGATACAGATTTTAGAGGACATGTTGAGGAGCTGTATCATCGATTTCACTAGAGCTAGGATAGATTTTTAACATTAATTGAGTTTGCTTATAACAACAGTCATCAATCCAGTATTGGGATGGCACCTTATGAGGCATTGTATGGTAAGAGGTGTAGGACACCTCTATGTTGGGATGAGGTTGGAGAAGGTAAGTTGGTCAGTCCCGATTTGATTAAAGAAACAAAAGAGAAAGTGAAGATGGTTTGAAATTGTCTGAAAGCAGCCTCAGATCGACAGAAATCATATTCGAATTAAAAAAAAGACATAGAGTTCAATGTAGGAGATAAAGTGTTTTTAAAGGTGTCCCCTTGGAAGAAAATTTTGAGATTTGGCCGTAAAGGAAAGTTGAGTCCTCGTTTCATAGGACCTTATGAGGTACTAGAGAGAGTTGGTCCAGTGGCCTATAGACTGGCTTTGCCGCTTGAATTGGATCGAATTCATAATATCTTCCATGTCTCTATGCTTCGGAGATATAGGTCTGACCCATCTCACATCTTGTCAGTAGAGTCAATTGAGGTGAGTCCAGATCTAACTTACGAAGAAGAACCAGTGGCTATCTTGGCACGAGAAGTAAAAGAGTTAAGGAATAAGAAGGTTCCACTTGTGAAAGTTCTTTGGAAGAATCATGCCACTGAGGAGGCAACATGGGAGAGTGAGCAGATAATGCGGAGTTAGTATCCCCAGTTGTTCCAGACTTGAGAGCAGGTAATTTCAAAGACGAAATTTATTTTTAGAGGGGGAGAATTGTAATATCCTAAAATTTTGAAAATTTTAATTTTTGGAAATTAAATAAATGATTTAAAAAAATAATATTTAAGTGAAAAAGTAAAATGTGTATGTGATATATATATGTAGATATACATAACATATACAAGTCAATATTTCAAATTGGTCAAAGGTTATTTTAAATTAGTAAACATTATTTGTGTAGTTAGTGGAAGATGATTTTTTTATATTAATTAAGTAATATATATTTTACTTGGTGGATATTTAAAGTGGAGAATTGAGTGGTTAGTAGTGGTTGATTAGAGATGAGTTTGGGGATCATCTTCTTCTTCTTCTTTCTCCATTGAAGGCTGGCTATCTCCATTAGAGGAAAGGAGGGATTTGCTTGTTCCAAGTTCAAGTAATTGAAGGATTTCAAGTATTCAAGTTGGAGTTTTGAAGATTTTCTCCATATTTGGTAAGTTTCCAAGTTGTTTCCTTAGTTTCTTCCATGAAAGTTTGTATATGTGTGAATTGGATGTTTGGTGTAGTATGTTTTAATGGTTGGTATTGTTATGTATGATGTTGTTTTGAGAAGTTAACTATGATTTTAGGGTTGGATTGTGACAAGGAAAAAGAAAGATTACTTTTGATGTGACAATTATGTGTTGATATTAAGATTTTGGCCTGACACGCCCGGTGACACGGCCATGTCTTTGGGCATGTCGATGGTTCTATTTTTAGTGTTGGTGACACGTGAAGTGACATGCCCATATCACTGAGCATGTCATAGCTTCTGTAATGTTATAGTATTGACACGTGCAGTGACACGCCCATGTCACTAAACGTGTCACAACTACTGTGTTGTAGGAGTTGTGGCACTGGCAAGGATACACCCATGTCTCTAGATGTGTCTTATCTGCTATAATACAAAGCTTAGGACATGGCCATTGACACACCCATGTCACTGAGCGTGTCAAAGCTTCTGTGTTGTGGGTTTAGGCCATGGCCATTGACACGCCCGTGTTGTTGAGCGTGTCATTTGTAGATTTTGCCCTAGATTGTTATTTTCTTTTGTGTTTCTTATCCTTGTGTTGAGAGGTTTTGTATATGCCTATAAGTGTGTTACTAAGTGATTATTTATAATCACATTTGGTTTAGGCTTTGAGGAGACTTGAGATGCCCAATCCAAGTGTTGAGGGATATCTTAGAAGAGAAGGTTGAAAGTGGTGTTTGAGCTTGTTTTGTTGCTTTTAGAGGTAAGTACAAACTTTGAATAATTGATTATATTTTCATGACATTAGACTTAACACACTTTGGTTGGAAGATATGTTAAGTTACTTACTACATTATTTATGCATGGGTAATATGCTATGATTTGTATAATGTCATAAATGCATTATATGTAATGTGAACTATGTGCAAGATATGTGACGCGGACCCTTAGCAACGATGGCAGCAAACCCAATGTATAACAATGGTAGAGAACTCCTTGAAACTTGATAATCACCTCCTAAGGAACCCAACGCCTATAAAGAGACGCGAACTCACTATGATTGAAGGCTTTAGTTGGTAAGAAGAAGGAAAACGCCACAACTCTTGTTGATAAGTATAATTCTTGATGCAAAGAAAGAATTAAAGAATCCACTCTAATCTCTCTCACATGAAAATTCACAAGAAGAACTTGTAGAAGAATTTGAAAATTTTTATTAATTGTTGTTGTTTGAAATTCGGCCTAATAGTGCCCTTAAATAAGGGTTACAACATTCCTAATTGCATAAGGAAAACATTCCTAATTGCATAAGGAAAACATAAAGTATGGAAACAAAATCCTAATCCACTAAGGAAAAAATAAAGTATGGAAACAAAATCCTAATCCACTAAGGAAAATATAAAGTATGGAAACAAAATCCTAATCCAATAAGGAAAATATAAAGTATGAAAACAACCAAACTAATCCCTTCAACATAAGAAACGCCCCACACTATTTGGGCTGTCCATGGGCCTTAAATTACTTCCCAAGGCTTTATATGAACCCCCATGGACCTTTCTTGCACGTTGGACCTTTCTTTAGCTAGCCTTTAGCTTCCACACTAAGCATCATAATCAGCTTTTGTGTGCCTTCTTCAAGCTCTATCTCCATCTTCTTGAATGATAATTCTTGAAGCTCTTTGGAAATCTCTAACTTGATATCTCTTTACCTTGCTCCTAGTGATTGGTCCACTTGCTAGCTTCAAGGGATCCTTTCTTGCATCATTCTCCCCCTCTTCAAAAAGATTTGTCCTCAAATCTGCATCATCAAAAGGAGAAAGATCACTTACATTGAAAGTAGCACTAACATTATACGTACCTGGTAAGTCGATCTTGTAGGCATTGTCATTAATCTTCTCCAGCACTTGGAATGGGCCATCTCCCCTTGCTTGCAACTTGTTCTTCCTTTGGTTAGGAAACCTCTCTTTTCAAAAATGCACCCAAACCCAATCTCCTACTTGAAACTTAATCTCACGTCTCCCTCTATTTGTAGAATCAACATATCTCTTGTTCCTTTTCTCAATATTCGCCCTTGCTTTCTCATGCATCTCTTTCACCAATTTAGCTTTCTTCTCACCATCTAAACTAACAAGCTCATGAGAAGGTAAAGAAACATGTTCCAAAACTGTTAGTGGGTTAAAACCATAAACAAGCTCAAAAGGTGAATATCCTGTAGAAGAATGAATAGCACGATTATAAGCAAACTCAATAAATGGCAAACAATCTTCCCAAGAACTCAAATTCTTACCCACTAAAGCTCTCAACATGGTACCTAAAGTTCTATTTACTACTTCTGTTTGTCCATCCGTTTGAGGATGACAAGTGGTGGAAAATAACAACTTGGTACCTAACTTTCCCCAAAGCACACGCCAAAAGTGAGACAAAAACTTGGTGTCTCTATCAGAAACTATGGATTTTGGTATCCCATGAATTCGAACCACCTCCCTAAAGAAGAGTTCGGCCACTAAACTAGCATCATCACTCTTATGACATGGGATAAAGTGTGCCATCTTACTAAACCTATCAACAACCACAAATATGCTATCTCTCCCCCTCTTAGTCCTTGGTAATCCTAAAACAAAGTCCATACTAATGTCCATCCAAGGAGAACTAGGAACGGGTAATGGCATATACAAACCATGAGGCATAGATTTAGACTTAGCTTGCCTACAAGCCAAACAAGCCTTACAAATCCGAATTACATCCCTTTTCATATTTGGCCAATAAAAGTGTTCATTCAGCATGTCTAAAGTCTTATCAACTCCAAAATGCCCCATCAAACCCCCCACAATGTGATTCTAATACTAGCAAATCTCTCATAGAACATCTAGGCATGCATAATTTTGAACCCTTAAACAAAAACCCATCATGTCTATAGAAAGAATTAAAAGCACCATGCTCACAAGCATCATAAACATTGCCAAAATCAGAATCACCAACATATAAGTCCTTTATACATTCAAATCCAAGCAATTTAGTACTCAAAACATTAAGTAAAGCGTACCTCCTTGAAAGTGCATCTGCCACTACATTGTCTTTACCTTGCTTGTATTTGATCACATAAGGAAACTTCTCAATCTTCACAACCCATTTTGCATGTCTTTTATTCAACTTGCCTTGCCCTCTCAAATGCTTCAATGATTCATGGTCTGAATGGATCACGAATTCCTTGGGCAGCAAATAATGCTCCCATACTTCCAATGCTCTCACCAAAGCATATAGCTCCTTGTCATAAGTTGAATAATTCAGCTTTGCTCCATTAAGCTTTTCACTAAAGTATGCAATGGGCTTCTTCTCCTGCAATAATTCAGCTTTGCTCCATTAAGCTTTTCACTAAAGTATGCAAAGTTAGGTAAAGCTAAAACGGGTGTAGTAGAAAGCTTCTCTTTCAAAGCATCAAATGCTTCTTGTTGCTCCTTGCCCCAAATGAATCCCACTTCTTTCTTGATTATGCTAGTCAAGGGGGATGCCAATGTAGAGAAATTAGGGACAAATCTCCTATAGAAGCTTGCCAATCCATGAAAACTCCTCACTTCTGTCACACTTGAAGGATTCGGCCACTCTTGGATAGCTTTCACCTTCTCTTTATCAACTTCAATTCCCTGCATACTTACAACAAAACAAAGAAAAACAACCCTATCTAGACAAAAAGAACACATCTTAAGCTTAGCATAAAGGTTTTGCTCCCTAAGGATTTCAAGCACTTTCCTAACATGTTTAACATGTTCTTCCTCAGTTTTGCTATAAATCAGAATATCATCAAAGTAAACTACCACAAACTTACCTAAATAAGCTCTCAAAACATGGTTCATTAATCTCATGAAAGTACTAGGTGCATTAGATAAACCAAAAGGCATAACTAACCATTCATACAAACCATATTTCGTTTTGAAGGCAGTCTTCCATTCATCTCTAGGCTTCATGCGAATTTGATGATAACCACTCATAAGATCAATCTTTGTGAAATATTTCGCCCCATGCAATTCGTCCAACATGTCATCAAGTCTAGGAATGGGATGTCTATACTTCACAGTAATCTTATTCACAGCCCTACAATCAACACACATCCTCCAAGAACCATCTTTCTTGGGTACTAATAAGACTGGAACGGCACAAGGACTAAGCCTCTCGCGAACCAAGCCTTTCTCCAAAAGCTCTTCAACTTGTCTTTGCATCTCTTTTGTCTCCATAGGATTGCTCCTATATGCTGGCCGGTTTGGAATTGTAGAACCGGGTATGAAATCAATTTGATGTTCAATCCCTCTTAATGGCGGCAAACCACTAGGAAGGTCTTCAGGAAAAACATCCTCAAAATCCTGCAACAAAGACACAAAACTAGAAGGTAAAGAATCAAGAGATTCTTCACTGTCAGCAAGTAACGATTCTTTATACATAATAATGAGTACAGGCTGCCCTACATCTATCTCTCTTGCTCTTGCATAAAAAGTATGTTTTGCCTTTTCTCCTTGCTTATTTTCTCTCACCAATGGGCCATTTATTTGTTTGCTTACTTTCTTTTGACTCTCAGCCTCTTTTCCATTTATGCACTCACTCACTTTATTATTTTCTCTTTCCCTACCCTTAGAATTACCCTTGGGTGTTGAAGAAACATCATTGGCCGAATTTGAAACCCCTTGGTTCTTGCTGGCCGAAACTTCTTTCTCCCTCTCTAGCATCCTCTTTTGATCTTCATACACCTCTTGAGGTGATAATGGTGCTAGAACAACCTTCTTTCCTTCATAAGTAAAGGTATACTTATTAGAAAAGCCATCATGTTGTGCCCTTCTATCATGCTGCCATGGTCTTCCTAATAGCAAATGTCCAGCTTGCATTGGCACTACATCACACAAAACCTCATCTTTATACCACCCAATGGAGAATGGTACCTTGACTTGCTTCAACACTTTTACTTCCCCAGCGTCATTGAACCATTGCAACTTGTAAGGATTGGGATGTTTAAAACAAGCTAACCCCAATTTATCCACCATTGTAGTACTAGCAGCATTGGTACAACTTCCACCATCAATGATAAGTGTACAAACCTTACCATTCACCAAACACCTAGAGTGGAAAAGATTCTCCCTTTGATCCAAGCCTTCTTCCTTGACTTGAATATTCAAGGCTCTTCTAGTAACAAGCATCTCTCCATGTTCAGCATTCAAGACTTGATTCTCCCAAGCCTCTTCATCATATTTGGCCCTATCACCACATTCGGCCTCCTCTTCTTCTTCATGTTCAGATTCTGATTCAATTTCCCCTTCATGGGTAGCAATCATCACCCTCTTATTCGGACATTGAGAAGCAATGTGTCCACTTCCCAAACACTTGTAGCATTTAATTTCCCTACTTGGAGTAGGTCTAGAAGGTGTTTCCTTGGCTGTTTTTGCATCCCCATCATTCGGCTTCTTGAAATTAGGATTGTGGAAATAATTCTTTTAGAAAGAACCCTTGTAATCCCCTTTGTAGGAACCTCCACTCGAACTTGAAACCTTGAAGTTTGAAAAATTTTCCACTAGCTTTAGAGTAGCCAGTTTTCGAAATAGCTTTATTCTTCAATCTTCTCTCTATCTTCATGGCCTTCTGAACTAACTCTTCCATTGTGTTGAATTCATACATCTCCAATTCATTGGCTATGTTCAAATTCAATCCCCCAAGAAATCGTGACATCTTCTTGTCTTCATCTTCATCAATATTTGCCCTAGCCATGATCATCTCCATCTCTTTGTGGTACTCTTCCACACTTCTTCCACCTTAAACTAGTCTTGCTAGTCGATTGTACAAATCCCGAATGTAGTGAGATGGTACAAATCGGCTCCACATTAGTTCTTTCGAGGTTGACCATTCAGGAATAGGCCTCATACCTTTCCCTCTTCTATTCGCTTTCAATTGATCCCACCAAAAGGTAGCATACCCCTTGAACTCTACGGCTGCCAAAACTGATTTCTTCTCTTCGGTGTAGTTATGGCATTCGAAAATCTGCTCAACTTTTCTGTCCCATTCTATGAACTCTTCTGCATTGTTCTTCCCTTCAAAGGAAGGAATCTTCATCTTGATGGAAGTAAGGTCACCATCTTGATTTCCACCTTCATCTTCATCTTCTACCCTTTCGGCTGCTTCTAGGGCTTCAAGATTTCCTTGCCCTTCTCTCCTAAGCACTCTTCTAGCTCGTATTATGGGATTTGGATGTGCGGCTGGCTGCCCTTGTTGCACTTGCTGAATTTGTTGTGCTTGTCGTGCTGCATTCTCTTGCAATCTAGTATCCATCATCTCCATTCGACCAAGCATTGCTGCCAAAGTTTCATTAAGCCTAGCCAAGCTTTCGGCCATAGCTCCTTCTTTGCTAGTCTCTTCTCCTTTTCCAGCCATGTTAACAAACAAACAAACTCAAAGAAGCAAGATTAGTAATAATCAAAATTCACTCAAGTGTTTAGAATTACCTCACTTTTCTTGTCTTCCTTGATTGCACTTCAGAACCAAGCTCACCAACCAACAATTGTCAAGTCGTTCAAGAAACTAGAACCTAAATCTTAGAACTAGATAGAAAACAAGACAAGTATCCGGAGGCAATGCAAGTTAATTTGCACTACACGATATAAAACCAAGTATCGACACAAGCAAATGATACTTAGCAATGTAATGGAATTAAATGCTAGATAAAGAAATCAGAAACAATGAAGACAATAAACAAGACAAATTTGGATATAATGAATCAAAAACAACCCACACTTGGCAACCTGCTTTATGGACCTAATCAATTCTACCCAAAACGCTAGCTTCTAGACTCTAATTCCCACCTATAACACTCAAATAACATGAATATTAAGGTCTGATTTTTGAATTCCAAAAGCCCCTCAAAAGGTGAAATTTTTCGCCCAAAAAATTTTATTACTTCTCACCCACCTAGATCTGATCCTTAGCACCAAAATAGCAAGAATATCAAACAATTTTTGTTGAGGTGGTTTTGTACTCTTTTTTTTTTGCTTCCTCTCACTATCCCCTTGATTCGGGACTTAATTTACTCCCAATGACTTTTTGATATCTGGACTTAATTCGCAACCCCAGATTCACTCAAGATCAAATAGAAATCAAACTTGAACAAAAACTCTAGCTTTCGCTTTCTTTCAAGAACCCTAATCTTGGTTTTGAATCCAATTCAGATGCAAGGCCTAGGTTTCGAAATTCAATCAGACTCCTTCTCCTAGGTTTCGAATTACTCTTTGAACAATCTTTAGGCTTTTCGAATTTTAATATATGACTCTTTTTTTCAAAAATTAAAGACTAGACTTTCTAAGAACCCTAAAACGCAGAAATTTAAAAGAACTAAATTAACAAACCCTAGAAAGACAGAGTAGATAAAAATTACCTTGTAGCAAGGCTCTGATACCAAATGACGTGGACCCTTAGCAATGATGGCAGCAAACCCAACGTATAACAATGGTAGAGAACTCCTTGAAACTTGATAATCACCTCCTAAGGAACCCAATGCCTATAAAGAGACGCGAACTCACTATGATTGAAGGATTTAGTTGGTAAGAAGAAGGAAAACGCCACAACTCTTGTTGATAAGTAAACCTAATTCTTGATGCAAAGAAAGAATTAAAGAACCCACTCTAATCTCTCTCACACAAAAATTCACAAGAAGAACTTGTAGAAGAATTTGAAAATTTTTATTAATTATTGTTGTTTGAAATTTGACCTAATAGTGCCCTTAAATAAGGGTTACAAAATTCCTAATTGCATATGGAAAACTAAAACATTCCTAATTGCATAAGGAAAACATTCCTAATTGCATAAGGAAAACATAAAGTATGGAAACAAAATCTTAATCCACTAAGGAAAATATAAAATATGGAAACAAAATCCTAATCCACTAAGGAAAATATAAAGTATGGAAACAAAATCCTAATCCAATAAGGAAAATATAAAGTATGGAAACAACCAAACTAATCCCTTCAACATAAGAAACGCCCCACACTATTTGGGCTGTCCATGGGCCTTAAATTACTTCCCAAGGCTTTATATGAACCCCCATGGACCTTTCTTGCACGTTGGACCTTTCTTTAGCTAGCCTTTAGCTTCCACACTAAGCATCATAATCAGCTTTGGTGTGCCTTCTCCAAGCTCTATCTCCATCTTCTTGAATGATAATTCTTGAAGCTCTTTGGAAATCTCTTCTTGAATATGCAAAGCCATACTAGCTTGATATCTCTTTGCCTTGCTCCTAGTGATTGGTCCACTTGCTAGCTTCAAGGGATCCTTCTTGCATCAATATGATAATGACCCAAAATGTTTGGATAATGTGGTTTGTTATGTAAACATTAAAGATGTTATGTAAAGCTATTGGTGATGGTTATATTGATATAAATGAGATAATTGAGGCATTGTGCCTAGCTTGATCATGAGAAAATGAGAAAGATATTAATAATGGAAAAAATGAAATAATTGTGTGCCTAGTATGTTATTCAATTTTTAAAGTTCTATATTTGGCGGCATGCCTATGACATAGCTATCCCTTGACGCTAGGTAGGGCCTAGCCCTTGAAGCCTAGTTGGGATATTACATAGGAGGTTATCCTCATTGTGATATGATTTTCCTTCAGGGCTAGCTTTTAAGTAATTGTTAGATCCTTTAGGCCGGCTTGTGTTTGTTTTTATGTGAATTATGAATTGTGAAATAATTAAGCAATA
The DNA here is from genome assembly GCA_947685225.1 of Garcia nutans. Lineage (NCBI taxonomy): Eukaryota > Viridiplantae > Streptophyta > Magnoliopsida > Malpighiales > Euphorbiaceae > Garcia > Garcia nutans. Next base: position 48,764,238 of record CANTUV010000059.1, read on the forward strand.
TATTAAGATAAAGTGTTATGAGATATAATATCCTTATGCATTGTGCATTGGCATTGCATTTGAATTTTATTATTATCAAAGTTTGTATTACTAGGCTTTTGACTTAGCGCGATTGTGATTCATCGCTCAGGTGACAGGGTAGATTCTATTGAGCCGAATAGTTCGTCTAGACCAAGCCGGGTCTAGGCTTGAGATCTTGAGTGTAGAGTTGATTGTTGGACATCAAGATCAGAGATAAATTGCCAGCATGTACATATTTTTTATTTTTATATTTTTTGACTTCATGTATATTATATTACATTTTGATGTATATATATTTATCACAAACTATCAAGAATGTTTTGGATAAAAATTTTGTAATGAAGTTATGTATGTTTTTTGAGCAAGTAATATTTTATCTATTATTTACATTATATCAATTAAATGATTTAAGTTTATATAGATTTAAAAAGTAAGAGTTTTTATTAAAATGGGTTGTGGCATTCTTGTATCATATATTCGTATATTATATATGTTGGATGTATATATTGTACGTATATAGGATATATGGGTGTTGCACTTTTTCACAAACAATTTCATTCTCAATGCAGCCAATAGAAGTTGTAATTTAATTATCGCCTTCTTTCTTTTCCATTTTCCTTTCATTACTAGCCACATTAATGATTGAAACTTGATTTTTGCTATGATCATTTGTTATATCTGTTTTTAAGGTAATTTTGTTTGCTTTTTAGTTATTTTCTAAGATGTTTGTTTCTAGGATATTGTGTTTTATGTTGAGGCATGACCACTTATAAAATGGCTAAAATGACTAAATCCACTAGTTGAAGCTAATTGGGAAAGAAGAATCCATGACATGGCCAAGACAACTTGAAGCTTGGCCATGTTCCCCATCCAAAGAATTGGAAATTTGAGGAAGAACTAGACACATTCTGTAACACCCCGATACCCCATATAAATACTGTACATATACCAGGTACACATACAATATGTATATAGAGTATAAGAATGTCACTTTTCATCACCATTATAACTCTTTACTTTAATTTTTAAAACCATAATACATTTAAATCATATGAAAGTATTTACAAAATGGTTATTCTTATCATGGTAATACATAAATATAAGTTACATTGTTTCTTCCAAAGATTCATTTATACAAATGAATACATTCTTATGAAAATACAGTATAATTACATGCATGCACCACCATCTAGTTGGTCTCGAACTACACTTGTCCTCGTTGTGACATAGTAGCTTATCTCCAGCTTCATCACCTATATACCTGCGCGATTAAGATAACCGCGCTAAGCTCGAAAGCTTAGTAGTACAAGTAACCATTAAAATATACAATATAAAGGAAACATACCTCATATGTTTAGTCTCATGTTTTATTATTTTCTTACTCTGTGTTCCCCTTTTTCAATACATTCTTCATATATTCCTATACCTCTCATACATTATATGCATATCCATATATATAGCATTACTATCAAATATATTTCAATAATTTAGTAGGATATTCATTAATATGATACTTATCACTTACACCTCATATACACATAATATGTCATATTATATTTCATAATCACATCTTTCAACATAGTTTCATTACACATTACACATTATACTTCATAATATTGTTTAATTCACAATGCACCAACCAGAATACATCACTAACATTCACAGTTAACATCTCAACACACAAACATTACACAACATACTTCATAGCATGATTTTGTTTACAATTCATCAATCATAAGTCACATTGCCAACAAAGTCAACCATAGATCTTATTACTCATTTATTTCAACATTTGTATATCATATTAACAACAAAGACAGACTTGGGCCCAACCAACACTAATATGTCATTCAAAGTTCAGAGTTAATGCCTTGGTTTTGTTATCACATTTATCAATATCATATACCCAACTAGGCTTCAAGGATTAAGTTCAACCAAGCTTCAAGGGGAGCAAAGCATGCTAAGCATCAACCCAACTTGGCTTCAAGAACTAATCCAACCTAGCTTCAAGGGTGGTAACATCTCAATTAGGCTTCAAGGATTCAATCCAACCTAACTTCAAGAGATTGTTACACTTAATAGGCATGCCACCAACAACAAAACTCTGAAAATGAATAACACATTAGCCACACAATTCATTCATTATCTCATTATCAATTTTAGTCTCATTCTTATCATCATTTAGGCAAACATGCCTCAATCATCATTTACATCATCATAGCCAACCACAATGGCATCATTTAGGCAAAGCATGCCTCATTTATCTCATTCTCAATATCATAGCCAACCACAATGGCTTTATACATCATCATATCTCAATTCACATTTTATATTTCATCACAATATTATATCATTCATATTCCATATTGTATCACAATATCACATTATCACATTTCATAGTTCATCACAATATCATATCATTCATATTCCATATTTTATCACAATATCACATTTCATAGTTCATCTTTGATATTTATATATATAATCATGCATTACTCAAGTATGCACAATCAATTGCATTACCATATAAATTGGAATACACATCATACAAATCATATCCTCACATCTTTCACATTTCATAACATATATATATTGAATGCCTTCACATCTCATATATATTGATGTATTATCATATCTCTTATCTTTTCATTGCATATACAATATTCGTATTTATCTTAACAATATAATTATATGCAATCAAATAAGATTTTATACTTACCTCTAAAGAAACTCACTCCCATATAACTTCTCTTCCATAGATCTTTCAATACTTGGATTAGGGCAATTCCATCTCTTAAAACCTAATCCAAAAGTAATCATACACACTCACTTAGAAATACACATGAGGTAATACAAATAAGAATCAATTAGGGCAAACTCAACACATGACACGCTCATCAACACGGGCGTGTTCCTGATCGTGCCCTAACTCCACAACACAGAAACATTGACACGCTCATAACCACGGGCGTGTCACTGGGCGTGTAATACATTCTGTATCTCAAAAACATCAACACATCCAATCAACATGAGCGTGCTCATGGCCGTGTAAATTCTCCAAACTCACAGTAGCTATGACACGCTCAATAACACGGGCGTGTCACTACTCGTGCTACCAACTTCAGAAAACAGAACCAACGACACGCCTAACAAACTGGCCGTGTCCCTGGGCGTGTCCGACTAAAAACCCAGATTCCGATCAATACACAACAACATCCAACAAAACCCATCTTTTTATCATTAATCACTTCAAACAATCTTCATCAAACACACCCAATAACCATAACAACCTTACCAAAACATCAACAACACTCAAAACACACACCAATCATCACTATAAACATCATTCATACACCAATTTATCAAATCCCCAAATTTCATTAAACTCAACCCTTATTCAACAATTCATCATCATCTTCACAAATAATCATATTATCATCATCCAATTACCAAATCAACACATATATATACTTAAATCTTTCAATATCATCATCATCACACATCAACCATACCAAACCCAACTCAAACAATGAAAATCAATTTAAAGAAATAAATACTTACTTGAATCCTTTATCAAATCTTCATCTCTATCATCAAATCTCTTGAATTCCTTAAGAAATTTGGTAAGAAAATCACATCTCTCTCTCTCTCTCTCTCTCTCTCTCTCTCTCTCTCGGCCAGAAGAACGAAGAAGACGAAGAAGGAACAGAAGGGAAAAGAAGTTTCTACTTCTTTCCTTCATCCTTATCCCAAAATATATATATATATATTAATAATAATAATAATAATAATAATAACAATAACAATAACAATAATAACAATAATAATAATAATAATAATAATAATTATAAATATCAACAAATCTCCACCACACATCTTTTTTCCAATCTTTGACTTTCTTTTTTTTTTTTTCTCTTTGTCTTTATTATCATTATTATTATTTAGTTATACAAATATATATACAACTCACTTATCCTTCACCATTATATATCCCATGTATATGTGATGTATATGTATATGTCTCACATATATTATCCTTATATTTCACATATACACATATACATTAAATCCAAATACAACAACAATAACTCCAAAACTCTTAGGGTCTATTCCGGGATATTACACATTCAGTGTCCTGGCCGTGTTTCTCACTTGGAAGAATTGAAATTTAGACAGAATGGGACACATTCAGCCCCACACTTAATTCTTTGCTTGTCCCCTAGCAAAGTTATGAACAAAACAAAATAAGAAAGAATTAATCAAGTTCAAGAGTTATAAGATAATATCAAGAACTCCTTTCTCATAATGTCCACAATGATTATCAAATCAAATAAAATTAATACTCATACAATTCAATGGCCATCCATGCATACCAAAGGTTGTCACTTTCTTACTAAATCTCTTAAGTGTTTGATCAAGGTAGTGTTTATACTCTTAGCATTCAATGAAAGAATATCCCCATAGGTTTGTTTATCAATCAAATCTTCACCTCTTAATTACAATTAATCAATCATAAGATCTTTTCATTTGGTTGTAATGGGTCTTAAGGTAAAGGTATGACATTTGGATATATGAGCTATTCCTTAAATTCAAGAGCACTTAAAGAATAAAGCAACGAATCACATATGTGACCCAACAATTTCCAAAAGCAATCTTGACTCACTTAGCACTTGATACTAAAATACCCCTTACAAGAGAATTTAAAATCTTCTTATTTTATTATAAAGGTCATAACCAAGTTTATTCCAACCTTAACCATATGAGCAATGATTCTACTTTTTAAGGAAAGAAGATAATTCTTATGAAGAAATACAATATTTACAAGTTATTTACAACAAATCAATTACTAAACTCTTAAAATGCTCCTAATCCTAATGAAAGGACAAGAATTGGAATGAAAAAGTTCACGACTAAAGTTTCTATATAAAAAAAGAAATGGAAAACATGAAAAAAGCTCAAAATTGGCTTACTAAAGATATATATATAAAAGGTTGACCTTTTAAGTTAAATGGGTATACCTAATTGCCTTAATCATATTGATGCCTAATTGATATTTTTATGTGGTCTTGAAATGAATATCTAAGTATGTTCTAGCAACATGTCAATCAAGAATGCTCACTCAAAGAATAATAAGTTGGTATCCAACTTCAAAGGTTCAATTTCTCACAAGTTAAAGGCAATGCAAAGAATAACCATTAAAATCTACAATAAATACCAATTCTATTCAATTCTCAATTTCATGGTTTAAAAATTTCAAAGGTCATCTATAAATAATCTTATAATAATTGAACATTTTTTAAAATTTATTTATTCAAAGGAAAATATTATATTACTAAACTCAACAAAACTCAACAAAGATAAGTTAAAAGTAAAACTTTGCACTCCACACTTAAAGATTCACATTGTCCTCAATGTGAATATGGACAGATTAAAAGAAAAGAAGTATAGGTAAAACTTGTATTCTATTGTTCCACGGTGTGAGACAAAGAGCTACTTTCAACCTTACCAAAAACAAACATTAATTATTCCATAAAGAAATAAAAATAAATGTAACATTAATGAAATATAAACATAAAGTATTAATTACAATAGAAAATAATAAAGACTTCATATGACTAGCTGAAGCTACTGCGGTGAAGGTTATGAAGATGAAGCAGCAGAGGGATGAAGACTAAGAATACTAGCCAAATTGTTGTTGATGAGTTTAAGTTGATTGAGCACCTGAGCATGAATCTGGTCAACTTTATCCTCCAATGCCTCTATTTTGCTGATTAACTCATAATTATCCTAGAATGGGGCATCTTCATCCAAACTCAATGAGTTAGAGTCAGTGATGTGGAACCCCAAGATTATAAAGAATCCGAAACCCCAACACACAAATTCAGTATACCAAGAACCCTAGCTAGTTGTTTGTCCTACTAAACCCCTAATTGACATGCAACTAGAAACATAGATAATTGGACAGAATTAAAGAAAAAACTAGAAAGAACGCCACAAGTGTTACCTTGATAAGTTGATTCCAATTCTTGATGCAACAAGAAGAAGAGAACCATCTCTTGATGAAATTCGGCCAAGCCAAAATAATTGAATAATATGATCACCAAAACTGATGTCTTACAACCCTAAATGAGATATAAATAGCTAAACCCTAATTAGGGTTATTAAGTAGCGTTTGGTTGGCTAATCAAATTTTAAGAAATAATAAAGTAAACAAAGTTCTAATTTAATACAAAACAAACATGGCCCTTACTTTTTAAATAAGCATAATTAGTGGGCCTTAATACATATTAAATAATAGGCCCATATACTTGGATTAGATTTATGAGCTGCTTCTCCTCTATATCCGTAGCGTCAAAGGCCTGTCCACCAAGTCTTTCTTCCATGAATCACCTTACAAAGCCTTGGCAGGTAGATTTGAGCTTCTTGGCCTGCAACCTTGTAATTGGCCCATTTGGTAATATGAGCTCCATGCCATGTTGGCCTCCTATGCTTGCTCCGCTAGCCTTGCTCATACTGCCATCTTTGTTTTCATCAATCCCTCCCTCCTCAAAAAGATTCGTCCTTGAATCTGCATCCATATCAAAAGGAGAAAGATCAGAAACATTAAAGGTTGTAGAAACTTGATACTCACCAGGCAAGTCAATTTTATAAGCATTATCATTAATCTTTTCTAGCACTTGGAAAGGACCATCGCCTCTTGGATCCAACTTTAATTTTCTCATATTGGGAAACCTTTCCTTCCTTAAATGCACCCATACCCAATCACCAGGTTCAAAAGTAACAACTTTGTGCCCCCGATTGGCTTGACGTGCATAATGCTCATTCTTCTTCTCAATGTGTTGTCTAGCCTTCTCATGTATAGTCTTGACCAGCTCAGCCTTCCTCTGTCCATCTAGGTTAGTAATCTCATGTAATGGCAAAGGAATTAAATCCATAGGAGTAAGAGGATTAAACCCATACACAATTTCAAAAGGTGAAAATCCAATGGAAGAATGCAAACTATGATTATAAGCAATTCAACTAATGGAAGACACTCTTCCCATGTTCTCAAATTCTTACCTACCACAGCACACAATAAGGTCCCTAAAATTCTATTCACCACTTCAGTTTGTCCATCAGTTTGTGGATGACAAGTGGTAGAAAATAATAACTTAGTACCCAATTTTCCCCACAAAACTCTCCCAAAGTGTCTCAAGAATTTAACATCACTATCAGAGACTATTGTCCTAGGTATACCATGCAAACGCACAACATCTCTAAAGAATAAATTAGCTATATTTGTTGCATCATCAATTTTATGACAAGCTATGTAATGTCTACCTTTCTTTGTCCTAGGTAAACCTAACACAAAATCCATAGAAATGTCAACCCATGGCTCATTAGGAACAGGTAGAGGTGTATACAATCCATGAGGCATAGATTTGGATTTAGCTTGCCTACATGCAATACATTTAGAACAAATTCTTTCAACATCCCTACACATGTGTGGCTAATAAAAATGCTCAAAAAGTATATCCAAAGTCTTATGCATACCAAAATGACCCATCAATCCACCACTATGTGATTCACGCATAAGTAATTCCCTTAATGAACATGCAGGTACACATAATCGATTCCCATGAAATAAAAATCCATCATGCCTATAAAATCTTTGAAAAGCAGCATGTTCACAAGCAACATAGACATTACCAAAATCAGAATCTGTTGCATACATATCTTTAAGTTGCTCAAATCCTAACATCTTAGAACTAAGTGTAGTGATTAAAGCATACCTCCTTGATAATGCATCAGCAACAACATTATCTTTACCTTGCTTGTAGTGGATCACATAAGGAAATGTCTCAATGAATTCAACCCATTTTGCATGCCTCTTATTCAGCTTCCCTTACCCTTTCAGGTGCTTAAGTGACTCATGGTCTGTATGGATCACACATTCTTTTGGAAGCAAGTAATGTTGACACATGTCTACTGCTCTCACTAGGGCATATAACTCCTTGTCATAGGTAGAGTATTTTAATTGAGCTCCATTCAACTTCTCATTAAAATATGCTATGGGACATTTTTCCTGCATCAACACAGCACATATACCAATCCCAGAAGCATCACATTCAAGTTCAAAAGTTTTATCAAAGTTTGGTAAATATAAAATAGGAGCAAAACAACCTATCTTTTAAAGTATTAAAAGCCCTATTTTGTTCATCTCCCCACTTAAAACCAACATCTTTTTTAATTATTTCAGTCAAAGGAGCTGTAATGGATGAGAAATCTTTCACAAATCTTCTATAAAAACTAGCTAACCCATGAAAACTCCTTACCTCAGACATAATCTTAGGCGTAGGCCATTCTTGAATAGCTTTTACCTTTTCATCATCTACCTCAACCCTTTTAGCACTCACAACAAAACCCGAGAAAATAAGTTTATCAATACAAAAAGTACACTTCTTCAAATTAGCATACAACTTCTCTTTCCTTAGAACCACTAGAACTAACCTAACATGCATGATATGCTCATCTAAAGACTTGCTGTATATAAGAATGTCATCAAAATACACAACAAATTTTCCAAGGAAATTATGCAAAACATGGTTCATTAGCCTCATAAATGTGCTAGGTGTATTAGTCAAACCAAGAGGCATAACCATCCATTCATATAAGTCATATTTTGTTTTTAATGCAGTTTTCCACTCAACACCTGATTTCATCCTAATTTGATGATATCCACTTTTCAAATCCATTTTAGTGAAAATACATACACCATATAACTCATCTAGCATGTCATCTAATCTAAGAATGGGATGGCAATACTTTACAGTGATTTTGTTGACTGCACGACAATCCACACACATCCTCCATGTTCCATCTTTCTTGGGTACCAACAACACTGGTTCAACACATGGGCTAAGGCTCTCTCTCACATGCCCTTCTCTAACAATTCATCTACATGCCTTTGAAGTTCCTTTGTTTCCTCTGGGTTACTTCTATAGGCTGGCCTATTTGGAATTACTACTCCAAGAATAAAATCAATCTGATGCTCAATACCCCTCAAGGGAGGGAGTCCCTTTGGCATCTCTTCAGGAAAGACTTCATCAAATTCCTGTAACAAAGAAATAAAATCACTAGGCAAATTTCTATTAAGGTCAGTCATAATCAATAAGCTCTCCTTAAACCTTATTGCTATAAGTGATCTTCTGCCTACTTAAGCACTCTTAAGATCTCTCTCTTTTGCAAAGAAACTCTTCTTCTTTTCACTCTTATTTTCTCTCCTCTCACTGTTTTCTCTTGCACATCTCTCTTTCTTTACCTCACTTGTGCAGTCACTCCCCATTGGGCCACATAATTGTTTTTTTCTCTCTTAGCCTTTTGTTCCTCTATTTTTTTTATTTAACTCACTACATGAATCCCTATTTGAAGTATTCATCATCTTAATCTGTTCTTGATACACTTTCTTTGGAGATAAAGGTGCTAAAGTGAAATCTTTCCCTTCAAACTAAAAGAATACCTATTCTTGTACCCATCATGTGTGACTTTCCTATCAAACTGCCAAGGCCTACCCAATAATAAATGTCCAGCTTGCATGGGTACTACATCACATAACACTTCATCAACATATTTCCCAATAGAAAATGGCACCACAACTTATTTTGTTACCTTCACTTCACCACTATCATTTAGCCACTGTAGCCTATATGGTTTAGGGTGTTTTGCACACTTCAACCCTAACTTATCAACTAAGGTTATACTGGCCACATTTACAGAACTGCCTCCATCTATAATCATTCTGTAAACTTTCCCTCCTACCAAATTGATATGTCCGGAAGTTTGGAGGGTTGTGAATCAGGTTCGATAAAGGTGGCATACAAAGTTGAAAGAGACTGGTGAGCCCATGTTTGATCCAAATAAAGGAAATGGGTGCGCCTCTGCTGACAGCTTAAGCTTTTGGTAGAAATGGTTAGTGTTCTTTTCGGTTAAGCGTGCTTATGCAGGGTCAGTACCAGGATGGGTGACCTTCTGGAAAGTGCTTGGCCCAGCTGCATCATCGTGCTGGTGCAGGGTCAGTACCAGAATGGATGCCCTCCTGGGAAGTACTTGGCCCGACCGCATCATTTGGTATCAGAGCCTATTATCGGGTCTGGTCCCACTGCTCCAAGTTCGAGGATGAACTTCCTTAAAGAGGGAGGGAATGATATGTTCGAGGGTTTGAAGGGTTGTGGATTAGGTTCGATAAAGGTGGCACATAAAGTTGAAAGAGACTGGTGAGCCCATGTTTGATCCAAATAAAGGAAATAGGTGCGCCTCTGCTAACAGCTTAAGCTTTTGGTAGAAATGGTTAGCGCTCTTTCCGGTTAAGCTTGCTGGTGCAAGGTTAGTACCAGGATGGGTGACCTTCTGGGAAGTGCTTGGCCCAGCCGCATCAGCGTGCTGGTGCAGGGTCAGTACCAGAATGGGTTTCCTCCTAGGAAGTACTTGGCCGGGCCGTATCATTTGGTATCAGAGCCTATTATCGGGTCTGGTCCCACTGCTCCAAGTTTGAGGATGAACTTCCTTAAAGAGGGAGGGAATGATATGTCCGAGGGTTTGGAGGGTTGTGGATCAGGTTCGATAAAGGTGGCATACAAAGTCGAAAGAGACTGGTGAGCCCATGTTTGATCCAAATAAAGGAAATGGGTGAGCCTCTGCTGACAGCTTAAGCTTTTGGTAGAAATGGTTAGCGTTCTTTCTGGTTAAGCGTGCTGGTGCAGGGTCAGTACCAGGATGGATGACCTTCTGGGAAGTGCTTGGCCCAGCCGCATCAGCGTGCTGGTGCAGGGTCAGTGACGTGGAAGCCTATGGCAATGAAGGCCTCAAACCCCAACGCATGATTGATAGAAGAAAAACCAAGAACGAAGGAAAAACCACCTTCTAAAGCACCCAATTGCTTAGCAAAGCATGAACACTTATAACGAAAGGATTTAGGAAGCTCGAATTAGAAGAACGCCATAATCGAAATTGATAAGTAAATCTAATTCTTGATGCAATCAAAAGAAAAAGAGAATCCACTCCTGTTCTATGATGGCCGAAATTTTCAATAAGAAAATTGAGAATATAATTTGTCATAAAGTGTGCTTACAAGAAAAATAAGGCCCTATTTATTCTAAAAGGCCAATAAAATCTGAATCCCTAATTCTAATGGGAAAAGGAAAGCTACAAAGTCAAAATCCTAACCCACTAAGGAAAATATAAAGTATGGAAACAAATTAATATTCTGAAATAACTAAATAGGAAACCACACATCCTAACTCACTAAGAAAAATATAAAAGTATGGAAATAAATTCATATTCTGAAATAACTAAATAGGAAACCACACATACTAACTCACTAAGGAAAATATAAAGTATAAAAAAAAGGGCCAAACTAAAACCCTTCAAAATAAGAACACGCCCCACACTATTTGGGCTATCCATGTCCCTTAAATTACTTCCCAAGGCTGTATATGAACCCCCATGGACCTTTCTTGCACATTGGACCTCTTTAGCTAGCCTTTAGCTTCCATATTCACACTAAGCATCATAATCAGCTTTGGTGTGCCTTCTTCAAGCTCTATTGTGCACTTTTCCATTGTCATTTCAGTCACTTCCTTTGAAATTTGATCTTGAATATGCAATCCCATAGCTGCTCCAAACTTCTTAGCTCTGCTCCTAGTCAATGGCCCATTTGGAAGCACCAATGGATCCTTACCTCGTGGCTGGTTCATATCAGTCAGTACTAGAATGGGTGCCTTCCTGGGAAGTGCTTGGCCCGGCCGCATCACAAACACCTAGTGTGAAAGATGTTTTCCCTCTATTCTATGCTCTCTTCCTTAACCTGAACATTAAGTGCAAGCCTAACTACCTAAGATTCACCACAAACAACATACTCAACCTCAACATCACTACAATCCTCCAAACTAGGCATATAAGTCAGATTCTGATTCAGATTCAATTTCTCCATTGTCCCTCATAAGCATAGTCTTTTTATTGGGACATTGTGAAGCAATATTTCCATTACCCAAATATTTAAAACACTTAATATTTCTTTGCCTATTAGAAGAATTAGAAAAATCAGTGGTACCTTTATTTGTAGAAGAGACTCCTTTGCTCTTTTTAAAGCTTGCGCCTTTCACCTTGGAACTTAAGTCTTTATTCTTAGACCTCTCATCTTTATTCTTCTTGATAGAGACGTCACATTGGAGCGCAATGAGAGGCAAAGAGGTGGCAGAAATCAAATGCAGCAACCTGAACATTTCTATAGGAGTATCATGCAGAGACTTCAGGCTATGAAGGAAGGAAGTAAAAGTGTTGATGATTACTACAAAGAAAGGGAGAATTTGAAGGTTGAAGATAGCAATGAAGAAGAACTAATTTATGCAGAAGAGATTGTTGATGGTAGTGATTTGTTAATGTCATCCGAGGCTGTTTATGGTGATACTTCTTTTCAGGGTGATATTGAAGATCATACTTTAGAGATTATTGGTGAAGATTCATCACTAGAATCAAAAGAAGCTGCTACTTTTCAACAAGACATTCCAAAGTTGGAAACTTTTGAAGAAATATTGAAGGAAGAAATTGATATGCTTGGGTTAGAAGTACAACTAAAAGAAGAAGCAAGAAAAATAAAACTTTCTACTCCCACCATTCATGATTGCTGGTCTGTTGCAAACATGGAATTTATTTTGCCTAACAATGATTTTGATGTTTATGAAATAAAATTTCAGGTTCTTCAAATTGATGACATGCCACAAGTAATTGGAGTGAAATTACAAAGTTGCTTTTCTTTACTACTTCAGCATTTTAAAACTCGAGGACGAGTTTTCTCCAACAAAGGGGGAATGATAGAGACGTCACAAGGCTACATGCAACATTTTGTTGAAGAGGAGCTGAAGGTGCACGATATGGCTGATCAAGGATGCAAATTGGAGCATATTTGGCTCAAGTCACTAGTTGGGCTTATTTATAGTTAAATAATTAGCTGAACTTGTTATTTTAATATGTATTAAGGCCCACTAGTTATGCTCATTTAAAAAGTAAGGGCCCTGTTTGTTTGGTATTAAATTAGGACTTTGATTACTTTATTTTTTCTTAAAATTTGATTAGAAAGCCAAACGCTACTTAATAACCCTAATTAGGGTTTAGCTATTTATATCTCATTTAGGGTTGTAAGCCATCTAAGTTTTGGAGTTTTGAAGTTTTGGATGATTTTATTAACCTAAAGCCAAATTGCTTTTATCTTTGTGTTCTTGCTTGAATACATGCTTCAGAAACATTCAAGTAGTTTGATCAACTTTCTTGTGGAGTGTTTCGAATCTGGGATTTAGGAACTGACTTGTTTCGAACTCTTGGATCTTTGATCAATTCAAGGTAATCTGAAATCTAACCTATTCCTTGGGGGTTGTACCGAATTCGACTAGGGGTTTTCAAGTTAATGCTATGGGGGTTCGAAATCAAGGGGTTCTCAGGCTTATTCTTGGAGGTTCCGTATCACTTCTCATCTTTCTTTGGCCACCTTGAGGTCCATGTTGGGTTGTAAATGCAGGAACTCCTTGCCGCCCCCTTTTGCTTGAGTTGTCTCTCCACCTTTATGGCCATGTTCACCATCTCCTCAAGCTCTATATAGTGATGTAGCTCTACCATATTTGCAATATCTCTGTTTAGACCTCCCAAGAATCGAGCCATGGTAGCTTCTCTATCCTCTTCAATATTTGCTCAAATCATTGCCATCTCCATCTCTTTGTGATAATCTTCTACTGACATAGACCCTTGAGTGAGTCTCTGCAATTTTTGATGTAGCTCACGATAGTAGTAGGATGGCACAAATCTCCTCCTCATGATAGCCTTCATTTCTACCCATGTCTCAATAGGCTTCTCTCCATTTCTTATTCTTGTAAGTTTTAGTTGTCCTCACCATATCGATGCATAATCTGTAAACTCAATTGCTGCTAACTTCACATTCTTTCCCTCTAAGTAGTTATGACAATCAAATATAAGCTCCACCTTCCTTTCCCACTCTAGGTATTTTTCAACATCATTCCTTCCTACAAATGTTGAAATCTTCATTTTTATGGAATTGATGTTGCTATCTCGCCTTCCTGGCCTCCTATCTCCTTCTGGCCTTCTATCTCTTCTAGGCCTAACCCTTGAAGATTGGTTGTCATCTTCATCTTCATCAGGTTCATCATGCGACTCTATATCTTCTTCATCATAAGTTTGTTGCCTAGTGTCCCTCCGCTTTATTGATGTAGCTCATGATTGTTGGGATTGCTTAATAACCTCAACTTCATCCCTCAAATTCATAACATCTAAACTAAACTTTTCAATTGGTTTTGCATAGCCTTCATGATACGGAACCTCCAAGAATGAGCCTGAGAACTCCTTGATGTCGAACCCCCAAAACATTAACTTGAAAACCCTAGTCGAATTCGGCACAACCTCCAAAGAATAAAGGTTAGATTTCAGATTTCTTTGAATTGATCAGAGATCCAAGATGTCGAAACAAACTAGTTCCTAAATCCCAGATTCGAAACACTCCACAAGAAAGTTGATCAAACTACTTGAATGTTTCTTAAGCATGTATTCAAGTAAGAAAACAAAGATAAAAGCAAATCGGCTTTAGGTTATTAATTCGTCCCCAAAAACAAAAACTCCACCCTAATTCGTCCAAGGCATATTTATAGCCTTTTCATAACATAAAATCCTAATCCAATAAGGAAATACTTAATTAAATAAGGCCCCAGTCTTAAACATATAGGACCACCCATTAAAAACATAACATGGTCCCACCATAACTAAATAACACATGTTTAAAATAACTAAATAATAAAACAGGGCTAAACAACTAAAACAAGCCTCATTCGTGAATTTCAACTTGTAGCAAGTTGTAATTGACTTCCTTTGGTCTTGTCTCCAAGCTTGTAATTCCTTGCAAACCATAGTTAGCCAAATTCACCAAATCTTGCAAATGGCAAATTAGTGCTTGCTGAATCTTTTTGGCTCACGATCTAGTTATAGGACCTTGTGGCGGAATAATTGGATTGATGATCTCCTCAACTTGTTCCTCACATCCTAACTCTTGCTCATCCTTGCAGTGTGCTGGTTGTACCACAACATTTCCCCTCTCCTCAAAAGGATTCGTCCTCGAATCAAAAGCATCACCTACATCAAAGGGACTTAATCCACTTTATACTCACTGGATTCGTCCTCGAAGCACTTACATTATACTCACTGGCAAATCCACTTTATATGCATTGTCATTAATCCTTTCAAGTATCTGAAAAGGACCATCTCATTCTGGGTTTAACTTGGACTTTCTTTGGAGTGGAAACCGTTCTTTGCGAAAATGAACCCAAACCCAATCACCAAGCTGAAAAATCATTGGCTTCCTTCCTTTATTCACTCGAGAAGCTACTTTAGTATTTTGCCTTTCAGTCCTTTCCTTAACCTGTTTATGTAACTTCTTCACAAAATCTGCCTTTGAGCTAGCATCAACACTCACAAAATCATTAGATGGCAATGGCAAAATATCCAAAGGAGTAAGCGGATTAAAACCATAAATAATTTCAAATGGAGAACAATTAGTAGTGCTATGAACAACCCTATTATAAGAAAACTCCACAAATGGTAAACAATCCTCCCACATCCTAATATTCTTTTCTATTACTGCCCTAAGCAAAGTAATCAATGTTCGATTCACAACCTCAGTTTGACCATCGGTTTGAGGATGGCAAGTAGTAGAAAACAACAACTTAGTCCCCAATTTTCCCCATAAAACACACCAAAAATGACTCAAAAACTTAACATCTCTATCACTAACAATGCTTTTGGGTATGCCATGCAAACGAACAACCTCTTTAAAGAACAAATTAGCAATCAATTTAGCATCATCAGTTTTATGACATGGTATAAAATGAGCCATTTTACTAAATCTATCAACCACAACAAATATACTATCACGACCTTTCCTAGTATTAGGTAATCCAAGCACAAAATCCATAGACAAATCAGTCCAAGGTCCATTAGGAACAGGTAATGGCATGTACAAACCATGCGGTTTCATCCTAGACTTAGCTTCTCTACATGTTATGCAATGCTCACAAACTTTATGCACATCATGTTTCATACCAGGCCAATAAAAATGTTCTATCAACACATCATAGGTCTTACTTACCCCAAAATGACCTTCAAACCTCCTCCATGTGCTTCCTTAACTAACAACTCTCTCATGGAACACTTAGGAATACACAATCTATTTCTCTTAAACAAGAAACCATCAAACAAATGAAAGTCTTTTGAAACAGCCACATCTCCACATGAATTATATATGTCACCAAAATCCACATCACTAACATATAATTCCTTAATATGCTCAAAACCCAATAATCTAGCACTAAGAGAATTAAGTAAAACATACCTTCGCGACAACGCATCAGCCACTACATTCTCTTTATCTCGCTTGTATTTAATCACATATGGAAATGTTTCTATGAATTCCACCCATTTGGCATGTCTACGATTCAGCTTATCTTGACCTTTCAAATGCTTTAAACTTTCATGATCAGTATGTATCACAAACTCTTTTGACCACAAATAATGCTGCCATGTATGCAAAGCTCGAAACAATGCATATAACTCCTTATCATATGTCGGATACTTCAAAGCCACTCCACTTAGTTTTTCGCTAAAGTACATTAATGGCCTTTGATCCTGTATCAAAACAGCTCCAATTCCTATGCCACTTGCATCACATTCAATCTCAAAAGTCTTATCAAAATTAGGCATAACAAGCAAGGGTGCATTACACAATTTATCCTTAAGTTCATTAAATGCATGTTCTTGTGCATCTCCCCAAACAAAACCGACATTTTTCTTAACTAACTCATTCAAAGGTGCAGCTATAGTACTGAAATTTCTAATGAATCTCCTATAGAAACCAGCAAGTCCATGAAAACTCCTCACCTCATTAGCATTCTTAGGTTTCGGCCAGTCCCTAATAGCCTTTACCTTTTCCTCATCAACCTCAATACCTTGACTAGACACCACAAAACCAAGAAAATGAACCTTATCCATGCAAAAACTACACTTCTTAAGGTTAGCATACAACTTCTCACGCCTAAGAATGTCTAACACAAGATGCATATGTATGACATGATCATCCAAACACTTAGAGTAAACAAGAATATCATCAAAGTAAACAACAACAAATTTACCCAAGTGCTCACGCAACACATGATTCATCAAACACATGAATGTGCTAAGTGCATTAGTAAGACCAAACGGCATAACCAACCACTCATACAGCCCATATTTAGTCTTAAATGCTGTTTTCCACTCATCACCCACACTCATTCGAATTTGATAATAACCAGATTTCAAATCAATTTTCGTGAACAAACAAGAACCATGTAACTCATCAAGCATATCATCTAGTCTAGGAAGAGGATGACGATACTTTACAGTGATTTTATTGATGGCTCTGCAATCCACGCACATCCTCCACGTCCCATCCTTCTTTGGCACAAGAATAATAGGAACCGAACAAAGACTCAAACTTTCCCTCACGTATCCCTTAGTTAGCAATTCCTCCACTTGCTTTTGTATCTCCTTTGTCTCGAAAGGATTAGCTCGATACGCTGGCCTATTGGGAATGGAAGCTCCTGGAATGAAATCAATTTGATGATCTATGCCTCTGATTGGCGGGAATTCATCAGGCATTTCTTTGGGAAACAAATCCGCATATTCCTGCAAAAGATCAACAAACACACTAGGCAAAGATTGGTTAAAAACAGTAGTATCTAAATGATCCTCTTTGCACAAAAGCACAAACATAGGCTGATTGGTGTAAAAAGCATGTTTAACCTCACTTGTACTAGCTAACAAACTCACATTCTTCTCTCCTTCTCTATTTTTCTCAAACTGAATTTGTTTTAATTTTTCTTTTCTCTCTTTCTTTTCATTTGCAATCTGATTTTTTTCACTCATTTTTTTGTCACTCTCTCTTTCTTTCTTTTCAAATTCAAGTCTCATTCTTTCCATTTTACATTGATCTTCATACACTTCTTTGAAGAGAGTGGGGTCAGAATTGTCTTTCGTCCATTCTTAGTGAATGAATACTGATTGAGGTATCCATCATGCATAGCTCGCCTATCATACTGCCATGGACGTCCAAGTAAAATCTCTCCAGCATGCATTGGCACCACATCACACAACACCTCATCATAATATTTACCAATGGAAAAAGAAATGTTAGATTGTCGATTTACCTTAACCTCTCCACATTCATTCAGCCACTGAAGTTTGTAAGGTCGGGGGTGAGGTTTTGTAGGCAGCCCCAATCGATCAACCAAGAGTGTACTTACCACATTGGTACAGCTTTCACTATCCACAATCACAATACAAGCCTTGCCTTGAACATGACACCTTGTATGGAATAAGTTGTCTCGTTGTTCTTCATGGTTTTCCTCCTTCAATTGCGTGTTAAGAGCACGCCTAGCAACCAGCAAGTCTCCCTTTATTGGTTCTTCAATGCTCCCATCACTACAACATTCCAAGTCTTGCTTTTCTCCATCTTCACTCTCATCGTCACCTTCTTCTTCATCAGTCACTATCTCACCATTTCTTACTGTCATAACTCTTTTGTTTGGACATTCTTTGCTGATATGTCCCACACCTTGGCACTTCCAACACTTAATATCTCGATTTCGCAGCTTAGGCTCTTCAACTTTGGATTTGTCTTTAGAACTTGTTTTGGCCTTTGCTTTCCCACTATCCTTGACCAGCCTTGTTTCTTTCCTTGTAATCACGCCTTCCTTCCCTATTCCAAGGAGAAATAGAATTAGAAACAGGTTTCGAATGATACCTTGATGATCGTCTTCCTTGGAGTTGTTTTTCCACCTTGACGGCAATATGCACCATCTCTTATAACTCCACATAAGGCTGCAAATCAACCTGATCAGCAATGTTCAAATTCAAACCAGCCAAGAAACATGCCATAGTAGTCTCCATGTCTTCATCTATATTAGCTCTAGTCATTAACATTTCCATTTCTTTGTAGTAGTCATCAACACTTTTACTACCTTGTTTAAAAACCTGAAGTCTTTGTATAATTTCCCTATGGAAATGTCTAGGCACAAACCTCTTCCTCATGACCGATTTAAGATCAACCCAAGTCTCAATTGGATACTCCAAATTCCTTCTTCTACTAGTCACTAACTGATCCCACCAAGCTATAGCATAATCTGTAAATTGAGTAACAATAAGCTTGACCTTCTTTTCCTCAGTACATCGATGGCAATCAAATATGAGATCAATCTATTTTTCCCATTGCAAATAAGCTTCTGGATCTGATTTACCACAAAAGTTAGGAATTTTTAGCTTGATGCTTCCCAAGCTCCTATCAACGACTTCATCATCACCATGATTTCTACCATAGAAAGCATTATTATTCATCCTTCCTCTACCTCGACCAGTACCACGGCCTCCTCTACCTCCACCTCTATGTAGAGCTCCTCCAACCAGACTTGCATTATCATCATCAAGCTCATTTTCATCTTCCAAATGTTCAGGCTATTGCATTTGATTTCTGCCACCTCTTTGCCTCTCATTGCGCTCCGGTATGGCTCTTTCAACATTTTGCAACCTCAAATCCATGCGCTCCAATGTTTCTATTATGTTCTCCATAGCACGGTATAAACGTGTAAATTCAGCTTGCTGCGCCTCACGCAATCGAGCTGGATCAATTTGAACACCCCTGTCACTGTCATCTCGGCCAGACATTTTTCCTGCAATAAAAGGTTAGAACAAAACAAATAAAAGGCCTCACAACACTCCCTCACGTGTTTACACTCAATAAATGGGGTTGGTCACTCGTGTTCCACTCAATATAATGTATTCACTCACGGCTTAGCTCACACCTCTCAAGCTAATTTCTTTTATGTTCTTAGGTGAATCACACTTTATGAAACAAATCAAATAGTCTTCCGTGTGTAGTATCCCAAGTCTGAAATTTCGAATGAATCACTAATGCAATTCGAATCAAAATAGCCCCTCAATGGTGAAAATTTCGTGACCAGAAATTATATTGATTCTAACCTATCCAGATTTGACCCTTATCTCCTAAATAGCAAGGAGAATGAAAATTTTTTGTTGAACTGGTTTTGTACTCTTTTTTTTTGCTCCCTCTCACTATCTCTCTTGATGGGGGTGACCCTAGTTCACACCACACGAAACTTTTACCTAATTAAATAACAAGAACAAGATCGAATTTAGAGTACTGTCTTTGAAAATCGAAATTGAATCAAAATGAATAATCAAGAACAAGATTCGAATTTAGCACACTTTGTTGAATTTCGAATTCAAATCAGAATGATGAACAAGACCAAGATTCGAATTTAAAACACCTTTTCTTGAATTTCGAATTTTAGGTTTTAAATTTTTTTTTTGAATTTGAAAGAAAACGAAAACAATTCAAGGAACATACAACTTAGACGATCAAGAAACAAGAAAATGATTCAAGAATCAAGAACAAAGAAACAGAACGAAAATAACAAGTGAAGAAAACAAAAATGAAAATAACCCACAAAGAAAAACAAATCAAAGAATCAAGATTAAGAATCAAGAATTCGTCTAACAAGAGTTAAGAAGAAAATGAATCAAACAAAGAATTCAGAATCAAGAATTCGAATAACAAGAGAACAAGAAAGAAACGAAATAAACAAAGAATTCGAAATTGATAGGGATAAAACCTGATCTAGAGTGTTGGCTCTGATACCAAATGATACGGAACCTCCAGGAATAAGCCTGAGAACTCCTTGATGTCGAACCCCCAAAACATTAACTTGAAAACCCCTAGTCGAATTCGGCACAACCTCCAAAGAATAAAGGTTAGATTTCATATTTCTTTGAATTGATCAGAGATCCAAGATG
Organism: Garcia nutans; assembly: GCA_947685225.1. Lineage (NCBI taxonomy): Eukaryota > Viridiplantae > Streptophyta > Magnoliopsida > Malpighiales > Euphorbiaceae > Garcia > Garcia nutans. The sequence continues at coordinate 48,785,190 of CANTUV010000059.1, forward strand.
TTGAAACAAACTAGTTCCTAAATCCCAAATTCGAAACACTCCACAAGAAAGTTGATCAAACTACTTGAATGTTTCTTAAGCATGTATTCAAGCAAGAACACAAAGATAAAAGCAAATCGGCTTTAGGTTATTAATTCGTCCCCAAAAATAAAAACTCCACCCTAATTCGTCCCCAAAACATAAAATCCTAATCCAATAAGGAAATACTTAATTAAATAAGGCCCCAGTCTTAAACATATAGGACCACCCATTAAAAACATAACATGGTCCCGCCATAACTAAATAACACATGTTTAAAATAACTAAATAATAAAACAATGCTAAACAACTAAAACAAGCTTCATTCATGAATTTCAACTTGTAGCAAGTTGTAATTGACTTCATTTGGTCTTGTCTCCAAGCTTGTAATTCCTTGCAAACCATAGTTAGCCAAATTCACCAAATCTTGCAAATGGCAAATTAGTGCTTGCTGAATCTTTTTGGCTCGCGATATAGTTATAGGACCTTGTGGCAGAATAATTGAATTGATGATCTCCTCAACTTGTTCCTCACGTCCTAACTCTTGCTCATCCTTGCGGTGTGCTGGTTGTTCCACGACACTTCATCACGAAAACTACATCTTTCATGCTCATGTCGCCACCCTTGCCTGCCTCCTCAGACATGATGTAAAGCTGCAAGAAAATTTTAGAGAAGAGAAAAAAAAGAAGAAGAAAAAATCCTCACACTCACCCTCACGTGTTTACACTCAATAATATATCACTCCACTCGTGTTTCACTCAAATCAGGCCTTTACCCTCTTATTTGCTCACACTCTTTTGCCTTTTTCCCTCTCTTATTCCCTTCTTGAAGTTGCACTTCAGAATTTAAAACAACTAATCAGGTTAGTCACAAGTAGCAATCTATAAAAATTACAATGAAAAGCCTAACAAGAAACAAAAAAAAAACACCCAAGTTCTAGATGCAATTTAATAATCGTTGTAATAAAAAAAAGAGAAAACACACAGATGAAGAATTGTATGTTTGTGAATGCAAGTCCTTAGAGTAATCAGAATGCAAAAGTCACCCTTATATGTATGGCAGAAACAAAAGAAATTGAAAACAAAGAAATTAAACTATGAATGCAATAAAATTGATAAAGCAGGAAGCTAAATTAAAGACTTTTGATTTTCCCCAGGTGGGAGCCGAAATAAACCCTAGACCTAGTGATTCAACTAACTTACACTAATTAGGAAGGTAAGATATGGTGTAAATATGAAAGGAAATTAATTGAACAAGGAAACCCTAAACAGTTTTGGAAACAGAATCAATAATCCCAAAAATTGAGCAAGAATTTTCAGATGGCCCGTTCACCCTAAAATTGAATGATTTGGGGGTCGTGATGAAAAGTTATGGCCTTTCAAAGTTGACCCTTCCATCACCAAAATTGACCCTATATTTTTCAACCCTAATTTCAACCCAAAAAGGTCTCCTTCAACCCTAGCTTTGTTCTAGCAGCCACCAAGCTATTTTTTTTTTCTTTATTTTTTTTTCATTTTTTTTTGTTTTCTTCTTTCCTCTTTTTTTTTTATTTTTTTAAGCTAACAAACTAATAGTGATGGGATGATTAAAGTAAAGTAAAGAAAAGAATATCACGGAAAGCATAAGAACATAGATAGAGCCAAAGCTTTGATACCAAATGATGCGGAACCCCAAGATTATAAAGAATCCGAAACACCAACACACAAATTCAGTATACCAAGAACCCTAGCTGGTTGTTTGTCCTACTAAACCCCTAATTGACATGCAACTAGAAATGTAGATAATTGGACAGAATTAAAGAAAAAACTAGAAAGAATGCCACAAGTGTTTCCTTGATAAGTTGATTCCAATTCTTGATGCAACAAGAAGAAGAGAACCCTCTCTTGTTGAAATTCAGTCAAGCCAAAAGAATTGAATAATATGATCACCAAAACTGATGTCTAACAACCCTAAATGAGATATAAATAGATAAACCCTAATTAGGATTATTAAGTAGCATTTGGTTGTCTAATCAAATTTTAAGAAATAATAAAGTAAACAAAGTTCTAATTTAATACAAAACAAGCAGGGCCCTTACTTTTTAAATAAGCATAACTAGTGGGCCTTAATACATATTAAATAATAGGTTCATATACTTGGATTAAATTTATGGGCTACTTCTCCTCTATATCCGTAGCGTCAAAGGCCTGTCCACCAAGTCTTTCTTCCATGAATCGCCTTACAAAGCCTTGGAAGGTAGAATTGATCTTTTTGGCCTGCAACCTTGTAATTGGCCCATTTGGTAATACAAGCTCCGTGCCATGTTGGCCTCCTATGCTTGCTCCGCTAGCCTTGCTCATACTGCCATCTTTGTTCGCATCAGTTAGATTCATTATTAACTCAGGGTCACTTCTATCTTTTTTCCCTGGAACTTGGTTCACCAGAAGCCATCACATAGTTCCCTCCACTCTTAGTTGCCATGTGCATTTTTTCCAGAGTGGCAACATCTAACATATCACAATGAGATATCTGCTGCATGCCATAATTATCAGGATCAAAGTCTTTACCTAAAGCAATGGCAAGTAGGGTGAGTAATCCACCTATACAAATAACTCCTTTTAAGGATCTCTGCCAATCAAAAGCCAATACTAATAGGAGTAGCATTATAAGCACACCATAAGAAAAATAACTCATTAAGTTCAACAACTCTAGGACTCTCTTTTCTTGCAAAGAAACTACAAGCCATAAACCTATATAAATATCTCAAGGCATGATTTACCAATTTAGTTGCCTTAGATGATTTAGCTACATAGGTCCCACCAAATCCTATTTCACCCCATGCATTTTGTTGCTTAAAAATTCTTAGGAATAGTCTTATCCCCTCAGGAGAAAAACCAAATATTTCACTCAATTGCTCAACAATGATTATATATTGTCTTCCATTCAATTTGAATCCTAGTCTAGTATAAAGCTTAGAATCATCTCTTTCTACTTTAACAGAGGACATAAATGCAAGTGCAAAGGTTTAAGGGTGATGAACTTCTCCCAATGTAAGTTCTTAGCATACAATTCAAAATTTTCCCTTATTTGTAAAGCATTCAAGGATTCATCACTCACATACCTTAAGGGGAAAAATCCCCTTGCTTGTATAGCCAATCTTCTTGAAGAAGATGATGATGGGTTCCTCCTCCTATGGTGAAATACTTGCTTTGTCCTTGGCATCTTGAAAATTTGATGAAATTAAAGTTTTAGGGATGATTTGATTGTGTTTTGATGAATATATTGGGGAGAATTGATGAAATAGAAGAAATTTGAGGAGCGGCACTGGAGAGAGGAAAAATTGTGTTTAGTGATGCGGAACCCCAAGACCCAAATTTGATTCTTAGAACTCTTTGTCAAACAAATCAGATTTTCAATTACAACCAAGCAATCAGATTGTGGTTTGTTCTTACACCCAAGAACACTTTCTAATTAGAACTCAAGTTACACAGAAGTTTCCCTTGAACCCCAATGAAATAAGCACTCAAGAACACAAGAAATAGGAATTAAAACTGAAATACAAATGAATAATTCAAATGCAATTCGATCAACACCTTATGCATAAAAACTCAAAGAAAGAAAACTCTCTTTTCATTCATAAAATGATAATTCGTAATTTCCTTGGATACTCAAACACAAAGCAAACAGCCCCTTTTATAGGGGTTTACATCAGAAATAAAACACAACCTAATGCTAGATTAATTTTCCTCCATAAATGCATTTGTAACTCGCATGGTGAATGGTCAAGTCTTCAAATTCAAAACTGAAACTCCTCTCTTTAAATGGATGTATCTAGACAAAATATGGGTAAATAGTGGTGGAACATTGCTTTAATGGCTGATTATAATGGTTGGTAGTTATGTTCAAAGGAATTTAAAAGGTCTTTGAAGAAAAAGGTTCAAAAACAAACAGATTTAAACCTTAAAATAAGAAAATTTTGGCCAACTTGGCCCACACCTCAAAAAACCCAAAACGAGCCCAAATGCACTTAAGCTTGATTCAAGTCTTCTAGCCTAATTTTTTTGTCATATTTGGGCTCTTCATTGTTTCCATATATGAACTTTTTATGTTTGGACAACCCATATTCTAAATGCTTTTGTACATAAATTTGAAGTTGATCTTTTAGGCTTTTTGCATGCAACCTTGTGATCAGGCCAACGAGACTTTCCATGTCGGGAAAATTTTCCTTATTTGCAATCAACTTCAAATCATCTATTTTGCTATCTTGACCATCTTGGGTGGCATTTGTATCATTTCCGCTCCCCTGAAAAGGATTCATCCTCGAATCCTCACCTACATCAAGATCAAAGGGAATCAAGTCAGAAACATTGAATGTAACCGAAACAACATACTCACCTAGAAGATCAACTTTATGTGCATTATCATTGATCTTCACTAAAATTTTAAATGGTCCTTCCCCATGTGCATTTAGTTTGGATTTCTTTTCGAAGGTAATCTCTCTTTGTACATGTGAACCCATACCCAATCTCCAGGTTCAAAAGACATCATGCGCCTTTCTTTATTAACTCGAGAAGCAAATTTCTCATTTCGCTTCTCTAATCTCTACGTTGCTTTGTCATGAATGGCTTTCACCATTTTTTTCCTTCTTATGCCCATTTATGTTAGAAATTCACTCAATGAAATAGGCAAAAGATCCAAAGGAGTTAGTGGATTAAAGCCGTATACAATTTCAAAAGGAGAAAAACCAGTGGAAGAATGCACACTCCTGTTGTATGCAAATTCAACAAATGGTAAATTGTCTTCTCGAGTTTTCATATTCATTCTAATCAAAGCACACAACAATGATCCAAGAGATCTACCTACTATTTTGGTTTGCCCATCAGTTTGTGGGTGTGAAGTAGTGGAAAACAACAAATTTGTCCCAAGTTTGAACCATAAAACTCACCAAAAATGGCTTAAAAACTTAACATCCCTATTAGACACAATTGTCTTAGGAATGCCATGCAAACGTATAATCTCACGAAAGAACAAATCAGCTATGTATTTGGCATCGTCAGTTTTATGACATGGTATAAAGTGTGCCATTTTAGAAAATTGATCCACAATAATAAAAATTAAGTCTATACCCTTTTTATTTCTAGGCAGCCCCAATAAAAAATCCATAGAAATATCAACCCAAGGATGAGTAGGAATAAGCAATGGCATGTATAATCCATGTGATTGAGTTCTAGATTTAGCTTGCCTATAAGATATACATCGTGAACAGATTTTCTCAACATCTTTGCACATATTAGTCTAAAAGAAATGCTCATGTAAAATGCTCAATGTTTTATCTATACCAAAATGCCCCATAAATCCCCCACTATGTGCTTCTCGAACAAGAAATTCTCTAATTGAGCTATTAGGCACACATAACTTTCCTTTTTTAAATAAAAATACCTCATGCCTATAAAAATCATTGAATGCCACATGTTCATAAGCATCATACACATTTGAAAAATCACTATCATTCACATCATTCACATACAATTCTTTCAAATGTTCAAATCCCAACAATTTAGAAGATAGAGTTAAAATAAGATTATACCTTCTTCAAAGCACATCCGCCACAACGTTTTCTTTTCCTTTCTTATATTGGATGACATAAGGAAAAGGTTCAATGAACTCTATCCATTTGGCATGTCTCTTATTCAATTTGCCTTGGCCTTTCAAATGGCGTAATGACTCATGATCCGTGTGTATCACAAATTCCTTTGGTAATAAATAATGTTGCTAAGTCTCTAAAGCTCTGACCAATGCATACATCTCCTTGTCATAAGTAGAGTAGTTAATTTGAGGTCCATTTATCTTTTCGCTAAAATAAGCAACATGCCTCTTTTCCTTAAATAACATAGCACCTATACCAATCCCGAAGGCATCACACTCAATTTCAAAAGTAGAAACAAAATTAGGCAGCTTCAATAATGGTGCATTACTCAACTTATCTTTCAATAATGAAAATGCATGATCTTGGTCTTTACCCCATACAAATTTGTTATCTTTTTTCATAATTTCAATTAATGGGGTAGCAATTATACTAAAGTCCTTGAAAAATCTCCTATAGAAACTTACCAAGCCATGAAAGCTCCTTCACTCACATTTTGAGTTTTTGGCCACTCCCTAATTGCCTTAACCTTTTCTTTGTCTACTTCAATTCCTTTTGCACTCACCACATAACCCAAGAAAATGATGCGATCAATGAAAAATGTACATTTCTTCATATTAGCATACAATTGATATTTGCATAATGCATCAAATACACATTTTAAATGCATAAAGTGATCATCAACAGATTTGCTATACAAAAAAATGTCATCAAAATAGACAACCACAAACTTTCCAATAAACTTATGCAAAACATGGTTTATAAGTCTCGTGAAAGTGCTAGGTGCATTAGTTAAACCAAATGGCATAACCGTCCACTCATACAATCCATTCATCGCCTGGTTTCATTCTTATTTGGTGATAACCACTTTTAAGATCAATTTTAGAGAAGATTCATCTAAAATGTCATCAAGTCAAGGTATAGGTGTCGATATTTTACTGTAATTTTGTTGTCAGCTTAACAAACAACACACATACGCCAACTTCCATCCTTTTTTGGCACCAACAAGATGGGTACTGCACATGGGCTTAAGCTTTCTCTTATGTGTCTTTTCTCCAAAAGCTCTTCCACTTGCCTTTGAAGCTCCTTGGTCTTTTCCAGATTTCTTCTATATGTGGGCCTATTAGGTATGGCAGCCTTAGGAACAAAGTCAATTTGATGTTCAATCCCTCTTAAAGGTGGCAAACCTCATGGTAGATCATCAGGGAAAACATCACTATATTCCGGCAAAACATCAACCACAACACTAAGCAAAGTAGGGTTAAGATCGTTAGAAGAAAAATATGCCTCTTTATACATAAGTACAATCAGTGGCTTATTTGTAACCAAAGCTCTCTTAACATCCCTCATTTTTGCATAGAAGCTCACTTTTCTCTCCTCTTTTCTCTCTTAGTCTGATTCACTCAGACTAATTTCTCTCTTAAATTTTCATTTTTACTCTCTCATTTTTCACACTCTTTTCTTTTTCTCCTTTTTCTTCTAGCCTCTCTTTGTATGAATTCTTCATTTGCTTTGTCAAGTTACATTTTCTTTAAAAATCTGTTTAGGGATTAAAGGAGTTAGAGTGTATCTTCTACCTTCTTTCTCCAAAGAGTACCTATTAGAATACCCATCATGAGTTACTCTCCTATCCCATTATCATGGTCTACCTAATAACAAATGACTAGCTTGCATAGGCACCACATCAAATGTCATCACCTCATTGTGATATTTTCCAATTGTAAATGGTACCCTCACTTGTTTTTAGACTCTCACTTCCCTCACTTGTATGGCTTAGGAAGCATAGTGGTCTCTAATCCCAACCTGTACATAAACAAAGTACTAGCCACATTCACACAAATACCCCCATCAATGATGATGCGAACAAAGATGACAGTATGAGCAAGGCTAGTAGAGCAAGCATAGGAGGCCAGCATGGCATGGAGATCATTTTACCAAATGGGCCAATTATAAGATTGCAGGCCAAGAAGCTCAAATCTACCTTCCAAGGCTTTGTAAGGCGATTCATGAAAGAAAGGTTTGGTTGACAGGCCTTTGATGCTAAGGATATTGATGCGGAACCCATGAATCAAATATTACATCTAGAACCCCACATACACATCTAGCTTAGAATCTTAGAACTCAAAAACAAATCCTCCCTACCAAACCCACAAATAACCTGTAATTGAGAACTTGGGTGATTGGGATGAAGAAATGAATTGATTTAAAACAAGTCAGACTTGATAAGTTAGAACCAATTCTTCGTGCAACAAGAATAAGAAGAAAACCTCTCAAACTTGAAAACACATCAATTACATTCAACAATCTGAAAATTCGTAGTAGTCCTCTTAAGTTCTTTTTCCCATCCCTATATAGTTGGAAAAGAAGAACTAATGGCTTAAAAGTCTAGGTTTACATGTATCTAGTCACAATAGCATTAATTGTTCATCCACATCAATAATATACTCTAAATTACTGACCATAATTCTGACAACATTGATGGGCAGATTCTACATGCATTTTGGTATTGGTTCACATGTGTCTAGTCACACTAGCACTAAACCACATCAATATTATATTCCAAATTTGTCGTGCTAATGCCCATCACCATACTTATGGGAAGATTCTTCATGCTTCTTGGTGAGTTTCTGACTTCCTCTTCATGATCCATCATATTCAATATAAGTTGGTCTCTCTCTTCATTAATCCACCTTTGAATGAAGTGTTGGAACACATGCTGGAGTTTCTTTGATTGTGATCTTGTGATTGGTCCACTTGGCATAATGATATTATCAACATATTTGTTGCCATGTGTAGATTCATCAAGCTTGCTTATAGTTTCCTCATCAGATATAGAGGAGAAGTAGCCCATAAATTTAATCTAAGTATATGGCCCTATTATTTAATATGTATTAAGGCCCACTAGTTATGCTTATTTAAAAAGTAAGGGACCTGTTTGTTTTGTGTTAAATCAGAACTTTGTTTACTTTATTAGTTCTTAAAATTTGATTAGCCAACCAAACATTAATTAATAACCCTAATTAGGGTTTAGCTATTTATATCTCATTTAGGGTTGTAAGATAGAAGTTTTGGTGATCATATTATTCAATTATTTTGGCTTGGCCAAATTTCATCAAGAGAGGGTTTTCTTCTTCTTGTTGCATCAAGAATTGGAATCAACTTATCAAGGTAACACTTGTGGCATTCTTTCTAGTTCTTCTTTAATTCTGTCCAATTATCTACGTTTCTAGTTACATGTCAATTAAGGATTTAGTAGGACAAACAACCAGCTAGGGTTCTTGGTATACTGAATTTGTGTGTTAGGATTTCAAATTCTTTATAATCTTGGGGTTCCACATCAAATGATCAAAGTACACACCTTCTCATTTACTAAACACCTAGTATGGAAAATGCTTTCTCTTTACAACTTGATCCCCTCTCCATCTTCTTTTACTTTTTCCTTAAGAGCCCTCCTAGTTACCATTATTCTACCTTCCATAGCCATCTCACAATCACTACAATCCTCCAATGAAGGCATCTCATCTTCAACATCACTCTCATCATCTATTTTAACCTCACCCTTTCTTATAATCATTACCCTTTTATTTGAATATTGTGATGCTATGTGTCCATACCCCCAACCACTTAAAACACTTAATATCCCAATTCCTAGAAGTTTGGGCAGAAGTGCTACCTTTATTTTGGGGTCAAATGTCTCCTTAGGCTTCATTTTCTCATCTTTCTTAGGTTGGGCAACCTTATTGTCATTCTTCCAAGAGATGTGGTATTTTGAGTCAAATATGTGTTGGCTTGCCTCGCATTACCTTTGTGCTTCAATTGTTTCTCCATTTTAATTGCCATATGCACCATGTCTTCAATGTCCGCAAAGTGTTATAGCTCCACTATGTTGGCTATATCTTTATTTAGGCCATTCAAGAACCTGGCCATGGTAGCTTCCTTATCTTCTTCAACATTTGCTTTTATCATTGCTATTTCCATTTTTTGTAGTAATCCTCCACATTTTTTTATCCCTAGTTGATATGTCCGAGGGTCTGGAGGGTTGTGGATCAGGTTTGACAAAAGGTGGCGGTGAGCTCATGTTTGATCCAAATAAAGGAAATGGGTGCGCCTCTGCTGACAGCTTAAGATTTTGGTAGAAATGGTTAGCGTTCTTTCTGGTTAAGCGTACTGGTGCAGGGTCAGTACCGGGATGGGTGACCTTCTAGGAAGTGCTTTGCCTAGCCGTGTTGGTGCAGGGTTAGTACCAGGAGGGGTGACCTTCTGAGAAGTGCTTGGCCTAGCCGTGCTGGTGCAGGGTCAGTACCAGAATGGGTGTCCACCTGGGAAGTGCTTGGCACGGCTGCATCATTTGGTATCAAAGCCTATTTATCGGGTCTGGTCCCACTGCTTCAGGTTCGAGGACGAACCTCCTTAAAGAGGGAGGGAATGATATGTCCGAGGGTCTGGAGGGTTATGGATCAGGTTCGACATAAGGTGGCGGTGAGCCCATGTTTGATCCAAATAAAGAAAATGGGTACGCCTCTGCTGACAGCTTAAGCTTTTGGTAGAAATGGTTAGCGTTCTTTCCAGTTAAGCATGCTGGTGCAGGGTCAGTACCAGGATGGGTGACCTTCTGGGAAGTGCTTGGCCTAGTCGTGTTGGTGCCTGGTCAGTACCAGGAGGGGGTGACCTTCTGGGAAGTGCTTGGCCCGGCCGCATCACTAGTACAAGGCCTTGCAGTTTTTGATGCAAGTCCCTATAGTAGTGGTGGCTAGGAACGAAGTGTCGTCTCATCATGATACGGAACCTCCAAGAATAAGCCTGAGAACCCCTTGATTTCGAACCCCCACAGCATTAACTTGAAAACCCCTAGTCGAATTCGGTATAACCCCCAAGGATTAGGTTAGATTTCAGATTACCTTGAATTGATCAAAGATCCAAGATTTCGAAACAAGTCAGTTCCTAAATCCCAGATTCGAAACACTCCACAAGAAAGTTGATCAAACTACTTGAATGTTTCTGAAGCATGTATTCAAGCAAGAACACAAAGATAAAAGCAATTCGGCTTTAGGTTAATAAATTCGTCCAAACTTCAAAACTAAGATGGATTACAACCCTAAATGAGATATAAATAGCTAAACCCTAATTAGGGTTATTAAGTAGCGTTTGGCTTTCTAATCAAATTTTAAGAAATAATAAAGTAATCAAAGTCCTAATTTAATACCAAACAAACAGGGCCCTTACTTTTTAAATGAGCATAACTAGTGGGCCTTAATACATATTAAAATAACAAGTTTAGCTAATTATTTAACTATAAATAAGCCCAACTAGTGACTTGAGCCAAATATGCTCCAATTTGCATCCTTGATCAGCCATATCGTGCACCTTCAGCTCCTCTTCAACAAAATGTTGCATGTAGCCTTGTGACGTCTCTATCATTCCCCCTTTGTTGGAGAAAACTCGTCCTCGAGTTTTAAAATGCTGAAGTAGTAAAGAAAAGCAACTTTGTAATTTCACTCCAATTACTTGTGGCATGTCATCAATTTGAAGAACCTGAAATTTTATTTCATAAACATCAAAATCATTGTTAGGCAAAATAAATTCCATGTTTGCAACAGACAGGCAATTATGAATGGTGGGAGTAGAAAGTTTTATTTTTCTTGCTTCTTCTTTTAGTTGTACTTCTAACCCAAGCATATCAATTTCTTCCTTCAATATTTCTTCAAAAGTTTCCAACTTTGGAATGTCTTGTTGAAAAGTAGCAGCTTCTTTTGATTCTAGTGATGAATCTTCACCAATAATCTCTAAAGTATGATCTTCAATATCACCCTGAAAAGAAGTATCACCTTAAACAGCCTCGGATGACATTAACAAATCACTACCATCAACAATCTCTTCTGCATAAATTAGTTCTTCTTCATTGCTATCTTCAACCTTCAAATTCTCCCTTTCTTTGTAGTAATCATCAACACTTTTACTTCCTTCCTTGATAGCCTGAAGTCTCTGCATGATACTCCTATAGAAATGTTCAGGTTGCTACATTTGATTTCTGCCACCTCTTCGACTCTCATTGCGCTCCAATGTGGCTCTTTCAACACTCTGCAACCTCAAATCCATTCGCTCCAATCTTTCTGTTATGGTATCCATAGCACGGTGTAAACGTGTAAATTCAGCTTGTTGTGCCTCACGCAATCGAGCTGGATCAATCTGAACACCTGCATCTCTTCCAGACATGTTTCCTGCAATAAAAGGTTAGCACAAAACAAATTAAAAAGCCTCACAACACTCCCTCACGTGTTTACACTCAATAGATGAAGGTTGGTCTCTCGTGTTTCACTCAATATATGAAATCACTCACGGTTCAGCTCACACCTCTCAAACTGATATCTTTTACGTTCTTAGGGGAATCACACTTTATGAAACAACTCAAATAGCCTTCCGTGTGTAGTATCCCAAAATCTGAAATTTGAATCAAAACAGCCCCTCAAATTTGTCAAAATTTCGTGACAAAATTTTGGTTACTTCTAACCTATCCAGATTCGACCCTTATCACCTAAATAACAAGGAAAACGAAAAAAATTTCTTGAAGCACTTTTGGACTTTTTTTTTTTTGCTCCCTCTCACTATCTCAAGATGGGCAGCCCTAATTCACACACCACACAAAACTCTTTTTTTTTTTTCCAATCAGGTAACAAGAACAAGATCAATTTAGAGGACTTCCTTTTGAAACTCGAAATTGGAACAGAATAAATAATCAAGACTTCCTTTAGACCAATTCAGCTTTCCTTTTGAAACTTGTTTGAAACACTTTCTTGGAAATTCGAAACAGAATCAGAATGATTAACAAGAATAAGATTTGGATTTAGAACACTTTCGAATCAACAAATTTCGAATCAACAATCAAGAACACAATTTCGAATTTGAACAAAGCAACCTAAATTCCCAATTCGGAAATCCACAATAGAACAAATCCAATTCGGAATAGATAAAACAAACCAATTCGGAACAAATCAACCAACCCAATTTCAGAATAAGAAAAATGATTTGGACTAAAACGGCAAACTGAATTCGAAATTGAAATAAGACTCCAAACACAAAACAAAAACTAAATTAGAACCCTAACGAAATTTTTTTTTTGAATTTTTGACTTTGAAAGAAAAACGAAAACGATTCAAGGATCAATAACAAAGAAACAAAATGAAACTAACAAGAGAAGAAATGAAAATGAAAGTAACCCACAAAGGAAACAAAAACGCAAATAGCAGGTGAAGAAAACGAAAACGAAAATAACCCACAAAGAAAACAATTCAGAGGAACAAGGAAAACAAGAGAACGAATTGAACAATTGAAATAAAGCAACAAAAATGCAAATAACAAAAGAAGAAATGAAAATGAATTGGAAGGGATAAAACCTGATCTAGAGCGTAGGCTCTGATACCAAATGATACGGAACCTCCAAGAATAAGCCTGAGAACCCCTTGATTTCGAACCCCCACAGCATTAACTTGAAAACCCCTAGTCGAATTCGGTACAACCCCCAAGGATTAGGTTAGATTTCAGATTACCTTGAATTGATCAAAGATCCAAGATTTCGAAACAAGTCAGTTCCTAAATCCCAGATTCGAAACACTCCACAAGAAAGTTGATCAAACTACTTGAATGTTTCTGAAGCATGTATTCAAGCAAGAACACAAAGATAAAAGCAATTCGGCTTTAGGTTAATAAATTCGTCCAAACTTCAAAACTAAGATGGATTACAACCCTAAATGAGATATAAATAGCTAAACCCTAATTAGGGTTATTAAGTAGCGTTTGGCTTTCTAATCAAATTTTAAGAAATAATAAAGTAATCAAAGTCCTAATTTAATACCAAACAAACAGGGCCCTTACTTTTTAAATGAGCATAACTAGTGGGCCTTAATACATATTAAAATAACAAGTTCAGCTAATTATTTAACTATAAATAAGCCCAACTAGTGACTTGAGCCAAATATGCTCCAATTTGCATCCTTGATCAGCCATATCGTGCACCTTCAGCTCCTCTTCAACAAAATGTTGCATGTAGCCTTGTGACATCTCTATCACATCACAACCTTCATCTCCTCCCATGCTTGGATAGATCTTTCTCTATTTCTCCTTCTATTTGTAAGGAGTTGATCCCACCATACAATTACATAGTCTCTAAACTTCACGACTGCAAGCTTCACCTTTTCTCTTCCAAGTAGTTATGGCACTCGAAAATAAGCTCCACCTTTCACTCCCACTCCATATATGCATCAGGATCATTCCTTCCTTGAAGAGGAGGGATCTTCATTTTTATGCTCCCTATGTTCTTGTTAACATCATTTCTACCCCTTTTTATGCCCCAAAGTCTTGGCCTTCATTTATCATGGTGGCTTGATCATCAAATTCTTCTTCTTCTTCATAAGTTGGAGGTGTTGGTTGCCTTCTTGGTCTAGGAGCATTTTGAACAGACCCTCCATGAATAGCATTGATCTCTCCTTGTTGCCTCTCAAGCTTCTCATTCATGTTTTCAAACACTAGTTGCATCTTCTCAAATTGTTATTGCATGGCTTTAAGAAGGATGGTTGTGTCTTGCTTGTCTCCACTTGACGATTCCATACTAAAATTTTGATAACAAAACAAAGAAAACACAAGAACTCTCCCTTACATGTTTACTCTTGTGGAAATGACACTCCACTGTGTTTCACTCACAATTGGCTTTTATCCTCTTATAAGCTCACTCACTCTTGCCTTTTTCCACTCAAGCAATCTTTATGATTTTATGCACAAGGGTTAGTTCAAATCACAATCAAACGATTCAATGTAAACCATTTTAATGAGAATTAACAAAGAAATCCTAATTGAGCAAGAAGAGGTGAAAATAAAACTAGAGACAAATAACACAACCAAACAAATGAAAGGAACACACTTTATTTAGAATTAAGTGTATAATTATTTTTTAATGTTATTTTGGTAGCAATGATTCAATATTGTTACCTTTTGAAGATATAAGAGGCAAATGGCAGAATTAACAAATGAAAACTAAAGATGCAAACAATTTTACGAATTGGAAATTTAATGAATGAAACTTGTAATTCCCTAGTGGAAACACAAATTATCACACCAAACACTTAAATAATGTGAAATAAATGGTTTTGCAAGAAACCAAACTGATGATGCAAAACCCCAAGATTTTAAAGAATCCATAACCCCAACACACAAATTCAGTATACCAAGAACACTAGATGATTTTTTAAAATCGAAACTTAGATAAAAGGACAAAAATAAGTAAGAAAAAATAAATGCCACAAGTACACACCTTGATAAGTTTACTCAATTCTTGATGTAACAAGAAGAAGTTGAACGCTCCCCTTGATAAAATGGCAAAGCCAAAATTTTATTAATCAAAATCAACTCTAGTTGAATTATAATTACAGTCTCTAATAAGAGATATTTATAGCTTACAACACTTAGCCCTAAACCTAGTTATAAAAGGAAAATAAATTATAATAAAATAAGGAAACAAAATAACTATAAAATTCGTGTAGAAACTTTGAAGTTGTTTTTCAATCTGATAAACTTTGAATTTGGGCTTGGTATCTTCATAATAATTGTAGATATGGAAGTTTAGATGAATTTGGGCTTTTTAATCACTCAAGTAGTATCAGAGCCTAGTCATTCCCTGGTAAGGACACTGTAGCTCTGTTTCAAATTTGTTAAACTATTTATCTTTTTGAATTAAAGTGAAATCCCAAGTCGTGTTTTCATTTTTTCCATTGAATTGAATTGAGAGGACTGTTGGAGCAAATCATTGATAGTGATCTTTAAGGAAAATGGATAAACTATTTGCTAGTTTGAACAAAGAAGCTCCATCCTCTTCCAGTATTTCTGGAAATTTTGGATCTATAAAGAACAAAGAAATTTTATTAATGGAAAATATTGAACAGAACTTAAACAACTGGAAGCTCCCTTCCATTTCTTCTTCTGCTATTTATAAATCAAATACTAACTTTTTGTTTAAGTCTGATTATGTTATAAAGACTATTGAGCAGGCTGTTCCTATTTATGAAGGATTTAGTACTTTTAGTGTCTTGTCTGAAGAACTAATTCAGAAACATAAAAAAAAATCAAATTTCTTCTTGTTGGAATTATTCAAGTTGCTCTCACGCCAACCATAAGAATTTGCTTGAATACATATGCTGTCTTATGTGTTCAAGATAAAAGACATAATAAGTTCCATGATTCCTTATTAGTTGTTGTGGAATCTTCCTTGTGCTATGAACTAGTATATTTCTCTTGCTTTCCAAATTTTACACTTTCTCTGTCAGATCGGCAGTTATTGAGTGCAATCAGTCTTGATATTAAGACTGAAGGTTATGATATGTTATCTGGATTTGAAAATATCATCCTTATTTATAGGATATATTATAAGGTTATGAATTCTATTGTTCCTAATTTAAAAGTTATCTTCTGTTAAATATTTGAATCTAAAAGGAACTACCTTATTTTTGACAAATTTGTCAAAAGGTAATTTAATGGTTCCTAAAACTATTTCTTACGATCAGGTGATATGCCAGATTGCCATTCTGGAGATCATTTTCTTATGCTTCTAGAACTAGGTCAATCATCTTAGAACCTAGAGCTTCGGTGGTTATAGTTCCTATCATAGAACTAATTTAGTCTTGGGAATAAACAGGACTAAAGAAAATATAGCCTAGCCAGTTTATGATGTAAACAGGTCTCAAAGTCCAACTCCGTCAGACATGGGCTATGATCAAGCAAGTATATTGCAAGATAGATTAAATCTTGCAATATTAACAGTTGAAGAATCTCCTTTTGAGAAATGGATTCAGATGAAATTCTCTCTGCAAGAACAAAATATTTTAACAGAAAATTTCTCTTATATCAGGGAAAAGAATTTTGAAGAATTTGTAAATATTTTCCTTATTACAAAAGAAAGTTCCTAATTTTCAGGACAAACTATTTCTTATTTCTATAGAAACTGCATATCAAAATTATACAACTGCTACTGGAAAGCTTATCAGAAGCATTCATCTTCCTATTGCTGATTTATCACATAAATTAGATGATCAACGAATAGTTGTTGTTCTCTTTTTTAAAAGGTAGAAACAAATATTGAGGAAGTAATTTACCAGAATAATTTTACTAATTTGACTTTACAGTCATTGGTAAACAACTTGAATGAGTAGAAACTTAGTTTTCTAATATAAAATCTGAGAAGGATGGTCCTCCGAAGAAAGATATAACTTCTACTTCTTCTTTCTCGGAAAAGAAAGTTTTATTTAAACCCATGGAATCTAAAAAACTGAATATAAAAATGGGTAAACATGATAAAGATATGATGGAAAAATTAGTGAAGAGATTGTCCTCATTAGGACTCAAAGAAGATAAAAAGAAAATGAGTATAGCTCCTTTAGCAAAGAAGGAGGAAGAATATGATGTTGAATCTAATTTTGAGATTCAATCAGAAGAGTCTAATTATAAGACTCTAAAAATCTTATGAGTTATTCATTAATAATTTATAAGAGATGTTTAATTCATGTAATCTTGGAGAATCTAGTATTTCACCTCCCCCATGGGGAAATCAGGGAAATCAGATGAGTCTGGTTAATAGGATTTCTTATCCTAAACCTAATTCTTCTATGTCAATGAAGCCTTTTTATCCTAGACCTTCACCTATAAATCTCTAGTATGAAGATACTTCATTCATTTATGTATCTTATGATGGTACATCAATTGTTGAATGGAATATATTTGTCAGAATATCATATTAAAAAATGTCATACATTATATAACTATGTATGCCAATGCTTCAAGAGCTAAGGGTAATTCTAATGAAAATGTTGCGAAAGCCATCATTGCTGGTTTTATAGACCAACTCAAAGGATGGTCGAATTTTTATCTCTTAAGGCAAGGTCAGTTACAAATATTAGCTACAATAAAAATAGAGGTAACTACAGAAAATCAGTAGAGGTAAGTTCCAGATGTGGTAAATACCTTATTATTTTCGGCAGGTATTCATTTTATTAGTTCTACATCCATGTATCTAGATGAAACTCTTAAGCAGTTGTGAGCAAGAATTTTTTCCCCCACTCTCATATGGAATGATTCTTGCTACTTTGGCACTGTTAGGCTCAGGGCCTTAGAGAACACAGGCCTAAACCCAAAGAAAATGGAGTTGCCACCCGGGCATGCAGAAAAAATAGAAAGGGGTGAATGACTCGATTCCTAAGGAATCCCTGACCCCCTATTGGATTCGAAAAGTTGGGTAGGCATGGGGAAGGTGAGAATGACCCAGCAACCCTACAGCGCCCGGTTCATTAGGACCAGCCTCCTTTTCAGGTCTTAATATTATAAAATTCTTAAATATAATGATATTATCCATACTACATGCAATCATAAGAATAAATAATCACTTTATTAAAAATCATAGCAAGTTTAAATAAAATAAATAAATAGGCACCTATCGATGGATGGAAACGTGCCCTTACAATTGTCCAATGTCCAAAAGAAAATGAATAAAATAGGATACCCACCAATTTGTGGAAACATATCCTTTACATTAATCCAAAACTTAAATAAAGTATATTACATGATACTCAACAATTGAAGTACCCATAATATGGAAACATGCCTCATACAATTCTTGAAACCAAAATAAACTAATAAAAACAATCAATCATTCATCATAAATAAATAATTCATCATAAACCAAATAAACCATCCAATAAGAAATCTCATAAATACACATGCATTAGTGATCAATCCTACATTTAAGTATCATATTCAAATAATAGATTTATAAGCTAGGGTTTTTAATTTTTAGAGAAATAAAATTTAGATACAGTACAATTAGGGTTTTGGCAAAATTGGCCAATGGGTTGGCTTGCGGGCTGCGAGGGTACTAATACCCAAGTGTTGGGTGAGGGCAAGCTGCTGCGTTGGGCGAAGACGAGCTACTGCATTGGACGTGGGCAAGCTAGACTCGCAATTTGCCTCAAGCATGGCCCCCTGCTTGAGTGATCTGGGACTATAGTGAAAGAGAGTGAAAAGCAACATGATTTTTTACTGGGTTTAGAGCCAGACTGGACTCTGTTCCTGAGGTGGATTGAGTTCTGGACTAAAAAATAATTTGAATTCTAGACCTAAAGTGACTTCAGGACTCAAAAATAATTTGGGTTCTGGACCCGAGGTGAGTTCTTGAGTCAAAAATAATTTGGGTTCTGGACCTAAGATGAGTTTTGGACTAAAACATAATTTGAGTTTTAGACCCGAGATGAGTTATGGACTTAAAAAAATAATTTAGGTTCTGGACCCGAGGTGAGTTCTGAACTTGAAAATAATTTGAGTTCTAGACCCAAAGTGAGTTTTGGACTAAAAAATAATTTAGGTTCTAGACCCGGAGTGAGTTCTGGACTCAAAAATAATTTGGATTTTTGGACCCGGAGTGAGTTCTAGACTCAAAAATAATTTAAATTCTTGACCCGAGGTGAGTTTTGATGTCGAAAAATAATTTGAGTTCTGGACTCAGAGTGAGTTGTAGACTCAAAAAATAATTTGAATTCTGAACCCGAGGTGAGTTATGGACTCAAAAATTATTTGGGTTCTGAACCCGAATTGAGTTTTGGACTAAAAAAATAATTTAGATTCTGGACCCAAGGTGAGTTCTGGACTCAAAAATAATTTGGATTATGGACCCAGAGTGAGTCTAGACTCAAAAAATAATTTGGATTCTAGACCCGAGTTGAGTTCTGAACTCAAAAATAATTTGGATTCTGGACCCGAGGTGAATTCTTGACTAAAAAATAATTTGAGTTCTGAACCCGAGATATCTGCAAAAGATAATTATAGTTAGTAGGATATTAATAGAAAATCTGCAAAAAAAATTAGTTATTTTTTATCATACCTATATTCTCTTGTCCCCTACGTGAAAAAATATTTTAGAAGTACAAAAAATATTTTTAGACACTCAAATATGTGAATATCAATTTCATAATTGAATTTAATAATTGAATTTATTATTTACTCACTATTCACAAGTCAATATCAGTTTAATTTTTAGAATAATTGAATTTACTATTTGCTCACTATTCACACATGATGTTTTGTCTTTTTTTTGCCTATATAAATGATCATCACTCACCATTTCACTTACACTTTCCACTTTCATAGATCACTTACATATATATTACATTAGTTTTAGAAGAAGAGAGTTGAGCAGCAAATGGAGAGGATGCATGCTTCGAGATCGGGTCCTCGATCCAATACTGAGTTGCTAGCATTTATTCAATAGCATGGAAATAAAAATGTAGATCTACTAGCTGGGATGCAGCTTTATCGTAGTTCAAGTAAAAAAACTAGGGTAATACTGTAATTTAATATTTTAGCAGCACAAATATGTATTTATCAATTTATTTATTCATTATTATTATTATTTTATTTTATTTTTTAGCTATAATTTAGTTATTAACAATTTGTTATCGAATAAATTGTACCAAAGATTCTAATGCTAAAATAAATTAACTAATGGACTATTAATAAAAATTTAATAAGTAAATAAATGTAAACAGAAAGTAACAAGTAATATGTGAGATGATATACTTACCTTGCATTGGCTTACCTAATTCGATATTAGCGTGATCGATGCATTGTCCGAGGTGGAGCGTACGTCTATAAAGCTCGGCAATGGTATGATGTAGCACCTTCTAGGGTAAAACGGATCATCTGAGAGTGTGGATTCAAAAACTTTATTCTGCAACTACCATCCAAAAGAATGTCCAATAGATAGGAGAGTAATTCAAGTGTTATCGGAATGATGAATGGACACGACTCATACATTCCACCTTCCCTTAGGAGAGATGACCATTGGGCCAGTTGATTTTGCGGCTATAACTGTTCTTCAGTACTATGGCCTTTCGGTCCCTCTTACTAATGAAATCCTAACACATGATGAAATTCAACAGTTAATCAGTATGGAACCTTTACTAAAAGAGCCATTCAAGATAAAAAATTGAACCGATTCAGAATCATTGATGAACTATGCTAGATGGGTCTGTGGAGAAATGGCCGAGCAATATGCTTGGGGATTTTTACTATATTTGCTCGGATCAACCATTTTATGCAATACTGAATCTACCATCCATTTGTCAGTGTTGACGGCCCTCGCAAATATGGATTTCTTATGGCTTTATGGCTGGGGTGAATCTGACCTTGCTTATCTCTATCATGATCTCTATAAGATTTTCAGGAACAAAAAGTCTTTCGTTGGCTTCATGGTGATTGTTGAGGTACCATCTCCCACCATTGTCAATTCAACTGATGCAAGAAAGGATCCCTTGAAGCTAGCAAGTGGACCAATCACTAGGAGCAAGGCAAAGAGATATCAAGCTAGTATGGCTTTGCATATTCAAGAAGAGATTTCCAAAGAACTTCAAGAATTATCATTTAAGAAGATGGAGATAGAGCTTGAAGAAGGCACACCAAAGCTGATTATGATGCTTAGTGTGGAAGCTAAAGGCTAGCTAAAGAAAGATCCAACGTGCAAGAAAGGTCCATGGGGGTTCATATAAAGCCTTGAGAAGTAATTTAAGGCCCATGGACAGCCCAAATAGTGTGGGACGTTTCTTATGTTGAAGGGATTAGTTTGGTTGTTTCCATACTTTATATTTTCCTTAGTGGATTAGGATTTTGTTTCCATACTTTATATTTTCCTTAGTGGATTAGGATTTTGTTTCCATACTTTATATTTTCCTTAGTGGATTAGGAATTTGTTTCCATACTTAATGTTTTCCTTATGCAATTAGGAATGTTTTCCTTATGCAATTAGGAATGTTTTAGTCTTAATTTTCCATATGCAATTAGGAATTTTGTAGCTCTTATTTAAGGGCACTATTAGGCCGAATTTCAGATACAACAATTAATAAAAATTTTCAAATTCTTCTACAAGTTCTTCTTGTGAATTTTCGTGTGAGAGAGATTAGAGTGGATTCTTTAATTCTTTCTTTGCATCAAGAATTAGGTTTACTTATCAACAAGAGTTGTGGCGTTTTCCTTCTTCTTACCAACTAAATCCTTCAATCATAGTGAGTTCGTGTCTCTTTATAGGCATTGGGCTCCTTAGGAGGTGATTATCAAGTTTCAAGGAGTTCTCTACCATTGTTATACGTTGGGTTTACTGCCAACATTGCTAAGGGTCCGCGTCATTTGGTATCAAAGCCTTGCTACAAGGTAATTTTTATCTACTTTGTCTTTCTAGGGTTTGTTAATTTAGGTCTTTTAAATTTCTACGTTTTAGGGTTCTTAGAGAGTCTAGTCTTTAATTTTCGAAAAAAAGTCATATATCAATTCTGATCAAAGCCGAATTGAAGGAGGGTATTCTTAGGGTGAAAACGAAACCTAGGAAAGGATTCTTGGAGAATTTCGAAACCAAGAATTAGGGTTCTTGAAAGAAAGCAAAAGCTAGAGTTTGTGTTCAAGTTTGATTTTGATTTGGTCTTGAGTGAATCTGGGGTTGCGAATTAAGTCCAGATTTTGAAAAGTCCTTGGAAGTAAATTAAGTCCCGAATCAAGGGGATAGTGAGAGGAAGCAAAAAAAAAAAGAGTACAAAACCACCTCAACAAAAATTGTTTGATATTCTTGCTATTTGGGTGCTAAGGATCAGATCTAGGTGGGTGAGAAGTAATAAAATTTTTGGGCGAAAAATTTCACCTTTTGAGGGGCTTTTGGAATTCGAAAATCAGACCTTAATATTCATATTATTTGAGTGTTTTAGGTGGGAATTAGAGTCTAGAAGCTAGCATTTTGGGTAGAATTGATTAGGTCCATAAAGCAGCTTGCCAAGTGTCGGTTGTTTTTTATTCATTATATCCAAATTTGTCTTGTTTATTGGCTTCATTGTTTTTGATTTCTTTATCTAGCTTTTAATTCCATTACATTGCTAAGTATCATTTGCTTGTGTCGATACTTGGTTCTATATCGTGTAGTGTGTAAATTACCTTGCATTGCCTCCGGATACTTGTCTTGTTTTCTATCTAGTTCTAGGATTTAGGTTTTAGTTTCTTGAACGACTTGACAATTGTTGGTTGGTGAGCTTGGTTCTGAAGTGCAATCAAGGAAGACAAGAAAAGTGAGGTAATTCTAAACACTTGAGTGAATTTCGATTATTACTAATCTTGTTTCTTTGAGTTTGTTTGTTTGTTAACATGGCTAGAAAAGGAGAAGAGACTAGCAAAGAAGGAGCTATGGCCGAAAGCTTGGCTAGGCTTAATGAGACTTTGGCAGTAATGCTTGGTCGAATGGGATGATGGATACTAGATTGCAAGAGAATGCAGCACGACAAGCACAACAAATTCAGCAAGTGCAACAAGGGCAGCTAGCCGCACATCCAAATCCCATAATACGAGCTAGAAGAGTGCTTAGGAGAGAAGGGCAAGAAAATCTTGAAGCCCTAGAAGTAGCCGAAAGGGTAGAAGATGAAGATGAAGGTGGAAATCAACCTACCACTGATGATGACCTTACTTCCATCAAGATGAAGATTCCTTCCTTTGAAGGGAAGAACAATGCGGAAGAGTTCATAGAATGGGAGAGGAATGTTGAGCAGATTTTTGATTGCCATAACTACACCGAAGAGAAGAAATTAGTTTTGGCAGCCGTAGAGTTCAAAGGGTATGCTACCTTTTGGTGGGATCAATTGAAAGCTAATAGAAGAGGGAAAGGTATGTGGCCTATTCCTGAATGGTCAACCTTGAAAGAACTAATAAGAAGCCGATTTGTACCATCTCACTACATTCGGGATTTGTACAATCGACTAGCAAGACTAGTTCAAGGTGGAAGAAGTGTGGAAGAGTACCACAAAGAGATGGAGATGATCATGGCTAGGGCAAATATTGATGAAGATGAAGACAAGAAGATGTCACGATTTCTTGGGGGATTGAATTTGAACATAGCCAATGAATTGGAAATGTATGAATTCAACACAATGGAAGAGTTAGTTCAAAAGGCCATGAATATAGAGAGAAGATTGAAGAATAAAGCTATTTCGAAAACTAGCTACTCTAAAGCTAGTGGAAATTTTTTCAAACCTCAAGGGTTCAAGTTCGAGTGGAGGTTCCTACAAAGGGGATCACAAGGGTTCTTTCCAAAAGAATTCTTCCTATAATCCTAATTTCAAGAAGCTGAATGATGGGGATGCAGAAACAGCCAAGGAAACACCTTCTAGACCTACTCCAAGTAGGGAAATTAAATGCTACAAGTGTTTGGGAAGTGGACAAATTGCTTCTCAATGTCCGAATAAGAGGGTGATGATTGCAACCCATGAAGGGAAAATTGAATCAGAATCTGAACATGAAGAAGAAGAGGAGGCCGAATGTGGTGATAGGGCCGAATATGATGAAGAGGCTTGGGAGAATCAAGTCTTGAATGTTGAACATGGAGAGATGCTTGTTACTAGAAGAGCCTTGAATATTCAAGTCAAGGAAGAAGGCTTGGATCAAAGGGAGAATCTTTTCCACTCTAGGTTGTTGTGGAACAACGAGCACACCATAAGGACGAGCAAGGCCTAGGACGTGAGGACCAAGTTGAGGAGATCATCAATCCAATTATTCTGCCACAAGGTCCTATAACTAGATCGCGAGCCAAAAAGATTCAGCAAGCACTAATTTGCCATTTGCAAGATTTGGTGAATATGGCTAACTATGGTTTGCAAGGAATTACAAGCTTGGAGACAAGACCAAAGGAAGTCAATTACAACTTGCTACAAGTTGTAATTCACGAATGAGGCTTCTAATTAATATGTATTAAGGCCCACTAGTTATGCTCATTTAAAAAGTAAGGGCCCTGTTTGTTTGATATTAAATTAGGACTTTGATTACTTTATTATTTCTTAAAATTTGATTAGAAAGCCAAACGCTACTTAATAACCCTAATTAGGGTTTAGCTATTTATATCTCATTTAGGGTTGTAAGACAGGAGTTTTTAGTTTTGGACAAATTTATTAACCTAAAGCCGAATTGCTTTTATCTTTGTGTTCTTGTTTGAATACATGCTTCAGAAACATTCAAGTAGTTTGATCAACTTTCTTGTGGAGTGTTTCGAATCTGGGATTTAGGAACTGACTTGTTTCGAAATCTTGGATCTTTGATCAATTCAAGGTAATCTGAAATCTAACCTAATCCTTGGGGGTTGTACCGAATTCGACTAGGGCTTTTCAAGTTAATGCTGTGGGGGTTCGAAATCAAGGGGTTCTCAGGCTTATTCTTGGAGGTTCCGTATCATTTGGTATCAGAGCCAACGCTCTAGATCAGGTTTTATCCCTATCAATTCATTTTCGTTTCTTCTTTTGTTATTTGCGTTTTCGTTACTTTGATCCAATTGTTGAATTCGTTCTCTTGTTTTCCTTGTTCCTCTGAATTGTTTTCTTTGTGGGTTATTTTCGTTTTTGTTTTCTTCACCTGTTATTTGTGTTTTCGTTTTTCATTGTGGGTTATTTTCGTTTTCGTTTTCATAAAACCTAAATTCGAAATTCAGGGAAAGTGTTCTAAATCCGAATCTTGTTCTTGTTAATCATTCTGATTTGAATTCAAAATTCAACAAAGTGTGCTAAATTCGAATCTTGTCTTTGATTATTCATTCTGATTCAGTTTCAAAATTCAAAGAAAGTGCTTCAAATTCGATCTTGTTCTTATTACCTGATTGGAAAAAAGTTTCGTGTGGTGTGAACTAGGGCTGCCCTTCAAAAGAGATAGTGAGAGGGAGCAAAAAAAAAAGAGTATAGAATCACTTCAAGAAAAATTTTTCGTTTTCCTTGTTATTTAGGTGCTAAGGGTTGAATCTAGGTGGGTTAGAAGTAACTGAATTTTTTTTTTCATGAAATTTTAGATTTTGGGATACTACACACGGAAGGCTATTTGAGTTGTTTCATAAAGTGTGATTCACCTAAGAACGTAAAAGATATCAGCTTGAGAGGTGTGAGCTGAACCGTGAGTGATTTCATATATTGAGTGAAACACGAGAGACCAACCTTCATCTATTGAGTGTAAACACGTGAGGGAGTGTTGTGAGGCCTTTTATTTGTTTTGTACTAACCTTTTATTACAGGAAAAATGTCTGGGAGAGATGAAAGTGATAACATGGGTGTTCAGATTGATCCAGCTCGATTGCGTGAGGCGCAGCAAGCTGAATTTACACGTTTATACTGCACTATGGAGAACATAATAGAAACATTGGAGCGCATGGATTTGAGGTTGCAGAGTGTTGAAAGAGCCACACCGGAGCGCATTGAGAGGCAAAGAGGTGGCAGAAATCGAATGCAACAGCCTGAACATTTGGAAGATGAAAATGAGCTTGAGGAGGATAATGCAAGTCTGGTTGGAGGATCTCTACATAGAGGTGGAGGTAGAGGAGGACGTGGTGCTGGTAGAGGTAGAGGAAGGATGAATAATAATCCTTTCTATGGTAGAAATCATGGTGATGATGAAGTCGTTGATAGGAGCTTGGGAAGCATCAAGCTGAAAATTCCTAATTTTCATGGTAAATCAGATCCAGAAGCTTATTTGTAATGGGAGAAGCAGGTTGACCTCATATTTGATTGCCATCGATGTACTGAGGAAAAGAAGGTCAAGCTTATTGTTACTCAATTTACAGATTATACTATAGCTTGGTGGGATCAGTTAGTGACTAGTAGAAGAAGGAATTTGGAGTATCCTATTGAGACTTGGGCTAATCTTAAATCAGTCATGAGGAAGAGGTTTGTGCCTAGACATTTCCATAGGGAAATCATGCAGAGACTTCAGGTTCTCAAGCAAGGAAGTAAAAGTGTTGATGACTACTACAAAGAGATGGAGATGTTGATGACTAGAGCTAACCTAGATGAGGATGTAGAGGCTACTATGGCACGTTTCTTGGCTGGTTTGAATTTGGATATTGCTGACCAGGTTGATTTGCAGCCATATGTGAAGTTAGAAGAGATGGTGCATATTGCCATCAAGGTGGAAAAACAACTCCAAGGAAGACGACCATCAAGGTATTATTCAAAACCTGTTTCTAATTCTTTTTCTCCTTGGAATAGGGAAGGAAGGCGTGATTACAAGGAAAGAAACAAGGCTGGTCAAGATAGTGGGAAAGTGAAGGCCGAATCAAGTTCTAAAGACAAGTCCAAAGTTGAAGAGCCTAAGCTGCGAAATCGAGATATTAAGTGTTGGAAGTGCCAAGGTGTGGGACATATCATCAAAGAATGTCCAAACAAGAGAGTTATGACCATGAGAAATGGTGAGATAGTGACTGATGAAGAGGAAGACGACAATGAGAGTGATGATGGTGAGATACCAGCATTGGAAAGTTGTAGTGATGGGAGCATTGAAGAACCAATTAAGGGTGACTTGCTGGTTACTAGGCGTGCTCTTAATATGCAATTGAAGGAGGAAAACCATGAAGAACAACGAGACAACTTGTTCCATACAAGGTGTCACGTTCAAGGCAAGGCTTGTAGTATGATTGTGGATGGTGGAAGCTGTACCAATGTGGTAAGTACATTTTTGGTTGATCGATTGGGGCTGCCTATGAAACTTCACCCACATCCTTACAAACTTCAGTGGCTGAATGATTGTGGAGAGGTTAAGGTAAATCGACAATCTATCATTTCTTTTTCCATTGGTAAGTATCATGATGAGGTGTTGTGTGATGTGGTGCCAATGCATGCTGGAGAGATTCTACTTGGACATCCATGGTAGTATGATAGGCGAGCTAAGCATGATGGATATCTCAATCGGTATTCATTCACTAAGGATGGACGAAAGACAATTCTGACACCACTCTCTCCAAAAGAAGTGTATGAAGACCAATGTAAAATGGAAAGAATGAGACTTGAATTTGAAAAGAAAGAAAGAGAGAGTGACAAAAAAATGAGTGAAAAAAATCAGATTGCAAATGAAAAGAAAGAGAGAAAAGAAAAATCAAAACAAATTTAGTTTGAGAAAAATAGAGAAGGAGAGAAGAATGTGAGTTTGTTAGCTAGTACAAGTGAGGTTAAACATACTTTTTACACCAAACAGCCTATGTTTGTGCTTTTGTGCAAAGAGGCTCGTTTAGATACTACTGTTTTTAACCAATCTTTGCCTAGTGTGTTTGTTGATCTTTTGCAGGAATATGCAGATTTGTTTCCCGAAGAAATGCCTGATGAATTGCCGCCAATCAGAGGCATAGAGCATCAAATTGATTTCATTCCTGGAGCTTCCATTCCCAATAGGCCAGCGTATCGAGCTAATCCTTTTGAGACAAAGGAGATACAAAAGCAAGTGGAGGAATTGCTAGCTAAGGGATATGTGAGGGAAAGCTTGAGTCCTTGTTCAGTTCCTGTTATTCTTGTGCCAAAGAAGGATGGGACGTGGAGGATGTGCGTGGATTGCAGAGCCATCAATAAAATCACTGTAAAGTATCATCATCCTATTCCTAGACTAGATGATATGCTTGATGAATTACATGGTTCTTGTTTGTTCACAAAAATTGATTTGAAATCTAGTTATTATCAAATTAGAATGAGTGTGGGTGATGAGTGGAAAACAACATTTAAGACTAAATATGGGTTGTATGAGTGGTTGGTTATGCCGTTTGGTCTTACTAATGCACCTAGCACATTCATGCGTTTGATGAATCATGTGTTGCGTGAGCACTTGGGTAAATTTTTTGTTGTTTACTTTGATGATATTCTTGTTTACTCCAAGTGTTTGGATGATCATGTCATGCATGTGCGTCTTATGTTAGACATTCTTAGGCATGAGAAGTTATATGCTAACCTTAAGAAGTGTAGTTTTTGCATGGATAAGGTTCATTTTCTTGGTTTTGTGGTGTCTAGTCAAGGTATTGAGGTTGATGAGGAAAAGGTAAAGGCTATTAGGGACTGGCTGAAACCTAAGAATGCTAGTGAGGTGAGGAGTTTTCATGGACTTGCTAGTTTTTATAGGAGATTCATTAGAAATTTCAGTACTATAGCTGCACCTTTGAATGAGTTAGTTAAGAAAAATGTCGGATTTGTTTGGGGAGATGCACAAGAACATGCATTTAATGAACTTAAGGATAAATTGTGTAATGCACCCTTGCTTGCTTTGCTTAATTTTGATAAGACTTTTGAGATTGAATGTGATGCAAGTGGCATAGGAATTGGAGCTGTTTTGATACAGGATCAAAGGCCATTGATGTACTTTAGTGAAAAGCTAAGTGGAGCGGCTTTGAAGTATCCGACATATGATAAGGAGTTATATGCATTGTTTCGAGCTTTGCATACATGGCAGCATTATTTGTGGTCAAAAGAGTTTGTGATACATACTGACCATGAGAGTTTAAAGCATTTGAAGGGTCAAGATAAGCTGAATCGTAGGCATGCCAAATGGGTGGAGTTCATAGAAACATTCCCATATGTGATTAAATACAAGCGAGGTAAGGAGAATGTAGTGGCTGATGCGTTGTCGCGAAGGTATGTTTTACTTAATTCTCTTAGTGCTAGATTGTTGGGTTTTGAGCATATTAAGGGATTATATGTTAGTGATGTGGATTTTGGTGACATATATAATTCGTGTGGTGATGTGGCTGTTTTGAAAGACTTTCATTTGTTTGATGGTTTTTTGTTCAAGAAAAGTAGATTGTGTATTCCTAAGTGTTCCATGAGAGAGTTGTTAGTTAAGGAAGCCCATGGAGGAGGCTTGATGGGTCATTTTGGGGGTAAGTAAGACTTATGATGTGTTGATAGAACATTTTTATTGGCCTGGTATGAAACATGATGTGCATAAAGTTTGTGAGCATTGCATAACATGTAGAGAAGCTAAGTCTAGGTTGAAACCGCATGGTTTGTACATGCCATTACCTGTTCCTAATGGACCTTGGACTAATTTGTCTATGGATTTTGTGCTTGGTTTGCCTAAAACTAGGAGAGGTCGTGATAGTATATTTGTTGTGGTTGATAGATTTAGTAAAATGGCTCATTTTATACCATGTCATAAAACTGATGATGCAAAATTGATTGCTGATTTGTTCTTTAAAGAGGTTGTGCATTTGTGGAGGTACCATCTCCCACCATTGTCAATTCAACTGATGCAAGAAAGGATCCCTTGAAGCTAGCAAGTGGACCAATCACTAGGAGCAAGGCAAAGAGATATCAAGCTAGTATGGCTTTGCATATTCAAGAAGAGATTTCCAAAGAGTTTCAAGAATTATCATTCAAGAAGATGGAGATAGAGCTTGAAGAAGGCACACCAAAGCTGATTATGATGCTTAGTGTGGAAGCTAAAGGCTAGCTAAAGAAAGATCCAATGTGCAAGAAAGGTCCATGGGGGTTCATATAAAGCCTTGGGAAGTAATTTAAGGCCCATGGACAGCCCAAATAGTGTGGGGCATTTCTTATGTTGAAGGGATTAGTTTGGTTGTTTCCATACTTTATATTTTCCTTAGTGGATTAGGATTTTGTTTCCATACTTTATACTTTCCTTAGTGGATTAGGATTTTGTTTCCATACTTAATGTTTTCCTTATGCAATTAGGAATGTTTTCCTTATGCAATTAGGAATGTTTTAGTCTTAATTTTCCATATGCAATTAGGAATTTTGTAACCCTTATTTAAGGGCACTATTAGGCCGAATTTTAGATACAACAATTAATAAAAATTTTCGAATTCTTCTACAAGTTCTTCTTGTGAATTTTCGTGTGAGAGAGATTAGAGTGGATTCTTTAATTCTTTCTTTGCATCAAGAATTAGGTTTACTTATTAACAAAAGTTGTGGCGTTTTCCTTCTTCTTACTAACTAAATCCTTCAATCATAGTGAGTTCGTGTCTCTTTATAGGCGCTGGGTTCCTTAGGAGGTGATTATCAAGTTTCAAGGAGTTCTCTAACATTGTTATACGTTGGGTTTGCTGCCATCATTGCTAAGGGTCCGCGTCATCAACTCATATACTTGCATGAATTTGATTTCCATTGTTATTACATGTATGGGCTCATGAGCACAATCTCGTGAGAGTGCCTAGCATTTCCTAAGAGAAAGTTGGGTATCCAATGTTGAACTTTTTGTTATCCGATCATACAGCAGTTCCCGGCTCACATCATATGCACTCCCAGCGCTATCACTTGAGTCGCTTAACCTGGGACCAAGTAAAATAGTGTTAGTATGCCTTAAAGTTTATGTAAGAAGTCTACTTACCTTTTGTAATCTTATAGGTTGACTTGGCTTGGTGGAAAGCTGAGGAGCGGGCAAATTGGACTCCTCTTATTAAAGTTGTGCTACCTTACCAGCACTCCTGCCAAGTTATTGCTGGTCTCGTGTCCAGTGGCTGGTTTCTCGAAGAAAGGGTGTATGATTGGTTCCTTAGTCTCAAGCAGTGGAGGGTTCCGATGAACTATCCAGAGTATACTTTGAATATTACATCAATGCCAGAGAATTCATAGCGGTTGGCTTGGAATGGATATGATGTTGAAACTTATCTTTGTGTACTGGGTGCGTCATACACCATTGGAGCACAACTCTTAAACTTTGATGTGTCTCCTGTTGGCATCCGGGGAGTTTTCGAGGAAGAAGAAAGATGCAATGAAGAAAACAATGATGAAAAGGAGGAGAGATAGTCTATCTGATGCAAGAAAGGATCCCATGAAGCTAGCAAGTGGACCAATCACTAGGAGCAAGGCAAAGAGATATCAAGCTAGTATGACTTTGCATATTCAAGAAGAGATTTCCAAAGAGCTTCAAGAATTATCATTCAAGAAGATGGAGATAGAGCTTGAAGAAGGCAAACCAAAGCTGATTATGATGCTTAGTGTGGAAGCTAAAGGCTAGCTAAAGAAAGGTCCAACGTGCAAGAAAGGTCAATAGGGGTTCATATAAAGCCTTGGGAAGTAATTTAAGGCCCATGGACAGCCCAAATAGTGTGGGACGTTTCTTATATTGAAGGGATTAGTTTGGTTGTTTCCATACTTTATATTTTCCTTATTGGATTAGGATTTTGTTTCCATACTTTATATTTTCCTTAGTGGATTAGGATTTTGTTTCCATACTTAATGTTTTCCTTATGCAATTAGGAATGTTTTAGTTTTCCTTATGCAATTAGGAATGTTTTCCTTATGTAATTAGGAATGTTTTAGTTTTCCATATGCAATTAGGAATTTTGTAACCCTTATTTAAGAGCACTATTAGGCTGAATTTCATATACAACATTTAATAAAAATTTTTGAATTCTACAAGTTCTTCTTGTGAATTTTCGTGTGAGAGAGATTAGAGTGGATTCTTTAATTCTTTCTTTGCATCAAGAATTAGGTTTACTTATCAACAAGAGTTGTGGCATTTTCCTTCTTCTTACCAACTAAATCCTTCAATCATAGTGAGTTCGCGTCTCTTTATAGGCGTTGGGTTCCTTAGGAGGTGATTATCAAGTTTCAAGGAGTTCTCTACCATTGTTATACGTTGGGTTTGCTGCCATTGTTGCTAAGGGTCCGCGTCATTTGGTATCAGATCCTTGCTACAAGGTAATTTTTATCTACTTTGTCTTTCTTGGGTTTGTTAATTTAGGTCTTTTAAATTTCTGCGATTTAGGGTTCTTAGAGAGTCTAGTCTTTAAATTTTCGAAAAAGAGTCATGTAACACCCCTTCCCAACCTACATATGTAAGCTGAGTAGAGGCGCCACACTAACCTAATGTTGCTACCAATTTTACTTAGTCAAATTTTAGTTCCGATTTTTACAAAATTTTTGCCATAGTTTCGCCTAAAAATTGAGTCCCAAGTGTCGACAAAACCGGTTTTTTTCTTATTTTTAAAAACATTTTACACAAACCAATGCAAACAAAATCATTCTCAGTACACTCCCAATAAATCCCCCTTGTAACCTCAACTACAACCTGCAAAAAGGATTTACACTTCTAGTACAACATAAAATAAAGGTTTTGTGACAACCCCCATATTTAAATATTACACAGCGGAAGTTATAAAATATTTACATATTTACAAATTCATATACATCAAAACTCAAGTTTTACAACACATAAATTTATACATGATTGGCAAGTCTGCTCTGATCTTTAAGCTCCCAAAATGGATTCTTCAAGGTCTACTCTCACTAGGTCTTGATGAACTCTCGGGTTCAACTCTATCCACTCTACTACCTGCGCGATTAAACACTATCGCGCTAAGCCAACGGCTTAGTAAGATAAAACATGCTAACGGTATGCTTTAATGAAATGCAATGCCACATATGTTATTGATAAGATCAACATCATAAATATAAAGTTAACCACACAATTATGCATTTCACAAATCATAGTCATATGAGCATACCACATTTAAACATCTTTTCACATTCAACATTAATCAATCATACTCCATAACCAACATCTCATTTCATTAAACTCATAACATTATTTAGGACATTCATATAACCTTGACACCTATGGGCCCAACAAGTATTTAATACGATATTCAGAGTTCAGAGTTACTGCTTTGGTTCATAGTCACAATAATCACGCCCGTAGGCAATGTATATACATGTATCTCTATCCATGGATAGTGTAACAGACCCAGTCTCTTGGATCATCAACTCAACACATATGAGGAGATCCTCAACCCGGCAAGACTGTTACAAATCATATATCTCATAGTGTAACAGACCCAGTCTCTTGGACCATCAACTCAACACCTATGAGGAGGTCCTCAACCCGGCAAGACTGTTACCTTTCATCATTTCTTAGGCATGCCACCCAAATCCAGAACTCTGAAACTGAATAACATATTAAACAAACAATTCATTTCCATTCTCAATTCTCATCACATTTAGGCAAACATGCCTTCTTTCTTTCAATTACATCATCTTAGCCAATAACAATGGCTTCACATTTCATTTCACAATATAACATCTCATTATTCAAGTATATATATATATATATATCTCATCCATGATCACATTATATCTCACATAGCATCATTCATAAATATCAACATTTCATTCCACATTACTCATGAAACACATTACCATTCACAATGCACAACATAACATTGTTCAATCTCAACAATGCAATTAGGGCAAAGAACAATTGATTATAACATTCATTGATTCAAGTGTGTTTAAAGTGTTTAGGGTTAGGTTTAAGGACCAACCTACCTTTGGAGAACCAAAGCAATGCAAGAAGAACAAAGAATTAAAACCCTAACCATAAATAGTACATTCTGGTTTTAAACTCCATTTTATCCTTATTTTGAAAAATTGTATAAAATAATCTACTTGACTAAAAATTCTAAAATTTTTACAGAATTTAGTTTTGTATCTTAAAATCATCCCTTTAAAATTTCAGATCAAACTGAACACAAAATCTTGGTCAAATAGTTCACCTAACCAGACTGCCCCAATTGCCCTGCATCCTGGCAGCAGTTCTGAACTTTGTGAATTCCATAAATCAAATTCAATCAACGTGATTCCAAATTATTTTTCTCAAATACTAAACTCACTAAGCAACAACATATCCAAAATTCGATTGGATATGATTTTTCTACATTTTATTAAAAATCCCGAAATATAGCTGTCCCAGTTAAGGTACCTGCTGGAACAGGTCTAATAAAAATAATCTTTCTAAACTCATAACCATTCCAAAATCGAATCAACATATTTTTCAGTCATTCTAGACTCATAGAGGCACAACATATCAAAAATTCACTTCAAGAACATTTTTCTATAATTAATTAAAAATCATACAAATCACAGCCTTTACTAATTGTAAAACAGAAACAATTTCACTAAACACAACTCTTACTCTTCCATCACCAACACCAACCTAGCTTCTTATCTATAATTCCATTTCAACACTTTTACACAAACACACTCCATCAAACTCAAACAAAATTCCAAATAGAACAAGAGAAATCAAGAGAAAACTTACCTTAAATGAAGAATTTGCACAAATCTCTAACCAACACCCTTGATTCCTTCTTCAATTTGCTTCAAACCTCAAGATCACCTCTCTTTCTCTCTTTGTCTATGGAGAATCCGGCCACACATGAAGAGAAGCAGAAAATATGAAGAGCAAAGTCAAATTTGGCTTCTTATATCCATCAAGTGTTTTTAACCTTGCAATTACTAAAACACCCTTCACCATTTAACTAACCTTTTGTCTCATCTAAGCCCTTATATGTAATTTCATTAACAACCAAAAATATCTTCTTCCACTTAACCATCACCTTGACTCTTCATTTGACCAATGTATATGTTAATTATATCATCATACAAACAACATATACATTTGTCTCTAAACCCTAAATTTCTTCTCCAAAACACATATACATATACTTTCTCTTCTCAATTTCTTTTCTCTTACAATTTAACACATATATTCAATCCAATATATAACAATAACAACAACAACAATATGCAAAACTTCTAGGGCATAAATGAGGATATTACAATTCTCCCCCTCTAAAAAGAAATTTCGTCCTCGAAATTACCTGATATCAACTCTGAAATAGTTGAGGATATTGCTCTCGCATAGTTTGCTCACTTTCCCAAGTTGCTTCTTCTTTTGCATGATTCTTCCAAAGAATCTTCACCAATGGCACTTTCTTGTTCCTCCATTCTTTCACATCACGTGCCAAGATAGCAACTGGTTCTTCTTCAAATGTCAAATCTGGGCTCACTTCGATAGACTCAAATGGCAACACATGAGATGGATCTGACCTGTACCTCCTCAACATAGAAACATGGAATACATTATGAATACGATCCAACTCAGGTGGCAAAGTAAGTCGATATGCAACTGGCCCAACTCTTTCTAACACTTCATACAGCCCAATGAAATGAGGACTCAATTTTTCTTTCCGACCGAACCTCAAAATCTTCTTCCAAGGAGATACTTTCAAAAACACCTTATCTCCAACATCAAACTGAATGTCTCTCCTCTTCAGATCTGCATAAGACTTCTGTCGGTCTGAAGCTGCTTTTAACCTACCTCGGATCAACTTCACTTTTTCCTCAGTTTCTTGAATCAAATCAGGTCCAATTATTTTACCTTCACCAAGTTCACTCCAACAAAGAGGTGTTCTGCACCGTCTACCATACAATGCCTCGAACGGTGCCATACCAATGCTAGATTGGTGACTGTTGTTGTAAGCAAACTCCACAAGAGGTAAGAATCTATCCCAACTTCCAGTGAAATCGATGACACAGCTTCTCAACATATCCTCAATAATCTGTATCACCCTCTCTGACTGTCCATCCGTCTGTGGATGAAAAGCAGTGCTGAAGTACAGTCGAGAACCCAAAGCACTATGCAAACTCTTCCAAAATCTTGAAGTAAACCGGGGATCTCGATCAGACACTAAAGAAGTTGGAACACCATGCAATTTCACAATCTCCTGAATATACAGCTCAGCCAATCTCTCCAAAGAGTAATCCATCCGCACCGGAAGGAAATGAGCTGTCTTAGTCAATCTATCCACAATCACCCATATGTCATCATGCTTCTTTTGTGTCAATGGCAAACCAGACACAAAATCCATTGTCACTCTTTCCCATTTCCATTCTGGCACTGACAATGGTTGAAGCAACCCGGTTGGAACTTGATGCTCTGCTTTAACCTTCTGACAAGTGAGACATTTAGATACAAACTCAGCAATGTCTCTCTTCAACCCAATCCACCAATAATGCTGTCTCAAATCATGATACATCTTGGTATTACCCGGATGCATAGCAAACATCGACTGATGTGCTTCTTCCAAAATAACTCTCTTCAAATCAGCATCATCGGGTACACACAATCTGCTCTTGAACCAGAGACTCCCATCATCTCTCACAACAAAATCTCTAGTCTTTCCATCGTGACAATCTGAAATAATCTTCTGAATCTTCATATCAGTCAACTGAGCCTCTCTGATCAGATCCAATAAAACTGGTTTCAAATGCAATTGTGCCAACAATGCACCATCATCACAAGATACAAAGTTAGCACGCAGAGCTCTCAATTCAACAAGCAACGAGAGCGAATAAATTGTTAAACCAGCTAAAGACTTCCGACTTAAGGCATCAGCAACAACATTTGCTTTACCTGGATGATAGTCAATCAAACAGTCGTAGTCTTTAATCAACTCCAACCATCTCCTCTGACGAAGATTGAGTTCTTTCTGGACACCCAAATACTTCAAACTCTTGTGATCAGTGTAGATGAAACATTTCTCCCCAAACAGATAGTGGCGCCAAATCTTCAATGCAAACACAATGGCAGCCAATTCCAAATCATGGGTTGGATAGTTAAGCTCATGCGGTTTCAACTGTCGAGATGCATAAGCTATAACTTTGCTCGGATCAACTCTAATACCCTCTGCTGAAACTATATGTCCGAGAAAAGCTACTTGATCCAACCAGAACTCACATTTCGACAATTTGGCAAATAACTGCTTTTCTCTCAAAATCTGCAACACAATCCGCAGATGCATATCATGTTCCTCTTCATTCCGCGAATACACCAGTATATCATCAATGAAGACCACTACAAACTGATCCAAATAGGGCCTAAACACCCTATTCATCAAATCCATAAAAGCTGCAGGTGCATTCGTTAGACCAAAAGGCATAACTAAAAACTCATAATGCCCATACCTGGTCCGAAAAGCAGTCTTAGGAACATCTTCACTTCTTACCCTCAGCTGATGGTACCCAGATCTCAAATCAATTTTGGAGAACACTGACGCTCCCTTCAACTGATCAAAGAGATCATCGATTCTAGGCAAAGGATATTTATTCTTAATGGTCACCTTGTTCAATTGCCTATAATCGATACACAACCTCATAGTACCATCTTTCTTCTTCACAAAAAACACAGGAGCTCCCCAAGGAGAAACACTGGGGCGAATAAATCCTTTGTCCAACAACTCCTGTAATTGCACTTTCAACTCCCTCAATTCTGCTGGTGCCATTCTATAAGGAGTAATGGAGATAGGAGCGGTACCAGGCAACAATTCAATACCAGACTCCACGTCTCTTTCAGGAGGCAATCCTGGCAACTCCTCTGGAAAAACATCTGGGAACTCTGCCACTGTGGCAATGCTATCAATTTGAGAACCTTTTACTCTAGTATCTACCACATGAGCAAGATAGGCATCACACCCCTTCCTAATCAATCTCCTGGCTGCAACAGCTGAAACAAATAAGGAAGCTAGCTGTTCTTGCTCATTAGATACTATTACCTCTCTACCATCACCAGTTCTCAAAGAAACAATTTTCTTTTTACAATCCACCACAGCTCCATGTCGAGATAGCCAATCCATGCCTAAGATCACATCATATTCCTTAAATGGCATCTCAATCAAATCTCCAAAGAACTCCTCACCCTGCACCCTCACTACACTATCCCGGTGCACCTTACTCACAACCACACTATGCCCTAACGGATTTGTCACTAACACATCAAATCCTAGGGACTCAGCATGCATATCATACACAGGCAAAACAGATGCACTAATATATGAATGTGTGGAACCCGGATCAATCAAAGCAAGTACTGGAGTATTAAATAAAGAAAAAGTACCAGCTATGACTGCCGATGCACCCGGCTGCCTCTGCATAACATACATCCTCTGGGAAGATCCAACCTCCTCTGGTCTACCCTCCCTGGATGTAGCACCTCCTCTAGAACTGAACCCTGGTCTACCTCCTCGGCTCGCACCTCTGCCTCCTCTGCCTCCCCTCACACTAGCTCGAGAAGCAGCAGAATCAACTGACATCTGCTCCTGCCTCTCAGGACAGTCTCTCACAAAGTGGTCAGGTGATCCACACCTAAAGCATACCCCTGATCTACTATGCCTCCAACAAACGCCCCCATGTCTTCCACCACACTGGTTACACAAAGGTAAGGTGGATCTCTGAACTCCAGGAGTAGGAGCACTCGCTACTGAAGCTGCAGGTCTAAATCTCTGCCTCTGGAACTGCACTGACCTACCCGCTGGTCTCTGGCTCCTACTACTCCGAGGAACAAAACTTCCTCTACCCCTCTTCGCAGAAGAAGACCCTGCCTCTAACTGGGGCCTTCTAACCCTAACCTCCTCCTCTGAAACAGCTGCAATAACTTGAGCTCGCTCTACACTTCGAGCTGCTGCCACAAGTTGTGAGAAATCCTGATATCTGGATCCAGCCACTAAGCACATGATCGAGGGCCTCAATCCCTCCTCAAATCGCCGACATCTATCAATCTCATCAGCAATGATGCCCCCAGCATACTGGCTCAGTCGAATAAACTCAACCTCATACTCAGTTACGGTCCGATGATCTTGCTTCAAATCTAGAAACTCTCTTTTCTTCCCATCTTTATACTCCCTAGGAGTATACTTCAACTCAAATTCTCTCAGAAAATCAGCATAAGACAGGGTTGGTGGATCATCCATCGAATGTGGCACCGTCTTCCACCAATCGTAGGCGTCCTTCTGTAGCAAAGATCTTGCATAGTCAAACTTTTCCTCTGAAGTGGCTTGTAACTGAACAAATACCCTCTGTACTCTGTCAAGCCACTGCTCTGCCACAGCTGGATCAGTAGTGCCTACAAAATCTTCAGCTCCATACTTCCTCAGTTTGTCATAATGCCTCACAGAAACTAAAGGCTGAGCGGGTGGTGGCTGTGGTTGCACAGGTGCTGGTCTCATAGCTTCCATCATATTCCTAAACCAGGCTGGCGGAACCTCCTCCCCAGCTGGTCTACCCGACACCGAAACAGGTGCCTCCTCAACACTATCAACTCTAGCTCCCTCAGCAGGAGCAATACTCTCGGCACTACCCTCAATCGACTGACGAGAGTGAGAATCCATCACAACCTAAGTCTGCAAACACAACAGAATACCTCTTATTAAAGATCAGAGACTGCCAATCCCAAACATGTATTTTTGTTCAAAAACTCACTTTTTAAGTAAAAATAGTCTTTTTCTTACATTTTACCTAGGTTGAGAATCTCAAACCTGGCTCTGATACCAAAACAATTGTAACACCCCTTCCCAACCTACATATGTAAGCTGAGTAGAGGCGCCACACTAACCTAATGTTGCTACCAATTTTACTTAGTCAAATTTTAGTTCCGATTTTTACAAAATTTTTGCCATAGTTTCGCCTAAAAATTGAGTCCCAAGTGTCGACAAAACCGGTTTTTTTCTTATTTTTAAAAACATTTTACACAAACCAATGCAAACAAAATCATTCTCAGTACACTCCCAATAAATCCCCCTTGTAACCTCAACTACAACCTGCAAAAAGGATTTACACTTCTAGTACAACATAAAATAAAGGTTTTGTGACAACCCCCATATTTAAATATTACACAGCGGAAGTTATAAAATATTTACATATTTACAAATTCATATACATCAAAACTCAAGTTTTACAACACATAAATTTATACATGATTGGCAAGTCTGCTCTAATCTTTAAGCTCCCAAAATGGATTCTTCAAGGTCTACTCTCACTAGGTCTTGATGAACTCTCGGGTTCAACTCTATCCACTCTACTACCTGCGCGATTAAACACTATCGCGCTAAGCCAACGGCTTAGTAAGATAAAACATGCTAACGGTATGCTTTAATGAAATGCAATGCCACATATGTTATTGATAAGATCAACATCATAAATATAAAGTTAACCACACAATTATGCATTTCACAAATCATAGTCATATGAGCATACCACATTTAAACATCTTTTCACATTCAACATTAATCAATCATACTCCATAACCAACATCTCATTTCATTAAACTCATAACATTATTTAGGACATTCATATAACCTTGACACCTATGGGCCCAACAAGTATTTAATACGATATTCAGAGTTCAGAGTTACTGCTTTGGTTCATAGTCACAATAATCACGCCCGTAGGCAATGTATATACATGTATCTCTATCCATGGATAGTGTAACAGACCCAGTCTCTTGGATCATCAACTCAACACATATGAGGAGATCCTCAACCCGGCAAGACTGTTACAAATCATATATCTCATAGTGTAACAGACCCAGTCTCTTGGACCATCAACTCAACACCTATGAGGAGGTCCTCAACCCGGCAAGACTGTTACCTTTCATCATTTCTTAGGCATGCCACCCAAATCCAGAACTCTGAAACTGAATAACATATTAAACAAACAATTCATTTCCATTCTCAATTCTCATCACATTTAGGCAAACATGCCTTCTTTCTTTCAATTACATCATCTTAGCCAATAACAATGGCTTCACATTTCATTTCACAATATAACATCTCATTATTCAAGTATATATATATATATATATCTCATCCATGATCACATTATATCTCACATAGCATCATTCATAAATATCAACATTTCATTCCACATTACTCATGAAACACATTACCATTCACAATGCACAACATAACATTGTTCAATCTCAACAATGCAATTAGGGCAAAGAACAATTGATTATAACATTCATTGATTCAAGTGTGTTTAAAGTGTTTAGGGTTAGGTTTAAGGACCAACCTACCTTTGGAGAACCAAAGCAATGCAAGAAGAACAAAGAATTAAAACCCTAACCATAAATAGTACATTCTGGTTTTAAACTCCATTTTATCCTTATTTTGAAAAATTGTATAAAATAATCTACTTGACTAAAAATTCTAAAATTTTTACAGAATTTAGTTTTGTATCTTAAAATCATCCCTTTAAAATTTCAGATCAAACTGAACACAAAATCTTGGTCAAATAGTTCACCTAACCAGACTGCCCCAATTGCCCTGCATCCTGGCAGCAGTTCTGAACTTTGTGAATTCCATAAATCAAATTCAATCAACGTGATTCCAAATTATTTTTCTCAAATACTAAACTCACTAAGCAACAACATATCCAAAATTCGATTGGATATGATTTTTCTACATTTTATTAAAAATCCCGAAATATAGCTGTCCCAGTTAAGGTACCTGCTGGAACAGGTCTAATAAAAATAATCTTTCTAAACTCATAACCATTCCAAAATCGAATCAACATATTTTTCAGTCATTCTAGACTCATAGAGGCACAACATATCAAAAATTCACTTCAAGAACATTTTTCTATAATTAATTAAAAATCATACAAATCACAGCCTTTACTAATTGTAAAACAGAAACAATTTCACTAAACACAACTCTTACTCTTCCATCACCAACACCAACCTAGCTTCTTATCTATAATTCCATTTCAACACTTTTACACAAACACACTCCATCAAACTCAAACAAAATTCCAAATAGAACAAGAGAAATCAAGAGAAAACTTACCTTAAATGAAGAATTTGCACAAATCTCTAACCAACACCCTTGATTCCTTCTTCAATTTGCTTCAAACCTCAAGATCACCTCTCTTTCTCTCTTTGTCTATGGAGAATCCGGCCACACATGAAGAGAAGCAGAAAATATGAAGAGCAAAGTCAAATTTGGCTTCTTATATCCATCAAGTGTTTTTAACCTTGCAATTACTAAAACACCCTTCACCATTTAACTAACCTTTTGTCTCATCTAAGCCCTTATATGTAATTTCATTAACAACCAAAAATATCTTCTTCCACTTAACCATCACCTTGACTCTTCATTTGACCAATGTATATGTTAATTATATCATCATACAAACAACATATACATTTGTCTCTAAACCCTAAATTTCTTCTCCAAAACACATATACATATACTTTCTCTTCTCAATTTCTTTTCTCTTACAATTTAACACATATATTCAATCCAATATATAACAATAACAACAACAACAATATGCAAAACTTCTAGGGCATAAATGAGGATATTACAAGTCATATATCAAAATTCAAAAAGTTTAAAGATTGTTCAAAGAGTAATTCGAAACCTAGGAAAAGGAGTCTGATTGAATTTCGAAACCTAAGCCTTGCATCTGAATTGGATTTGAAACCAAGATTTGGGTTCTTGAAAGAAAGCAAAAGCTAGGGTTTTTGTTCAAATTTGATTTCAATTTGATTTTGAGTGAATCTGGGGTTGCGAATTAAGTCCAGATTTTGAAAAGCTCTTGGGAGTAAATTAAGTCCCGAATCAAGGGGATAGTGAGAGGAAGCAAAAAAAAAAAAAGAGTACAAAATCACCTCAACAAAAATTGTTTGATATTCTTGCTATTTGGATGCTAAGGATCAGATCTAGGTGGGTGAGAAGTAATAAAATTTTTTGGGCGAAAAATTTCACCTTTTGAGGGGCTTTTGGAATTCGAAAATCAGACCTTAATATTCATGTTATTTGAGTGTTATAGGTGGGAATTAGAGTCTAGATGATAGAGACGTCACAAGGCTACATGCAACATTTTGTTGAAGAGGAGCTGAAGGTGCACGATATGGCTGATCAAGGATGCAAATTGGAGCATATTTGGCTCAAGTCACTAGTTGGGCTTATTTATAGTTAAATAATTAGCTGAACTTGTTATATTAATATGTATTAAGGCCCACTAGTTATGCTCATTTAAAAAGTAAGGGCCCTGTTTGTTTGGTATTAAATTAGGACTTTGATTACTTTATTATTTCTTAAAATTTGATTAGAAAGCCAAACGCTACTTAATAACCTTAATTAGGGTTTAGCTATTTATATCTCATTTAGGGTTGTAAGCCATCTTAGTTTTGGAGTTTTGAAGTTTTGAATGAATTAATTAACCTAAAGCCGAATTGCTTTTTATCTTTGTGTTCTTGCTTGAATACATGCTTCAGAAACATTCAAGTAGTTTGATCAACTTTCTTGTGGAGTGTTTCGAATCTGGGATTTAGGAACTGACTTGTTTCGAAATCTTGGATCTTTGATCAATTCAAGGTAATCTGAAATCTAACCTAATCCTTGGGGGTTGTACCGAATTCGACTAGGGGTTTTCAAGTTAATGCTGTGGGGGTTCAAAATCAAAGGGTTCTCAGGCTTATTCTTGGAGGTTCCGTATCATTTGGTATCAAAGCCTACGCTCTAGATCAGGTTTTATCCCTTCCAATTCGTTTTCGTTTCTTCTTTTGTTATTTGCGTTTTTGTTGCTTTGTTTCAATTGTTCAATTCATTCTCTTGTTTTCCTTATTCCTCTGAATTGTTTTCTTTGTGGGTTATTTTCGTTTTCGTTTTCTTCACCTGCTATTTGTGTTTTTGTTTCCTTTGTGGGTTACTTTCATTTTCGTTTCTTCTCTTGTTAGTTTCATTTTGTTTCTTTGTTATTGATCCTTGAATCATTTTCGTTTTTCTTTCAAAGTCGAAAATTCAAAAAAAAATTCCGTTAGGGTTCTAATTTAGTTTTCGTTTTGTGTTTGGAGTCTTATTTCAATTTCGAATTCAATTTGCCTTTTTTAGTCCAAATCGTTTTTCTTATTTTGAAATTGGGTTGGTTGATTTGTTCCGAATTGGTTGGTTCTATCTATTCTGAATTGGATTTGTTCTATTGTGGATTTCCGAATTGGGAATTTAGGTTGCTTTGTTCAAATTCGAAATTGTGTTCTTGATTGTTGATTCGAAATTTGTTGATTCGAAAGTGTTCTAAATCCGAATCTTATTTTTGTTAATCATTCTGATTCTGTTTCGAATTTCCAAGAAAGTGTTTCAAACAAGTTTCAAAAGGAAAGCTGAATTGGTCTAAAGGAAGTCTTGATTATTTATTCTGTTCCAATTTCGAGTTTCAAAAGGAAGTCCTCTAAATTGATCTTGTTCTTGTTACCTGATTGGAAAAAAAATTTCGTGTGGTGTGAACTAGGGCTGCCCTTCAAAAGAGATAGTGAGAGGGAGCAAAAAAAAAAAAGAGTATAAAATCACTTTAAGAAAAATTTTTCGTTTTCCTTGTTATTTAGGTGCTAAGGGTCGAATCTAGGTGGGTTAGACGTAACTGAATTTTTTTTTTCTCAAGAAATTTCAGATTTTGGGATACTACACACGGAAGGCTATTTGAGTTGTCTCATAAAGTGTGATTCACCTAAGAACGTAAAAGATATTAGCTTGAGAGGTGTGAGCTGAACCGTGAGAGATTTCATATATTGAGTGAAACACGAGAGACCAGCCTTCATCTATTGAGTGTAAACACGTGAGGGAGTGTTGTGAGGCCTTTTTATTTGTTTTGTGCTAACCTTTTATTGCAGGAAACATGTCTGTAAGAGATGTAGGTGTTCAGATTGATCCAGCTCGATTGCGTGAGGCGCAACAAGCTGAATTTACACGTTTACACCGTGTTATGGATACCATAACAGAAAGATTGGAGCGCATGGATTTGAGGTTGCAGAGTGTTGAAAGAGCCACATTGGAGCGCAATGAGAGGCGAAGAGGTGGCAGAAATCAAATGCAGCAACCTGAACATT
The DNA here is from genome assembly GCA_947685225.1 of Garcia nutans. Lineage (NCBI taxonomy): Eukaryota > Viridiplantae > Streptophyta > Magnoliopsida > Malpighiales > Euphorbiaceae > Garcia > Garcia nutans. Next base: position 48,830,134 of record CANTUV010000059.1, read on the forward strand.
TCTATAGGAGTATCATGCAGAGACTTCAGGCTATCAAGGAAGGAAGTAAAAGTCGCAAAGTTAAGTCGATTGGGCATTCCTATGGTTGATAAGGTCCTCCCATTGACCCCACATCTGATTCGAGGGATTCGGGATAAACAGGTGCTGTGGCCCCGTTGATGAACTTCCACATTCAACGACGCCCATCTTTATCCGAATGAAGAAACGAACCTACCAGTTCATCAACCTTTCTATCTTCACCTCTTTACTTTAAAATCTCAAATAATCCTTCGGATTTCCAGTAAATAGCCACACTCTTCAAACCCTTAAGCCTAACTCGTAAAAAATTAAGGGTCTATAGTTTGCCCCCTGCTTGAACGATCAGAGACTTTTCAGTAGAAGAGAGTGAAAAGCAATATGACTTTGAGCAGATTTTGGGTTAGGATGGGTTCTCGACCATAGGTTGGAGTTGATTTGGGTTATTGATCCAATTTTGGGTTCTGGACTTAAAAATGATTTCAATTCTCAACCTAAGACAAGATTTGATTGGGTTCTCAACCCAAAACTGGATTTTGGATCCTAAACTAGATTTGGGTGCTCGACCCCAAACTGGATTTGATTTAGGTACTTGGACCTGAGATTGGATTTTGGGTACTTGACTCAAAACTTGATTTAGGAGATTGACCCAAAACTAGATTTGGGTTCTTGACCCGAAATTGGATTCTCGATCCTAGACTGCATTTGGGTGCTTGACCCAAAAGTGGATTTGGGTGCTCGATCTGAAACTAATTTTTGAGTTATTGACCCGAGGCTGATTTGGATGCTCGATCCAAGACTGGATTATGGGTGCTCGACCTGAAACTGGATTTTGGGTGCTCTACCTGAGACTGAATTTTGGGTTCTCGACCCGAAGTTGGATTTTGGGTACTAGACTTGATACTGGATTTGGGTGCTCGACCCGAAACTAGATTTATATTGACCTTTTATCAATTGAGAATTCTGGCTGAACCGGCTATTTTGTTCTTCCTTTTGCAAAAAATTTAGCAATTTTTTAGCTGGCCCTCATATCTTCTCCTTGCCCCCTACGTGGCAAAATATTTGAAAGTGAATTTGAAAATATTTTGTACACGTATAAACTCAAAAATTAAAAAGAAGAAACTTTGCCCCCTGTGTAGACTCAAACCAATGATTTTTCTCATGCAGGCTCTAATTGATGTTTGTATTTTGTCTGGTTCCTTGCATAAATAAGCATGCATCTCTTCTTTCCTTTGCAAAATGACTAGAGCTTCCTCAAGCAATGGGCCATCCATGCCCCCTGATTCTATACCCACTTCATCTTTGCTTCATAGAGTATTTTTTGTTCACTTTGACAAAGAATAGACAATATAATACAAAAAAATGCAATGTGATATACTCATGTATGCATGATATGCATGAATAACACTTACAGTGGCTCTATCGACTCAAAGACCGAGATGGACAACTGAAGTGTTCTCATTGACTCCTTCCAGATGTTTGTTTATGGCTTTTATCTTCAAGATGTTGAGAACATGAGTGGTGAGGCCCAAGCAACATAGTCAGGGATACATCCATTTCAAACTATGTTTCAGCATGTTAGTTGGTAGCTTCTTCATGACCTTAACAATAATCATTTACTTTGTCCAATATGTCCTTTGAGGTTCGATGGTTCAACAAACTTCTCTTAACTTGAAGGATTTGTATGATAAAAACATTTTTTTAAAACCTTAAAATTATATTTTGGCATTGTCAAATTAGTGTCATTATATTCAGGACTCGATTTTCCAAATTAACATATCTATAACATGACAACCCTAGTTACCGTACTAAACTCAGGAATCATTTCTATTTGAGCAAGAACTATTTCACTTTAGATAGACACATACACATTACTTGGTCAAAGATCTCATTTGAGTTTGAATATTGTCTATCTCATATGCATGCTTATCCAAACTATCTCCACTAATAGACTCTACCTACCAAGAGAGATCAATAGGTCTTTGATAGACTTGAAATGGGGTCTATAAGGGACATGGTTTAAATGAAGGTCATTTTGAAATTGGAGCTGATGTGATACTATGGACAAGCCTTCACACTACAAACTTCTTGTTGGAACTTTAGGCAGTTCGAAATATGAAAAGATAGAGCTTTGAATGTTCTCCCATCTTCTTGGCATTAATCTAGATCTTGATTGGGATAGTCTTTTCCCTTACAAAAAAGTTGATACCCACATTCCTTTTCTTTCTTCTTTTCCCTTTTCTTTCTCTTTCTTTTTTTTTCTCTTTCTTTTTTTTTACTCCTTTTTTTGAGCATTTTATCATTTTGTCCTTCTCTCCTGTAGGATTGTCAAGTACAGGACTTTCAAGAACTGGATGACTTTTCTTCTATCTCTCTAATTTTGATTAAATATTTTGTTGGGTTGGACCAATTCAAGTCAAACTATCCTTATGGAAGTCTTTTGCTGCTTTAGGTAAAAGAGAACTTGGTTGGCTTTTCTGAATCGTTTTGGGTTTTATTTTATTTTCTTTTTCTTCTTTTCTTCTTTTTTCTTTTCTTTTTTTTAAGGTCTCGACTAGGAATTCCTTTCATTTTGATCTTCTTGCCTCTTCCCCTTAGTGATCATCAGATTTGTCATAAGTATCATAACAACTTAGGTAGGTTGTTGGGGTTTGAAAGCCAATAAAAAGTAGGCTCGGCACTACTTTTTCAATATTGGAGTGGACAAGATTTAGGCTTTTAAATTTGGACCAGACTATTTTTAAGCATTTAAAATTGGGTTGGATTAGGTTTAAGCTCTTAAAATTAGATTGGATCAGATTTAAGCTTTCAAAATTAGATTGAATAAGTTTTAAGCTTTAAAATTGATCTGGATCAGGTTTTGCCTCTCTTAATTGGGACTAAACTTGTTTGTGCTGAAATTAGGGGTCTAAAGTCTTTCCCCCTACTTTAACAATCTTGAATTTATTTAAAGACCGAAAAAGCAATCTATCTTTTGGAAAGCACATTCGAGCCACCTTGATAAGCTAGGTACTTGACCCTTATTGGTTTGGGTTTTAGACCCTGATTGGTTTGGGTTCTAGAACCGCAATATATATGTTTATATTCTGGACTAGGATTGGCTTGGGTTTTGGACCCTGATATCTTAGTTTGGGTTCTAGACTTGGTTTGGTTTGGGTTATGGACCCAGATTGGTTTGGGTTCTGGACCCATATATATCTTGGTTTGGGTTCAGGACAAGGTTGGTTTAAGTTCTGGACCAATAATATCTGCAAAAATTAATTTCAAAAATTAGCAAAAAATTTGGTTATTTTTTTAGTTACTTGCTATATCAAGTACCTCCTTTTACACCTTTTCCCCCTGTGTAGAAAAAATATTTTTACTGGTAGAAATATTTTTAGACAAGCATAAATATATGCCCAAAATAAATATCAATGTATTGTTTCCCTTTGAAAATGTGTTTCTAATGAAATTATGAACTTCCCTTGAGTCTCAGACAGTTGCATTATTTATGCAACTATTCTATGGAGTGAATAATGTGTACGAACAAAGCATCTGATAGATTTCTTATCCTTGTTGTTTTTTTCTTTGCTTTGCTTTTACTTTTCAATTTGCTTTTGAGTTTTCTTTTGTCTTATCCCGAGACATTCAACATTTCCATTCTCCTATATAAATGAGCAGGGTTCATCATCAGTTGTATTATGTATTCACCATTTCTTTTGCCATCCTAAAATTAATTGCTATCCTCTTAGTTTTTAAACATCTTAAACCTTCAACCTTTTTTTACAAATGGCAGGTATTCATCTCGCTTCTAGAACTAGACCTCATTCAAACACCGAGTTGCTTGATTATCTCTAGGACAATGAACATGGGGAGGTTTCTCTCTTAGCTGGGATGTAGCTTCATCGTAGTACAAGCGAAAAGACTGAGGTAAGTATTGTTTTGTAGTAATTTAATTACTTAATAGCACAAAACTACCTAAATTAAAAGAAAAAGAACATTAATGAAAATTAGTAAAAGTTATTAAAAAAAGAAAAGAAAATTACCATGTCACAAAACTATTATAAGACCTATTTAGTAAAATTCTTTTGAAAAATGGCCAAATCTAATATTAAAGTTGGTGAACTTATGCAGAAAAGGGATTAATTTGCACAATAATTAATGAACATGCAAATAAAATGTTCAAAACATAAATACTAGACCTTATGCATAAAAAGAAAATTATTAAAGTGCTTATGAGAATTTTATTTACTTATCTCACATTGACTTACATATTTTTGTGATAGTATGACTACTGCATTGTTCGGGGAGGAGGGTGTGTTTACAAAGCCCGCCAATGGTACAATAAGGTGCCTCCTCAGGTGAAGTGGATGATCAGAATGTGCGGCTTTGAGGATTTTATCTTGCAATTATCGTCATAATGGTTCAAATATACAGAAGCATGATTCAACCACTCATAGAACACTGGATGGACACTACCCATACCTTCAACTTGTCGGTGGGAGAAATAACTATTGGTCTAGTTGAATTTATGGCTATAACGGATGTCTAGTACCATGGCATCTCGGTCCCTTTCACCAACAACATCTTTACACGCGATGAAATTCGACAACTAATAGGCAAAGAACCTTATTAAAAGAGCCATTCAAGATAAAATACAAACCAATTCGAGAATATTGAATGAACTATGCCCAATTGATTCATGGGGAAATAGCCAAACAGTATGATCAAGGATTCTTGCTATATTTGTTGGTCAACCCTGTGTAGTATCGAGTATGCTATCCATTTATAAGTGTTGTGGGCCCTTGTTGACCTAGATCTTGTACTGCTTTATGGCTTGGGTGAGGCTGGCCTTTCTTGTTTGTACCACAAATTTGATAAAATTTGCAGGAACAAAATATCCTTCACCAACTTTATGGTCATTGTTGAGGTATTTCTACAATTTTTATTCAAATGAAGTGCTTGCAAGAATCTAATCTTCATTGCCTTGCAGATTTAGGAGTATGAGCAAAATCCTGTGAGGATACCTAGCTTTTCTCAACAAAGGGTGCTAACCAAGGCTAAATTTATGGTTATCTAGTCATACAAGAGTGCCAAGCTCTCATCATACACACTCCCAACGCTATCATTCTAATCGCTTAACCTTAGACCAGGTAAAAGAGAGTTAGTATACGTTTAAAATTTTATGAAGAAGTCAACTTTCCCTTTTTGTAATTTCGTAGGTTGATATTGCTTGGTGGAGGGCTGGTGAGTGGGCTAACTGGACTCCCTCATGAATGCTACACTGCCTTATCAGAACTCCCATTGAGTCATTATCATTCTAGTTTTCAGCAGCTGGTTCCTTTGTGAGAGGGTGTATAATTAGTTCCTTGGTCCTCAGTAGTGGATCATTCCAAGGAATATTTTGGCATATACTTTGAACATTACATCAATGCCAGAGAAATTTTGGGTGTGCGCTCGAAACAGATATGAGGTTGAACCTTATCTTTTGTCACATGCTGAGTCATATGTCCAATTCATTCGGCAACGGCTCTTAAATTTTAAAGTTTCTCCTACTATTGTCTGAGGACTTCCTGAAGAAGAAGAAGAAGAGTATAGACCCTTAATTTTTGACCTAGTCCGGTCCAATATATTTTAATTAGTCCAAAATAATTTTTGTATTGTCCAACATATTTTAGTTAGTCCAAAATAATTTTTATGGTATCTTGATTAATTTTAATATTTATTTTAGTAAAAAAATTGTGAAATGAATAAAAATTCAAAAATAATAAAAAAAAATAATAACAAAAAAATACGGCGACAAAAAAATCATCGCCGAAAGTCAGAGTGGGCCCGTGGGCATTTCGTCCGCAGAATTTTCCCGCGGGCGAAATGGCCTACGGGCCCGTTTCGCCCGCGCTGCCGCACCCAGCTGCGGCAGCTTTTTTTTGCCAGCGCAGTTTTTCCGCAGCAGTTTTTTTTTCGCCAGCAAAATTTTTCCGACGCAAATTTTTCGAAACCTAATGCAATTAGGTTTTGTGCATTAGGTTTTGGTTTCCTTTTCTTATTGAATATTGTATGTCGTGAATAATTAGAATTACCCATAGAATTCTTCTATAAATATGGACTAAACAACACAAAAAAAGGAGGGAAATTGAGAGAGAAAATTGATGAGAAATTGAATTTGAGACTTCGGATTTGAGAGCAACAAGGAAAGCTATTAACAATTCATCAAAGATAGCAACTGCCTTTGTCTTTGTTCATCTAGAAAATAATTTTTTTTGGTGGAATAAACGCACAGGTTTGAATCTTTAATTTTTTTTATTTCTTATAGTAGCTTCATTCTTGATTTAATCCATAAAATTACACACGCAAACCTTCAATCTTTGAAGATGTTATAATTTGATCTTTGTTTCTAAATACCTTAAATAGTTTCCTTTGCTTCTAAATACTTTGAAAATCTTATTTCGTTGCTTTATCTTTTAAAAAGTTTAAAGTTATTATTTTTGTTTCTTCAAAACCCCAAAACCAAAATTTGCTTTCTAAATTTATAAAACCGTAAATTGAGTTCTGTTTCCTTCCAAAAGCCTTAAAAATATCTTTTTTACTCTTATAAACCTTAAATCATTCGTTTACTTTCATAAAATTATCAATTGCTTTTTCCAAATTCTAAAAAACTTAAACATTCACCGAAACCTCAATTCTAAAACACTAAACCCTAATGCAACTTCCAAACCTAAAATAATAAACCCTAACCCTAACCCCTTTAAAACCTTAAACCCTAATTTTTTCTAAACCCTAATCCTTTAAAACTTTAAAAACTATAAAAACACAAATATTTTAATTTCACACAGTAAACTTGAAACCATAAATCAAAAGTATTTTAAAGAGTCCAAATCCTAGTTTCATGATTTTACATAACAAACCCTAGTTTGGTTAATCAAAGAATTTTATCAACCTTTTAAAACATAAAATCCTCAATCTATTTTAATTCTCTTAAAGTCACAGTAGCCAAATTCCATTAATTTCAAAACCCTAAACACATGAAATAAAGAGCCCTAAATGGAAACAGTAGCTATAATTGGAATTTTATTTGCCTTATTCAATTCTATTATGCTTTGATTTATTTCTTATGCTTTAATTTATTTAAGTCCAATGCTTGGTTCATTTAATTTATCATGGATGGATGTTTACTTTCTATTGATATTTAATATCTTTGATGAATGATTTATTTATGATGAATGATTATTTACTTTTATCAATTTATTTAGATTTCCAAATGTTGTAAGAGGTATGTTTCCACTTATTGGATACCTCATTAGTTAAATATCATGTAATTTAATTTGCTTTTCTATTTTAGAACCTATGTAAAGGACATATTTCTACCTTTCGGTGGGTGTCCTATTTAGGCATGTGATGTAAGGACATGTTTCCATCTTCGGATGGGTGTCAATTTATTTGTTTTGGTTGGACCTTGCTTTAATTTTAATATATTGATGCTTTCTTTTAATTATTGTGTGTAATATGGATAATGTTGTTATATTTAAGAATTTTATAATATTAAGAACTATAGAGGAGGCCGGTTCCAATGGACTGGTCGTTGTGGGGGTGCTGGGCCATTTCTCACCTTCCCCACACGTACCCAATTTTTTGAACCCATTAAGGGGTTGGTGATTCCTTAGGAATCGAGTCATCCACCCCTTTCTTTTTTCCAGGCCCATCTGGGTGGCGACTCCATTTTCTCCAGACTTAGGTCCGTCTTCTCTAAGGCTCTGAGCCTAAACAGTGCCAAAGTCGCAAGAACCATTCCATCGGGAGTGGGGGCAAAAATCCCAGCTCACAGTGGCGACTCCACTGGGGATAAGAGAAGTTGATTCCGTTGGTCTTTATATTATTATATTATTTCTTATAATGATATTATCCATTGCATCATATTAGTTTACATCGTGTGCGTGAGTTAGGACGCCCGTGTTACCCGTGTTGTGTTATGTAAGGGATACCATACTTTCACTCAAGGTATGAAGATCGAGCATGGCATAACCACTCATAGCCTTGTACCATTGGGTATACTTTCTATGGGAACCTAAGCCTTTTTACCCAAAGACTAAAGCTCATGTAATTGGCCTAGTTACTTTCCTTAGGTTTTACCCCAAATGCATGTTGTTTGACTATGGTTAATTTATCTTGGCTTAAATCATGGCTTATTTGGTTTGATCTTTTTCTAATATGACCCAAGTACATTTGCAAGCTCAAATAATTTTTTCATAAAATTTTCTTTAAAGTCCAAAAGACCAAAACTATTTTTAAAGCTTTTCAAAATGGTCTTTGGACAAAAAACTTTTCTAAAAACAAATCAAAAATTCTTTTGCTCATGGCCCAAATACTAAGCCCAAAATCCAATTTTTTCTAAAATCTTTTTACAATGGGCTTCGAAATAAAATTATTTTTATCCAACCTTTTCTTACAAAGAGCTTGCAAATTATTTAGGTCAATTATGGAATACTAAAAATCAATTGTGAGCCTAGTTTATACTAAGAATAATTAACCATGGGCTTGTTTTTGGCATGAATCATTAGTTACTTTTTCAAGTGAGAAATCTATCTATAATAAACCTCTTAATTCAATTTCAATCCAATATAGCATAAAATCTACTTTGGTTGGATAAACGGATTAAAACCTAATTAATGGGAATTACTATGAATGGATTTCCATTTTCAAAAATATAACTATTGGTTGAAACGTCCGAGGGAAATATTAGAAAACAAGATACCCCATGTTGGTATTTTATTAACTATATACCTAGGAAAAGAGACTCGTCATTCGTGTGTGGATGTTATAAGGTCGGAAGGAACGTCCTATTTGTCCTTGTTTGTCTATTGTTTGTGCATACGTGCATACATGCATACATTTGAATCTCATATCATTGATCCTCTATGGCTCATAGCCCTAGATTACGAATGTTCAAAAGCTTACGACTATCCGACCTACGTCAGAAGCGAAGAATCTAGTAACGACTCAATCACTTGCTCACCAAAAATAATGGATCCCAAACAAATTCAAAGAATGGTGGATGATGCCCTCAATGCCAAGATGGAAGAAATAAAAGAGGCCATGGCCGAGACCATAAAGAATCAGCTAGCTGCAATTTTAGGAAACAATGCTGAAGCATCTGCTAGCACCAAGAAAGTCAAGGGGAAGGCTAAAGTTGATGAGGTAGCTTTTGATGATGATAAGGTGATCATTGATGATGATGATGATTGGGCTCAATACTACCAAGATCCTCAAGACAAAAAGGAGCCGAAGGTTTTTGAGAAGGCAACTATTGAAAAGACCGAGACTTCTGATGTTGAAAATATGATTGCTGATTTAGAAAAGAAATTTGAGAAGAAACTGAAAATTAAAGAAATTTCCGAAGTTGACAAATTATTTTAGCTAGACGAAGAAGTTCCATACAAATTCAAGGTGCCATTCTTTACGAAGTTTGATGAAACCGAAAATCCTCACCTCCATGTAAAGCAGTATATCACTGCCATGCAATCTGCCCGAGCTACTAAGGCTTAAACTCTAAGGTACTTCATGCTCTCATTGGACCCTGTTGTTCAAAATTGATTTAATACCTTAGATGATGGAACACAAAAGAATTGGGATTTGCTATACAAGGCCTTCATCCAGCAATATGGGTATAATTTCGAGATGGAAGTTACCTTAATGGAAGTGGAGTCCATTAAGCAAAGGTCAAATGAGAATTGTTTGGATTTTGTGAAGAGATGGAGAAACAAGGCCACTTTGCTCAAGAAGAGGCCCGATGAATTTGATAAAAAAAGGATGATAGTGAGAGGTGTTCTACCCAATCTCCGTGAAAGGATGTCTCACACCCTTATAAGGGATTTCAAAGATCTTCTCCAAGCTGGTCTACAAATTGAAGAGTGGGAAAGGGAGAAGAATCTCTTTTCAATTAAAAGGAATGAGAAAGGGAACTACCAGTCGGGCAATCAAAGCACACAAAAAGAAGTTGATGTTAATGCCACTAGTCAAGGAGGAATGAGGCAGTTTTCAAAATTAGGAAAGCCACAGTCTTGGGTTCTCAATGAGCTACAAAAGAAGGGATTGTTACAACCCTTGACTCTTCTACCTAACTTTGATATTAATGCATTTTGTCAATTCCATCAAAGACCTGGACACGAAACGAACAATTGGATGAAGTTGAGGCATTAGATCCAGAATTTAATTGATAATGGCAAGTTGCCCGAGCCGGATAAGCCCAACACCAAAGATAATCCATTTCCAAGGTTCAACAGAGTACCTCCACCTGCAACCTTCATGGTGGGAAAAGGATTGGAAGAAGATTTTGTTTTATCATCCTTTCAAGATGGAAATATTGAATATGTGAAAGGAAAAGAAGCTTAAACTCAATGAACTTTCCTTAGCTTGAATGTTGCTTTTCAATCTTACTTTCTTTAATATTTTGGAACTATTATGCTTTTCAAACTTAAAGTTGCTTTAAATAAATTATTTTCATCAAAATTTTGTTGGTCTTTGTTCATTTTGGTGCTCAACCAATGAGAAATCTAGCTTGATAATTCATGAATTAATATATTTATGCATCATGACTCGAATGACTTTACTAGTTGAGGGAATTGCTCTATAGCATTGAGTTGTGTATGCTTACTTAGAGAGGGCTCCTGCATTATTGCCTTTGTCAAGGTCCTACTCAGTCTTAGAACATGCTTTGACAAGCTTTTGAGGTGAAATTGAACTCTGCTTATTTAAGGGAGAGATGATCTAGGCATTGTTTGATGAGCCAACAACTAGTATCCACCTTATTAAATATCAATCCCTAGTTGTCCCTTTGAGCCTTCATAAAAGTTTAGCTTTCTTTTCATTGGCATATAACACCAATAACCTACCCTGAGCTGTTGTAATACTTTTGACAAGTGATATGATCACTAAGATGAAGAGGCAAAAAGATCAAAGAAAGAAATGAATACCATGAAGATAGTTGAAGTTCTCAAGACCATAAGGGTAGTTGAAGTTTTTCTAATATCTCCAATATATCAAGAGAACATCAGAGTAACAAATGATTTATCCCTGTTAAAGGAGATTTATGTTACTCCACTCATCCATTATTGGAATCCCAAGTTGGTACAAATAAGACAACTCTTTTAGAGCTAGAACAAAAAAAAAGAAGAAGAAGAAAAAAGAGAAGAAAACAAAACAAAAAAGACAGAAGAAAAGAAAAGAAAAGAAGAAAAAAAGAAAAAAAAAGAAAAGAAAACCCAAAATGGTTCAAAAAGCCAACTGAGTTCTCTTTTACCTAAGACAACAAAAGGCTTCCATTTGGTTTATAAGGACGTTTTGACTTGAATTGGTCCAACTCAACTAAAGATTCGGTCAAAATCAAAGAAAAAGGAGAAAGATCATTCAGTTCTTGAAAGTTCTGTGCTTGACAGTCCTACAAGGAAGAAGGACAAAAATGATAAAATGCTCAAAGAAAGGGAAGAGTAAGAGAAATAAAAGGAAAGAAAAAGGGAAAAGAAGAAAAGAAGTGAATTTGGGTCTTAAACTTTTTACGAGGGCAAAGCCTGTCCTAACCAAGATCAAGATTATTGCCAAGAAGACAAAAAGAATTTAGAGTCTGGCAAGATTGCTCCCAACTGCCTAAAGTTCAAACAAGAAATTTGTAGTGTGAAGGTTTGTCCATTGTGTCACATCAGCCCCAACTTACAAATAGCCTTCACTAAAACCCGTGTCCCTTATAGACCCCATTTCAAGCCTATCAAAGACCTGTTGATCTCTCTTGTTAGGTAGAGTCTATTAGTGGAGATAGTTTGGATAAGCATGCATATGAGATAGACAATATTTAAACTCAAATGAGACCTTTGGCCAAGTAATGTGTATGTGCCTATCTAAAGTGCAACAATTCTTGCTTAAATAGAATTGATTCCTAAGTTTAATACGGTAACTAGGGTTGTCATGTTATAGATATGTTAATTTGGAAAAATCAAGTCCTGAGGTACAATGACATTAATTTGGCAAAGCTAACATTTGATTTCAAAATCAAAATTCAAAAAAAAAGGAAAGGAAAAAAAGTGTTTTGCCATACAAAGCCTTCGAGCTAAGGGAAGTATGTTGAATTGATTATTGGCAAGGTCATGAAGAAGCTATCAATTCACATGCTGAGACATAGTTTGAAAAGGATGTATCCCTGACTCTGCTGCTTAGGGTCTCCACCACTCATGTTTTCAACATCTTGAAGATAAAAGCCACAAATGCAAAGCTTTCAATCATTCCAATGCAAGACTTGAACAAGCGTCAAAAGGGAACCAATGAGAACACTTCTATTGATTACCTCAGTCTGTGAGTCAATAAAACCATTGTAAGTATTATTCATGCATATCATCCATACATGAGAATATCACATTGCACTTTCTTGTCTTGTGTTGTCTATTCTTTGGCAAAATAGAATATTGATTATTGGCAAGGTCATGAAGAAGCTATCAATTCACATGCTGAGACATAGTTTGAAAAGGATGTATCCCTGACTCTGCTGCTTAGGGTCTCCACCACTCATGTTTTCAACATCTTGAAGATAAAAGCCACAAATGCAAAGCTTTCAATCATTCCAATGCAAGACTTGAACAAGCGTCAAAAGGGAACCAATGAGAACACTTCTATTGATTACCTCAGTCTGTGAGTCAATAAAACCATTGTAAGTATTATTCATGCATATCATCCATACATGAGAATATCACATTGCACTTTCTTGTCTTGTGTTGTATATTCTTTGGCAAAATGAACAGTAAACACCCTGCGAAGTAAAGAATCAAAAGAAGATATCAAATTAGGGGGGCATAGAAAGCCCATTGCTTGAGGAAGCTCCAGTAATCTTGCAAAGAGAAGAAATACGTGCTTATGCGAAGAACTAGACAACAACAACATCAATCAGAGTCCGCATAGAAAAATCATGGGTTTGAGCCTACACAGGGGGCAAAGTTTCTCCTTTTCAATTTTTTGAGTTTATATATAAAACATTTTCAAACTCACTTGCAAATATCTCGCCACGCAGGGGGAAAAGGAGAGGATATGAAGGCTAGCTAAAAAGGGCTGAATTTTTTTGCAAAAATGCAAAGGAAGAACAAAAAAAATGGAATAAAAAAAAAGAAAATTAGAATTCTCAAAAGAATGAAGATGTAAAAGATGAAAGATCAATCCAGCTAAAAGAGCTGAAGCCATGGTAAAGACCCGACCTCCAATGGATAAAGATCCATGTTTCAAGGGTAAAGACCTGATCTCAAAGGATGAAGATCCACTTATAAGGGTGAAGACCCAATCTCAAAGTATGAAGATCCATTTGCAAGGGTGAAGACCCGATCTCCAAGGATGAAGATCTATTTTCAAGGGTGAAGACCCGATCTCAAAGGATGCAAGGGTGAAGACCCGATCTCAAAGGATGAAGATCCATTTGCAAGGGTGAAGACCCGATCTCAAAGGATGATGATCCATTTTTCAAGGATAATGTGTAACACCCCTATATACCGTATACGTATACAGCATGCTGATACGATCGTAATATACGTATACTGAATATAGGTTGCCACTGTTTATAAAATACACAAAACATACCTTTTAAAACAAATAAAAGAGATCCAAATTCACGAGAGTATTTATAAAACACAATAGTTAAAAACATTTAATTACTCCGCAGCGGAAATGGTAGAAATATTCACAATGACATAAACATTGAAATCAAAGTTACAAATATAAAATATATACATAAGTGGCAGCTTGATCTCTGATCTTTAAGTCCAAGAATAACTCCTCAATGTCTAGACTCACTCGGTCTAGTGGAACTCTCAGGTTCTTCTCTGACACCTGCGCGAAGAACCACAATCGCGCTAAGCCTACGGCTTAGTAATACAAGCTATAATATCAATATGCTATGGTGCAATGTTCAAGTCATACAATCAAATTATGTTCATATATCATAACATTATCTCATTTCTCATCAATTTCTCCAATTCCTAATCACATTATAACAAACACAAGCATGGGCCCAAAATGACACTAATATGTTATTCAAGGTTCAGAGTAACTGTTTTGGTCCAATATCACAACTCATCAAGCCCGTAGGCAATATATATCATATCTCTATCCATGGATAGCGTAACAGACCCAGTCTCTTGGACCATCAACTCATAAACATGAGGAGATCCTCAACCCGGCTAGACTGTTACAAAATTTCAATTGGAAAATAGCTTACGGGCCATCCCATTTCGCCTATCCAATGATTCATTTCACATTTTTCAACTGGAACCAGCTTACGGGCCATCCCATTTCGCCTATCCAGTGATTCATTTCACATTTTCAATTGGCATCGGTTTACGGGCCATCCCATTTCACCAATCCAATGATTCATAGGCATGCCGCCAAATACAGTACTCTGAAAATTGAATCAACATATTATACACACAATCATTTTATTTAGTTTCATATTTCAATTCATTTCTCATTTAACATTTCTTAGCCAATCATCATGGCTTCATATCTCATATAAGCAAGCATACCTCAACCTTTTCATTCACATCATTATTATCAACCACATTGATTTCACATTTCATCATATCTCAACATGGCATATACTTAACAATTCACATTATACACAAAATAACATTATTTATATGTATGAACAATATAATGCAATACTCAACACATTTACATTCATATGCATTGAGTCTCAACATGTATATGCATTAATGAATAACTTGTACTTACCTTAACAACAACCCTCACAACTCTAAACACTTCTTTCTTCAAGAATCTATCACCTCTTGAATATGGGTAAATTCACCTTCTTCACAACCTATTCCAAAAGAATAAAGAAACCCTCTTAAGCTCATGAGGTTTAGAACCAACTAAGGCAAAACCCTAAACTGGACACGCTCACCCACACGACCGTGTTCCTGACCGTGCCCTAACTCTTCAACACAGAAACATTTACACGCTCAACACCACGGGCGTGTTCATCGGCGTGTAATACATTATGTCTCTCAAAAGTATTGACACGTCCAACATCATGCACGTGCTCCTGGCCGTGTAATTTCTCCAAAATCACAGTAGCTATGACACGCTAACTAACACGGGAGTGCTCATGGCCGTGTCTCACCTACTGCCTCAAACACAATTGACACGCCTAACAATCCTGGACGTGCCCATGGGCGTGTCCGACCAAAAACCCAGATTCCGGCCAAACCACAATCAAACCAACAAACAACACTCTTTCATCATCTTTCACTTCAACATAACTCAACTAGACACACCCAAAACCATAATGAACTTGCCAAGAACATCAAAACAACTCAAAACACACACATTAAACACAAATCACAAACCATACTCATTATTTCAAACCCATAACACCAACACATCTCTACCACCAACAACCTTACTCTTTCCTTCAATCAAACCCCAAAATCCAAAAACCAAAGAACCAAGCACTCAAAAACACATCTCAAACACACAACTCAAACCATCAAATATCCAATCAACTCAAAACAACACAAAGAGTCAAGAAAGAACTTACCAAGGATGGAGAACTCTTAAACCTTCAACTTGTTCTCTTGAAAACTCTTCTACTCTTGATCTTGCAAGGATAAATCTCTTCCTCTCTCTCTTGTTTCTGCTAGCCGAAGAACAAAGGAAAAGAAATGGAAAAAGGAAAGAAAGAAATGGGTTGTCACGTAAGAAAGGAAAGAAGAGAAGCCAAAGACAAATTCAAACCTTCTCTTTCCAACAACTTTCCTTAAAATCCTCTCCACCTTTCATTTAATATTAAACAAATAAAATATCTTTTCCCACTACACAAAACTCACTTAAATAATTCTTAAACACAATTAAATAATAACAATAATCTCTTCCTTTGACTTGCAACCATATATAACTCATATACACCACATATACACTTTCTCATATTCCTTATTCTCTTACCATTAAGCTTATACACATAATCCAATTAATATCAACAATTAATCCAATTCTCCTAGGGTACAATTTGGGATATTACAATTCTTCCCCTCTTAAAAGAAATTTCGTCCTCGAAATTACCTGAAATCAAGTCCGAAACAAATGAGGATACTGGTCTCGCATAGTTTGCTCACTTTCCCAAGTAGCCTCTTCTTTTGCATGGTTCTTCCATAGAACTTTTACCAATGGCACTTTCTTGTTTCTCAATTCTTTCACTTCATGTGCCAAGATAGCAATTGGTTCTTCTTCAAATGTTAGATCTGAACTAACTATAACAGATTCAATTTTCCTTTATGACCAAACCTCAAGATCTTTTTCCAAGGAGATACTTTCAAAAATACTTTCTCTCCTACACTATACTCAATGTCTCTCCTCTTCAAATCCGAATAAGACTTCTGTCGGTCTGAAGCTGATTTCAATCTATCTCGAATGATCTTTACTTTTTCCTCAGTCTCTTTAACCAAATCAGGACCAATTAACTTACCTTCACCAATTTCATTCCAACACAAAGGTGTCCTACACCTTCTTCCATACAATGCTTCGAATGGTGCCATCCCAATACTCGATTGATGACTGTTATTGTAAGCAAATTCCACAAGAGGCAAAAATATATCCCAACTTCCAGAGAAATTAATGACACAGCTTCTTAACATATCTTCAATGATCTGTACCACTCTCTCTGACTGCCATCCGTCTGCGGATGGAAAGCAGTACTAAAGTGCAGTCGAGAACCCAAAGCTCTATGCAAACTCTTCCAAAACCTCGAAGTAAACCTCGGATCTCGATCAAACACTAAAGAAATTGGGATTCCATGCAATCTCACAATCTCATGGATATACAGCTCAGCTAATCTCTCAAGAGAGTAATCCATCCGAACTGGAAGAAAATGAGCTGTCTTAGTCAACCTGTCAACAATCACCCAAATAGTATCTTGTTTCCTTTGGGTCAAAGGTAACCCTGAAACAAAATCCATTGTTACTCTGTCCCATTTCCATTCAGGCACTGACAAAGGTTGAAGCAACCCAGTTGGAACTTGATGCTCTGCTTTAACCCTCTGACATGTGAGACATCTAGACACAAACTCCGCAATGTCTCTCTTCATACCAGACCACCAATAATGCTGTCTCAAATCATGGTACATCTTCGTACTGCCCGGATACATAGCAAACACTGATTGGTGTGCTTCTACTAAAATAATCTTCCTCAAGTTATCATCCTCAGGAACACACAATCTATTCTTCAACCACAAACTACCATCATCTCTCACAACAAAATCTCGGCTCTCTCCTTTTTGGCAATCAGAAACAACCTTCTGAATTTTCTTATCAGCCAACTGAGCCTCCTTAATCTGATCTAACAACACTGGTCTCAATTGTAATTGTGCCAACAATGCACCATCATCACAAGATATGAAACTAGCATGCAAAGCCCTCAACTCAACAAGCAACGAGAGCGAAAACACAGTCAAACCTGCTAAAGACTTCCGACTCAAGGCCTCAGCAACAACATTTGCTTTACCTGGATGATAATCAATCAAACAGTCGTAGTCTTTAATCAATTCCAACCATCTTCTCTGACGAAGATTAAGTTCCTTCTGAACTCCCAAATATTTCAAACTTTTATGGTCGGTATAGATAAAGCATTTCTCTCCGTACAAATAATGTCGCCATATCTTCAAAGCAAACACAATAGCCGCCAATTCCAAATCATGAGTCGGATAATTGAGCTCATGCGGCTTCAACTGACGAGAAGCATAAGCTACCACTTTACCCTCTTACATCAGTACACAACCCAAACCACTATGTGAAGCATCACTATAAATCACATATGGTTTATCTCTATAGGCAAAGTGAGAACAGGAGCTTGAGTTAACATCTTCTTCAACTGCTCAAAGCTAGCTTGACACTGATCAGTCCACACAAATCTCACTCCCTTCCGAAGAAATCTGGTAAGTGGAGTAGCTATCAAAGAAAAACCCTTTACAAATCGCCGATAATAGCCTGCCAAACCCAGAAAACTTCTAACTTCCGTCACAGACTTCGGTGGACTCCAATTCAAAATAGCTTCAACATTACTCGGATCAACTCTAATGCCATCAGCTGAAACAATGTGACCGAGAAAAGCTACTTGATCAAGCCAGAATTCACACTTCGACAGCTTAGCATACAAATGCTTCTCTCTCAAGATTTGCAACACAATTCTCAAATGCTTGTCATGCTCTTCCTCATTCCGAGAATACACCAAAATATCATCTACAAACACCACCACAAACTGATCAAGATAGGGCCTAAACACCCTATTCATCAAATCCATGAAAGCTGCAGGTGCATTCGTCAAACCAAAAGGCATCACCAAAAACTCATAATGCCCATACCTGGTTCGAAAAGCTGTCTTCGACACATCTTCAGCTCGGACCCGCAATTGATGGTACCCTGATCTCAAATCAATCTTAGAGAATACTGCTGCTCCCTTCAACTGATCAAAGAGATCATCAATTCTAGGCAAAGGATACTTATTCTTGATAGTCACTTTATTCAATTGCCTATAATCGATACACAATCTCATAGTACCATCCTTCTTCTTTACAAACAACACAGGAGCTCCCCATGGTGAAACACTAGGGTGAATGAATCCTTTATCTAACAACTCCTGTAATTGCACCTTCAATTCTCTCAGTTCAACAGGTGCCATTCTATAAGGAGTAATAGAGATAGGAGTGGTACCCGGCAACAAATCAATACCAAACTCCACCTCTCTCTCAGGAGGCAATCCTGGCAACTCCTCTGGGAAAACATCCGGAAACTCAGCAACTGTGGCTATGCTATCAAGTTGAGAACCTACCACCCTGGTATCTAAGACATGAGCAAGATAGGCATCACACCCTTTTCTGATCAACCTCCTAGCTGAAACAGCTGAAATCAACGAGGATGCAAGTTGCTTCTGCTCGCTAGATACCATCACAATTCTATTATCACTAGTTCTCAAAGTAACATTCTTCCTCTTACAATCTACCACAGCTCCATGTCTAGATAACCAATCCATACCCAAAATCAAATGATACTCCTTAAATGGCATCTCAATCAAATCACCAAGAAATTTTTCACCCTGAACCACAATTGCACACTCTCGGTGCACCTTACTAACAATCATACTATGCCCTAACGGATTTGTCACCAAAGCATCGAATCCTAAGGATTCAGCATGCAATTCAGACATAGGCAATATAGATGCACTAATATATGAATGAGTGGATCCAGGGTCAATTAAAGCAATAACAGAGATGCCAAATAAAGAGAAAGTACCAGCAATGACAGCTGAAGCATCTGGCTGTCTCTGCATTACATAAACTCTCTGAGATGGTCCGGCCTCATCAGGTCTACTGTCTCTAAATGAAGATCCTCCCCTCTGACTGAACCCAGATCTACCCCCTCTGCCAAAACTCCTGCCTCCTCTACCTCCTCTGCCAAAACTGGGTCGAGAAACTACAGAATCCACTGACCTCTGTTCCTGCATCTCAGGACACTCTCTAATGAAATGATCAGGCGATCCACAACGAAAACACACACCTGATCCACCAATCCTCTGACAATCACCCACATGGATCTTACCACAAAGCTCACATACCCGTGGAGAAGATCTCTGAATCACTGGGGTAGGAGCACTAGCTACAGAAGCTGTAGATCGTGATCTCTGTCTCGAATACTGTATTGACCTACCAGTCGGCCTCTGACTCCTCCCAACTCTGGGAACAAAGCTGCCTCTACCCCTCTTAACAGATGAAGACCCTGCCTCAAACTGGGGCCTTCTCACTCTAACCTCCTCTTCAGAAGCAGATGCTGCAATGTCCTGGGCTCTCTCCACACTCCTAGCTGCAGCAACAAGCTGGGAGAAATCCTGATATCTGGAACCAGCCACAAGACACATAATAGAGGGCCTCAATCCCCCTTCAAATCTCCTGCATCTGTCAATCTCATCAGATATAATACCACCTGCATAATGGCTCAACCGGATAAATTCAACCTCATACTCTGTTACTGTCCGGTGATCCTGTCTCAAACTCAGAAACTCCATTTTCTTCATATCTTTATACTCCCTTGGAGTATACTTCCGCTCAAACTCCCTGAGAAAATCAGCATAAGATAGGGTAGGTGGATCATCTATGGCATGAGGCACAGTCTTCCACCAGTCATAGGCGTCCTTCTGCAGTAATGACCTGATATAATCAAATTTTTCTTCAGGTGTGGCTTGCAACTGAATAAAGATCCTCTGTACTTTGTCTAACCATTGTTCAGCCACTGCCGGGTCTATAGTACCCAGAAAATCTTCTGCTCCAAACTTCCTCAATTTATCATACTGCCTGACTGATACCTGAGGCTGAGGTGGTGGTGGCGGTGGTTGCACTGGAGCTTGTCTCATTACTTCCATCATATTCCTGAACCAAGCTGGTGGAACCTCATCACCAACTGGTCCCCCTGCCCCAGAAGCAGGTGCCTCCCCGGCTCTATCAATTCTAACCTCATCTCTATACTCATCCGGAGCTATACTCTCCGCACTTCCCTCAACAGACTGACACGAATGAGGATCCATCAAAACCTAAATCTGCAAATATAGCAGAATACACCTTATTAAAGATCAGAGTCTGCCAATACTAAGTATATATTTTACTCAAAAACCAACTTTTCAAATCAAAATACTCTTTTTCTTACAGTTTACCTAGGTTGAGAATCTCAAACCTAGGCTCTGATACCAAAATAATTGTAACACCCCTATATACCGTATACGTATACAGCATGCTGATACGATCGTAATATACGTATACTGAATATAGGTTGCCACTGTTTATAAAATACACAAAACATACCTTTTAAAACAAATAAAAGAGATCCAAATTCACGAGAGTATTTATAAAACACAATAGTTAAAAACATTTAATTACTCCGCAGCGGAAATGGTAGAAATATTCACAATGACATAAACATTGAAATCAAAGTTACAAATATAAAATATATACATAAGTGGCAGCTTGATCTCTGATCTTTAAGTCCAAGAATAACTCCTCAATGTCTAGACTCACTCGGTCTAGTGGAACTCTCAGGTTCTTCTCTGACACCTGCGCGAAGAACCACAATCGCGCTAAGCCTACGGCTTAGTAATACAAGCTATAATATCAATATGCTATGGTGCAATGTTCAAGTCATACAATCAAATTATGTTCATATATCATAACATTATCTCATTTCTCATCAATTTCTCCAATTCCTAATCACATTATAACAAACACAAGCATGGGCCCAAAATGACACTAATATGTTATTCAAGGTTCAGAGTAACTGTTTTGGTCCAATATCACAACTCATCAAGCCCGTAGGCAATATATATCATATCTCTATCCATGGATAGCGTAACAGACCCAGTCTCTTGGACCATCAACTCATAAACATGAGGAGATCCTCAACCCGGCTAGACTGTTACAAAATTTCAATTGGAAAATAGCTTACGGGCCATCCCATTTCGCCTATCCAATGATTCATTTCACATTTTTCAACTGGAACCAGCTTACGGGCCATCCCATTTCGCCTATCCAGTGATTCATTTCACATTTTCAATTGGCATCGGTTTACGGGCCATCCCATTTCACCAATCCAATGATTCATAGGCATGCCGCCAAATACAGTACTCTGAAAATTGAATCAACATATTATACACACAATCATTTTATTTAGTTTCATATTTCAATTCATTTCTCATTTAACATTTCTTAGCCAATCATCATGGCTTCATATCTCATATAAGCAAGCATACCTCAACCTTTTCATTCACATCATTATTATCAACCACATTGATTTCACATTTCATCATATCTCAACATGGCATATACTTAACAATTCACATTATACACAAAATAACATTATTTATATGTATGAACAATATAATGCAATACTCAACACATTTACATTCATATGCATTGAGTCTCAACATGTATATGCATTAATGAATAACTTGTACTTACCTTAACAACAACCCTCACAACTCTAAACACTTCTTTCTTCAAGAATCTATCACCTCTTGAATATGGGTAAATTCACCTTCTTCACAACCTATTCCAAAAGAATAAAGAAACCCTCTTAAGCTCATGAGGTTTAGAACCAACTAAGGCAAAACCCTAAACTGGACACGCTCACCCACACGACCGTGTTCCTGACCGTGCCCTAACTCTTCAACACAGAAACATTTACACGCTCAACACCACGGGCGTGTTCATCGGCGTGTAATACATTATGTCTCTCAAAAGTATTGACACGTCCAACATCATGCACGTGCTCCTGGCCGTGTAATTTCTCCAAAATCACAGTAGCTATGACACGCTAACTAACACGGGCGTGCTCATGGCCGTGTCTCACCTACTGCCTCAAACACAATTGACACGCCTAACAATCCTGGACGTGCCCATGGGCGTGTCCGACCAAAAACCCAGATTCCGGCCAAACCACAATCAAACCAACAAACAACACTCTTTCATCATCTTTCACTTCAACATAACTCAACTAGACACACCCAAAACCATAATGAACTTGCCAAGAACATCAAAACAACTCAAAACACACACATTAAACACAAATCACAAACCATACTCATTATTTCAAACCCATAACACCAACACATCTCTACCACCAACAACCTTACTCTTTCCTTCAATCAAACCCCAAAATCCAAAAACCAAAGAACCAAGCACTCAAAAACACATCTCAAACACACAACTCAAACCATCAAATATCCAATCAACTCAAAACAACACAAAGAGTCAAGAAAGAACTTACCAAGGATGGAGAACTCTTAAACCTTCAACTTGTTCTCTTGAAAACTCTTCTACTCTTGATCTTGCAAGGATAAATCTCTTCCTCTCTCTCTTGTTTCTGCTAGCCGAAGAACAAAGGAAAAGAAATGGAAAAAGGAAAGAAAGAAATGGGTTGTCACGTAAGAAAGGAAAGAAGAGAAGCCAAAGACAAATTCAAACCTTCTCTCTCCAACAACTTTCCTTAAAATCCTCTCCACCTTTCATTTAATATTAAACAAATAAAATATCTTTTCCCACTACACAAAACTCACTTAAATAATTCTTAAACACAATTAAATAATAACAATAATCTCTTCCTTTGACTTGCAACCATATATAACTCATATACACCACATATACACTTTCTCATATTCCTTATTCTCTTACCATTAAGCTTATACACATAATCCAATTAATATCAACAATTAATCCAATTCTCCTAGGGTACAATTTGGGATATTACATAATGACCCGATGTCAAAAGATGAAGATTCATTTTCAAGGATGGAGACCCGATCTCAAAGGATGAAGATCCATTTTGAGCGTGAAAAACCACAATGCATAGAATAACCGGAGCAGTCACATTTCTCAAATGATAAAAGGTCAGTCAAACTCAATCTCGGGTCCAGACACCCAAATTCAATTGAATCTCGGGTCCAAGAACCCAAATTCAATTCAATCTCGGGTCCAAGTACCCAATTCCAATTCAATATCGGGTCCAAACACCCATATTCAATTCATTCTTGGGTCCAAGCACCCATTCTCCGGTCCAAGTACCCAAATCAAATCAATCTCGGGTCCAAGCACCCATTCTTGGGTCCAGGTACCCAAATCAAATCTAATCTTGGGTCCAAGTACCCAAATAAAATTCAATCCAATCTTGGGTCCAAGTACCCAATCTCGGGTTTAAGTACCCAATCTCGAGTCCAAGTACTCAAATCAAATCCAATCTTGGGTATAAGTGCCCAATCTCGGGTCCAAATACCCAATCTCGAGTCCAAGTACCCAAATCAAATCAATTTCGGGTCCAAGTACCCAAATTAAATCTAATCTCGGGTCCAAGTACCCAAATCAAATTCAATCTGGGGTCCAAGTACCCAAATTCAATCCATTCTCAGGTCCAAGTACCCAAATCAAATCCAATCTCGGGTCCAAGTACCCAAATCAAGTTCAGTCTCGGGTCTAAGTATCCAAAACAAATTTAAATAACTATCTCAAAAATTAAGTCTTATCGCTTTTCACTCTCTTTCACTTAAGTCTTAGATCGTTCAAGCAGGGGGCAAACTGTAGACCCTTAATTTTTGACATAGTCCGGTCCAATATATTTTAATTAGTAAAAAATAATTTTTGTGCTGTTCAACATATTTTAGTTAGTCCAAAATAATTTTTATGGTATCTTAATTAATTTTAATATTTATTTTAGCAAAAAATGGTGAAATGAATAAAAATTCAAAAATAATAAAAAATAAAAAATAACAAAAAGAAATCGGCGATGGAAAAATCGGAGACAAAAAAATCGTCGCCGAAAGTCAGCGCGGGCCCGTTCCGCCAGAGCTGCCGCAGCAGCTGTTTTTTGCCAGAGCAGTTTTTCCGCAATATTTTTTTTTTCGCCAGCGAAATTTTTTCGACGTAAATTTTTTGAAACCTAATGCAATTAGGTTTTGGTTTCCTTTTCTTATTGCATATTGTATGCCGTGAATAATTAGAATTACCCATAGAGTTCTTCTATAAATATGGACTAAACAACACAAAAAAAGAGGGAAATCGAGAAAGAAAATTGATGAGAAATTGAATTTGAGACTTCAGATTTGAGAGCAACAAGGAAAGCTATTAACAATTCATCAATGGCAGCAACCGCCTTTGTCTTTGTTCATCCAGAAAACAATTTTTTTTGGTGGAATCAATGCGCAGGTTTGAATCTTTAATTTCTTTTATTTCTTACAGTAGCTTCATTCTTGATTTAATCCATAAAATTACACATGCAAACCTTCAATCTTTGAAGATGTTATAATTTGATCTTTGTTTCTAAATACCTTAAATAGTTTCCTTTGCTTACCTTAAATCATTTGTTTACTTTCATAAAATTATCAATTGCTTTTTCCAAATTTTAAAAAACTTAAACATTCACCGAAACCTCAATTCTAAAACACTAAACCCTAATGCAACTTCCAAACCTAAAATAATAAACCCTAACCCTAACCCCTTTAAAACCTTAAACCCTAATTGTTTCTAAACCCTAATCCTTTAAAACTTTAAAAACCATAAAAACACAAATATTTTAATTTCACACAGTAAACTTGAAACCATAAATCAAAAGTATTTTAAAGAGTCAAAATCTTAGTTTCATGATTTTACATAACAAACCCTAGTTTGGTTAATCAAAGAATTTTATCAACCTTTTAAAACATAAAATCCTCAATCTATTTTAATTCTCTTAAAGTCACAGTAGCCAAATTCCATTAATTTCAAAACCCTAAACACATGAAATAAAGAGCCCTAAATGGAAACAGTAGCTATAATTGGAATTTTATTTGCCTTATTCAATTCTATTATGCTTTGATTTATTTCTTATGCTTTAATTTATTTAAGTTCAATGCTTGGTTCATTTAATTTATGATGGATGGATGTTTACTTTCTATTGATATTTAATATCTTTGATGAATGATTTATTTATGATGAATGATCATTTACTTTTATCAATTTATTTAGATTTCCAAATGTTGTAAGGGGTATGTTTCCACTTATTGGATACCTCATTAGTTAAATATCATGTAATTTAATTTGCTTTTATATTTTAGAGCCTATGTAAAGGACATGTTTCTACCTTTCGGTGGGTGTCCTATTTTAGCATGTGATGTAAAGACATGTTTCAATATTCGGATGGGTGTCCATTTATTTGTTTTGCTTGGACCTTGCTTTAATTTTAATATATTGATGCTTTCTTTTAATTATTATGTGTAATATGGATAATGTTGTTATATTTAAGAATTTTATAATATTAAGACCTGTAAAGGTGGCTGGTTCCAATGGACCAGGCGTTGTGGGGGTGCTAGGCCATTTCTCACCTTCCCCACACATACCTAACTTTCTGAACCCATTAAGGGGTTGGGGATTCCTTAGGAATCGAGTCATCCACCCCTTTCTTTTTTCCCAGCCCGTCTGGGTGGCGACTCCATTTCTCCGAACTTAGGTCTGTGTTCTCTAAGGCTCTGAGCCTAAATAGTGCCGAAGTCGCAAGAACCATTCCACCGGGAGTGGGGGCAAAAATCCCCGCTCACAAAGAGGATGAGGGTGATGAAGACAAAGATCAAAGGGAAGGATCTTCTTCTCATTCTTGCAGTGATACCTTGGCCAACACTTTTGTGGTGAATGCAAATATATTGTTGCAAATATATTATTCATAACAGCTTTATCTTTATTTGCTCTAACTCTTTATGAACCTTTTAGGCCACCAATTCATTTGATCATGAGGTCAGACCATGCTATGCTGTTTCGATTCAATGTAATTTTCTCAATTTGATCCTTTTTCGACTCCACCTCCTTGTGATAATATGTCATCCTATCCTTATGGCTTCGACTTGAATTACATGGTCTGTAATATGTTGATTTATGCTATATGTATGCATGGTTATGAATGTTCTTACCTTTTCCTTTTTGGCTCACAGTGAATGCTCAAGGAACAAAATAGGAAGCTGTAAGAGTAGTTAGCTAGTAGTCATCAAGAGCTAGATGCCAGCCATCAAGATGATGCACATTTCAAAGATTTAGATCGCCGATCAGAACAAAGCTTCCTAGACTTTCAATTCAAAGGCTTTAGAGATCCTGGTGCTGCATCATCGTCAAGGGAACCCTAGGTCGATGACCACGAGACTCATCCTCCTTCTTTAGATGATGAAATTTTTAGGGAATTATTTTATTATGGATCGTGTCCACCTTTATAGTGATTTTGTAATTTAATTATTTTGTGTTGGGCATGTATTGACTTAGAAAACTGTAATATTTAATAAATTAACTTCTTCTTTTTTTTCTTTTTTCTCCCTCACCCTTTCTTTTTACTTTTCTGGTGACAAGAACTTTTTTTGGCAACAACAACCTCCTTTATTTTTTACCTTAAATAGGATACATGACAAATTCAATTAAGTGAATTCAACATGGATTATGATTTTCATTGCCAAACCAAAATTCATCTGACTCGGCATGCTTCCTTTTCCATTCTTGTTTTGTAATCCAAAATCATTAATGATTTGCTCATACAACTACCTTTATTTAAACCTTTAGCTTTGTCTTTGTGCTTGACTATTCAGCTGCCCAATACAATCTTACCTTTATAGTATCACAAATATCAATTTTAATATTCGACGAAACAATGGTTCAATCTTCACAATAGGACTCAAGAGAGCTTAAAGAAGATGAAGAAAATTTTTAAAAGCATTGAAGCTATGTGTTGGCAGACAATATTTTAGTCTCAAATTAATACTTTGAAGTGTTTTCAAAATATCAATTTAAATCACCCAATCTTGCATGCTATGGCCTCTTTTTGGGAGATGGAATCTAGGACTTATAAAATTAACAACTTTAAGCTATGTCCCATGATTGAAGAATTTGAATCCGTTGTGAGCAGGGATTTTTTCCCCCACTCCCGGTGGAATAGCTCTTGCGACTTCAGTACTATTTAGGCTCGGAACCTTAGAGAACATGGACCTAAGCCTGGAGAAAATGGAGTTTCCACCCGGACAGTTCGGAAAAAAGAAAGGGATGGATGACTCAATTCCTAAGGAATCCTCAACCCTCTAATGGGTTCGGAAAGTTGGGTACGTGAGGGGAAGGTGAGAAACAGCCCAGCACTTCCATAACGCCAAGTTCATTGGAACTGGCCTCCTTTGCAGGTCTTAATATTATAAAATTCTTGAATATAATGATATTATCCATATTACATGCGATCATAAGAAAAAAATAAATACTTTATTAAAATCACAACAATGTCCGAACAAAATAAATAAATGGACACCCATCCTAGGATGGAAACATGTCCTTACATCGTCTAATGTCTAAAACTAGATAGAAAACCCACCGAAAGGTGGAAACATGTCTTTTACATTGATCCAAAAACTTTAAAATAAATTAAACTACATGATGCTCACAATATGAGGTACCCAAAAAATGGAAACATACCTCTTACAATGTTTTAAAACCAAAGCAAATCAATAAAAGTAACCAACCATTCATCATAAATAAATCATTCATCAAAGACATGAAACATCAATCAAAATATATAACAAACATTCATATCATTTAAATAAAAATAGTAAGTATATGAACTTAGGGTTTATGCATCAATTACGGTTTCTTGGGTTTTATGTTTAACAATTAAGGTTTTGTATATATTGGATTAAACAATTGAGAAGCATTTAATATAAAAGAAATAATATGGCTACTGGATGTTTGAATTAAAGATTAGGTTTGAAATAAATTAGGGTTTGAATCTAAAGAATGGATGTTTTAGATTTAGGGTTTTGTAAGTTTTATGAAAATAATATTAAAATTTAAGGTTTAAATAAATAAGATTGAAGATCATGAAAATAGGATTTTAAGTTAGGTATTTGGAAAGAATAGGCTACTGTGAATCTCATAAAAATAGATTTGGTTAGGGTTTTAAGAAAATAGATTATTGTTTTGTGGCTTTAGAAAAGTGTAATTAGGATTTTATATTTCAAAAATTAGTTTTACGGGTATTAAGGTATTAGGGTTTTGAAAAAAACACTTTTTAGGATTTTAAATAGAGTTTAGATGGTAAGTAGAATAATTGATCAATATGCCTAACAAAAATATCACCTATTGTATTTTTAAATAATTGATCTAATTGAGTGATGAAGCTACTATAAACATACACAAGTAAGTAGAAATTCAAACCTTCGTTGTTGGTTCCACCACAATTTTGAACTCTAGTTGAACAATAACAAAGACAATATCGGCTGCCATTGATGGATTGTTTGTTGCTTGATGACTGCCTCTTCCTCCTTCAAGTCCAAGGTTCTGAATCTATTCTGAAAGGTTTGAATAATTCTTGAATAGAATTCCAATTCATAAAAGCCCAATCCCCTAACTGTGTGGCTTTAATGTGGTATTTATAAGAAAAAAATAATAACCTAATACTAATTGATTAAGGAAATAAAACTATTTAGGAAATAAAATCAAAAACCAAGTAAAATAGGGTTTTGAAAAACTGTGTGGGGGCGGGGGTACTAGTCGTGCGAAACTACGATGGCAAAATTTGCTGCAGGGCACTGCGGGCTGGGCACAGGCCATAGGCCATTTCGCCGCAGGTTTGGCCTGTGGCCAATTCGACTCAGGTTTTTCTTGCGCCGAATTGGCCCAAGCTAATTCGTCGCCAGCGATTTTTCTTCGCCGATTCTGCCGTTGCCGAATTTATTTTTTATTCTTTTTTCTATTATTATTATTTTTTATTTATATATTATTATTGATGTTATTATTATTTTTCTAAAAAAAATAAATAATAAAAAGTAAAATAAATATTATATTATATTAAATTAAATAATAAATAATAAATAAATAGTAAAATAAATTAAAAAATAAATATTAAAAAAATAATATATACTACAAAATTATTTCGGACTGGACTGGATCAAAAACTAAGGGTCTACAGTTTGCCCGTTGCTTAAGCGATCTGAGACTACAACAAAAGAAAGTGAAAAGTAATGTGATTTTTGACTTAGTTTAGAGCCAAACTGGACTCCATAGCCAACGTTGGCTTGAGTTTTGGACTAAAAAATAATTTAGGTTCTGGAACCAAGGTGAGTTCTGGATGCAAAAATAATTTGGGTTCTCGACCCGTGGTGAGTTTTGGACTAAAAAATAATTTAGGTTCTGGACCCGAGGCGAGTTCTGGACTAAAAAATAATTTAGGTTCTGGACCCGAGGCGAGTTCTGGACTAAAAAATAATTTAGGTTCTGGAACCAAGGTGAGTTCTGGATGCAAAAATAAATTGGGTTCTCGACCCGTGGTGAGTTTTGGACTCAAAAATAATTTGGGTTCTGGACTCGAGGTGAGTTTTGGACTAAAAAATAATTTGGGTTTTGGACACGATGTGAGTTCTGGATTCAAAAAAAATTTGGGTTTTGGACCTGAGGCTAGTTCTGGACTCAAAAATAATTTAGGTTCTGGATCTGAGGTGAGTTTTGGACTAAAAATTAATTTGGGTTCTGGACCCGAGGTGAGTTCTGGACTCAAAAGTAATTTGGATTTTGGACCCAAGGTGAGTTCTGGACTCAAAAGTAATTTGAGTTTTGGACCCGAGGTGAGAACTAGAGTAAAAAATAATTTGGGTTCTAGACTCGAGAAAAATTCTAGACTCAAAATAATTTGTGTTCTGGACCCAAGGTGAGTTATGGACTAAAAAATAATTTTAGTTCTGGACCGAGGTGAGTTCTGGACTTAAAAATAATTTGGGTTCTAGACCCGAGGTGAGTTTTGAACTCAAAAATAATTTGGGTTCTGGGCCCGAGGTGAGTTCTGGACTCAAAAATAATTTGAGTTATGGACCTGAGGTAAGTTTTGGATTCGAAAATAATTTAGGCTCTCTGCAAAAAAAAAAAATGATTGTAGTCAGTAGGATATCAAAGAAATTTATAAAAAATTTAGCTATTTTTTATCATGCCTATATTCTCTTGCCCCCTACGTGTAAAAATATTTTAAAAGTGTCAAAATATTTTTAGAAACAAAAATATCTGAATAATTGAATTGAATAATTGAATTTACTATTTATTCACTGTGTATTCACTGTTTACTCGCTATTTACTAACTATTTATTTACTATTTATCAACAGTGATATTGACCTTTTTTTTCTTCTTTTTTTTTTCACGAGATTTACTATTTTTTACTTTTGTTTTTTTCCTTTGCTCATTTCTTCAATACTCATCCATACTTACATATTTTCGTAGTTAAAGCAGAGAATTGAGCAGAGAGTTAAGGAGAAGATGCATGATTTGAGACCAGGACCTCGATCCAATGCTGAGTTATTGGAATTTATTCGACGGCATGAAAATGGAACTGTAAGTCTACTAGCTGGGATGTAGCTTCATCACAGTTCAAGTAAAAAAACTAAGGTAACAATGCAACTTAATATTTTAATAGCACAAATATGTATTTATTATTTTATTATCTCATTTTTGGATTTTTTTTAATAAAAAGTATGAAAAATAAATTAATTAGTGGACTATTTTTAAAGAATTAATAAATAAATAAATAGATTAAAATAGAACATAATGAATAAATTTAGTCTATGAGGCAGTGGTATTGGTATGATGATATACTTACCTCGTATTAACTTACCTGACTTTGTGTTAGCGCGATCATTGTGTTATTTGGGGATGAGGGTGTATCTATAAAGCCTGACAATGGTATGATGTAGCACCCTCTCGGGTAAAACGGATTGTCCGATATTGCAATTTTGAAAGCTTTATCTTGCAATTACCATTTGAAGAGTGTTCGATAGACAGAGTGTAGTTCAAGCATTGTCGGAGTGGTGGATGGACACGACCCATACTTTTCATCTACATATAGGAGAGGTGACCCATTGGCCCAGTCGATTATACAACCATAACTGGTATTCGGCACTATGGCCTTCTGGTCCCTCTTACCAATGATATTCTGACATACGAAGAAGTCCAACAATTAATCGGTATGGAACCGTCATTAAAAGAGCCCTTTAAGATAAAAACTACGCCGATTTAGAGTTATTGGATGAACTATGAAGGATGGGTTCATAGGGAAACATCCAAACAATATGCTCGAGGATTTTTAGTGTATTTGCTCGGGTCTGCCAATTTTTGCAGCACCAAATCTTCCATCCATTTGTCAGTGTTGAGGGCCCTTACTGATATGAGTATGGTACCACTTTACGACTGGGGTGAAGCTGGCCTTGTCTCTCTCTATCATGGACTAGATAAGATTTGCAGGAATAAGAAGTCTTTCATTGGTTTCATGGTAGTTGTCAAGGTACTCTTCTTCCACCAATGTCAATTCCATTCTTATACTTGCATGAATTTGATTTTCATTGTTGTTGTAGGTATAGGCATATGAGCATATTCTTGTGAGGGTGCCTGGCATTTCTCTAGAGAGAGTTGGGTATCCAAGGTTAAATACTTGGTTGTCAGATCATGTAGCAGTTCCTGGCTCTCACCATGTGCACACCCAGCGCTATCTCTTGAGTTGCTTAACCTGGGGCCAGGTAAAATAGTATTAGTATACTTTAAAATTTATGTAAAAAGCTGACATACCTCCTGTCATTTTATAGGTCAATTTGGCTTGGTGGAACACAAAAGAGCGGACAAACTGGACTTCTTCCATGAACGCCGCACTGCCTTTCAGCATACCCATCGAGTCATTGCTGGCACTGTGTCTAGTGGTTGGTTTCTTGGAGAGAGAGAGTATGAGTGGTTCCTTGGTCCCAAGTGATGGAGGATCCTGATGAATTGCCCAAAGTATAATTTAAATATCGCATCAATGCTGGAGAATGCGTAGTAGTTGGCTCGGCATGGTTATGATGTTGAAACCTTTCTCTATCCACTGGGTGCATCATATACCCAGTTTATTCAAGTAGGACTCTTGAACTTGGATGTATCTCCTATTGGCATCTAGGAAATTCTTGAGGAAAAGGACGATGGCGATGAAGAGGAGTATCATGGAGAGGGAGGAGGGTTCGTCCCTCATCCCGGGACTAGCACCTCTTAGGTAAACTTTTACAATTTTGCTATTACAATTACTTCTTTCTTAACTTTTTTTAACTATTTCAATGATTATTATAGGCTACTGGCTCATTTGGTCATGAGGCTGGACCTTCCTCTGCCGCTCCTCCATTTGCTCATTCTAATCAACTGGAGATGCCATCTCGTCCATAGGGTGTTGATATGAATTACCTAGTAGGTTATCCATTTCCATGATGATTTATATTGCATGTATGCATGATTATGTATGCTCTTACTCTTTTCTTTTTGGCTCACAGTGGATGCTTAAAGAACAAAACAAGAAACTTCAAGAAGAGTTAGCTGCTAGTCATTAACAGGTTGCCCATTTTAAAAAATTGTATCATCAGTCAGAGCAAGACTTTCAAGACTTTCAGTTTTAGGAGATGAGAGATCCTGGTGCTTCATTGTCTAGGGGACCCCAAACTGATGACCAGGAGATTCTTTCATCTACTTCGGATGAGGATCGTTATAGATTTGAATTCCAAGGTAATAGAGGTTCAGGTGCTCCTGCTTCGGGTGGACTTGGGATAGATGATATGCCTCCTCCTTCAATAGGCAATGACTTCTTTAGGGCTTTGTTTGATTATGATCCACCACCTTCTTCTCAGTGATCTATTTATTATACTAATTGAGAAAATATTGTAATAATAATAATAATAATAATAATGATGATGATGATAATATAATTTGCACTTTTACTGCAACTTTTGACTTTCAAAATTTTTTTCTTTAATTTTTTTGTTGTTATCATCGTTATTATTTCTACGCTACAATTATTGGTCTTTCCCCTTAACATTCAAAATTCCACAGTAACACTGATTCACAAAACCTAAGGCAACGCAGCAACTCAAAACCATTTCCTCTTTGATTTTTTATACTTGCACGTCTCGGTCTCAAGCCATTCCTCATCAATTTTGGGATAGTCAATCACCCTATATAAATATTTTTTCCCTGCTCTGATCTCATACAGAAGCCAGTAAATTTTCTACGAATTTACAACTTCAACATCAAAATTCCTTTTAACAATTCTAATTTTCTTTCAATTATCAACAATGACCGAACTCAATTTGAAAAAAAATAAAAGGTCTATTTAAAAATATGAGTGCCATTCACTGGGAACAAATATCTTGGTCTAAAATTAATACTTTGAAGTATTTTAAAAATATTAAATTGGACCATTCTTTTTTACATGCCATGGTTTCATTTTGGAATGTGAATTCTAGTACTTTTAAGATAAATGACTTTGAGATATGTCCATGATTGAAGAGTTTGAGGCCATCCTTTGTTATCCAAGCAATCAACCAATGGAGTTACCAATATTGATTTCCAACATTCAACAAAAGATGCAAATATTGTTTCAACTTTCAAAGCCTGAAGTTCTACAGTTGAAGAGAGGTGAGAAAATTCAGCTTAATCCCTTGATTGACTTTTGCATTTCTCACTTGTCTCCTAGTAAGGCATGGGAACATATGCTCTATCTGTAACACCTCTATACCCCCGTATACGTACATAGCATGCTATAACGATCATAATATACGTATACTGAATATAGAAATGCCACGGATTACTAAACAAATGACTCATCCCTTTACAAAAACATGAACAAGTTTAAATCATTTAAAAGAAATTATAAAAGACAAAAGATAAAATATTTAATTAAAAGCAGCAGAAAATACAACAAATATTTACAAATATATATACATCAAAATTCAAGTTTTACAAAACATAAAATAAATACATGTTTGGCAGTATTTCCTTGATCTTTAAGCTCCACTATCAACACCTCAAATCTAGACTCTACTCGGCCTAGAGGAACTCTCCAGTTCTTCCCTGTCACCTGCGCGATAAACCACAATCGCGCTAAGCCAATGGCTTAGTGGTACAACCTACAATGATATCATGCTATAATGAAATGCCAATGTCATACTTTCCAACATACAAGTGATTCTCAAGAATCTCATATTTCATGACATTACCTTTCATTGTATCAAACATTTGTGTCATCAATTATAGGACATATTGAACTCAAAACAAGCATAGATCTCAATATTTATTTATTTCATTATTTATAAATCACATGGAAAACAAAGACAAGCAAGGGCCCAAAAAGAAACTAATATGTTATTCAAAGTTCAGAGTTACTGCTTTAGTCCATATCATAATCATCAAGCCCGTAGGCAATATATATATATATATATATATCTCTATCCATGGATAGGGTAACAGACCCAGTCTCTTGGACCTCAACCCGCTAAACTCGAGGAGATCCTCAACCCGGCAAGACTGTTACCTGTAACAGACCCAGTCTCTTGGACCGGATAAACCAAGGAGATCTTCAACCCGGCAAGACTGTTACTATAATTCACATTTTACATTTATCAACTGGAATCTGCTTACGACCCGGTCTTTTCACCTATCCAGTACTTTATAGGCATGCCGCCAAACCCATAACTCTGAAGGTTGAATAACACATTAGACACACAATCTTTTCATTTATTTATATCTTTGTACATTTCTTTCTCAATTCATTTCATTCTCATAATCAAATAGGCAATCATGCCTCCATTATCTCATTTGCATTATCATAGCCAACAACCATGGCCTCATATCTCATAATATCTCAAATCACATTAATACAATTTATCATATCGCCATATCTTTCATATTTCATATTCCATATTTCATATAGACAAACATGCTTTAACCATCTCATTATGTCTCAATTCATCATTTAAGTACTCACAATCAATTACATTGAACATCCATTAAGAATGATCATCATTGATATATATATTTACATAGCAATTTATCTTATTCATAGATTTAGAATCTTCAACATCCATTCCACATTGTGCACAACATAGCATTATTCACATGCACCATCAATATTCACATTATATCCAACATAACATTATTAATAAGCATCAACAATACATTAGATTTCTTTACACATTTACAATCAAATGTATGTTAAGTCTCAACATCATATGAATGTATGCAATAATGTAGTTTGTACTTACCTCAAGCACCACTTATACAAATCTATACACTTCCTTTCCAAGAATTCTTCACTTCTTAAATTAGGGCAAATCACCTTCTTCCAAAACCTAGTCCAAAATGATACAATACATGAATTCCAATACAATTTATCACTTAATAACCTCATCTTAGACCTTTAGATCACAAATTATAACTCAACACCACTAACTAAAGCCCACGGCCGTGGCCACCCCAACCCCCACGGGCATGGGTTAAAGAATGGTTCTGCCTCCCTTGCTCCAAACCTCCACGGCCATGGCTACAAATGGCCACGGCCATGTCAATCAAGGGCCACGGGCGTGGCATCCAAAATGCTACTATTTCTGACCAAATTCACATATTCTATGCTTACAACTCCAACAAACATCAACAACATGAAAATCTATGAGAATAATTGATCAAACTCAAGTTAAACATCACTTACCACTTCAAAACCCTAAAACCAACAACACTCTTACTCTTCCAATACCAACATCAACCTATCTTTTTATTTCAATTCAAAACCAACACCATAATCAATTTAAATCAAAAACACACCAACATACTACCATTAACACAACCCTACTTTCAAATATCAACACTCAAATTCATAAACAACTTAAAATAAAACAAGAGAATCAAGAGAAACTTACCAAAATAATGAATCTTCTTGGATTTCCAACTTAATCTCTTGAAAACTCCTTCAATTTTGAGTTTGGAACAAGCAAAACTCACTCTTGCTCTCTTGCTTTGGATGGCCGGCCAACAAAAGGGAAAGAGAAGAAAATGAACAAGTGAAAGAGACAAAGTCAAACTTCTCATCTCTTTAAACCTCCACCAAGCATTCCAAAAAGAAAATTACTTGAATACCCTCATCTATTTATTTTAACTTCCTTTCACTTACATGCCCTTTTTAGTAATTTCATAATTAACAAAATAAATATCTTCTTCCTTTGACCATCCATTTGACTTGTGTATATGTTATATATATTTCCATATATACAACATATACACTTTCTTTTAAATTCTTTTCTCTTTCCAATTACACATATACATTTTAATTCAAATAAAACAACAATTATATCAAAACTTCTAGGGCATACATTGGGATATTACAATTCTCCCCCTCTAAAAAGAAATTTTGTCCTACCTGATATTATGTCTGAAACAGTTGAGGATACTGATCTTGCATTGCTTGCTCGCTCTCCCAAGTTGCCTCTTCTCTCCCATGATTCTTCCAAAGAACCTTTACCAATGGCACTTTCTTATTTCTCAACTCTTTTACTTCATGTGCCAAAATAGCAACTGGTTCTTCTTCAAATGTCAGATCCGAACTCACTTCAAGGATTCAACTGGTAAAATATGAGATGGATCCGATCTATACCTTCGCAACATAGAAACATGAAATACATTATGGATTCTATCCAACTTAGGCGGCAAACCAAGACGATAAGTAACTGGCCCAACTCTTTCTAAAACTTCATACGGTCCAATGAAACGAGGACTCAGTTTCCCTCTCCGACCAAATCTCAAAATCTTCTTCCAAGGAGACACTTTCAAAAATACTTTATCTCCAACATCAAATTCTATGTCTCTCCTTTTCAAATCTGAATAAGATTTCTGTTGGTCTGAAGCTGCTTTTAACCGATCCCGAATTATCTTCACTTTCTCTTCAGTCTCTTTCACCAAATCAAGACCAATTAACTTGCCCTCTCCAATTTCATTCCAACATAAAGGTATTCTGCATCTTCTACCATACAATGCCTCAAATGGTGCCATACCAATACTGGATTGATGACTGTTGTTGTAAGCAAATTCCACAAGTGGCAAAAATCTGTCCCAACTTCTAGAGAAATCAATGACACAGCTTCTCAACATATCCTCAATAATATGTATCACTCTCTCTGACTGCCCATCTGTCTGCGGATGAAAAGCAGTACTAAAGTGCAATCGAGAACCCAAAGCCCCATGTAAACTCTTCCAAAACCTAGAAGTAAATCAGGGATCTCGATTAGACACTAAAGAAATTGGGACTCCATGCAACTTTACTATTTCACTTACATACAGCTCAGCCAATCTTTCAAGAGAGTAGTCCATTCTAACAGGAAGGAAATGAACTGTCTTTGTCAACTGATCAACAATCACCCAAATAGCATCATGCTTCTTCTGAGTCAATGGCAAACCAGACACAAATCCATTGTTACTCTCTCCCATTTCCATTCAGGCACTGTTAAAGGTTGAAGCAACCCTGTTGGAACTTGGTGCTCAACTTTTACCCTCTGACATGTGAGACACTTGGACAAAAATTCTGCTATGTCTCTCTTCATACCAGACCACCAGTAGTCTGTTTCAAATCATGGTACATCTTTGTACTTCCCGGATGCATAGCAAAAATAGATTGGTGTGCTTCTTCCAAAATGATCTTTCTCAAACTATCATCATCAGAAACACACAACCTATCCTTGAACCAAAGACTACCATCACTTTTCACATGAAATTTCGGCTCTCCCCATTTTGGCAATCCGATACAATCTTCTGAATTTTCTCATCCGCCAATTGAGCCTCCTTTATCTGATCCAACAATACTGGTCTCAACTGTAGCTAAGCCAATAATGCACCATCATCACATACTTCAAAACTAGCATGCAACGCTCTCAACTCAACAAGCAACGAGAGCGAATATACAGCTAAACCTGATAAAGATTTCCGACTCAAGGCATCAGCAACTACATTCGCCTTACCAGGATGGTAATCAATCAAACAGTCGTAGTCTTTAATCAATTCTAACCATATCCTTTGCCGAAGATTCTGCTCCTTCTGAACACCCAAATATTTCAAACTTTTGTGATCCGTAAAGATAAAACATTTCTCCCCATATAAGTAGTGTCGCCAAATCTTCAAAGCAAACACTATAGCTGCCAACTCCAAATCATAAGTCAGATAATTAATCTCATGTGGCTTCAACTGCGGAGAAGCATAAGCTATGACTTTACCCTCTTGCATCAAAACACATCCTAAACCATTATGTGAAGCATCACTGTAAATCACATATGGTTTATCTTCCACGGGTAAAGTAAGAACAGGTGCTTGAGTCAACATTTCTTTCAACTGCTCAAAGCTAGCTTGACACTGATCCGTCCACACATATCTAACTCCCTTCCGAAGCAATCTGGTGAGTGGAGTAGCTATCAAAGAGAAGCCTTTCACAAACCATCGGTAATAGCCTGCCAAACCCAAAAAACTTCTAACTTCAGTTACAGACTTTGGTGGACTCCATTTCAAAATAGCTTCAACTTTACTTGGATCAACTCTTATACCATCCGCTGAAACTATATGACCTAGAAAAGTAACTTGGTCAAGCAAAAACTCACATTTTGACAGCTTAGCATACAACTACTTCTCTCTCAAGACCTGTAATACAATCCACAAATGCTTGTCATGCTCCTCTTCATTACACGAATACACCAAGATATCATCGATGAAAACCACCACAAATTGATCCAGATAGGGCCTAAACACCCTATTCATCAAATTCATGAAAGATGCAGATGCATTCGTCAACCCAAAAGGCATTACTAAAAAGTCATAATGCCCATACCTGGTGCGGAAAGCTGTCTTAGAAACATCTTCAGCCCTAACCCTCAATTGATGGTACCCTGATCTCAAATCAATCTTGGAAAACACTGCTGCTCCCTTCAATTGATCAAAGAGATCATCAATTCTAGGCAAAGGATATTTATTCTTGATAGTCACTTTGTTCAATTGCCTATAATCAATGCATAATCTCATAGTACCATCCTTCTTCTTCACAAACAACACAGGAGCTCCCCAAGGAGAAACACTGGGGCGAATAAACCCTTTATCCAACAACTCCTGTAACTGCACCTTCAACTCTCTCAATTCAGTAGGTGCCATTCGATAAGGAGTGATAGAGATGGGAGTGGTACCAGGCAACAATTCGATACCAAACTCAACCTCTCTCTCAGGGGGTAACCCTGGCAACTCCTCCGGAAACACATCTAGAAAATCTGCTACTGTGGTTATATTATCAAGTTGAGAACTCCCTACTCTAGTATCCACAACATGAGCAAGATAAGCATCACACCCTTTTCTAATCAACCTTCTAATTGTTACAGCTGATACAAACAAGGATGCAAGTTGTCTCTGCTCACTAGATATTATCACATCCCTACCATCACTGGTTCTCAAGGTGACACACTTCTTTTGACAATCCACCATAGCTCCATGCTTAGACAACCAATCCATGCCTAAGATCAAATCATATTCCTTAAAAGGCATTTCAATCAAATCACCAAGAAACTCCTCACCTTGTACCACAACTTCACTATCTCGGTGCACCTTACTTACCACAACACTATGTCCTAAAGGATTTGTCACTAAAACATCAAATCCTAAGGACTCTGAATGCAATTCAGACACAGGCAAGATAGATGCACTAATGTATGAATGAGTAGATCCTGGATCAATTAAAGCAAGAACTGAAATGCCAAATAAAGAAAATGTACCCACTATGACTGCTGAAGCATCTGGCTGCCTCTGCATCACATACACCCTCTGAGAAGATCCGGCTTCATCTGGCATACTGCCTCCGGATGATGATCCTCCTCTCTGACTATACCCGGATTGACCACCCCTACTGAAACCTCTGCCTCCTCGACCACCCCTGCTGACACTGCGTCGAGAGGCTGCAGACTCAGCCTGCCTATGCTTCTGCATCTCAAGACACTCCCTAATGAAATGGTCAGGCGATCCACACCTGAAACATACAGCTGATCTACTATTCTTCCAGCAAACACCCACATGGTTTCTACCACAAAGCTCACATGTAGGTGGAGTAGACCTCTGAATTACTAGAGTCGGAGCACTGGCTACAGAAGTTGTAGGTCTCGGTCTCTGTTTCTGATACTCACTGACCTACCCGGCTATCTCTGACTCCTACTGATCCTCAGATCAAAACTTCCTCTACCCCTTTTCATAGATGAAGACCTTGCCTCAAACTAGGGTCTCCTCACTCTAGTCTCCTCCTCAGTAGCAGCTGCTGCAATGCTCTGCGCTCTCTCAACACTTCTAGCTGCTGCAACTAGCTGAGAGAAATCCTGGTACCGAGAACTAGCCACGATGCACATAATAGAGGGCCTCAATCCCTCCTCAAACCTTCTGCACCGGTCTATTTCATCAGAGATAATTCCCCCGGCATAGCGACTCAACCAGATGTATTCAATCTCATATTCTGTTACCGTCCGGTTGTCTTGCCTCAAATTCAAAAATTCCATCTTCTTAATATCTTTATACTCCCTCGGAGTATATTTCTGCTCGAACTCCCTAAGAAAATCCCCATATGATAATGTAGGTGGATCATCCATGGCATGCGGGACCGTCTTCCACCAGTCATAGGCATCTTTCTGCAGGAGGGATCTGGCATAGTCAAACCTCATCCGAAGTGGCTTGCAACTGAATGAATATCCTCTGTACCTTATCCAACCACTGCTCAGCCACTGCAGGATCGGTAGTGCCTAAGAAATCTTCAGCCCCATATTTTCTCAACTTGTCATAATGTCTTACCGGCACCTGAGGCTGTGGTGGTGGTGGTGGCTGCACTGGAGCTCCTCTCAACAGTTCTACCATATGCCTTAACCAACCCGGTGGACCCTCCTCAGCAACTGATCTCTCTGGCACAGAGACACGTGCCTCACTAACCCTCTCAATCCTAGCTCCATCTCTACTCTCTTCCGGACCTACACTTTCCGCACTACCCTCAACAGACTATCGCGAATGAGATGCCATCTCTACCTATATCTGCAAATACAGCAGAATATTCCTCATTAAAGATCAAAGACTGCCATACCAAAACATGTATTTTACTCAAAAACCAACTTTTAAAATCAAAATATTCTTTTTCTTACAATTCACCTAGGTTGAGAATCTCAAACCTAGGCTCTGATACCAAAATAATTGTAACACCTCTATACCCCGTATACGTACATAGCATGCTATAACGATCGTAATATATGTATATTGAATATAGAAATGCCACGGATTACTAAACAAATGACTCATCCCTTTACAAAAACATGAACAAGTTTAAATCATTTAAAAGAAATTATAAAAGACAAAAGATAAAATGTTTAATTAAAAGCAGCGGAAAATACAACAAATATTTACAAATATATATACATCAAAATTCAAGTTTTACAAAACATAAAATAAATACATGTTTGGCAGTATTTCCTTGATCTTTAAGCTCCACTATCAACACCTCAAATCTAGACTCTACTCGGCCTAGAGGAACTCTCCGGTTCTTCCCTGTCACCTGCGAGATAAACCACAATCGCGCTAAGCCAACGACTTAGTGGTAGAAACTACAATGATATCATGCTATAATGAAATGCCAATGTCATACTTTCCAACATACAAGTGATTCTCAAGAATTTCATATTTCATGACATTACCTTTCATTGTATCAAACATTTGTGTCATCAATTATAGGACATATTGAACTCAAAACAAGCATAGATCTCAATATTTATTTATTTCATTATTTATAAATCACATGGAAAACAAAGACAAGCAAGGGCCCAAAAAGAAACTAATATGTTATTCAAAGTTTAGAGTTACTGCTTTGGTCCATATCATAATCATCAAGCCCGTAGGCAATATATATATATATATATATCTATCCATGGATAGGGTAACAGACCCAGTCTCTTGGACCTCAACCCGCTAAACTCGAGGAGATCCTCAACCCGGCAAGACTGTTACCTGTAACAGACCCAGTCTCTTGGACCGGATAAACCAAGGAGATCTTCAACCTGGCAAGACTGTTACTATAATTCACATTTTACATTTATCAACTGGAATCGGCTTACGACCCGGTCTTTTCACCTATCCAGTACTTTATAGGCATGCCGCCAAACCCAAAACTCTGAAGGTTGAATAACACATTAGACACACAATCTTTTCATTTATTTATATCTTTGTACATTTCTTTCTCAATTCATTTCATTCTCATAATCAAATAGGCAATCATGCCTCCATTATCTCATTTGCATTATCATAGCCAACAACCATGGCCTCATATCTCATAATATCTCAAATCACATTAATACAATTTATCATATCGCCATATCTTTCATATTTCATATTCCATATTTCATATAGACAAACATGCTTTAACCATCTCATTATGTCTCAATTCATCATTTAAGTACTCACAATCAATTACATTGAACATCCATTAAGAATGATCATCATTGATATATATATTTACATAGCAATTTATCTTATTCATAGATTTAGAATCTTCAACATCCATTCCACATTGTGCACAACATAGCATTATTCACATGCACCATCAATATTCACATTATATCCAACATAACATTATTAATAAGCATCAACAATACATTAGATTTCTTTACACATTTACAATCAAATGTATGTTAAGTCTCAACATCATATGAATGTATGCAATAATGTAGTTTGTACTTACCTCAAGCACCACTTATACAAATCTATACACTTCCTTTCCAAGAATTCTTCACTTCTTAAATTAGGGCAAATCACCTTCTTCCAAAACCTAGTCCAAAATGATACAATACATGAATTCCAATACAATTTATCACTTAATAACCTCATCTTAGACCTTTAGATCACAAATTATAACTCAACACCACTAACTAAAGCCCACGGCCGTGGCCACCCCAACCCCCACGGGCGTGGGTTAAAGAATGGTTCTGCCTCCCTTGCTCCAAACCTCCACGGCCATGGCTACAAATGGCCACGGGCGTGGCATCCAAAATGCTACTATTTCTGACCAAATTCACATATTCTATGCTTACAACTCCAACAAACATCAACAAAATGAAAATCTATGAGAATAATTGATCAAACTCAAGTTAAACATCACTTACCACTTCAAAACCCTAAAACCAACAACACTCTTACTCTTCCAATACCAACATCAACCTATCTTTTTATTTCAATTCAAAACCAACACCACAATCAATTTAAATCAAACACACACCAACATACTACCATTAACACAACCCTACTTTCAAATATCAACACTCAAATTCATAAACAACTTAAAATAAAACAAGAGAATCAAGAGAAACTTACCAAAATAATGAATCTTCTTGGATTTCCAACTTAATCTCTTGAAAACTCCTTCAATTTTGAGTTTGGAACAAGCAAAACTCACTCTTGCTCTCTTGCTTTGGATGGCCGGCCAACAAAAGGGAAAGAGAAGAAAATGAACAAGTGAAAGAGACAAAGTCAAACTTCTCATCTCTTTAAACCTCCACCAAGCATTCCAAAAAGAAAATTACTTAAATACCCTCATCTATTTATTTTAACTTCCTTTCACTTACATGCCCTTTTTAGTAATTTCATAATTAACAAAATAAATATCTTCTTCCTTTGACCATCCATTTGACTTGTGTATATGTTATATATATTTCCATATATACAACATATACACTTTCTTTTAAATTCTTTTCTCTTTCCAATTACACATATACATTTTAATTCAAATAAAACAACAATTATATCAAAACTTCTAGGGCATACATTGGGATATTACACTATCAATGCTTGCTTGGCCATTTCTTACTTATTTCTTTTAATGGCAATATTGATCCACGAGTATTGGATATCATGGACCAAATGGAAGGAGGCTTGTCACCGATACC
The DNA here is from genome assembly GCA_947685225.1 of Garcia nutans. Taxonomy (NCBI): domain Eukaryota; kingdom Viridiplantae; phylum Streptophyta; class Magnoliopsida; order Malpighiales; family Euphorbiaceae; genus Garcia; species Garcia nutans. The sequence continues at coordinate 48,874,457 of CANTUV010000059.1, forward strand.
CCTGATCTTAGCTGAGACTTTAGTTGGACTGGACCAACTTTGTAATATCCCAATGTGTGCCCTAGAAGTTTGGATACAATTGTTGTTTGTTTGAATTATGTGTATATGTTATGTTGATAAGAAAAGAAATTGAAAAGAGAATGTTTATGTATTGTTTAAAAAGGAAAGTAATGTGTAGAGAGAAAGTGTATATGTTGGGTATATTGTTATATATATAACATATACATTAGTCAAGGGATGGTCAATGGAAGAGGATATTTATGTGTGACATGTGAAATTACTTTAATGGGCATATAAGTGACAAAGGTTAAGTTAAATGGATGAGGGCATTTAGGTAATTGCTTTGTTCGAATTGCTTGGTGGAGATTTAAAGAAGAAGAGAAGTTGACTTATGTTTATTTTTCTTTTCTTCTCCTTTGTGTGCCGGCTATTCAAGAGAGGAGAGAGCAAGAGAGGTGTTCTTGATGCTAGAATCAAATTGAAGGAAGAATCAAAGGTTTTGGTTGGAGATTTGTGAAATTTCTTCATTTAAGGTAAGTACTCTCTTGTTTATCTTTGTTATTTTTGAAGTTATGCTTGAGGGGGATTGTGATGTGTTGAGATTATGAATAGGTGTGTTTGAGATGAGTTTATAAGTGTTGAGATTGGTTATAAGTTAAAAAGGTTGAATTGATGTTGGTTTTGGTTTGAAGATAATAAGTTAAGAGTGATGTTTGGTTTTAGGGTTTTGAAATGGTAGATGATTAAATGGATTGTTAATGTGTATATTGTGATAAACATGCAAAATAAGTGTTAAGTACTTTGATTACATCCATTTGAATGAGTTTATGTTGTGCTTAATATGTTTAAATTCAATCAAAGGAGTTTTGGCTATGTTTAGGGTTTTATACATGAGAGACACGGCCAACCTAAGGTATTTTTGAGAGACACGGCCAAGTCCATGGAAATTTGGCCATGTTGGGTGATTTTTGGAGAGGACACGGCCGTGTCCCTTGCCCATGTTGGCTTCTGTTGCTTTTGGTTGAGAGACACGGCCATAAGCTTGGCCGTGTCCCTTGAGTGTGTTGGTTACTGTGTTTGGTTTTTGCTCTTCTTACATGATTGAGATTGAACCTACATTTGATGATGCATATGATACTAAATGAACAAGGTTATGTATTATATACATTGTGAATCTTGTGAATGGTAATGTGTTATATGAAAAATGTACTTTGTAATGTTATATCCATGATACTATATGTAAAATGTGAAGGATATGATGAGGTAATTGATTATGTATAACTTGATAGGAATAGTTCTTGAAGGTGAAAGCTATAATGATCATCCAAAAAGGTATGTGCAATGCAATTTATTATGATAAATGTTTTAATAATGATTGAAATGAAATAGAGGGACATGTTGTTTAGATGACGATGAATTTAAGATACATGTGCAATGAAATTGATTATGTATGCTTGAATGATGAAGTGTATAATATGAATTGAGATAAAATGTGATGTGAAGCCATTGTGTTTGGCTATGATGATATATGTATTATGTGAAGCCATTGTGATTGGCTATGATAACTCAAATGTGATGTGAAGTCATTGTGATTGGCTATGATGATTCAATTGAAAGACATAAGGCATGTTTGCCTAATTGATGATGAGAATTGAGAATGAAATTGATAAATGAATTGTGTAGCTAATGTTGTAACACCCCCACATTCAGTACACACACACTACAACACCACAATATAGCATATGTGCACCGAAGATAGGAGTGCTACGGCTTTTCATCAATATTCAAAACATTTTTATATAATACCATCATCTTTTTCAATATACATTATAGATATATAAATACATTTAAGTAGTACACAGCGGAAGTTATAAAATATTTACACATATGAAAACATTTAAGTACATATTTATCATTACATATATATTTACAATAAAAACAAAATCTTTACAAAACATAAAAGAGTTATACATGATTGGCAAATCTCCTCTGATCTTTAAGTTCCCAAAATCAACTCTTCAATGTCTACTCACACTCGGTCTAGAAAAGCTCTCGGGTTCAACTCTATCAACTCTATTACCTGCGCGATTAAACACTATCGCGCTAAGCCAACGGCTTAGTAAGATAAAACATGCTAATGGTATGCTTTAATGTAATGCAATGCCACATATGTTATTGATAAGATCAACATCATAAATATAAAGTTAACCACATAATTATGCATTTCACAAATCATAGTCATATGAGCATACCACATTTCAACATCTTTCCACGTTCAACATTAATCAATCATACTCAATAAACAACATCTCATTTCATTAACTCATAACATTATTTAGGACATTCATATAACCTTGACACCTATGGGCCCAACAAGTATTTAATACGATATTCAGAGTTCAGAGTTACTGATTTGGTTCAGAGTCACAATAATCACGCCCGTAGGCAATGTATATACATGTATCTCTATCCATGGATAGTGTAACAGACCCAGTCTCTTGGACCATCAACTCAACACATATGAGGAGATCCTCAACCCGGCAAGACTGTTACAAATCATATATCTCATATTCACAATTTTCATAGTGTAACAGACCCAGTCTCTTGGACCATCAACTCAACACATATGAGGAGATCCTCAACCCGGCAAGACTGTTACCTTTCATCATTTCTTAGGCATGCCACCCAAATCCAGAACTCTGAAACTGAATAACATATTAAACAAACAATTCATTTATTATATAGTTACCATTTCCATTCTCAAATTCTCATCACATTTAGGCAAACATGCCTTCTTTCTTTCAATATCATCATCATAGCCCATCACAATGACTTTACATCACATTTCACCTCTTATTTGAATCATCATAGCATCTTTGATATAACATTTCAATATACATTATTCATGAAACACATAACCATTCACAATGCATAACATAACATTGTTTAATCTCAACAATGCAATTAGAGCAAAGAATAATTTATATCATTCATAGCTTTAAGATCTTCCATATGCATTTGTTTAGGTCAATCATGGTTTAAATGTGTTTAGGTTTAGGTTAAGGTACCAACTTACCTTAAAAGGACCAAAACAATGCAAATAGAACAAAGTATAAAAACCCTAACCCACACATTTGAGGGACACGGGCAGCCACTTGAGGGACACGGCCAAGCTTATGGCCGTGTCACTCAACCCACTTGGACAGTAAGCAACACGGGCAAGGGACACGGCCAAGCTTGTGGCCGTGTCTCTCAACCAACAAATCACAGTAGCTAACACGGGCACTAGACACGGCCGTGTCTCTCACAAACCAATCCAACACGCCCAAATTCTCTTGGCTTGGCCGTGTCTCACTTTCCCTTTGGCCGTGTCACTTAAGAACAAAACCCTAATTTTTGGCCAAACTCTTCTAAATGCATTCTAACACCTTAAACACCACACAAACTCATTCAAATGAATGTAATCAAAGTCATTAACACTTATTTTACATGTTTAACACGATATTCACATTAACCAAACATTAAATCATTCATCAATTCCAAACCCTAAAACCAAACTTCACACTTGATCATTCACTTTCAACATCCACTTAAACTTACAATCTTTACAACCAAACCAACACCAAGTCAATCTTTTAACTTACAATCAATTTTAACACTTGTAAACACATATCAAACACCCCAAGTCATCACATCAACAAATCACAATTCACCTAAGACATAACTTAAAAATTAACAAAGGAAAACAAGAGATTTCTTACCTAAAATGAAGAAATTCCACAAATCTTCAACTTGATTCTTCAATTCTCCCTTCAATCTTGATTCTAGTATCAAGAACACTTCTCTTTCCCTTTGGTTTTTGGAGAGCCGGCCACTTCAAGAAAGAAAGAAGAAAATGCACAAGTCAAACACCTTTTCTTCTTTTAATCTCCACCATGCATTTCATTTCAAGCAATTACTCAAATACCCCTCATCATTTAACTTAGCTTTTGTCTCTTATAAGCCCAATTAAGTAATTGCACACTCAACACAAAAAATATCTCTTTTCCTTTGACTCTTCCTTTGACCCATTTATATGTTATATATATCACCATATATACAACATATAAACTTGTCTCTAAACCCTATTTCTTCCCAAAACACATATACATATACTTTCCTTTTCTCAATTTAAACCAACAACAACAACAACAATAACAATAACATAATCAAAACTTCTAGACCACAAATGAGGATATTACAATTCTCCCCCTCTAAAAAGAAATTTCGTCCTCGAAATTACCTGATATCAACTCTGAAACAGTTGAGGATATTGCTCTTGCATGATTTGTTCACTCTCCCAAGTCGCTTCTTCTTTTGCATGGTTCTTCCATAGAACTTTCACCAATGGCACACTCTTGTTCCTCAACTCTTTCACTTCCCGTGCCAGAATAGCAACTGGTTCCTCTTCAAAAGTCAAATCTGGGCTCACTTCGATAGATTCAATTGGCAACACATGAGATGGATCCGACCTGTACCTCCTCAACATAGAAACATGAAATACATTATGAATACGATCCAACTCAGATGGCAAAGCAAGTCGATACGCCACTGGCCCAACTCTTTCTAACACATCATACGGCCCAATGAAACGAGGACTCAGTTTTCCTTTCTGACCGAACCTCAAAATCTTCTTCCAAGGAGATACTTTCAAAAACACCTTATCTCCAACATCAAACTGAATGTCTCTCCTTTTCAGATCTGCATAAGACTTCTATCGGTCTGAAGCTGCTTTTAACCTGGCTCGAATCAACTTTACTTTTTCTTCAGTTTCTTGAATCAAATCAGGACCAACCAACTTATTATCTCCAAGCTCATTCCAACAAAGAGGTGTCCTACACTGTCTGCCATACAATGCTTCGAATGGTGCCATACCAATGCTAGATTGGTGACTGTTGTTGTATGCAAACTCCACAAGAGGTAAGAATCTATCCCAACTTCCAGTGAAATCAATGACACAGCTTCTCAACATGTCTTCAAGAATCTGTATCACCCTCTCTGACTGTCCATCTGTCTGTGGATGAAAAGCAGTGCTGAAGTGCAGTCGAGAACCCAAAGCACTATGCAAACTCTTCCAAAATCTTGAAGTAAACCTGGGATCTCGATCAGATACTAAAGAAGTTGGAACACCATGTAATTTCACAATCTCATGGATATACAGTTCAGCCAACCTCTCCAAAGAGTAATCCATCCACACCGGAAGGAAATGAGCTGTCTTAGTCAATCTATCCACAATCACCCATATGGCATCATGTTTCCTTTGTGTCAATGGCAATCCAGACACAAAGTCCATTGTCACTCTTTCCCACTTCCATTCTGGCACTGACAACGGTTGAAGCAACCCGGTTGGAACTTGATGCTCTGCTTTTACCTTCTGACAAGTGAGACATTTCGACACAAACTCAGCAATGTCTCTCTTCAACCCAATCCACCAATAATGCTGTCTCAAATCATGATACATCTTCGTATTACCCGGATGCATAACAAACATTGACTGATGAGCTTCTTCCAAAATGACCCTTTTCAAATCAGCATCATCGGTTACACACAATCTGCTCTTGAACCAGAGACTCCCATCACTCTTCACAATAAAATCTCTACCCTTTCCACTTTGACAATGCGAAACAATCTTCTGTATCTTCTTATCAGCCAACTGAGCTTCTTTGATCTGATCTAACAAAACCGGCTTCAATTGCAACTGTGCCAATAATGCACCATCAACACAAGGTACAAAACTGGCATGCAATGCTCTCAACTCAACAAGCAACGAGAGCGAGTAAACTGTTAAACCAGCTAAAGACTTCCGACTCAAGGCATCAGCAACAACATTTGCTTTACCGGGATGATAGTCAATCAAGCAGTCGTAGTCTTTAATCAATTCTAACCATCTCCTCTGACGAAGATTGAGTTCTTTCTGGACACCCAAATACTTCAAACTCTTGTGATCAGTGTAGATGAAACATTTCTCCCCAAACAGATAGTGGTGCCAAATCTTCAATGCAAACACAATGGCAGCCAATTCCAAATCATGGGTTGGATAGTTAAGCTCATGCGGTTTCAACTGTCTAGATGCATAAGCTATAACTTTCCCTTCCTGCATCAATACACACCCCAAACCTCTATGTGAAGCATCACTGTAGATCACATATGGTTTGCCTTCAACAGGTAAAGTAAGAACAGGTGCCTGAGTTAACATTTCTCTCAACTGTTCAAAGCTCGCCTGACATTGATCTGTCCATAAAAACCTCACTCCCTTACGAAGCAATCTGGTGAGTGGGGTAGCTATCAAAGAAAACCCTTTCACAAACCGCCGGTAATAGCCTGCCAAACCCAGAAAACTTCTAACCTCTGTCACAGACTTAGGTGGACTCCAATTCAGAATAGCTTCAACTTTACTTGGATCAACTCTAATGCCTTCAGCTGAAACAATATGTCCGAGAAAAGCTACTTGATCCAACCAGAACTCACACTTCGACAATTTGGCAAATAACTGCTTTTCTCTCAAAATCTGCAACACAATCCGCAGATGCTTGTCATGTTCCTCTTTATTCCGCGAATACACCAGAATATCATCAATGAAGACCACTACAAACTGATCCAGATAGGGCCTAAACACCCTATTCATCAAATCCATAAAAGCTGCAGGTGCATTCGTCAGACCAAAAGGCATAACTAGAAATTCATAATGCCCATACCTGGTCCGAAAAGCTGTCTTCGGAACATCTTCAGCTCTGACTCTCAGCTGATGGTACCCTGATCTCAGATCAATTTTGGAGAACACTGACGCTCCCTTCAACTGATCAAAGAGATCATCGATTCTAGGCAAAGGATATTTATTCTTAATGGTCACCTTGTTCAATTGCCTATAATCGATGCATAATCTCATAGTACCATCCTTCTTCCTCACAAATAATACAGGAGCTCCCCAAGGAGAAATACTGGGGCGAATGAATCCTTTATCCAACAACTCCTGTAATTGCACTTTCAACTCCCTCAATTCTGCTGCTGCCATTCTATAAGGAGTAATAGAGATAGGAGTGGTACCAGGCAACAATTCAATACCGAACTCCACCTCTCTCTCAGGAGGCAACCCTGGCAACTCCTCTGGAAACACATCCGGAAACTCAGCAACTGTGGCAATGCTATCAATAGGGGAACCCTTCACTCTAGTATCCACCACATGAGCAAGATAAGCTTCACACCCCTTTCTAATCAACCTCCTAGCTGCAACAGCTGAAACAAATAAGGAGGCTAGCTGTTCCTGCTCATTAGATACTATCACCTCTCTACCATCACCCGTTCTCAAAGAAACAGTTTTCTTTTTACAATCTACCACAGCTTCATGTTGAGATAGCCAATCCATACCTAAGATCACATCATATTCCTTAAATGGTATCTCAATCAAGTCTCCAAAGAACTCCTCACCTTGCACCCTCACTGCACTATCCCGGTGCACTTTACTAACAATCACACTATGCCCTAACGGATTTGTCACCAACACATCAAATCCTAGGGACTCAACATGCACATCAAATACAGGCAAAACAGATGCACTAATATATGAATGCGTGGAACTCGGATCAATCAAAGCAAGTACTGAAGTATTAAATAAAGAAAAAGTACTAGCTATGACTGCCGATGCATCTGGCTGCCTCTGCATAACATACATCCTCTGGGAAGATCCAACCTCCTCTGGTCTACCCTCCCTGGATGTAGCACCTCCTCTAGAACTGAACCCTGGTCTACCTCCTCGGCTGGCACCTCTGCCTCCTCTGCCTCCCCTCACACTAGCTCGAGAAGCAGCAGAATCAACTGGCATCTGCTCCTGCCTCTCAGGACAGTCTCTCACAAAGTGGTAAGGTGATCCACACCTGAAGCATACCCCTGATCTACTATGCCTCCAACAAACGCCCCCATGTCTTCCACCACACTGGTTACACACAAGTAAGGTGGATCTCTGAACTCCAGGAGTAGGAGCACTCGCTACTGAAGCTGCAGGTCTAAATCTCTGCTTCTGGAACTGCACTGACCTACCAGCTAACCTCTGACTCCTACTAACTCTAGGAACAAAGCTTCCTTTACCTCTTTTAACAGAAGAAGACCCTGCCTCAAACTGGGGCCTCCTAACCCTAACCTCTTCCTCTGAAGCAGCTGCAATAACTTGAGCTCGCTCTACACTTCGAGCTGCTGCTACAAGCTGTGAGAAATCCTGATATCTGGATCCAGCCACTAAGCACATGATCGAGGGCCTCAATCCCTCCTCAAATCGCCGACATCTATCAATCTCATCAGCAATGATACCCCCAGCATACTGACTCAGTCGAATAAACTCAACTTCATACTCAGTAACAGTCTTGCTGTCTTGCTTCAAGCTTAAGAACTCCATTTTCTTCATGTCTTTATACTCCCTAGGAGTATATTTCAACTCAAATTCCCTCAGAAAATCAGCATATGACAAGGTTGGTGAATCTTCCATAGAATGTGGCACTGTCTTCCACCAGTCGTAGGTGTCCTTCTGTAGCAAAGATCTTGCATAGTCAAACTTTTCCTCAGGGGTGGCTTGCAACTGAATAAAGATCCTCTAAACTTTGTCGAGCCACTGCTCGGCTACAGCGGGATCAGTAGTACCAAGGAAATCCTCCGCTCCATACTTCCTCAGTTTGTCATAATGCCTCACAGAAACTAAGGGCTGAGGGGCTGGTGGCTGTGGTTGCACAGGTGTTTGTCTCATAACTTCCATCATATGTCTAAACCAGGCTGGCGGAACCTCCTCTCCAACTGGTCTACCCGACACCGAAGCAGGTGCCTCCTCAACACTATCAACCCTAGCTCCCTCATCAGGAGCAACGCTCTCCTCACTACCCTCAACCGACTGTCTCAAATGAGGATCCATCAACACCTAACACTGCAAGCACAAAAGGACACACCTTATTAAAGATCAGAGATTGCCAATCCCAAACATGTATTTTTATTCAAAACCAACTTTTTAAGTAAAAATATTCATTTTGTTACATTTTACCTAGGTTGAGAATCTCAAACCTAGGCTCTGATACCAAAACAATTGTAACACCCCCACATTCAGTACACACATACTACAACACCACAATATAGCATATGTGCACCGAACATAGGAGTGCTACGGCTTTTCATCAATATTCAAAACATTTTTATATAATACCATCATCTTTTTCAATATACATTATAGATATATAAATACATTTAAGTAGTACACAGCGGAAGTTATAAAATATTTACACATATGAAAACATTTAAGTACATATTTATCATTACATATATATTTACAATAAAAACAAAATCTTTACAAAACATAAAAGAGTTATACATGATTGGCAAATCTCCTCTGATCTTTAAGTTCCCAAAATCAACTCTTCAATGTCTACTCTCACCCGGTCTAGAAAAGCTCTCGGGTTCAACTCTATCAACTCTATTACCTGCGCGATTAAACACTATCGCGCTAAGCCAACGGCTTAGTAAGATAAAACATGCTAATGGTATGCTTTAATGTAATGCAATGCCACATATGTTATTGATAAGATCAACATCATAAATATAAAGTTAACCACATAATTATGCATTTCACAAATCATAGTCATATGAGCATACCACATTTCAACATCTTTCCACGTTCAACATTAATCAATCATACTCAATAAACAACATCTCATTTCATTAACTCATAACATTATTTAGGACATTCATATAACCTTGACACCTATGGGCCCAACAAGTATTTAATACGATATTCAGAGTTCAGAGTTACTGATTTGGTTCATAGTCACAATAATCACGCCCGTAGGCAATGTATATACATGTATCTCTATCCATGGATAGTGTAACAGACCCAGTCTCTTGGACCATCAACTCAACACATATAAGGAGATCCTCAACCCGGCAAGACTGTTACAAATCATATATCTCATATTCACAATTTTCATAGTGTAGCAGACCCAGTCTCTTGGACCATCAACTCAACACATATGAGGAGATCCTCAACCCGGCAAGACTGTTACCTTTCATCATTTCTTAGGTATGCCACTCAAATCCAGAACTCTGAAACTGAATAACATATTAAACAAACAATTCATTTATTATATAGTTACCATTTCCATTCTCAAATTCTCATCACATTTAGGCAAACATGCCTTCTTTCTTTCAATATCATCATCATAGCCCATCACAATGGCTTTACATCATATTTCACCTCTTATTTGAATCATCATAGCATCTTTGATATAACATTTCAATATACATTATTCATGAAACACATAACCATTCACAATGCATAACATAACATTGTTCAATCTCAACAATGCAATTAGAGCAAAGAATAATTTATATCATTCATAGCTTTAAGATCTTCCATATGCATTTGTTTAGGTCAATCATGGTTTAAATGTGTTTAGGTTTAGGTTAAGGTACCAACTTACCTTAAAAGGACCAAAACAATGCAAATAGAACAAAGTATAAAAACCCTAACCCACACATTTGAGGGACACGGGCAGCCACTTGAGGGACACGGCCAAGCTTATGGCCGTGTCACTCAACCCACTTGGACAGTAAGCAACACAGGCAAGGGACACGACCAAGCTTGTGGCCGTGTCTCTCAACCAACAAATCACAGTAGCTAACACGGGCACTAGACACGGCCGTGTCTCTCACAAACCAATCCAACACGCCCAAATTCTCTTGGCTTGGCCGTGTCTCACTTTCCCTTTGGCCGTGTCACTTAAGAACAAAACCCTAATTTTTGGCCAAACTCTTCTAAATGCATTCTAACACCTTAAACACCACACAAACTCATTCAAATGAATGTAATCAAAGTCATTAACACTTATTTTACATGTTTAACACAATATTCACATTAACCAAACATTAAATCATTCATCAATTCCAAACCCTAAAACCAAACTTCACACTTGATCATTCACTTTCAACATCCACTTAAACTTACAATCTTTACAACCAAACCAACACCAAGTCAATCTTTTAACTTACAATCAATTTTAACACTTGTAAACACATATCAAACACCCCAAGTCATCACATCAACAAATCACAATTCACCTAAGACATAACTTAAAAATTAACAAAGGAAAACAAGAGATTTCTTACCTAAAATGAAGAAATTCCACAAATCTTCAACTTGATTCTTCAATTCTCCCTTCAATCTTGATTCTAGTATCAAGAACACTTCTCTTTCCCTTTGGTTTTTGGAGAGCCGGCCACTTCAAGAAAGAAAGAAGAAAATGCACAAGTCAAACACCTTTTCTTCTTTTAATCTCCACCATGCATTTCATTTCAAGCAATTACTCAAATACCCCTCATCATTTAACTTAGCTTTTGTCTCTTATAAGCCCAATTAAGTAATTGCACACTCAACACAAAAAATATCTCTTTTCCTTTGACTCTTCCTTTGACCCATTTATATGTTATATATATCACCATATATACAACATATAAACTTGTCTCTAAACCCTATTTCTTCCCAAAACACATATACATATACTTTCCTTTTCTCAATTTAAACCAACAACAACAACAACAACAACAATAACATAATCAAAACTTCTAGACCACAAATGAGGATATTACAAATGTGTTATTCCATTTTCAGAGTTTGTTGTTGGTGGCATGCCTAATAATAGTAACAATCTCTTGAAGTTAGGTTGGCTAAGGCCTTGAAGCCTAATTGAGATGTTACAACCCTTGAAGCTAGGTTGGATTGGTTCTTGAAGCCAAGTTGGGTTGATACTTAGCATGCTTTGTTCCCCTTGAAGCTCGGTTGAACCTAAATCCTTGAAGCCTAGTTGGGATAATGATAATGATAATGTGATAATAAAACCAAAGCATTAACTCTGAAAGTCGACTGGCATATTAGTGTCTTTTGGGCCCGAGTCTGTCTTTGTTGTCAATATGATATACAAATGTTGAAATAAGTGAGATCTATGGTTGACTTTGTTGGAAATGTGATTCATGATTGGTGAATTGTGAGTAATATAATGTTATGAAGTATGTTGTGTAATGTGTGTATTGATATATTGATTGTGAGTGTTAGTGATGGATTATAATTGATGAATTGTGAATAAAACAATGTTATGAAGTATGATGTGTAATGTGTATATTGATATATTGATTGTGAGTATTAATGATGGATTGTGGTTGGTGATAATGATATGTATATTATAAATGGAATTAGTCGAGATATATGAAAGGTACAATTCAAAAGGAAAAACATGATAAGATATTAATGGTATATGAAAGTGATATTTCATTATATGTTAGAATTTCTATAATGTATGTTTATATTTTATATTTGTACTACTAAGCTTTTGGGCTTAGCGCGGATGTGTAATCGCGCAGGTGACTAGGTGGAAGATATGAAGTCTTTCGTTATGCCACGAGAAGAGTAAGAGTTTGTCGAGACCAACTAGAGGGTGATGCATACATGTATAACTTTTAATTATGATGTATTTCTGACAAGAGTGTATTTATATGTAAAAAATGAAGTTATGATAAAGACAAGATTAATATATATATGTATGATCATTAAAAGTATAATGATTTTGTAAATGTTCTTTAAATAGATGTATTGTGGTTTGAACTCTGTTAAAGGTTTTAAAAATGTAAAAAAAAGTGACATCCTTATACTTTATATACTTACTGTATGTATACCAGGTGTATGTATAGTACTTATATGAAGTATCGGGGTGTTACAAACTTAAATTGGGATTATCAAGAAGATTGACTAGGAGTCCATTATTGCTTTAAGTAATTACCTAAATCGCCCTTTTGAGTTTTCAATTTAAGTTCTTTTTATTATTTTTGTTTTTATTATTTTATTTTTTTAATTGCTCTAATTTTTGCCTAGTCTGCCCTTGCGGGTTTTCGACCTAATGGGCCTCTCTCTCTATTTTTTTAATTATTTTCTTGTGTTTATAGATTTGGCTTCAGGAGCATCTCTGCTTGCTCGACATTCCATGTATGGATTTTGCCAGATATCTGCCATGACATCACTCTGCTAGGAAATTACTCCACCTTGCTTCTTCATATGCCGACTGGATTTACTGGATCCACTCACGTGTTGAAGTCAATATCCGTTGGTTAGTACCCTGGTGGAAGATTTTTTGTATCACCATTCGGACGTATTTTATGTATGTTCCTCTTGCTGCTCTTCGTCGAGGTACTTGCTATGATCCTCACTAGCTTGACCATCAGTGTGGAGCTGAGCCTCGAGGTTTCGATTTTACTCTTGATTTGGAAATGCCTTGTCTGACTGAAGCCTAGTTGGATCGACTGAAGCAAAGCTGGCCTGCACGCTACACTTATCGTTTGCCATATATTTTACATTTATCACTTTCTTTAGAAAAAATATTGTTAGGATATAAAAATAATGAAAATGATAATAAGAGATGTTTCTTTTCCTCTCATAATTTGTCATCACCTTTCGCTATTGTGTTTATTTATTTTATCCATATCTGGTCAAATATTTAAAACAATGCACATGGAATAATTTTAATATTAATTCTGTTTTATTAAATTAGGGAACAACCAAACATAAAGCCAGTATACGTAAGATCACTCCTGTTGCCAACTAGCCCCTTTGGGTTTTCTAATTGATGATTTTCTCTTGCTTAGCCCTAATTATTGCCTAGCCCGCCCTTTCGAATTTTTGGAACTAGCAGACTGCTCTAACTTTTGCCTAAGCTGCCCTTTTGGGTTTTCAACCTAGCGAGCTCTCTTTTTTTATATATATATAAAACTTTTTCAACCTGTCAATGTTCACTGGCTCACTAAACTCGTTTCCGTCCAGTCTGATAGCTTGACTGCACCCTTGTTCATGACCTATTTCACAACATATGGTCCTTCCAAGCTAGGCTTAAATTTCCCTCTCAGATCAGATACATTAGGTTTACATTGTTTCAATACTAAATCGTTGACTCTGAGTTTTCTTATCTTAACCCTTCCATTGTAAGTCCGAGCTATCTTCCTCTGATACAGTTGATGATTGTACAGTGCTTTTAACCTTCTCTCCTCTAGTAAGGCTAACTGTGCATATCTACTTACTACCCACTCCATCTCAGGCAGTTCAGCTTCCAAGACCACTCTTAATGACTTGATCTCAATTTCAATTGGCAATACTGCTTCCATCCCGTAAACCAAAGAGAGCAGTGTCATTCCAGTTGGTATTCGCACACTTGTTCTGTATCCCACAAAGCAAAAGGAAGCATCTCTGACCAATCTCTATATGTCTTGGTAATCTTGGACATGATCTGCTTAATTGTCTTATCGGTTGCTTCAACTACACCATGGGCCATTGGTCTATAAGGGGAGGATCGATGATGATGGATTTGGTATTTCAAGAATAAGTCCTTAACTGTACCTTAGAACTATATCCCATTGTCTGATATCACGCTGTGTGGGACCCTATACCTACAGATAAGATTCTTTTCAATAAATCTAGCCATTTGTCTTGCCCCCAATTTGTTGAAAGATTCAGCTTTGACCCATTTTGAAAAATAATCTGCCGCTACTATAATAAAATGGTGACTGTTTGAGGCTGTCGGATGTATCTCTCCTATAATGTCAATTCCCTAATTTGTAAAGGGTCAGGGTAAAGACATAGAATGCAATTCTTTAGGAGGATGTGATTCAAATTACCATACATTTGACATTGCTGGCACTTCTTCACAAACTCAATACAATCTTTCTCCATGGTCACCAATAGTAATCTTGTCGAATTATCTTTTTAACTAGGGCTAAACCACGCATGTGTGGACCACAACTTCCCGCGTGTATTTCTGACCCGATATGCTCCACTTCAGGCTTCCTTAAGCATCTCAAGTGCACCCCATCAGGCCATCTTGGGTACAACTCTGCATGAAAGGTGAGGTATTGTAAGGACCATCGCCTTATGGCTCTTCTTTCTTTCTTTGTTGGCCCTAACGAGTATTCATTCTCCTCCAAAAACTGTCTTATAGTGCCATACCACACATCATGGTCTATATCAGTTTCCATGATTGTCTCATATTCATAGTAAGGAGTTGATGAACTGGTCAAAATTAGAGGCTTAAGGAATAAGTTTATAGGATTTTCCCATACCGAAGCCAATGTGGCTAGGGCATGAGCATCTGGTTTTCTTCTCTTGGTAGGTGTATAAACCTGCACTCCTTAAAGTTCTTCTTCATCATGGTTAAGTAATGGTGGTATGGTTTTAACTTCTCATCTTTCAACTCCCACTCTCCATTTACTTGGGATACTACTAGCAATGAATCTCCAAAGACTTGCACCTTATCCACCTTCATAATCATCAGGGTTTCCAAATCAAAGATACATGCTTCATACTCCACCATATTATTGGTTGCCCTAAACTTCAACTTCTTGTCTAAAGGGATAAGCTCCCCTTCGGGCGATTCTAGTATGACTCCCAAACCTGCTCCTTTCCTATTCACTGCTCCGTCAAAATACATTTTCCATCCTTGTACTTCTATGGCCTCTAAATGTTCATCAAAAAATTTCAAAACTACCTCTTCTATATCCGATAATGGTTGTTGGGCCAGGAATTTTGCCACTGCTCTACCTTTGATTGTTTTCCTGGTTACATGCTCAATCTCAAATTCTTCCAATATTATCAACCATCGTCCATACTTCCAGATCAAAGAGGGTTTCTCCCTTTAGTACTTCACTAAATCCAACCTGGAAATTGCTTGCACATTAGAAGATTGAAAGTAATGCCGCAACTTCTTAGAAGACCAAACCACAACTATACAGGTCTTTTCAATGATACTATACTTAATTTCATAAGGTAGGAGCTTTCAACTCAAATAGTAGACTGCTTGCTCAATCCCTGACTCATCTGCTTGGACTAGCATGGCTCCTATTGACTTTTCTTCTACTACTAAGTATAGTAACAAGGGGGTTTAGGTGGTTTCAAAATAGGTGGATTTAGCAAATACTCCTTTATGCTCTCAAAGGCCTTTTGACACTCTTCGTTCCACATGGCTGGCTGATTCTTTTTAAGAAATTTGAAGATAGGTTAATAGATTGTGGTGAGCTTTGCTATACACCTGCTAATGTACTGCAATCTGCCAATGAACCCCCGAACTTCTCTCTCTACCTTAGGGGCTGGCATATTCCTGATTGCCTTAACCTTATTAGGGTCAATCTCAATGCCATTTTGACCAATCACATGTCCCAACAATTTGCCTGAGATAACCCGAAACACACACTTCATCGAGTTTAATCTTAGCTTATACTTCAGTGCTCTTTCGAAGAATAATTCTAAGATTTGGAAGTGTTGTTCCCTTGTATCTGACTTCACCATCATATCATCAACATACACTTCGACTTCTTTATGCATTATATCATGAAATAATGTGGTGGCCATCCTTTGGTAGGTTGCTCTAGCATTCTTTAATCCGAATGGCATCACCCTATAACAAAATATACCCCATGTAGTATTGAAGGTAGTTTTGGCTTTATCCTCTTGGGCCTTAACACTTGGTTGTATCTAGAAAATCCATCTACAAATGAGTGTAGCATGCTAGAGGATGCACTATCAGTGAGGACATCTATATGGAGTAAAGGAAAATCATCTTTAGGGGAAGCCTTGTTTAAGTCTCTATAGTTTACATAGAACCTAATTCTTCTATCTTTCTTTGGCACGGGTACTATATTGGCTAGCCAATCTAGATAATCTATCACTTCAAGGAACTATACTTGTATTTGTTTAGTGACCTCTTCTTTAACCAATTCAGCTCATTCAGGTATTAACTGCCTAAGCTTTTGTTTGACAGGTTTCATGTGAGTAAAGTAGGAATCAGATGTTCGGCTATGTCTCGATTTATTCCAGGCATATCCTCATAAGACCAAGCAAACATTTCTTCATATTTTTAAAATATTTTTTCAAATCTCTCTCTCATCAAAAGTAAGGTTGGATGCTATGCTAATATTTTTAGGATTTTTGGTTGTTCCCAAATTTAATGATTGTGTATCGACAGAGTTAATATTAAATATGCTCACGTAATCACTATTTAAATGTATGCAACCATTATGAGAAACATCACACAAGTAAGCAAAATCAGACTTTATTGCATTCATTTTGGAAAAGAAAACATCATCATCCTCATACAAAGTAGACAAATTAAAATCAAAATCAAAATCATTGTTATTGTTCTCAAAATCATAAAGCAGGACATCTTCAAACTTTTCTTCAACCTGGGCAGCAATCTCCTCTGGAATCTTCTCGGCTTTTAGGACAACTTCCTTCTCCCCTTTTGGATTGGTCTCCTTGTCAGTTGGCAGGATGAGCTCTTTCATCACTTCTTCCACCAATTCGGCAACATCAACAAAAATCTTAAAATTTGGGATCAACCTTCCCATGAACATTATTGGCTCGGGCTTTCCCTAGAGTGGTCCCATGTTTGGAGCTTTGACAAAGATCTCTTCAAGTGGTGGTAAGCTCATCTTCTCATTCTTCTTTGGATGAACATCTTTGCTAGCTTCTTCATACCCTAACCCTTTCTTGGAGGTTTGAGTCTTGAAATCTGGAAGCTTTGTTACACCGGCCTTGCCCTTTCAAAGACCAGCACCAGGAAGGTAGCTCATGTTTTTCATCATGTTCAAGACCTTGGAGTCCACTACTTCATCATTAGAAATTGCAGCTACTTGAAAACCATTGAGAGGCCTCTCAATCATTAGAGCATTTACCACCTCATTATCTTCGGCCTTGATGACCACCGTCTCTTTTCCATTAGGGAATTTGATCTTTTGATGAGGGGTGGAAGGAACTCCACGAAGAGGATGAAACCATGGTCATCCCAAAAATAGAGAAAAAGTAATAGGTATGTCCAAAACCATAAATTCAACAATAGATTTAATTAGACCAACCTTCACAACAGCTTTGAAAGTCCCCTCAGCATGCCTCTTGGTATTGTCATAAGCCCTAATGGTTAGCTCGGTTGGGCTTAGATCCCTCATTGACATAGCTAGCTTTGGTAATATTTTAAATGGACAAACTTTTATGATGGACCCATCATCAACCATCACACATGGAGTCCTTTTTCCTTTGATTTCTACTTTGATAAAAAGAGGACGGATGTGATCTCTCCCCTCTTCTAGTAAATCCACATCTAAAAAAGATACCATTCCCATTTTAACTTCGCTCTTCTTTTGAATATCTTTACACTTCATCACTCCTTCAACTTTTATGAAGTTAATAAGCTCCTTTGGTGTTATAGAGGTGGAAATTGGCATGCTAGCCAAGGCCTTGGCCATAGTTTCATGTTGCTTCTTAGAAGTGGCCAATAAGTCCCAAATAGTGACACTTGCTTGGGTTCTCTTTAACTGTTTAAGCACAGTTTCATCTTCCTCTTCTTTATTCCAAACTTCAACTTCCTTTCCTTTATTAGTTTCTACTTCCTTGGGTGGTGGCCTTGCATAAGGCTTACCAGATCTAGTGTTCATTACTTCATCTTCATTGGGCTCAGATTCCATTCCTCCTTCTTGGGTAAAAGATCATCATCACTATTGCTTGAATCCCAAAACTCATTCATGGCACTTATTTCTACTTCATTACTAATCATAGCTTCTTCAATTTTGCTAAACACCACTTCTTCTTTGGTTGCTTCTCCACCCACATCTCGGAAAGAAGATATGACAAAACTTTCATGCAAACCTCCTCCAATCATGAAGGTTGCCGGTGGTGGTACTCTATTGAACCTTGGTAATGGAATGTCTTTGGTGCTTGGTTTGTTGGGCTTGGGCAGCTTCCCACTATCAATCAGATTCTAGATCTCATGCCTCAACCTCATACATCTATCCATGTCGTGCCCTTGCATTTGATGAAATTGATAAAATGCCTTAGCGTCAAAATTAGGTGGGAGAGGGTTAGGCAAAGGATGAGGATTTAAGGGTCGTAACAATCCCTTATTTTATAGCTTATTGAGAACCCAAGACAGCGGCTTCCCCAATTCTGAAAACTGCCTTCTTCCTCTTGGCTAGTAGTATTAACATCAACTGCCTTTTTGCATGCTTTGGTTACTAGACTGGTAGTTTCCTTTCTCATTCCATCTTATTGAAAAGCGGTTCTTCTCTCTTTCCCACTCTTCAATTTGTAGACCAGCTTACAAAAGGTCCTTGAAATCCTGAATGATTGTATGCAACATCCTTTGCGAAGGCTAGGTAACAATCCTCACACAATCATTCTAATTTGATCGGTTTCATCAGGCCTTCTCTTGAGCAATGCAGCCTTATTCCTCCATCTCTTCATATATTCCACGAAGTTCTCATTCGGCCTTTGTCTAATGGACTCCACATCCATTAGAGTAACTTCTAATTCGACATTGTATCCATATTGTTGGATGAAGGCCTTGTATAGCAGATCCCAACTCTTTTGAGTGCCATCATCTAAGGTATTAAACCAATTTTGGATAATAGGATCCAATGAGAGCATAAAGTATCTTAGGGTTTGAGCCTTAGTAGCTCGGGAAGACTACATAGTAGTGATATATTGCTTCACATGGAGGTAAGGATTTCCCATTCCATCAAACTTTGCAAAGGATGGCATCTTGAACTTGTATGGAACTTCCTCATCTAGCTCAAACAATTTGTCATCCTCGGACATTTCTTCGATTTTTAGCTTCTTTTCAAACTTCTTTTCTAGGTCAGTAATCATCTTTTCAACATCTGTAGTTTCAGTTTTCTCCACATCTAATCTTTCAATAACCTTCAACTCCTTCTTCTTGTCTTGAGGATCTTGGAAGTATTGAGCCCAGTCATCATCATCATTGACAACTACCTTGTCATCATCAAAAACCACTTCATTAACCTTAGCCTTCCCTTTGTCCTTTGGCTTCTCGGTGCTAGCAAATGCTTCGGTATTATTTTCTAAAATTGCAGCCAATTGGTTTTTCATGGTCTCAGACAGGCTCTCCTTTAGTTCTTCCATTTTAGCATTGAGAGCGTCGTCCACCATTCTTTGAATTTGTTCAGGCTCCATTGCTTTTGGTGAGAAAGTAATTGAGTTACTGCTGGATTCTTCATCTCCGATGTAGGTCGGATTGTCGTAAGCTTTTGAACTATTGTAATCTAGGGCTGTGAGCCAAAAAGAATTAATGATATGTGATGCAAATGTATGTATGCATGTTTGCATGTGTGCACAAACAATAAACAAATAAGGATAAATAGGACGTTCCTTCCAACCTTATAACATCCACACACGAATGATGAGTCTCTTTTCCTAGGTAATGTGGTTAACAAAATACCAACATGGGGTATCTTATTTTTGAAAAATTCTCTCGGACGTTTCAACCAATAGTTATATTTTAAAAATGGAAATCAGTTCATGATAGTTCCCATTAATTAGATTTTAATCCATTCATTAACTAAAGTAGCTTTTATGCTATATTGGATTAAAACAAAATTAAGAGATTTATTATAAATAGATTTCTCACTTGAAAAAGTAACTAATGATTCGTGCCAAAAACAAGCCTATGGTTAACAATTCTTAGTATAAACTAGGCTCACAATTGGTTTTTGATATTTCCATAATTGAATTAAATGATTTGTAAGCTCTTTTAAAGGTTGGATGAAATGCAAACATGGTTTTGTAAAAAGATTTGAGAAAAAAAAATGGATTTTTGACTTTGTTTTTGAGTCATGAGAAAAGAAAAGTTTTGATTTGTGTTTAGAAAAGTTTTATGCCCAAAGACCATCTTGAAATGTTTTGAAAATAGCTTTGGTCTTTTGGGCTTTAAAGAAAATTTTATTTTGAGCTTACAAAGTACTTAGGTCATATTAGAAATAACAAACCAAATAAACCATGATTTAAGCCAAGATAAATTAGCCATAGTCAAACAACAAGCATTTGGGGTAAAAACCTAAGGAAAGTAACTAGGCCAATTACTTGAGCTTTAGTCTTTGGGTTGAAAGGCTTAGGTTTCCATAGCAATTATATACCTAAAAGGTACAAGTCTATGAATGTTTATGCCATGCTTGATCTCCATACCTTGAGTGAAAGTATGGTATCCCTTACATAACACAATACGGGTAACACGAGCGTCCTAACTCATGCATACAATGTAATCTAATATGATGCAATGGATAATATCATGATAAAAAAGAATAGAATAATATAAAGACATATGGAATCAACTTCTCTTATCCCCAGTGGAGTTGCCACTGTGAGCGGAGATTTTTGCCCCCCACTCCCGGTGGAATGGTTCTTGCAACTTCGGCACTGTTTAGGCTCTGGGCCTTAGAGAACACGGACCTAAGCCCAGAGAAAATAGAGTCACCACTCGGACAAAATGAGAAAAAGAAATGGGTGGATGACTCGATTCCTAAAGAATCCCCAACCCCCTAATGGGTTCGAAAAGTTGGGTACGTGTGGGAAAGGTGAGAAACGACCCAGCACCCCCACAAAGCCCGGTTCATTAGAACTGGCCTTCTTTGCAGGTCTAAATATTATAAAATTCTTGAATATAATGATATTATCCATACTACATGTGATCGTAAGAATAAATAAATACTTTATTAAAATCACAACAATGTCCAAATAAAACAATTAAATGGACACCCATTCGAGGATGGAAACATGTCCTTACATCATCTAACATCTGAAACTAGATAGGACACCCATCGAAAGGTGGAAACGTGTCCTTTACATTGATCCAAAAAATTTAAAATAAATTAAACTACATGATACTCACAATATAAGGTACCCAAAAAATAAAAACAAACCTCTTACAATGTTTTGAATCCAAAGCAAATCAATAAAAGTAACCAACCATTCATCATAAATAAATCATTCATCAAAGACATGAAACATCAATCAAAATATATAACAAACATTCATCTCATTTAAATAAAAATTGTAATATCCTCATGTATGCCCTAGAAGTCTTGGTTATGTTGTTGTTATTGTTGATGTTGTTGTTAGTGTTGTTGTTGTTATATATTGGATTGAATATATGTGTTAAATTGTAAGAGAAAAGAAATGGGAAGAGAATGTATATGTATATGTGTTTTGGAGAAGAAATTTAGGGTTTAGAGACAAATGTATATGTTGTGTATATGATGATATATATAACATATAGATTGGTCAAATATAGAGTCAATGCAAGAAGATATTTTTGTGGAATGTGCAATTACATATAAGGGCTTAGATGAGACAAAAGGTTAGTTAAATGGTGAAGGGTGTTTTAGTAATTGCAAGGTTTGAAGCAAATTGAAGAAGGAATCAAGGGTGTTGGTTAGAGATTTGTGGAATTCTTCATTTAAGGTAAGTTTTCTCTTGATTTCTCTTGTTCTATTTGGAATTTTGTTTGAGTTTGATGGAGTGTGTTTGTGTATGGTGTGTGTAAAAGTGTTGAAATGGAATTAAAGATAAGAAGCTAGGTTGGTGTTGGTGATGGAAGAGTAAGAGTTGTGTTTAGTGAATTTTTTTCTGTTTTACAATTAGTAAAGGCTGTGACTTGTATGATTTTTAATTAATTATAGAAAAATGTTCTTGAAGTGAATTTTTTTTATGTTGTGCCTCTATGAGTCTAGAATGACCGAAAAATATGTTGATTCGATTTTGGAATGGTTATGAGTTTAGAAAGATTATTTTTATTAGACCTGTTCCAGCAGGTACCTTAACTGAGACAGCTATATTTCTGGATTTTTAATAAAATGTAGAAAAATCATATCGAATTGAATTTTGGATATGTTGTTGCTTAGTGAGTCTAGTATTTGAGAAAAATAATTTGGAACCACGTTGATTGAATTTGATTTATGGAATTCACAAAGTTCAGAACTGCTGCCAGGATGCAGGGCAATTGGGGCAGTCTGGTTAGGTGAACTATTTGACCAAGATTTTGTGTTCAGTTTGATCTGAAATTTTAAAGGAATGATTTTAAGATACAAAACTAAATTCTTTAAAAATTTTAGAATTTTTAGTCAAGTAGATTATTTTATACAATTTTTCAAAATAAGGATAAAATGGAGTCTAAAACCAGAATGTACTATTCATATGGTCATTTTGCTAATATTCCTTTTGGATTAGATTGTGAAGAGGTTGAATTGCCCTAACCGTGTCCCTCAAGTGGCTGCCCGTGTCCCTCAATTGTGTGGGTTAGGGTTTTAATTCTTTGTTCTTCTTGCATTGCTTTGGTTCTCCAAAGGTAGGTTGGTCCTTAAACCTAACCCTAAACACTTTAAACACACTTGAATCAATGAATGATATAATCAAATGCATGTGTAAGGTCCTAAAACTATGAATCATATCAATTGTTCTTTGCCCTAATTGCATTGTTGAGATTGAACAATGTTATGTTATGTATTGTGAATGGTAATGTGTTTCATGAGTAATATACATTGAAATTGAAATGTATATCAAAGATGCAATGATAATTTAAATAAGACATGATATGAGACAATGCCATTGTGATTGGCTATGATGATGATATTGAAAGAAAGAAGGCATGTTTGCCTAAATGTGATGAGAATTTGAGAATGGAAATGGTAACTATATAATAAATGAATTGTTTGTTTAATATGTTATTCAGTTTCAGAGTTCTGGATTTGGGTGGCATGCCTAAGAAATGATGAAAGGTAACAGTCTTGCCGGGTTGAGGATCTCCTCATATGTGTTGAGTTGATGGTCCAAGAGACTGGGTCTGTTACACTATGAGAATTGTGAATATGAGATATATGATTTGTAACAGTCTTGCCGGGTTGAGGATCTCCTCATATGTGTTGAGTTGATGGTCCAAGAGACTGGGTCTGTTACACTATCCATGGATAGAGATACATGTATATACATTGCCTACGAGCGTGATTATTGTGACTATGAACCAAAGCAGTAACTCTGAACTCTGAATATCGTATTAAATACTTGTTGGGCCCATAGGTGTCAAGGTTATATGAATGTCTTAAATAATGTTATGAGTTAATGAAATGAGATGTTGTTTATTGAGTATGATTGATTAATGTTGAATGTGGAAAGATGTTGAAATGTGGTATGCTCATATGACTATGATTTGTGAAATGCATAATTATGTGGTTAACTTTATATTTATGATGTTGATCTTATCAATAAAATATGTGACATTGCATTACATCAAAGCATACCATTAGTATGTTTTATCTTACTAAGCCGTTGGCTTAGCGCGATAGTGTTTAATCGCGCAGGTAATAGAGTGGATAGAGTTGAACCCGAGAGTTCATCAAGACCAAGTGAGAGTAGACCTTGAAGAATCCATTTTGGGAGCTTAAAGATCAAAGCAGACTTGCCAATCATGTATATTTCTTTATATTTTGTAAAGAAATGTTTAATATGTAAATATGTACATATTTTATAACTTCCGCTGTGTAATATTTAAATATATATATATATAACTAATATGTTTTGTTTTATAAGTAAATGATCTACTTTTCTATAATGTATAATGATAAGGGTATTGTATCAAGTTTAAAGTGTTTTGAATGTTAAGAAAACCGTAGCATCCCTATGTTTGATGCACTTATGCTACATTGTTGTAGTTGTAGTGTGTGGGCATTGGATATGGGGGTGTTACAATTGTTTTGGTATCAGAGCCTAGGTTTGAGATTCTCAACCTAGGTAAAATGTAATAAAAAGACTATTTTGACTTTAAAAGTGGTTTTTGAATAATATACATGTTTGGGATTGGCAACCTCTGATCTTTAATAAGATGTAGTATGTTGTGTTTGCAGATTTAGGTTGTGATGGATTCTCACTCACGTCAGTCGATTGAGGGTAGTGCCGAGAGTATCGCTCCTGCTGAGGGAGCTAGAGTTGATAGTGTTGAGGAGGCACCTGCTTCGGTGTTGGGTAGACCAGCTGGAGAGGAGGTTCCGCCAGCCTGGTTTAGACATATGATGGAAGTTATGAGACAAGCACCAGTGCAACCAGTGCCACCACCCCCTCAGCCTTTGGTATCTGTAAGGCACTATGATAAACTAAGGAAGTATGGAGCGGAGGATTTCCTTGGTACTACTGACCCAGCTGTAGCAGAACAGTGGCTTGACAAAGTACAGAGGATCTTTATTCAGTTACAAGCCACCCCTGAGAAAAAATTTGACTATGCAATATCTTTGCTACAGAAGGACGCCTACGATTGGTGGAAGACAGTGCCACATTCTATGGATGATCCTCCAACACTGTCTTACACTGATTTTCTAAGGGAATTTGAGTTGAAGTATACTCCTAGGGAGTATAAAGATGGGAAGAAAAGAGAGTTTCTAGATTTGAAGCAAGATCATCGGACCGTAACTGAGTATGAAGTTGAGTTTATTCGACTGAGTCAGTATGCTGGGGGTATCATTGCTGATGAGATTGATAGATGCAGGAGGTTTGAGGAGGGATTAAGGCTCTCTATCATGTGCTTAGTGGCTGGATCTAGATATCAGGATTTCTCACAGCTTGTGGCAGCAGCTCGAAGTGTAGAGCGAGCTCAAGTTATTGCAGCTGCTTCAGAGGAAGAGGTTAGGGTTAGGAGGCCCCAGTTTGAGGCAGGGTCTTCTTCTGTTAAAAGAGGTAAAGGAAGCTTTGTTCCTAGAGTTAGTAGGAGTCAGAGGTTAGCTGGTAGGTCAGTGCAGTTCCAGAGACAGAGATTTAGACCTGCAGCTTCAGTAGCGAGTGCTCCTACTCCTGGAGTTCAGAGATCCACCTTACCTGTGTGTAACCAGTGTGGTGGAAGACATGGGGGCGTTTGTTGGAGGCATAGTAGATCAGGGGTATGCTTCAGGTGTGGATCACCTGACCACTTTGTGAGAGACTGTCCTGAGAGGCAGGAGCAGATGCCAGTTGATTCTGCTGCTTCTCGAGCTAGTGTGAGGGCAGGCAGAGGAGGCAGAGGAGGCAGAGGTGCCAGCCGAGGAGGTAGACCAGGGTTCAGTTCTAGAGGAGGTGCTACATCCAGGGAGGGTAGACCAGAGGAGGTTGGATCTTCCCAGAGGATGTATGTTATGCAGAGGCAGCCAGATGCATCGGCAGTCATAGCTGGTACTTTTTCTTTATTTGATATTTCAGTACTTGCTTTGATTGATCCGGGTTCCACACATTCATATGTTAGTGTATCTGTTTTGCCTGTATCTGATTTGCATGCTGAGTCCCTAGGATTTGATGTGTTGGTGACAAATCCGTTAGGGCATAGTGTGGTTGTAAGTAAGGTGCATCGAGATAGTGCAGTAGTGGTGCAGGGTGAGGAGTTCTTAGGGGATTTGATTGAGATGCCATTTAAGGAATATGATGTGATCTTAGGTATGGATTGGCTATCTCGACATGGAACTGTGGTGGATTGTAAAAAGAAAATTGTTTCTTTGAGAACGGGTGATGGTAGAGAGGTGATAGTATTTAATGAGCAGGAACAGCTAGCCTCCTTATTTGTTTCAGCTGTTGCAGCCAGGAGGTTGATTAGAAAGGGGTGTGAAGCCTATCTTGCTCATGTGGTGGATACTAGAGTGAAGGGTTCCCCTATTGATAGCATTGCCACAGTTGCTGAGTTCCCGGATGTGTTTCCAAAGGAGTTGCCAGGGTTGCCTCCTGAGAGAGAGGTGGAGTTCGGTATTGAATTGTTGCCTGGTACCACTCCTATCTCTATTACTCCTTATAGAATGGCACCAGCAGAATTGAGGGAGTTGAAAGTGCAATTACAGGAGTTGTTGGATAAAGGATTCATTCGCCCCAGTGTTTCTCCTTGGGGAGCTCCTGTGCTATTTGTGAAAAAGAAAGATGGTACTATGAGGTTGTGTATCGATTATAGGTAATTGAACAAGGTGACTATTAAAAATAAATATCCTTTGCCTAGAATTGATGACCTCTTTGATCAATTGAAGGGTGCAGCTGTATTTTCTAAAATTGATTTGAGATCTGGGTACCATCAGCTGAGAGTCAGAGCTGAGGATGTTCCGAAGACCGCTTTTCGGACCAGGTATGGGCATTATGAATTTCTAGTTATGCCTTTTGGTCTAACGAATGCACCTGCAGCTTTTATGGATTTGATGAATAGGGTGTTTAGGCCCTATTTGGATCAGTTTGTAGTGGTCTTCATTGATGATATACTGGTGTATTCGCGGAATGAAGAGGAACATGATATGCATCTGCGGATTGTGTTGCAGATTTTGAGAGAGAAGCAGTTATTTGCCAAATTGTCGAAGTGTGAGTTCTGGTTGGATCAAGTTGCTTTTCTCGGACATATAGTTTCAGCAGAGGGTATTAGAGTTGATCCGAGCAAAGTTGAAGCTATATTGAATTGGAGTCCACCCAAGTCTGTGACAGAGATTAGAAGTTTTTTGGGTTTGGCAGGCTATTACAGACGATTTGTGAAAGGGTTTTCTTTAATAGCTACTCCACTCACTAGATTGCTTCGTAAGGGAGTGAGATTTGTGTGGACGGATCAGTGTCAGGCTAGCTTTGAGCAGTTGAGAGATATGTTGACTCAAGCGCCTGTTCTTACTTTACCTGTGGAAGGCAAACCATATGTGATCTACAGTGATGCTTCACATAGAGGTTTGGGGTGTGTATTGATGCAGGAAGGTAAAGTTATAGCTTATGCATCTAGGCAGTTGAAACCGCATGAGCTTAACTATCCGACCCATGATTTGGAATTGGCTGCCATTGTGTTTGCATTAAAGATTTGGCGCCACTATCTGTTTGGGGAGAAATGTTTCATCTACACTGATCACAAGAGTTTGAAGTATTTGGGTGTCCAGAAAGAACTCAATCTTCGTCAGAGGAGATGGTTAGAATTGATTAAAGACTACGACTGCTTGATTGACTATCATCCAGGTAAAGCAAATGTTGTTGCTGATGCCTTGAGTCGGAAGTCTTTAGCTGGTTTAACAGTTTACTCGCTCTCGTTGCTTGTT
This sequence comes from Garcia nutans, assembly GCA_947685225.1. Taxonomy (NCBI): domain Eukaryota; kingdom Viridiplantae; phylum Streptophyta; class Magnoliopsida; order Malpighiales; family Euphorbiaceae; genus Garcia; species Garcia nutans. The sequence continues at coordinate 48,902,387 of CANTUV010000059.1, forward strand.
GAGTTGAGAGCATTGCATGCCAGTTTTGTACCTTGTGTTGATGGTGCATTATTGGCACAGTTGCAATTGAAGCCGATTTTGTTAGATCAGATCAAAGAAGCTCAATTGGCCGATAAGAAGATTCAGAAGATTATTTCAAATTGTAAGAATGGGAAGACAAGAGATTTTGTTGTGAAAGACGATGGGAGTCTCTGGTTTAAAAACCGATTGTGTGTACCCGATGATGCTGAATTGAAAAGAGTCATTTTAGAAGAAGCACATCAGTCAGTGTTTGCTATGCATCCGGGTAATATGAAGATGTATCATGATTTGAGACAACATTATTGGTGGATTGGTTTGAAGAGAGACATTGCAGATTTTGTGTCGAAATGTCTCACTTGTCAGAAGGTTAAAGCAGAGCATCAAGTTCCAACCGGGTTGCTTCAACCGTTGTCAGTACCAGAATGGAAGTGGGAAAGAGTGACAATGGATTTTGTGTCTGGTTTGCCATTGACACAAAAGAAGCATGATGCTATATGGGTGATTGTGGATAGATTGACTAAAACAGCTCATTTCCTTCCGGTGCGGATGGATTACTCTTTGGAGAGGTTGGCTGAGCTGTATATCCATGAGATTGTGAAACTGCATGGTGTTCCAACTTCTTTAGTGTCTGATCGAGATCCCAGGTTTACTTCCAGATTTTGGAAGAGTTTGCATAGTGCTTTAGGTTCTCGACTGCACTTCAGCACTGCTTTTCATCCACAGACGGATGGACAGTCAGAGAGGGTGATACAGATTCTTGAAGACATGTTGAGAAGCTGTGTCATTGATTTCACTGGAAGTTGGGATAGATTTTTACCTCTTGTGGAGTTTGCATACAACAACAGTCACCAATCCAGCATTGGTATGGCACCGTTTGAAGCATTGTATGGCAGACGGTGTAGGACACCTCTTTATTGGAATGAGCTTGGAGATAATAAGTTGATTGGTCCTGATTTGATTCAAGAAACTGAATAAAAAGTAAAGTTGATTCGAGGCAGGTTAAAAGCAGCTTCAGACCGACAGAAATCTTATGCAGATCTGAAAAGGAGAGATATAGAGTTTAATGTTGGAGATAAGGTATTTCTGAAAGTGTCTCCTTGGAAGAAGATTTTGAGGTTCGGTCGGAAAGGAAAATTGAGTCCTCGTTTCATTGGGCCGTATGAAGTGTTAGAAAGAGTTGGGCCAGTTGCGTATCGACTTGCTTTGCCACCTGAGTTGGATCGTATTCATAATGTATTTCATGTTTCTATGTTGAGGAGGTACAGGTCGGATCCATCTCATGTGTTGCCATTTGAATCTATTGAAGTGAGCCCAGACTTGACATTTGAAGAGGAACCAGTTGCTATCTTGGCACGAGAAGTGAAAGAGTTGAGGAACAAGAGTGTGCCATTGGTGAAAGTTCTATGGAAGAATCATGCAAAAGAAGAAGCGACTTGGGAGAGTGAACAATCCATGCGAGAGCAATATCCGCAGTTGTTTCAGCTTTGATATCAGGTAATTTCGAGGATGAAATTTTCTTTTTAGAGGGGGAGAATTGTAATATCCTCATGTATGCCCTAGAAGTCTTGGTTATGTTGTTGTTATTGTTGATGTTGTTGTTAGTGTTGTTGTTGTTATATATTGGATTGAATATATGTGTTAAATTGTAAGAGAAAAGAAATGGGAAGAGAATGTATATGTATATGTGTTTTGGAGAAGAAATTTAGGGTTTAGAGACAAATGTATATGTTGTCTATATGATGATATATATAACATATAGATTGGTCAAATATAGAGTCAATGCAAGAAGATATTTTTGTGGAATGTGCAATTACATATAAGGGCTTAGATGAGACAAAAGGTTAGTTAGATGGTGAAGGGTGTTTTAGTAATTGCAAGGTTAAAAACACTTGATGGATATAAGAAGCCAAATTTGACTTTGCTCTTCATATTTTCTTCTTCTCTTCATGTGTGGCCGGATTCTCCATAGACAAAGAGAGAAAGAGAGGTGATCTTGAGGTTTGAAGCAAATTGAAGAAGGAATCAAGGGTGTTGGTTAGAGATTTGTGGAATTCTTCATTTAAGGTAAGTTTTCTCTTGATTTCTCTTGTTCTATTTGGAATTTTGTTTGAGTTTGATGGATTGTGTTTGTGTATGGTGTGTGTAAAAGTGTTGAAATGGAATTAAAGATAAGAAGCTAGGTTGGTGTTGGTGATGGAAGAGTAAGAGTTGTGTTTAGTGAATTTTTTTCTGTTTTACAATTAGTAAAGGCTGTGACTTGTATGATTTTTAATTAATTATAGAAAAATGTTCTTGAAGTGAATGTTTGTTATGTTTTGCCTCTATGAGTCTATAATGACCGAAAAATATGTTGATTCGATTTTGGAATGGTTAGGAGTTTAGAAAGATTATTTTTATTAGACCTGTTCCAGCAGGTACCTTAACTGAGACATCTATATTTCGGGATTTTTAATAAAATGTAGAAAAATCATATCGAATTGAATTTTGGATATGTTGTTGCTTAGTGAGTTTAGTATTTGAGAAAAATAATTTGGAACCACGTTGATTGAATTTGATTTATGGAATTCACAAAGTTCAGAACTGCTGCCAGGATGCAGGGCAATTGGGGCAGTCTGGTTAGGTGAACTATTTGACCAAGATTTTGTGTTCAGTTTGATCTGAAATTTTAAAGGAATGATTTTAAGATACAAAACTAAATTCTGTAAAAATTTTAGAATTTTTTGTCAAGTAGATTATTTTATACAATTTTTCAAAATAAGGATAAAATGGAGTCTAAAACCAGAATGTACTATTCATATGGTCATTTTGCTAATATTCCTTTTGGATTAGATTGTGAAGAGGTTGAATTGCCCTAACCGTGTCCCTCAAGTGGCTGCCCATGTCCCTCAATTGTGTGGGTTAGGGTTTTAATTCTTTGTTCTTCTTGCATTGCTTTGGTTCTCCAAAGGTAGGTTGGTCCTTAAACCTAACCCTAAACACTTTAAACACACTTGAATCAATGAATGATATAATCAAATGCATGTGTAAGGTCCTAAAACTATGAATCATATCAATTGTTCTTTGCCCTAATTGCATTGTTGAGATTGAACAATGTTATGTTATGTATTGTGAATGGTAATGTGTTTCATGAGTAATATACATTGAAATTGAAATGTATATCAAAGATGCAATGATAATTTAAATAAGACATGATATGAGACAATGCCATTGTGATTGGCTATGATGATGATATTGAAAGAAAGAAGGCATGTTTGCCTAAATGTGATGAGAATTTGAGAATGGAAATGGTAACTATATAATAAATGAATTGTTTGTTTAATATGTTATTCAGTTTCAGAGTTCTGGATTTGGGTGGCATGCCTAAGAAATGATGAAAGGTAACAGTCTTGCCGGGTTGAGGAACTCCTCATATGTGTTGAGTTGATGGTCCAAGAGACTGGGTCTGTTACACTATGAGAATTGTGAATATGAGATATATGATTTGTAACAGTCTTGCTGGGTTGAGGATCTCCTCATATGTGTTGAGTTGATGGTCCAAGAGACTGGGTCTGTTACACTATCCATGGATAGAGATACATGTATATACATTGCCTATGAGCGTGATTATTGTGACTATGAACCAAAGCAGTAACTCTGAACTCTGAATATCGTATTAAATACTTGTTGGGCCCATAGGTGTCAAGGTTATATGAATGTCTTAAATAATGTTATGAGTTAATGAAATGAGATGTTGTTTATTGAGTATGATTGATTAATGTTGAATGTGGAAAGATGTTGAAATGTGGTATGCTCATATGACTATGATTTGTGAAATGCATAATTATGTGGTTAACTTTATATTTGTGATGTTGATCTTATCAATAAAATATGTGACATTGCATTACATCAAAGCATACCATTAGTATGTTTTATCTTACTAAGCCGTTGGCTTAGCGCGATAGTGTTTAATCGCGCAGGTAATAGAGTGGATAGAGTTGAACCCGAGAGTTCATCAAGACCAAGTGAGAGTAGACCTTGAAGAATCCATTTTGGGAGCTTAAAGATCAGAGCAGACTTGCCAATCATGTATATTTCTTTATATTTTGTAAAGAAATGTTTAATATGTAAATATGTACATATTTTATAACTTCCGCTGTGTAATATTTAAATGTATATATATATATATATATATAACTAATATGTTTTGTTTTATAAGTAAATGATCTACTTTTCTATAATGTATAATGATAAGGGTATTGTATCAAGTTTAAAGTGTTTTGAATGTTAAGAAAACCGTAGCATCCCTATGTTTGATGCACTTATGCTACATTGTTGTAGTTGTAGTGTGTGGGCATTGGATATGGGGGTGTTACAAAAATAGTAAGTATATGAATTTAGGGTTTATGCATCAATTACGGTTTCTTGGGTTTTATGTTTAACAATTAAGATTTTGTATATATTGGATTAATCAATTGAGAAGCATTTAATATAAAAGAAATAATATGGCTACTGGATGTTTGAATTAAAGATTAGGTTTGAAATAAATTGGGGTTTGAATCTAAAGAATGGATGTTTTGGATTTAGGGTTTCGGAAGTTTTATGAATATAATATTAAAATTTAAGGTTTAAATAAATAAGATTGAAGATCATGAAAATAGGATTTTAAGTTAGGTATTTGGAAAGAATAGGCTACTGTGAATCTTAAAAAAATAGATTTGGTTAGGGTTTTAAGAAAACAGATTATTGTTTTGTAGTTTTAGAAAAGTGTAATTAGGATTTTATATTTCAATAATTAGTTTTACGGGTATTAAGGTATTAGGGTTTTGAAAAAACACTTTTTAGGATTTTAAATAGAGTTTAGATGGTAATTAGAATAATTGATCAATGTGCCTAACAAAAATATCACGTATTGTATGTTTAAATAATTGATCTAATTGAGTGATGAAGTTGCTGTAAACATAAACAAGTAGAAATTCAAACCTCCGTTGTTTGTTCCACCACAATTTTGAATTATGGTTGAATAATAACAAAGATAGTGTGGGCTGCCTTTGATGGATTGTTTTTTTCTTGCTAACTGCCTCTTCCTCCTTCAAGTCTAACTTTCTGAATCTTTTCTAAAAAAGTCTGAATAATTTTTCGTCGCCGATTCTGCCTTCGCCGACGAGTGTTATTAAATAAATAATAACAAATTGTTATTATTATTTTAATAAATAAATAAATAAATGAAAAGTAAAATAAATATTATATTAAAATAAATAATAAGTGATAAATAATAAATAAAATAGTGAAATAAATTAAAATAATAAATATTAAAAAAATAATATATACCACAAAATTATTTCGGACTGTTTTAAAAATATCAGATTGGACTAGGTAAAATATTAAGGGTCTACAACCATACTAGGATCTCTAAGCAATTGTCAAATAACATTACTCATATTGTCTTCCAACTCTCATTAAAAAATGCAGATGCTCTTCCATATATCAAAACCTAAAGTTCATCAAATAACCAGAGGTGAGAAAATTTTACTTAGCCCTTTAATTAATTTTTGCACATTCTGCCTAGCTCCTACCAAGGCATGGGGATGCATGTTCTATTTATGCTTGCTTTGTCAAATTTTGTTTGTTTCTTTTGATGGGGATATTGACCTGCGAGTGCTGTATATCATGGACTAAATGGTGGGAGGATTTTCACCAATACATTTAATTTTAGTTGAAACCCTGATTGGGTTGCATCAATTCAAAACATGTTCTTCAATAAGGTTGGCTGGAAGTCCCTTGTTGCTTTAGGTGATTACCTAAATCGCCTTTTTGGTTTTCAATTTAGATGTTCTTTTATTTAGTTGCTATAATTTTTTCCTAGCCCATCTCGCGGGTTTTCAAAACTAGCTAGCTTTACTGTTATTTTTTATTTCCATCCTATTTTTTGGCTAGTCCGCCCTTACAGGTTTTCAAAACTAGCGAACTGCCCTAATTTTTTGCCTAGGCCGCCCTCACGGGTTTTCAACCTAGTAGTCTCTTTTTTTAATACCTTCTTGTTTCTTGATATGGTTTTAGGAACACTTTTGCTTTCTTGACACCCCAGCTATAGATCATTTAAGCTACTTACCACGACACCATTCTGCAAGGAAATTTCATCGTCCTACATCTTTATATGCTGAGTGAGTCGACTAGATCATTTTGAGAGTTTTTAACAACATCCATAAGTTAGTGCCTTGATGAAAAATCAGCCTGATTACCCTCCGAGCATATCTAATGTACATTTCACTGGCTACTCTTTGCCGAGGTATTTGTTATTATCCTCGTCGTCTTGGTCGCCAGTATGGAGTTCAAACTAAAGATTCTGACTTTACGGTAGATCTGGCATGCCTTTATTGACAGAAGCATTTTTAGATCTCCTGATGCAAAGATGGCTAGTACGTTACACTTACCAACTTCCATAAATTCTGCAATTTGTCAAATAGATAAAATAATGTTAGGATGAAAGATATTTTCTTTTTATCTTGATTTGTCATCACTTTTTGTTGTTATGCAATTTATTTTTTTTCCTTCTGGTTACTATTCAAAATGGTGCACATAGAAAAGTTTTATTATTAACTCTGTCTCGTTAAATTTGGAAGAACTATAAACATAAAGCAAGCATACACAAAATTACTTCTATCGCCAACCATCCTTTTCAGGTTTTTAAGTTAGTAATTTTCTCTCATTTTTTAGCCCTAATTGTTGCCTAGCCTGCCCTTCAGGTTTTTGGAACTAGCGAGTTGCTCTAACTTTTTTCCTAAGCTGCCCTTTTGGGTTTTCAACCTAGCAAGCTTCCTTACTTATTTACTCTTATTTTAAAAAAATATATAATTTCTTCAGCCTGCCAATGTTCAGTGGTTCGCCGAACTCATTTCAATCCATATTTGACAACTTGACTGTGCCTTTCTTCATTACCTCTTCTACAACATAAGGCCCTTCCCAGCTTGGTCTGAGCTTTCCTCTTGGATCTGGGACATTGGCTTTATATTATTTAAGAACTAGGTCACAAACTTTTAGTCTTCTAACATGGACTCTTTTATTATAAGCCCGAGCTCTTTTTCTTTGGTAAAGTTGATGATGAAACAATGCTTTTAACATTCTTTCTTCCAATAAATTCAACTATGTGTGTCTGCTTAATACTGATTCCACCTCTGGTAGCTTGGCTTCTAAAACTACCCTTAGGGATTTGATCTCAACTTCAATAGGTAGTACCACCTTCATCCCATAAACTAAATAAAATGGTGTCAATCTAGTTGGAGTCTGAACACTTGTCCTATACTCCCATAAAGCAATCAAAAGCATTTTAGATCAGTCTTTTTAGTCTATATGGGGAGGATCGGTGGTGATTAATCTGATATTTGGCAAATAAATCCTTAACAGCTCCTTGGAACTGCACCCCATCATCCGATACTACACTGTGTGGAAATCTATATATGTAGATAAGGTTTCTTTTAAAAAACTAAGCCATTTGTCTTGCCCCAGCTTATTAAAAGATTCAGCTTTGATCCACAGTCAAAAGTAATCAACTGCTACTACAATGTAACGGTGGCCAATTGAAGTTATTGGATGTATCTTCCCAATATTATCTATTCCCCAAGCTACGAACGACCAAGGCGACTACATAGAATGCAACTCTTCGGGAGGTAAATGATTCAAATTTTCATATAGCTGGCATTGTTGGCACTTCCATGCAAAATAATTACAATCTCTTACCATGGTCAGCCAGTAGTAACCTTGTCGAATTTTCTTCTTAACTAAAGCTAGATCTTTCATGTGAGGCCCGCAGGTCCCTGTATGTAATTCTAACATGATCTATTCCACTTCAGACTTCCTTAACAATCTCAAATGTACCCCATCTAGCCATCTTCAGTACAATTCTCTTTGGAATGTGATGTATTGAAAAGAACACTGCCTTATAGCTCTTCTTTCTTCTTTTATTGGCCCGGGAGATAATCCCAACTTTTCAATAACTTCTTAATTAGTATCATACCATACATCAGGATTTGTGCTAGTTTCTATGGTCATTTCATATTCATAGCAATGAGTTGATGAGCTGGTCAAAACCAGAGGATTAAGGAATAATTTGATAGAATTCTCCCATACCGAAGCTATTGTAGCTAGGGCATCAGCTATCTGGTTTTCTTCTCTAGATAGGTGTGAGAACCTACAATCTTTAAAACTTCTTTTTGCTATGGTTAAATAATAATGGTACTATTTCAACTTCTCTTCCTTCAACTCCCATTCTCTATTTTTTGAGATATTACCAGTAATGATCACCAAAAACCTACACTTTATCAACCCTCATAATCATCAAGGTTTCCAAGCCAAAGATGCATAACTCGTATTCCACCATATTGTTGGTTACCTTGAATTTTACTTTCTTAGATAAGGGGATGAGTTCTCCTTCAGGTACTTCCAATATGACTCCCAATCCAGCTTCTTTCCAATTTATAGCTCCATTAAAGTAAATCTTCCATTCTTGTACATCTATAGCCCTCAAGTGTTCATCTATGAATTCAAATGTTACTTCCTCACTTTTAGGCAATTTTGTTGAGCCAGGAATTCTATTCCTTCTCTTCCTTTAATTTTTTTCCTAGTTATTTATTCAATATTTCAAATTCTTTTAGGATTATCAACCACTGGCAAACAACGAAGGTGTTTCTCTCAAGTATTTCACTAGATCCATCTTAAAGACTGCTTGTACACTATAAGATTGAAAGTAATGCTGCAAATTTTTTATGACCAAACCATGGCAATAAAAGTATTTTTAATGATACTATACTTGATTTAATAGGGCAAAAGTTTCCTACATAAGTAGTAGATTGCATGCTCGACTCCTGATTCATCTGCTTGGGCCAGCATTGCCCTCATTGATTCTTCTTTAATTGCTAAGTATTATATCAATGGTTTACCTTGTTTAGTGGTTTTAGTATAAGTGGATTCAATAGGTACTCTTTTGTGAGCTCGAAAGCCCTTTGACACTCATTATTCAATTCAATCGACTAGTTCTTCTTGAGAAGTTTAAAGATGGGTTCACAAATAGTTGTGAATTTTGCAATGAACCTGCTTATATATTGTGACCTTTCAATAAACCCCTAACTTCCTTCACTGTATTAGGAGTTGGCATATCCCTAATTGCCTTAACTTTATCAAGATCAATCTCAATGTTGTTTGGACTAATGACATGTTCGAACATTTTTCCTAAGGTAACTCGAAACACACACTTCTTTTGTAATGTATAAAATTTTAAATACTAAACTTTTAATTTAATATTGATAATTGATAGTAAATATTGATAAAAGTGGCATGGATAAATAATATAAATAGTGAATCTTAAAATTTATTGAAGAAATTATTTTTACGATTTTACTGGAAGAAAAATTAAATTAGAATCAAAGGATAAGAAAAAGGATGCACTATAACTAAGATGAGAGTCGCCACACTAGATTAAACTATATATATATGTGTGGACAGGCATGTGTGTGTGTGGAATCTTCTTCTTCTCTCTTCTTCTTTCCACACCTATTATCAACATCACCACCAAAACTCCTCCTTTCTTCCATCTTTTAAAAAATTTAGCCAAAATTTAAGAGGAACTCACATCTAGTTATAGGCTTTTAGAAGAATAAGCTGGAAAATTTGAGATTATCAACAAGTGATTAAAGAAGAGAAGGGATTTTGAAAGAGGTATGTGCTTATGTATTTTAATTTGTAAATATTCAAATTTCTATGAATTTTATTATTTGAATTAGTTGATTGAGTTATCTTTAATGAATTATTATTGAAAATTATTTGATATAGACGCTTTCTATGCCAAAGAAATAAGTTTTTGATTCATTTTTTTTTATCATAAATTTGGATATATAGTGTTGAAGTGGTTGAGTGTGCGAAATACAAAAGTTTGCCTGACATAGCCAGTGACATGCCCATGTTATTGGGCATATCATAGCTACAGTGATGAAAGATAAATGACATAGCTAGTGACACGGCCATGTCTCTGGGTGTGTTGTAGCTATTGTAATGCAAGTTAAATGACACGGCCAGTGACACACCCGTGCCGTTGGGCATGTCAAAACTTCTGTAAAAATGGAAAAATGACACGGTCATTGACATGCCCATATCATTGGGCATGTCACTTGAAGAAATTGCCCAAAATAACTTTTTCTTTGTCTTTCATTTGTAATTCCAGTCGAAAAGATTATAAGTCCTCAAAGTGTAAATGATTTTTGAAATCAACACTAACAAGTAGTGTAACAAATTTATTTTGAATATATGATAAATATGTGTGATACCAAGTGTTGATCAAAGAACTGTTCCATTGAAGTGCTATACATAATTTAATGTTAATTAAAAAGTACTGAATTGGCCAAATCATACTGATTTTAGATCTAACTTGGGATTGAATGGCTAGCCAAAGGCGGGATATCTAATGTGATAGTGGGCATTCTATGCCAGCAATGGATACTCTGTATCACCATATTCAGTGGGCATTCGTGCAATAGTGGGCCATTGGCCAAATTTTATTTAGTGGGCATTAAATTGCCAACGGTGACCCGCTATCCAAACCTAGAATATGAGTTCAATGTGTATGAGAAAAATTAAAAAAGTTATCTATATTGAAAATAATGTGTTATATGGTTATTGTTAAATTAACCAATTCTAAATTTAATCGTGTTTAGTATTTCAATTTTAAATGAATTTATTAATTTCTTTATTAAAAATTCTAAAAGTAATAATTTCCATTATTTCTAAATCATTTTATCTATAGTTCTCTTTTCTTTAAATTTTCTTGCACATTGTAAATATATAAGCACCACTAGGCTTTGCTTGGCGTGTTAGAATTATTTTCTGATGTGTAGATCAAACAAGAAGAGTTGAGACTGCAGAGTAAGAAATGCACGTTCCTAGTCAACTGCATCACAAAGGTTCAAAGAACAATATTGTAAATATTATATTCTATATAGTTCACATGGCAATACTTTATAATTTTGTATGATAGTTGTATAAGTTTGAGAGTAGTAAGAGAATTATAATAATGTTTATATTGTAAGTTAACAATAGGAGTTCTTGTAAATTAAATTGTATGTAATGTAGGCTTGGTCACAATATTTCTTTTGAAATTTAATAACTGCATTAATATATAGAAGCATTTTGGCTTTATTTTTATAATACATATATAGGCAATTGTAAGTATTAAGGTGAATTCACCTATGTAGGTAAGTCTATGTAGGGGGTATTACATTTAGTGGTATCAGAGCAAGGTTTAGGCGGTCCTAAGTTTATGGGTTAAAAAAAAGAGAAGTACAACTGTCATTTATATGTGAACTATATAATTGAATAAATATTTGATGCAGTTGATTTTTAATGTTTAATAGTATAAGATGGCCTCTGAATCCCATCAAGGTGCGGAGGAACAAGCTGCATCCTCACACAGTCAAGCTAGTGTAGGGAATCAACAGCCATCGGAACCTTTTGCAGAACAAATTCCTTTAGATCCTCAATTTATGAGAAATATGGGGGAAATTCTTAGGCAAATTGTAGGAGTTGCTCCTCCTACACAACCTCCACCACTGGTGCCTCAAAGATCTCCATTGGAGAGAATTAGGAAATTAGGAGCAGAAGATTTTAATGCTCGTGATGCTGATGAGTCTTCTATAGCGGAGCATTGGATGGAGAGGATTATGAGAATTTTTTATTTTCTGCATTATACTGATGAGGAAAGATTGGAGTGTGCAGTTTCCTTATTGCAAGAACAAGCTTATGCCTAGTGGAATACAGAGCAAAAAGGTGTACCCGCAGGTAGACTTACTCAGGCATTTTTCCAAGAAGAATTTAAAAAGTAATATATTAGTGAGATTTATTTATAGGAGATGCATCGAGAGTTTTTGTATATTAAGAAAAGGTAGTCATCCGTGTCTGAATATGATAAATAGTTTGTTTGGCTTAGCAAATATTTTCTAGAGTTAGTTGCATTTGAGGACGAGAAGTGCAAATGGTTTGAACAAGGTTTGAACAGTCAGATCTGGGTGTATTTAGTAGCGATGAGGATTAAAGAGTTTTCCACTCTTGTTAATGTAGCAGTTTCCATAGAAAATGAGATTAAACAAGAGTAGGGAAGAAGACAACAATCAAAGAAGAGATTTTCTAGTGAACAACAACAAGGTGGCTAGAAAAGACAGAGAAATATTGTAGCCTAAACTTAGGGGTCTTGTAGAGGAAGTGTAGCTAGTTTTCTAAGGTCTAGATTTGGTAGGTTTGGAGTGACTACAGGCTCATCTTCAAGGGCTATTACTACAAATTGTCAATATTATGGTAAGGGCCATGCAAGTGAATATTGTTAGTATCAAAAAGGAGCTTGATTGAAATGTGGTTCTTTGGAACAAAAAATTAGAGATTGTTCAACGATAAAAGAACTAGAAGTTTTTGAAGGATAAAGTTCTGTACAGTGGTCTCAGTCAGGCCATTAGATAGGTAGAGGTGGTCAACCCAGTGTTAGTCTTTAGAGAGGATCTAAAATAGTGGATTAACCTCAGACTCGAGGCAGTGCTCCAACAAGAGCTCATGCCATGAAAGCTAGAAGACTAGGATACTCCTAATGTAGTAGTTGGTAAATTTTCTTTACTTGGTCTAGATGTGTATGCATTATTAGATCTTGGTTCTACACATTCTTATATTTGTACAACTAAAGCTTCAATGAAGAGAATATGTGTTGATAAACTTGATTATGAGAGAAAAGTTACTAATCCCTTAGGCCATAGTGTGAAGGTAAACAATGTATATCAAGATTTTTCACTTAGAGTTCATTATGTAAAACTTCCTTCTAATTTGATTGAACTTCCATTCCATGACTTTGATGTGATCTTGGGAATGGATTTGTTGTCCTGACATCAAGCAGTTATGGACTATTGTAGTAAAGTTGTGTCTTTTAAGATTTCGGGTTATGGTGAAATTATTGTTCGAGGAGAAAAACAATTTTACCCTTCTAGTTTGATTTATGTAGCTAAAGCTAGAAGGTTAATTAGGAAGAGGTGTAAGGCTTACCTTACTTATGTTAATGATACATGACATTCAAGCAAGGCTTTGGGATACATACCTACAGCGAGTGAGTTTTTAAATATTTTTTTGGAGGAATTACCTAGAATACCACCAGAGAGGGAGGTAGAATTTATTATTGATGTAGTTTTGGGTACGACACCAATTTCTATTTCACCTTCTAGAATGGCACCTCCAAAATTAAAAGGGTTAAAAGTGCAACTTCATGAATTACTTGATAAGGGCTTTAATAGACCTATTGTATCACCCTGGGGTGCATCGGTTTTATTTGTGAAAAAGAAGGATGGTATCTTAAGATTGTGTATAGATTATCGACAGTTGAATAAAGTGACTATTAAGAATAAGTACCCGTTACATAGGATTGATGACTTGTTTGACCAGTTGAGGGGAGTAGGTGTTTTCTTTAAAATTGATCTTTAATCGGGTTATTATCAAATGAAAATTAAAGAAGTATATATTTTGAAGACAACTTTTAAAACTTGATATGGACATTATGAATTTTTGGTTATGCCCTTTGGCTTATCTAATGCTCCAGCAGCTTTTATGGATTTGATGAATTGAGTCTTCAAACCCTATTAGACCAGTTTGTTGTTATTTTTATTGATGGCATATTGGTTTATCCTAGAAATAAAGAGGAGCATGATAAGCATTTTAGAATTGTACTACAGACACTAAAGGAGAATCAATTGTATGCTAAACTATCAAAATGTGATTTTTGGCTGACATAAGTTGCATTTCTAGGTCATGTAATATCAGCTAATGGTATTCGTGTGGATCCTAGCAAAATTGAGACTAGTTTGAATTGGCAGCCACTAAAAAATATAACAGAAGTCTAGAGTTTTCTTGGGTTAGTTGGTTACTATAGAAGATTTGTGCATGGGTTTTCAAAGATAGCACTTCCTTTAACTAAGCTCCTTAGAAAAGAAACTAAATTTGAGTGGAATTCCTAGTGTCAAGCTAGTTTTGAACAATTGAAGGCTATGTTGACTGAAGCGCCTGTATTAACACAAGCGACTCTAGGTAAAGTCTATGTTATATATGGTGATGCTTCTCATCAGGGACTCAGTTGTGTATTGATACAAGACTGTAAGGTAATTGCTTATGCTTCTAGGCAATTAAAATCTCATGAATTGAATTACCCTACACATGATTTGGAGTTAGCTGCTATTGTATTTGCTCTTAAGATCTGGCGACATTACTTGTATGGTTAAAGGTATTATATTTTCACTAACCATAAAAGTTTAAAATACTTACCAACACAAAAAGAACTAAACTTATGGTAGACAAGGTGGATGAAATTGATCAAAGATTATGATTGTATCATCAACTATCATCATGGGAAAGCTAACGTGGTAGTCGATGCTTTAAGTAGAAAGACTTTAGCAGGTATGTTGTACATAAATATTATAATACTATATGTATATATAAATTAAATAAACTAAATGATATAATGTGTTATATTAGCATAATTGAGGTTGAACCAACCATAAAGCAAAAAGTGATAGAAGCTCAGAAACAAAATCAAAAGTTGTTAGAAATTTTGAAATAAGTGCATAAAGGTGAAAAGCTAGACTATGTTGTGTTAGAAGATGGTAGATTATATTATAGATGTCGATTGTGTGTACCTGACGTGAAGGAACTAAAGGAGTGTATACTTTGTAAAGCTCATACTACTACATCTACTGTACATCTCAGAAGCAATAAGATGTGTCAGAATTTGAAGTCTCATTATTGGTGGCCTAGTTTGAAAAGAGATATTACTGAATATGTGACTCAATGTTTAATGTGCCAACAAGTCAAAGCAGAACATCAGGTTTGGATCTTTTTCAACCTATATCAATTCAAGAATGGAAGTGGGATAGAATCACCATGGATTCTTTTACTAGTCTTCCAAAAACCAAAAGAAGCATGATACAATTTGGGTAATTTTTGATCGATTAACCAAATCAACTCATTTCCTTCCCATTCAAGTTGATTATTCAATGGATAGACTTACTAAATTGTATATTAATGAGATAGTCAAGCTTCATGGGGTACCAATGTCTATTATTTTATATCGAGACCCTCGCTTTACATCAAAATTTTGGAAAAGTTTTCAGAAAGCATTGGGTACTCGACTCCATTTTAGTACTGCTTTTCATCCATAGACTGATGGTCAATCAAAAAGGGTGATTTAAGTACTTGAAATATGCTTATAAGTTATGTAGTCAATCTTGAATGTAGATGGGATAGATATTTGCCTTTAGTAGAATTTGCCTATAACAACAGTTATCAAATGAGTATTGGAATGGCACCATACAAAGTACTCTATGGAAAAAAGTGCAGAACTCCATTGTGTAGGGTGGAATTAAACTGATCTCATAAGGCAAACTGAAGACAAGGTAAAGCTTATAAATGATCTATTACAAATTGCAATGGATAGACAGAAATCTATGCATTTTTGAAACGACGTGATATTGAATATAGTGTGGGAGATAAGGTATTTTTGAAAGTATTACCATGGAAGAAGGATTTTTGCTTCGGAAAGAAAGGTGAACTAAGTCCTAGGTTTATTAGAGCATATGAAATACTTAAACGTGCAGGTCCAGTATCTTATCAACTAGCTTTACCTTCAGAACTGGCTAAGATTCATAATGTATTCCATGTGTCGATGCTTAGACAATATAGATTAGATCCTTCACATGTGTTTCAAACAGAGTCCATTGAAATTCAGCCATATTTGAATTATGAAGAAGAACCAGTGATTATCTTAGCTCGTGAAATAAAGGAGTTGCGTAATAAGTGCATTTCTTTAGTGAAAGTGTTGTGGAGAAATCACTCGATAGAGGAAGCCACTTGGAAAAGCGAAGAGACAATGAAACAACAATTCCCTCAATTATTTCAAGTGTCTATAACAGGTAAATTTCGAGGATGAATTTTTTTTTAGTGAGGGAGAATTGTAATGTTTAAAATTATAAATACTAAACTTTTAATTTAATATTGATAATTGATAGTAAACAGTGATAAAAGTGGCATGGATAAATGATGTAGATAGTGGATCTTAAAATTTATTGAAGAAATTATTTTTACAGTTTTTCGAAACTAAAAATTGAATTAGAATCAAAGGATAAGAAAGAGGGTGCATTATAACTAAGATGAGAGTGGCCATACTTGATTAAACTATATATACATGTGGACATGTGTGTGTATGTGTGGAATCTTCTTCTTCTCTCTTATTCTTTCCATGCCCATTATCACCATCACCACCAAAACTCCTCCTTTATTCCTTCTTTTCAAAAATTTTGCCAAATTTTAAGAGGAAATTACATCTAGTTATAGGTTTTTAGAAGAATAAGCTGAAAAAGTTGAGATTATCAACAAGTGATTAAAGAAGAAAAGGGATTTTGAAAGAGGTATGTGCTTATGTATTTTAATTTGCAACTATTTGAATTTCTATGAATTTTATTGTTTGAATTGGTTGATTGAGTTATCTTTAATGAATTATTGCTAAAATTTATTTTATATAGACTCTTTTTATGTTAAAGAACAAGTTTTATATTCATTTTTTATCATAGATTTGGATATATTGTGTTTAAGTGGTTGAGTATGCAAAATACAGAATCATCCCCTTGTCTTTTGCCGTGTCATAGCTACTATGACGAAAGATAAATGACAGGGCCAGCAACACAGCCATGTCTCTGGGCGTATCATAGCAACTATAATGCAGTTTAAATGACACAGACAGTGACACACCCGTGTCGTTGGGCATGTCAAAGCTTCTGTAAAAATGGGCGTGTCACTTGAAGAAATTGCCCAAAATAACTTTTTCTTTGTCTTTCATATGTAATTCTAGCCAAAAAAAAATTATAAGTCCTCAAAGTATAAATGATTTTTGAAATCAACCCTAACAAGTAGTGTAGCAAATTTATTTTGAATATATGATAAATATGTGATACCAAGTGTTCATCAAAGAATTGTTCCATTGAAGTGCTATACATAATTTAATGTTAATTAAAAACCACTGAATTGTCCAAATCATACTGATTTTAGATTTAGCTTGGGATTGAATGGCTAGCCAAAGGGAGGATATCTAAATTGATAGTGGGCACTCAATGCCATCAATGGACACTCTGTGTCAACATATTCCGTGGGCATTCGTGCCATAGTGGGTCATTGGCCAAATTTTATACAGTGGCATTAAATTGCAAACAGTGACTCGTTATCCAAACCTAGGACCTGAGTTCAGTATGTATTGTCATAATTAAAGAAGTTATCTACATTGAAAATAATGTGTTATATGGTTATTGCTAAATTAACCGATTCTGACTTTAATTGTGTTTAGTATTTCAAGTTTAAATGAATTTATTAATTTCTTTATTTAATGTTCTGAAAATAATAATTTCCATTGTTTCTAAATCATTCTATCTATAGTTCTCATTCCTTTAAATTTTCTTGCATATTGTAAATACATAAGCGCCACTAGGCTTTGCTTAGCTTGTTATAATTATTTTCTGACTCGCAGATCAAACAAGAAGAGTTGAGACTATAGAGTGAGAAATACACGTTCCTAGTCAATTGCATCACAAAGGTTCAAAGAATAATATTGTAAATATTGTATTCTGTATAGTTCACATGGCAATACTTTATAATTTTTTATGATAGTTGTATAAGTTTGAGAGTAATAAGAGAATTATAATAATGTTTACAATGTAAGTTAACAATAGGAGTTCTTGTAAATTAAACAAATATATGTATGTAATATAGACTTGGTCACAATATTTCTTTTGAAAGTTTAATAAATGTGTTAATATATAGAAGCATTTTGTCTTTAATTCTATAATACATATATAGGCAAGTGTAAGTATTTAGGTGAATTCACCTATGT
Source organism: Garcia nutans (assembly GCA_947685225.1). NCBI lineage: Eukaryota > Viridiplantae > Streptophyta > Magnoliopsida > Malpighiales > Euphorbiaceae > Garcia > Garcia nutans. The sequence goes on from CANTUV010000059.1 coordinate 48,920,325, forward strand.
AGTTAAGTGTATAGTCTATGTAGGGGGTGTTATATCTTCATATTCAACCTAAGATTATATTTGACTGCCCCTTTTGAAGAAAATTTCCAAGTTTTGGAAATGTTGCTTTCTCGTTTCCAACTTTACCATCATGTCATCAACATACACTTCAACCTCCTTCTGCATCATATCATAGAGCAAGGTTGTGGCCATTCTTTGATAGGTTGCTCCAACATTCTTCAACCCAAAAGGCATCACCTTGCAGCAAAAGATACCCCATGTAGTTATGAAAGTAGTTTTGGCTTTATCCTCTTAGGCCATTAACACTTGATTGTATCCGAAAAATCAGTCTATGAATAAGTGTAGCATGCTAGAGGCTGCACTATCAATTAAGACATCTGTATGAGGTGAAGGAAAGTTAGCCTTAGGGGAAGCCTTATTCAAACCTCTATAGTTTGCACAAACCCTAATCCTTCCATTCTTCTTTGGCACTAGAACGATATTGGCCAGCTAGTTAGGATATTCAATCACGTCCAAGAACTTCACCTATATCTGATTGGTAACCTCTTCCTTGATAAGCTCTACCCATTCTGGCCTTAGGAGTCTCAACATTTTCTTGACGGGCTTAATATGACTCTTACACTACTAATAAGTGACTCTACTTAACTCTACTAATAAGCGACTCTTGAAAGTGTATGAGGTTATTGTAGTAATGGTGCTCGCCCGAAGGTCATCTCATAAGTAAGTTATTTATCGATAATAATTTGATTAAACTGAATTTTAAATGAAATAAGGAATGAATTGGTGTTGTCGAGAATTGTTGAAGAAATTTTAAATTATAAATAAGATCAAACAATGGTTGTGCAATAATTAATATTAAGCTTTCAAAGGAATACCTAGGATTTACAAATTGATTTAGTTGAAGTTTAATTCTAAAATATCCATTAACATAACCTTGTAGCTTAATTTATTTCTTGAGATTAATTAGTAATTATCAATTCATTAGTTCTCACATTCATGAATTAACAACAATAAATTGTTTAACTTCTTGCAAATTAGGTGAACCCTAGAATTTATGTTACTAATTTATTCTTAAGGTAGTTAAATGCAAGGTCCCAATATCATGTTTCACCTCTCGGCCCTTCACTCAATATCTAGAGATTAATAGGTGGCCAATCTACTAACCTAACATACATTGCATTGCAAGCAACTCACAACAAGGTATATTAATATAAATTATTGAATTAAAACATCCAATTACATCTATTGCAAACCCTAGGTATAGACAATTTAGCTCTTCATCACAACAATATAGATAACTACTGTAATAGAATTCAAGTTACAAATCTTCATTGAAATAATTATGCATTTAACAATTTAATTCTGAAAATTGAACTAATATAAGGAATAGATAAAACCTAGTTTGAAGATGACTAAAGTTGATGTGCTTTTGGTATTCCTCCTCCTTTGCTAGAGTTTGATGAAGAAACCTCAACCTCCTAAAAAAAGCCTTACAAAATAATTCTTGTGCCCAAGAGAGTCTCCTAAACAAAACTGATTTAAAAACTCTAAAACCAAATCCAAAAACTAATTCCTCCCATTCACTCTACCTCTTAGTCTAACTATCCAATAATTACCTCAACCCAAGCTTAAGAGTCCCCATTAAAATTATTTTCAATTAAAAACTTGCTCTCCACCTCGCACATCCATACTCCACTTTCATTTGTTTCCTCTTTTCCTATTCTTTTAATCTTTCGTTTAAACAAAATAGCCCACTTTTTATCTATAGAAAACATTTTATATTGTCTTCTTTGTCTTTGTCCCTCAAATCTTATAAAAAATACAAGGGAATCTTTCATAGACACAGCCAAGTCAATCTCATCTTGGTCGTGTTTCTTTAATCTTTCCTTAGGTAAAGCCAAGGCATCTCCATGTGTCCAACACTGCTTGTTATTTGTTCTTATTGTGTGGAGTGACATGGCCAAGTTGTCCGGGTGTGTTTAACATTGTTTGTCTTATTTCTTCTTTTCTTGAGGTGGAATATGGCGAAGTTAGTGGATGTGTTGTCACATCCAAAAATTTAGATAGTTGAGTATTAGGCAAGAAAGATATAAATAAGTGGTCAAATAGAGGCTCGAGATAGTCAAAACAAAATTGGTGTGCGAAGGAGGCCCGTGAAGTCGACGGGATCTAAAGGTAATTTTTTTTAAAGGCTAAGGACCTAAGAGTAATTTCCAAAAGTTGTATCGAAGGTTCTTAATAGTGCACATAACAAATTCTAAAAATGGAAAGTAGAGAAAAATCGGGTCACAACTACGCGTAACGGTTTTTCCAGAAAACGCCCCGTTAAAGAGAAATGAAGACATGTAGACTAGGGGCATTTTGGTCATTTTTATTAAGATCTATACATGAATCCAAAGTAGAAAATAAACATAAGAGTAAGTAGAGGACATCGAGGGGTTGAATATGAAACGATCGTCAGTAGAAACGGAACCCAGGCAAAACCCGAGCAAAGAAAGAACCTAAAGGAAATTTTGTAAAAAGTTGAGGGCTTATTGGTAATTTTTCAAAATGACTTGGAAACCTAAAATAGACCTTATAAATAGAAAGTAGAGGTCGAGAGGATCAAAACTATATGTAGTTTGACTCGTGGAACTGTACGGTTTAAGAGATATGATCGATTAATCGCCGGAACGTAAAGTGGGACCGGCAGTACTGTCTTAACGTCTTCGGTCGGGATATTACTTACGCGTGCGCGGTTATATCGTGTGAGGTCAAGATCATGGCAACTAGTCGTGTGAGACCAAGACCACGCAGTTATTCTATATCGTGTGAGACCAAGACCACGGTATGAGGCCTCATTTCGAGATCGGTGTATTCATAATTACCTAGTGGAGCAAATTAACTCGTAATTATAATAAAGTTATATTACATGTTGTTTACATACAGAATGTGAATCTTAACTTAATTCATTGTATGGAAATAGTTTAATTATGCAGTATTCTACTTTTATATGTGTTTCAACAACCTTCCTTGTACTATTTATATTCGGCAATGGTTAAAGTACCCACTGGGCAATAATTTGCTCAGCGAGTTATATGTCTAACTCGCAGGTAGTGGATAGAAGATCAGCATTTCTGCAGCGGCTCGCATCAGCTCGACGGTGATTAGGATAGGACTTTTGACATAAAATAGTAGTATGGCATGTACGTTATATCTATTGTAAAGGTTTGTTAACATATTATGTATTATGGTGTATGTAACAAGAGAATAAACAGTGGTATGGTAATGAAACTTAGCAAATGATATGTAATCTTGAGAAATGATATAGAAGTGTGAACTTTTCTTGCAGGATTGTAGTTGAGGTTATAAGGGTGGATTATTGGGAGTGTGCTTGAGTTGAATTGTGAAATAAAATATTTTTCAAAAATAAGAAAAATCAGTTTTGTCGACACTTGGGACCTCCATTTTCAGGGGAGGTTATGGCAAATTTTTTTAAAAAAATCTGCACTTAAAATTTGCTAAGTAAAATATTAAGACACAATCACCATGAGATAACAGTCCATCTTGGTCTATAAACGTAGGCTAAGATGGGGTGTTACATTTAGTGGTATCAGAGCATAGGTTTAGTCAATTTTGGGAGATAGGTAGTAAGTAAGTAACTATGTGTGCCATGTAAGATAAAGTAAGGAGAAAGTTATATGATGAGTAGGTAGATGTACATGCCATATAGGAAAAAGGTTATATGTCGAGCTGTGCAGACTGCTGATCATTTTTATATTGTAGGATGTCTCTAAACTCGCAACAAGCTATGGAACAGGAGACAGAATCCCAAGCATCCGCCCCAATAGGTGTTGAGGAAGCCCATGGACTAGGACTAGGGCGAGCAGTAGCCGAAGTACCCGGTCCGGAAACTTACCTTAGGCAGATAGCAGCAGCATTCCAACAAATGGCCGAAAGGAGCCCTGCTGCTGAGGGGGATAGGAAACCCCCGATTGAGAAGCTGAGGAAATATGGTGCAAAAGAATTTAAGGTTGGTCATGAAGAGGGATCTGAGGAAGTGGAATATTGGTTAGATAGTATCATTAGAGTTCTTGACCAGCTTCGATGCACTCCGGAAGAAAGAGTAATTTGTGCTACGTCACTCTTGACGGAGGAGGCATACATATGGTGGGATACCACTCAGCAATGGGTTCCACTGGAACAAAGGACTTGGGAATTTTTCAGGAGCGAGTTCAAAAAGAGATATATCACTGATGCATATTTAGCTACAAGGCGCAATGAGTTCATCCATTTGAAGCAAGGTAGAATGACGGTATTAGAGTATGAGAAAGAATTTACGTGCCTCAGTAAATATGGGAGGAAGTTAATAGAAACTGAAGCTGAACGATGTGAGAAATTTTTGGAAGGACTTAATGATGAAATTAAGATCCAATTAGTAGTGCTGGAGAATATTGAATTTTCAAGATTAGTAGCAAAAGCACTATATGTTGAGAAGGTACAAGTGAATCTGAAGAGTAATCAACAGAAAATCCAGCAAAAAAGGGAATAGGTTCAGAGCACCCCAAGTAGTTATCAGCCTGCTAGTAAGAAATCTAGGTGTGGATTTTCTGGACCCCTAAGACAAATACAAAGCTAGGGAATAGTACAAAGGTCGGGTTATTCAACTGCACCCATGGTGAGTTCGGCAGAAACTAATAGAGTGGAATATCTAACCTGTGAAATTTGTGGAAAGAAACATTTTGGAGATTGTTGGTTTGCAATAAATGGAGTATGTTGGGGCTGTGGTGAAAAGGGCCATTTGAGAAGGGATTGCCCAAAGAAAGTTATAACAGTACCCATTGCACAAGAACAATCATTTGTAATTGGAAGTAGAGTTACAGGCAGAGGCAGAGGCAGAGGCAGAGGTAGAGCAAGTAGTAACAACCAAGTAGGAACGTATTCGGAATCGGTAGATCGCCCCGAATCAAGAGCACCAGCTAGAGTATATTATATGAGGGCGGAGAAGAATAAAACAAAAGAAGAAAAGGAAGGTATTTAAATTTAAAATTTATGTTTTAAGTATATATATATATGTATGACTGTTATTAGTTATATGAACAATGTATTCACATGTATGAACAAACAAGTTTCGGGGCGAAACTTAAATTAAGGGAGATAGAACTGTCACATCCCAAAATTTAGATAGTTGAGTATTAGGCAAGAAGGATATAAATAAGTGGTCAAATAGAGGCTCGAGATAGTCAAAAACAAAATTGGTGTGCGAAGGAGGCCCGTGAAGTCGACGGGATCTAAGCGTAATTTTTTTTAAAGGCTAAGGACCTAAGAGTAATTTCCAAAAGTTGTATCGGAGGTTCTTAATAGTGCACATAACAGATTCTAAAAATGGAAAGTAGAGAAAAATCAGGTCACAACTACGCGTAATGGTTTTTCCAGAAAACGCCCCGTTAAAGAGAAATGAAGACATGTAGACTAGGGGCATTTTGGTCATTTTTATTAAGATTTATACATGAATCCAAAGTAGAAAATAAACATAAGAGTAAGTAGAGGACGTCGAGGGGTTGAATATGAAACGATCGTCAGTAGAAACGGAACCCAGGCAAAACCCGAGCAAAGAAAGGACCTAAAGGGAATTTTGTAAAAAGTTGAGGGCTTATTGGTAATTTTTTAAAATGACTTGGAAACCTAAAATAGACCTTATAAATAGAAAGTAGAGGTCGAGAGGATCAAAACTATATGTAGTTTGACTCGTGGAACTGTACGGTTCAAGAGATATGATCGATTAATCGTCGGAACGTAAAGTGGGCCCGGTTTCGTGTCGGGACCATATGGGTAACACGGGACAACTTTAGGGTATCCAATGAGAAGAGGGAAAAGTGGCAAGAAGTAATGGGAAAGAAAACTATAAAAATCTCTTGTTGGCCAATCAAAAGTAACCATTTAGCATGAGTATTAAATGAAGAAAGAGAAAGGTGGACAAGTGGTCTTAAAGGATTTATCCAACACATAAGGTGATCATCATTTCCCTTATATATATATATATCATGAAATGAAGAACCAATTTCTCTCTTTTCCACTTACAAATTTCGGCCACAATAGGAAATTACCAAAGGACTTCCAAGTTTTTCCAAGTTTGATTTTCAAGGTAAGTTTTAAGGTTTTCAAGTATGTAGACTTTAATTTTAGTATCAATTTTAGGTATTTATATATTTATTGGGAGATTGGAGATTAGAGTCTTTATGTGGAATTGGAAAAATTTTAAGTAAGTGATGAGATTAATTGATTAAATGGAAGAATCAAGATGTATAAAGTTTAATAAGGTTGGATTAGGGTTTCGGTTGAAAAGAAATGGAGGATAACTTATTATTTTAAATTTCTAAGGCTTATAATTAAGATTGTATTCTTGAATATCTTGAAGGAAAAACAAAGATTAAGGAAGGAGAAGAAGGAAAAGCAAAAGGGAATTAAAAGCGCAAGGTTTGGTACTTTAACCATTGAACTCCTTTTGAAAATTTTTCTGTTTTACAATTAGTAAAATGCTGTGACTTGTATGATTTTTAATTAAATATAGAAAAATTATCTTGAGTTGAATTTTGGATATGTTGTTTTCTAGTAAGTCTAGTATTTGAGAAAAATAATTTATAACCACATTGATTGAATTTAATTTACGGAATTTTTAAAATTCAGAACTGCTGCCAGGATGCAGGGCAACTGGAGCAGTCTGGTTGGGTGAACTAGTTGACCAAGATTTTGTGTCCAGTTTGATCTGAAATTTTAAAAGAATGATTTTAAGATGTAAGAATAAATTCTGTAAAAATTTAGAGTTTTTAGCCAAGTGGATTATTTTATACAAATTTTCTAAAACAAGGATCAAGTTGGGTCAAGAACCAGAGTTTATTGTTCATATGGTAATTTTTCATTATTAACTTGGTCAAAAACTTGGTGTAGGTGTTTTATCATTTTATTTTTGGTATTGAGTTTAATTATGATATGAAGAATAAATTAAGATGGAAAATATGTGAATACATATGATACATATGTGAGTATATGTGATATTTGTGTAAATATATATTGTATATACATGGAGAATATGTGGTATATATACGAAGTGAATGGGTATATATGAAATGTTATATATGCTCTACTCGGTAAATGGGTAAAACCGGTCTGGAATGGGGGTTTGGCATGCCATCCTACCGGCAGTACTGTCTTAACGGCTTCGGTCAGGTATTACTTACGCGCGCGCGGTTATATCGTGTGAGGTCAAGATCATGGCAACTAGTCGTGTGAGACAAAGACCACGCAGTTATTCTATATCGTGTGAGACCAAGACCATGGCAATTATTCGTGTGAGGTCAAGACCACGCATAACTCTATATGAGGCCTCATTTCGAGACCATGTCACTTGGCTTAAATTTTCTTCTTATGAAAGACATGGTTAGTGACAAGGGCAAGTTATTGAGTGTGTCACATTCTATCAAGTTTTCACTTTCTTCAATTAGAGACATGGGCAAGTCATTGAAGATAACTTGGCCGTGTTCAATGCTCTTTCCTCCAAATTGGCTTCAACAAGTAAATTTTAGTTTCATTTTGCACATGTTCATGCTCCAACCTAAATCTTCAAACTTCAAGTAAATGTGAACATACATTTTAGGAAAAACTAACTAAAAAGCCAATAAAATTGCTCTAAAAATACATATACAATTGATCATAACAATTATCCTACACTTAATTCTTTGCTTGTCCCCAAGCAAAGTTAAAAATAAAAGAAAACAAGAAAAATTTATTCAAGTTCAAGACTTATACGAACATATCAAGGATTCCATTTTCCTAATGTCCACAGTCATTATCAAATTAAATAAAATTAATACTCATATAATTCAATGGTCTTCTATGTATACCAAAGGTTGTCACTCCCTTACTAAAACTCTTAAGTGTTTAATCAAGGTAGTGTTTACACTGTTGACATTCAATGAAAGAATATTACCATAGGCTGGCTTATTAATCAAATCTCCATCGCCTAATTACAATCAAGCATCAATCATAAGGTCTTTTCATTTGATTGTAATGGGGCTTAAAGTAAAGGTATGACATTTGGGAAAGTGAGTTATTTATTAAGTTCATGAGCACTTCAAAGCAACTAATCATATATATGACCCAACAATCTCGAAAAGCAATCCTGACTCACTTAGCATTTAATGTTGAATTACCCCCTACAAAAGAAATTAGAAACTACTCATTTTATTATGAAAGTCACAACCAAGCTTATTCCAACCATGGCATAAGAGCGACGATGAAAATATATATATATATTATCTTATATATATAAGCAATTCAATAAGTCAAAGAAAGAAGATAACCCTAACAAATAAATAGTTGCAAAGTGTTCATTTGCAACTTTCAACCTACTAAATTCAACCCCATGCTTATTTGACACAACAACTTTAATCAATAAACTCTTCAAATGCTCTTACTCCTATGAAAGGACAAAAATTGGAGTGAAAATTTTCATGCCTAAAGTTATTGTGTAAAGAAAGGAATGGTAAAATGAAGTAGCCTCAAAAGTGGCTTACTAAAGATGTATATGAAAGGCTGGCCTTTTAAGCTTACTTAGTATACTAAATGCCTTAATAATATTGATGCCCAAATAAAATTTTCATGTGGTCTCAAAAGGCATTTCAAAGCAAGTTCTACAAATATATGCATCAAGAATGCTCACTCAAAGAATAACAAATTGGTATCCAACTTAATAGGCTAAATTTCTCATTAGCTTAAAAGTAATGTCAAGATTATCCATCAAGAATTACAACAAGCATTGATTCTATTCAATTCTCAAATTCATGCTTCAAAAATTTCAAAGGCCATTTATCAATAATCTTATATTAATTGAACTTTTTACAATACATTTATTCAAGATAAGCATTATATTATTAAACTCAACAAAAGTGAGTTAAAAGTAAACCTTTACACCCCACACTGAAATAAAAACATAAAGAAATAAAGGTGATAGAAAATTAATGAAATAAAAACATAAAGTATCAATTACTAGAATAAAAACTAAAATATCCAAAACATGAAATAAATAAAATTTTCAAGAAACTAGTTGACGCTACAACAGTAGAGGTTGCGAAGATTATGCAGCTGAGGGTTGAAGGCTGAGAATCCTCTACAGGTTGTTGTTGATTAGTTCAAGTTGATTAAGCACTTGAGCATGATTCCGATCAACTTTGTCTTCCAGGGCCTCTATCTTTCTCATAAGCTTATAATTATTTGGAACTGGGCATTTACATCTAGATCCAGTGAATCAGAATCAAATCCATCATCAACTTTTGGACATTTATGTCTATTCCCCTATGTACTTGGCTCTCCAGAAGCCATCATATAAGCCCTTCCACTCTTAGTTATCATACATATTTTCTCCAGAGTGGCAACATCCAACATATCACTACCAGAAACTCTTTGCATTCCACAATTTTCAGGATTGAAATTTTCTTCAAGAGCAAGTGCTAGAGTAGTGACTATTCACCTATATAAATTGCCCCTTTTCTCTTATTGGCTACATTATCCAAAATATTTGCTAACCAATAACTAGTGCATACAGGTATAGAATTGATGGCATAATCCAAGAAAAAATAACTTGTTATCTTCAACTACCCCAGGACTTTCCTTTCTAGCAATGAAACTACATGCCATAAACGTGTACAAGTATCTCAATGCAGGGTTTGTCAATTGAGTTACTTTAGCCAATTTAGCCACATATGTCCCGCCTGACCCTAATTCACCCCATGTAAATTACTGCTTGAATCATTAGGAATAGTTCTATACCACTCTTGAGAGAAACCAAAGATTTGATTTAATTGATCATTAGTAATCATGTGTTGTTTCCCATTCAATTTAAACCATAGCCTAGTGCAAAGCTTAGAGTCATTTCTTTCTACTCTAATGGTGGAAACAAACTCAAGGGTTAATTCTTGAAATTACAATGGTTTAAGAGTGATAAACTTCTCTCAATACAAATTCTTCACATAAAATTTAAAATTCTCCCTATTATTCAAAGCATTCAAGTAATCACCACTCACATATTGTAGACCATTAAATTTGGGCCGGATTAAAATTAAGAAGCTTAACCTGGTCCATTGTAGTTTTAAAGAACCTAAAATAATTTGAAGGCTTGAATTAAACTAGTCCAATCCATAAAAGACCAAAATTAAATTTGTAGAAAAGGTTCGGTCTAAAAATTAAATAATTTTATATTTGTTTAAGTAGGGATGGGTCCAAAGTCGACATGAGACAATGCTCATATCGACTTGGAGGGTCCAAGTCGACATGAGCTGGCTCCATGTTGATTTTGACACTCCGAATCGACATGAATCCTAATTCAAAAAGAATTTAGGTGGCAGTTTTAATTTCCTAATAAATTTGGACTTTAGAGAACCCTCAGATTAGCAAATTAGGGTTTGAGGTTAAACTATTGTTTGCCTATAAATAGACAATTAAAAGCAGAGAGAAGGGAGGAGCAATTGGCAACACATGAAATAATACATACAAGAGGAAAGCAACAATTAAAACAAGGTAATATCAATAGTTAAGAAAAAAATCAACAACTAGCAATTAACTCTGCAATTATTTCACTCAACAAATGCTACAATTGATCCAAGCAGGCTCTAAGTTTGGTTCAATATTCAACTTTGGTGGAGTCTTCAAATGCAAGTTTCGTCTTCTAATTCAATTTATTTATCCAGTAGCTGCAATCTTGTTTTAAAGCATCAACACAGCAACTTATTTTTTCAAATTTTGTTTCATCTAGCAGCTTACTTACTTTATATTTACTTGTTTCGATTGTACGACAGTTTAGGATTTAATTTAAACTTCTAATTTAATTGCCAAAACACTAATTAGATCAATTCAAAAACATTTTTTTGCATGTTTACAAAAACTAAAAACCCTAATTCTGTTTTAGATTCCATAAATCCCTAATTCCATCCAAAAACCCTAATTCTCAATCTAAAATCCTATAATCAATTTTTAGCCCTAAAAACCCTAGTTTTAAAATATCCAAGACCTTAAACCAATTTTTTTTAAATATCCAAAACCCTAGTGTTGTTTTTCAAATACCCAAAACCCTAATCCCATTTTTCTAAAACCAAAACCCTAATCATGTTTTTTCTAAAACCTTAAAACTTTGATCATTATTTTCTAAAACCATAGAAACCTTAAATCATACCAATAAAAACCTAGTTTTGCATATTTATTGTTTAATGCAATAAACCTAGATTTGACTATGTAATTTGTTAATGTATGTTTGTGATGAATGGTTTATTTTGGATGATTTACTTTTAATTATTGTGAATGTTTGAATGGTTTAATTTATTTACTTAATTATTTTATATTGATTATTTTAATTTCAATGATGTAAGAGGTATGTTTCCACTTTATGGGTACCTCATTAGCTAAGTTCAACGTAATTTAATTTCTCTTGAGTTTTAGGATTAATGTAAAAGACATATTTCCACCAAACAATGGTTGTCCTATTTTATTTTGTTTTAGACATTAGACAATTGTTGTAAGGGCATGTTTCCATCTTCTACAGGTGCCCATCTTATTGTTTTGTTTGAACTTGTTTTTTATTTTAATTCAATAATTATTTATTTATTTCAATAGTTGCGTATAATATGTGTAACACCCTTATACCCTATATACGTACAATATATATTTTTAGCATATGTAAAATACGCATATACGGTATAAAAATGTCACAGACCGATTTAATAAAAATTTTCACATTATTTTTTTAAGATTTCAAATACTAATATATAAAATAAATAGTATATAAATATTCTTTGCTTGTTATAGAATCCAAAATAAATATTTTATATGAAAATCTCTGGGAAAAATTCGTCAGAGTTTTGTTTGTAATTTGAACATTTCAAAAATTCAACAAAACACAACCTACATAAAACAAACACTCCAATAAATCAATTCACCAATACTTCTCAATTTCTCCATATTTTCTCAAAATACTTATATATAGGTATATATATATATCAACATTACATATAAAATTCCATCTTAAACAAAATTATTCAAATCATTCTTTACAATTTACAATATATGCTTCAAAAACATATCATAACATACATAATATAAAAAATGTACATGCTGGCAACTGGCTCTGATCTTGATGTACCCAAAACAGCTCTTCAAGCTCAATAAATACAAATCTAGACCCAACCAGGTCTAGTAAAGCTCTCCGACTCTACCAAAACGTCCATAATACCTACGTGACGAATTACAATCGCGCTAAGCCGAAGCCTAGTAGTACAAACTTTGATAACTATATAGTTCAAATGAAATTTCAATGCACAACACATATATATATATCACAACTCATAACATTATATCTCATTATATTGTTTAATTTTATCACAATTCATAATTCATATTAAAAAAAGACAAGCATGGGCCCAAAAAGGATCTAATATGCTATTCAATTTTAGAGTTACTGCTTTGGTCCATAATGACACCATGTGTCTAGCCCCGTAGGCAATATATCCATGGATAATGTAACAGCCCCAGTCTCTTGGACCTCAACTCGGCTAGACCCTTAGGCCCCAGTATCTTGGTCCTCAACCCGGCTAGACTGCTACAGTTTTTGAGGCTTACACCCAGTCTTTTCACCCCAAAAACATCATATTTATCAGCTGGCCTGGCTTACAACCCAGTCTTTTCACCATTCCAGCGTTTAGCCCGTAGGCAATCATAGGCATGCCACCAAACCCAGAACTCTGAAAATTGAATAACATACTAGGCACACAATTTATTCATTTTTCTCATTATTAATCTCTTTCTTTTTGTCACATATTCAATCTAGGCACATTGCCTTATTTTCACATTTTTTTCTCACTTTTCTCAATTTTCACATCTTTCTCATTTTTCTCATTTTTCTCATTTTTATCAATATCAATTCATTTCATTATTCCACATATCTCATTTTTATATTCACAACACATTACCCAATTACTTTGGGTATTTTCACATAATATACATATTTCACATGTTACACAAGTTAACCATTATCAATGGCTTTTCACAATGCATTTAACACATATATGACATTACAAATGTCATAGCATATTTTTCATACACAATCAATGAACCAAGTAGCTTAACACATTTTTCAACCAAAATGTGTTAAGTCCAAATGTTATGCAAATATAGAAATTATATTTAAAGTTTGTACATACCTCCACTAGCAACCCAAAGCAAGCTTAACACAACCTCCAATCCTATCCTTCCAACTTGCCCTTCACCACTTGGATGAAGCAAATCAACCTCCCTCAATGCCTATACCAAATGTGATCATACATAATCATTTAATATCATATTCTAAGGTATTCTCAACATCAAACCATAACTAAGCATCACTCTAAACCAAATCCCAAAATGAAGCTTCACGTCACTTTAACTTTGAAAAACCATATCAAGCCATTTAAATTAGTGTTTTAAGTTTATTAATATTATTAGAAACATGTTTTAGCATGTTTAAACCAATTACATTAATTAACCACATGCTTATGTCGAAAACCCTAAAATGGCATAACCTTCACCATTGAAGGATCTCCATTCCAACTCAATCTAATTATCATTTCAATTTTATTTCTACCACCTATATCATTAAATAACATGATTTAAGCATTAAAATCAAACAATTAATCATTCTTTGAAAATTCACTTTTCCAAAACCTTAAATCAATACTACCATTCTCAAGCTCTAGCCAAACACAACCAAATCTAATATTTGACTTTAAAATACTTGTTTATGAATCAAAAAAACACATTTGGAACCAATTTTCACAATTAAAGCTCATGTTTCCCCAAACCCAAAAGTTCCATAACCCTAAATTCTCTCTCTTCACCATTCTTTAACCAAACTCCATCATCTCTTCAATCTAACCTTAGAATGATTGTTAACTACCCAAAATAACATCATACACACCAATTCCAACAATTATAATATACTACATCAAAATCCAAATTCTCACATAATACAAATTTCCTAGGAATTCAAAGAAAAGAGTTGGAAACTTACTAGTTTTGGTGGAAATCACCAAAAATCCACTTGAAACTTGTTAAATCCTTCAATTTATGGAGTATGGAAGAATCAAATTCATGCTCCAAACTCCCATGGAAAACGTCCTAAAGGAAGAAGAAGAAGAAGACTTTTTTTTAATATTTCTTTTCCTTTTCATCTTTTTTTAACCATATATATATTAAAATAATTTAATAATTAATTATTTAATTATTTATTTAATAAATTAAAAGTCATAAATTCCCTCTTCCATTCAAAAATAATTTATTTTTGAATTATTTTCTTAATTTTAAATTTCTAAGAATTAATTACCAAAATACCCTTTTACTTTGACTTTTCTTTTAAAAAGTGTTGACTTTCATATGTTATGTATATTTTACATATACATCACACATATGTTCCACTTTTTCATTTAAAACCCCTTCATTTTTCATTTAAAACCATTAATTTAATTTATCCATTTAAATTATAATTTATTTTATCAAATTTTTAAAAATTAAAACTTTTTAAAAATTTGGAATATTATACATATGCACAAGTAATGTGTATCTTATATACACATGAAATGTACCTTATATGTGTATTAAATATTAAGTATGTAATGTATTAATCCAACATATACAATTAATATACATATGTATATGTTATATATACTCTAGATACATATATTGAGTATATACAATTTTATATCTCCAAAATTACGGATGTTACAATTTTCTCCCATTTAAATAATTTTGTCCTCGAACGAAATTATCCAGTATGGTAATAAATCATCCAAATCATTATTTTACCAAATTACATAATTTCTATTCTCCCCCTTAGGTTCATTCTTAATTTCCTTTTTATCATTCCCTAACACATCATTATACTATCTATTTACTCAAACAGTCACAACAAATTATCATATTATTAATCGAATTGTCATTAGACAAAACTTAGTTCTTCTCTTTATTATATATACCCACACACCTATTGCATTCAAAATATTTGATCACTTCATAATCTTAAAAATATACTCTCATCACCTTAAATTCAAATGTTGATAACTTTTATCTTAACACAATAATTTTACACATCTTCACTTTGATCCTACTCTTTATATAATTACCACATATTAATTTGACATCACCATTATACAACAGCAAAATCTTATTTTCTCAATAAGATTCATTCCCATTATACTATAACTAACATTTTCTCTTATATTTATTTGAAACTAATATAACTTAGCTCCTTTCATATGCATATACATATCAGAATGCTATATTAAGCACATTATCATATAGCTTGCATATTCTTAATATAACTACACACATTGAATTTCAATAAATACTTGTAAACTTATTACATTTTGGATTAATTGATCTAACTATCACAATATGACCATCAATACCTTATTCTATTCTGACCAACCTTTAGTCTATTTTAAATTTATCAATCTGGTTTCAATTCATGACCTAATTCTATTAGGTCAAATTTATTCCCAAATTTTAATTCTCTTCGAATTCATTATTACAGATAATATTCACTTCCCATAGTCTCGTTTACTTTACACATCATTTTCACAACTTATATATTTTATACCACTTTCAAACACATTCATTATAATTCTTACTCACATTTATTATAGTTACCCTATATACACAAATCACTTTTCTTACACATCATTTAAAACTCATCATATGTTCACAATTCTCTTCTGTTTCCACACTTTCTATAATTATAAATAAATTTCTAACATAAAATTATAAGATATAACTATGCAAACCATAAATCTTGACCATGTTTCTTGTAGCATAACTATCAATCTCACCAAATCTATCCAACGGTCATGTCATCTCAGGCCCATGCCCGTGGATAACAAAACTAATCGGTCAATATACTAAACAAATCATACGACCATGGCATAATAATGGTCATGCCTATGGCTTATAAATAAATACTGCCCCTCTATCATTCTTCTTCAAATATTTCCAATCACAACGTTAAGTTCGCATCGCAAAAATCACATATTCATTTTCTAATCTTTTGCTACACAAAAAGTTAACACGTTTCAGCTCTATTTCAAAGCAATTTACTCTTGATCACTTGATCATCATTAGTCTAACTCATATTTCAACAATATTATCATTAACATCTCTTACATATACATATTCGTTCACATGATAATTTTACACAATTTCCATTTATTACTCCATTTCTAATCTATCTTTTATAAAATTTTTCATTCATTTTTTTTTCACTTCCATACTTTCTTCATTATACTTTCCTTTTTCCTTACAATCTCTTATTTATACGTATGTACTTTAGGCTCCAAACACTATAGAATCATGAAGTTTAGTTGTTAAAATAACAATTTCACCGTCCAGCTCTATTCGGGTGCATTCTCAATCTCAATTCATCACATGACCTAACTCTACACAGGCTAAGACCTAATCTCTCTTATGTCTATTAATACATGCAATATCATTCTCAATATCACTAGACACGTATTTGTATAAGGTAGTAAACACTCGATAAGATTTTTTTTAATCATCCACATACACCTTCGTAAGTCATAATCACAATATGACTTACTTTCCACATTTTCTTATATATCATATTTGTGTTCATATTTAAAAAAAAATCTCATCACACAAATCATACAATTATACTCAATTCCTCTTTTACATACAACCTATACAAAGTTAACATTTAACACCTTTCAGAGAACATTATCATTTCTCATTCTTTTGACATTAATTAGGTTATTCATCAATTCAACATATATATACACTCTGACCACAACATAATTAACATCTTCCTTATTTAATTGCCCATCTCTTAAATAAGTTTCTTATTATATATATTTTTTTCTAATACTTCACATAAATCTTAGTCACGTTTCCAATGTGACATCTCTCTCACATTTTTCTTTTTTTTTCATTGATCACACCTTTCATATCCGTTTTCATCATTTCCAATTCAATTAACTAAAGTAACTCATTTTCACTTGCTTAATCATTTCCCTTTATTTCATAACAAATTTCTATATTATCAACCACATTACACCTTAGTTAGTACTTTTATAAGTAACATTACTCATTCAAAATTACTCCCATACTTATTAAACATTAAACTATCAATATCTAAACAATCCTCATCGAAATTCCCTTACAACTCTAAATTTCCAATTTACTATTTTACTTAAACTTCATTCTATTAATCTCACTTTCAAGAGCTAACTTTATAAACATTATTTATATATTAATATAACATCAAAACACATCACTTTCACAATTATGGAAACCCATTTCAAAAATTCAAATTTCATATAATGCGACCAACAACATGAACCTCACCAAACCTCACCCATATCACATTCTCAATCTTAAGATCATAACATTTACTTTTAAACAACACTAATTCATTTCCTTACACTAATTAACATCATCCATTTAGATACTTTAATTTTACACACTCAACCCTAAATTATGCATCATTGTTCCATAATAAATAATTCGCTATCATATATGATTTCACTCTTTGATTTTAATTATGAACTCTTTGTTGCAAATTATTAAAAACTCCATATTCCTTCAATACTTATACCCATATGCATATAAATTTTTATAATTTTCTTCATTCATTTATCTCATGAAATTAATTTATTACTCATGTACACAAAATTGTTTGACTTCCTTAGTTTCATGTCACTCTTACTTTCAATTTTTATATTCCTTACCAATTCTTTATAAAAGCTCGTAAACTTTTATCCATGTGCACTTGACACATATATGGACTTATATTTAAAGTTTTAGATTTTTCCAAGTTGATTTAATATATTTAAAAATTAAATCTTTCAAAATCAGAGAATCTGTCTCTTTAATAATTTCTCTGGCAGCACCCGGTTGTCCATTTTGTTCAAGTATCAAACCTTAATAAAAATTCATGAAATTTTAACCATATGTTATAGGAATAAATATGATATTGTGTGTAAAGTTTTAGATTTTTCTGGGTTGGTTTACCATAGTTTATAAATTTATTTTGTTTTCAATTTCTACAGATTCTGAGTTGCTGAAATTTCTCCAACAATATGTGTTCTTCTATTTTTCTTAATTAGAGATCAATCTTTTTAATTTATAAAATTTTATACATTGGATTCTAACATATAGAAAAACTTTCTATTAAATGTTCAAACTCATCCAACATTTCTAGATTTGTCCAAAAATTCAGACAATATTACTTTGCAATATACCTATAAAATTTTCTGTAACTATCATGCTCATTTCTCAAACTTTTTATTTTTATATCTTAAATTATTTCCTAGATTGTTTTTCTAATTTCACTTATTCATCAATTGAATCAGCTATGAATTTTAAATTTCAAATAAAAGTTTCAAAAATTCTTAATTCATAATCTCTAGAATGACGCTTCCACTACGCCACTCTGATCTATGCAACCTAGACGCCATCTCAACTTATATCCATTATATCAAATGGACATTGCCACATCAGGGATCAGATAAATTGTCAGTGCCAATGTATGCATCACAATTAAAAATTATTTTTTTAAAATTCCAATTTTCTCTCTCTAACAACCCACCTAGGTCGAGAACCTCAAACCTAGGCTCTGATACCAAAATAAATATAACACCCTTATACTCTATATACGTACAATACATATTTTTAGCATATGTAAAATATGCATATATGGTAGGTATAAAAATGTCACAGACCGATTTAATAAAAATTTTTACATTTCTGTTTTAAGATTTTAAATACTAATATATAAAATAAATAGTATATAAATATTATTTGCTTGTTATAGGAATCCAAAATTAATATTTTATACGAAAATCTCTGGGAAAAATTCGTCAGAGTTTTGTTTGTAATTTGAACGTTTTCAAAATTCAACAAAACACAACCTGCATAAAACAAACACTCCAAATAAAATGAATTCATCAATACTTCTCAATTTCTCCATATTTTCTCAAAATACTTATATATAGGTATACATATATATATCAACATTACATATAAAATTCCATCTTAAACAAAATTATTCAAATCATTCTTTACAATTTGTAATATATGCTTCAAAAACATATCATAACATCATAATATAAAAAATGTACATGTTGGCAACTGGCTCTGATCTTGATATACCCAAAACAGCTCTTCAAGCTCAATAAATACAAACCTAGACCCGACCAGGTCTAGTAAAACTCTCCGGCTCTACTAAAACGTCCATGATACCTGCACGACGAATTACAATCGCGCTAAGCCGAAGCCTAGTGGTACAAACTTTGATAACCATATAGTCCAAATGAAATGTCAATTCACAACACATATATATCACAACTCATAACATTATATCTCATTATATTGCTCAATTTTATCACAATTCATAATTCACATTAAAATAAAGACAAGCATGGGCCCAAAAAGGATCTAATATGCTATTCAAATTTCAGAGTTACTACTTTGGCCCATGATGACTCCATGTGTCTAGCCCCGTAAGCAATATATCCATGGATAATGTAACAGTCCCAGTCTCTTAGACCTCAACCCGGCTAGACCCTTAGGCCCCAGTATCTTGGTTCTCAACCCGGCTAGACTGCTACAGTTTTTGAGGCTTACGACCCAGTCTTTTCAACCCAAAAACATCATATTTATCAGCTGGCCTGGCTTACGACCTAGTCTTTTCACCATTCTAGCATTTAGCCCGTAGGCAATCATAGGCATGCCACCAAACCTAGAACTCTGAAAATTGAATAACATACTAGGCACACAATTTATTCATTTTTCTCATTATTAATCTCTTTCTTTTTGTCACATATTCAATCTAGGCACATTTATTTTCACAATTTTTTTTCTCACTTTTCTCAATTTTTACATCTTTCTCATTTTTCTCATTTTTATCAATATCAATTCATTTCATTATTCCACATATCTTATTTTTATATTCACAACACATTACCCAATTACTTTGGGTATTTTCACATAATATACATATTTCACATGTTACACAAGTTAGCCATTATCAATGGCTTTTCACAATGCATTTAACACATATATGACATTACAAATGTCATAGCATATTATTCATACACAATCAATGAACTAAGTAGCTTAACACATTTTTCAACCAAAATGTGTTAAGTCCAAATGTTATGCAAATATAGAAATTATATTAAAAGTTTGTACATACCTCCACTAGCAACTCAAAGCAAGCTTAACACAACCTCCAATCCTATCCTTCCAACTTGCCCTTCACCACTTGGATGAAGCAAATCAACCTCCCTCAATGCCTATACCAAATGTGATCATACATAATCATTTAATATCACATTCTAATGTATTCTCAACATCAAACCATAATTAAGCATCACTCTAAACCAAATCCCAAAATTAAACTTCACCTCACTTTAACTTTGAAAAATCATATCAAGCCATTTAAATTAGTGTTTTAAGTTTATTAATATCATTAGAAACAAGTTTTAGCATGTTTAAACCAATTACATTAATTAACCACATGCTTATGTCCAAAACCCTAAAATGGCATAACCTTCACCATTGAAGGATCTCCATTCCAACTCAATCCAATTATAATTTCAATCTTATTTCTACCACCTATATCATTAAATAACATGATTTGAGCATTAAAATCAAACAATTAATCATTCTTTGAAAATTCACTTTTCCAAAACCCTAAATCAATACTACCATTCTCAAGCTCTAACCAAACACAACCAAATCTAATATTTGACTTTAAAATACTTGTTTATGAATTAAAAAAAACACATTTGGAACCAATTTTCACAATTAAAGCTCATGTTTCCCCAAACCCAAAAGTTCCATAACCCTAAATTCTCTCTCTTCACCATTCTTTAACCAAACTCCATCATCTCTTCAATCTAACCTTAGAATCATTGTTAACTACCCAAAATAACATCATACACACCAATGCCAACCATTATAATATACTACATCAAAATTCAAATTCTCACAGAATACAAATTTCCTAGGAATTCAAAGAAAAGAGTTGGAAACTTACTAGTTTTGGTGGAAATCACCAAAAATCCACTTGAAACTTGTTAAATCCTTCAATTTATGGAGTATGGAAGAATCAAATTCATGCTCCAAAACTCCCATGGAAAACGTCCTAAAGGAAGAAGAAGAAGAAGAAGAAGAAGAAGAAGACTTTTTTTAATATTTCTTTTCCTTTTCATCTTTTTTTAATCATATATATATTAAAATAATTTGATAATTTGATAATTATTTATTTATTTAATAAATTAAAAGTCCTAAATTCCCCATTTCATTCAAAAATAATTTATTTTTGAATTATTCTATTAATTTTAAAATTTTAAGTTTTAATTACCAAAATACCCTTTTACTTTGACTTTTCTTTTAAAAAGTGTTGACATTTATATGTTATGTATATTTTACATATACATCACATATATGTTCCACTTTTTCATTTAAAACCCTTTCATTTTTCATTTAAAACCATTAATTTAATTTATCCATTTAAATTATAATTTATTTTATCAAATTTTTAAAAATTAAAACTTTTCAAAATTTTGGGATATTACACATATGCACAAGTAATGTGTATCTTATATACACATCAAATGTACCTTATATGCGTATTAAATTTTAAGTATGTAATGTATTAATCCAACATATACAATTAATATACATATGTATATGTTATATATACTTTAAATACATATATTGAGTATGTATAATTTTATATCTCCAAAATCACGGATGTTACAATATGGATGATATTATAATATTTAAGAATTTAATAATATATAGATCTCAAAAGGTGGCTGGTTCCAATGAACAGGGTGTTATGGGGGTGCTGGGTCATTCTCACCTTCCCCATATGTACGCAACTTTTCAAAACCATTAGGGGGTTGGGGATTCCTTAGGAATTGAGTCATCCACTCCTTTCTTTTTTCTAGCCCATCCGGGTGGCAACTCCATTTTCTTTGGGTTTAGGCCTATATTCTCTAAGGCCCTGAGCCAAAAAGTGTCAAAGTAGCAAGAACCACTCAGCATGGGAGTGGGGGGTGAAAATCTCCACTCACAGTGGCAGCTCCACTGGGGGATAAAAGAAGTTGATTCTATTGATCTTTATATTTTTTTATTCTTTGTTATTATGATATTGTCCATTGCATCATTTAGATTGTATTGTGTGTGTGAGTTAGGATGCCTGTATAACTCATGTTATGTTATATAAGGGATATCATACTTTCACTCAAGGTATGGAGATCGAGCATGGTATAACAACTCATAGCCTCGTACCTTTTGTATATACTTGCTATGGAAGCCTAAACTTTTCAACCTAAAAACTAAAGCTCATGTAATTGGCCTAGTTACTTTCCTTAGGTTTTTACTCAAATGCTTATTGTTTAACTATAATTGATATATCTTGGTTTGAACCATGACTTATTTGGTTTGTTCTTTTTCTAATATGACCTAATTATATTGTAAGCTCAAAATAATTTCTATTCCTTTAAGCACAAAAGATAAAAATAAAATTTTCAAAAATTTTCAATATGGTATTTGAACATAAAAATATGTCAAAAATTCTTTTCTACCTCATGGTCCAAATAAAAAGCCCAAAATTAATTTTTAAACAAACCTTTTACAATGGGCTTTTAAAAAAAAAATATTTTTTCACTTCATCTAAAATTATAACTTTTTCTAAAAAGAGCTTAAAGCTATTTTGGTCAATTATGGAAAACTAAAATCAATTGTGGGCCTAATTTATACTAAAACTTGTTAATCATGGGCTTGTTTGTGGCATGAATCATTAGTTGTTTTTCCAAATAGGAAATCTGTTTATGATAAACCCCATAATTTAGTTTTAATTTAGTTTTAATATGTAATATAGCATAAAAGCTATTTTTAGTTGATCCAATGTATTAAAGCTTAATTAATGAGAATTATTAGGGACTAACTTCTATATTTGAAAATACAACTACTGATTAAACCATCCAAGTGAATTTTTCTAAAACAAGATGTCCCATGTTCTGAGGTTGTCAAAGTTATAAGGTTGGAAGGAACGTCATAATTATTTTTGTTTATCTCTTATTTGTGCATCCATACATGCATTGCTTTAGACCCTTAATTTTTGACCTAGTCCGGTCTAATATATTTTAATTACTCCAAAATTTTTTTTGTTAAATAATATTTACTTTAGTATCTAATTTTTATTAATAAAAAAAAATAATAATAAACAAATAAATAAAAATAAAAATCGGTGACGGAAAATCAGCAATGAAAAATTTTGTCGCCGTAAAGGGGGGTGGCGAAATGGCCCGCAGGCAATTTCGCCCGCCGCAGCCCGCTACCCCCTGCAGCAACTTTTTCGCCAGCGCAATTTTTCCTCAGCAGTATTTTTTCACCAGCGAAATTTTTTCGATGCAAATTTTTCTAAAACTAAATTCAATTCGGTTTTGGTTTCCTTTTCTTAATTAATGTTAGATTCCGTGAGCAACTAAGATTAATCATAAAAATCTTCTATAAATAAGGACTAAAACAACACAGAAAAAGGAAAAAGAAAAGGAGGAAGGAAAATTTGAGAGGGAGAACTTGGAATCAATCGGATTTTAAGAATTCCTTCTGGCAGTGAAATCGATCGGAATTTTTGAGAGAGCAAACAAGCAATTCAATCCATCAAAGGTAGCAAAGCTTGTCTTTGTTCTTGTTCATCCAAGAAGTAATTTTTGGTGGAACCAACAAACGAAGGTATGGATATAAAATCTTTTTTCTTTACAGTAGCTTGAATCATTAAGCTCTTTCTTTTGATTCTAAAAACCTCATAACCCTAATTTACTTTTTCTAGACTTAAGAACCTTAAATCGTCTCCTCTATTTTCAAAAACCCTAAATTACTTTTTCTGTTTCTTCAAAATATCAAAACCTTAACCTACTTTCCAACTTTCCAAAATCTTAAATCATTTCATTAATTTTCCAAAACCCTAATCTGCTTTCCAATTGTCCAAAACCCTAAATTGAATCCTTTTCTTTCCAAAAACCCTAAAAATATCTTTTTTGTTTCTATAAACCTTAAATTATTTTGTTTATTTTCATAAAGTTTCATAAAACTATAAATTTTTTTTCCAAATTCTAAAATCAAATACATTCACCGAAACACTAAAAACCCTAATTCAACTTCAAAACTAAGACAGTAACCCAAAACTAGCTAATCTTAAACCCTATTTTTTCTAAATCCTAATCTTTAAACCTTAAAACCTTATAAACCTAAATATTAAAATTCAACACAGTAAGTAGCTAATAATCATAAACTTAATGTTTTAAAGTGTCCAAACGCTAATTTCATGATTTCATTCCTCAAATACTAATTTGGTTAATCAAAGAATTTTATCAACCTCTTAAATTATAAAACTTTAATCCATTTCAATTCCTTGAAAATTCATAGTAGCTTAAACCCATAAATTCCAAAACCCTAAACACATTAAATAAAGAATCTTAAATAGAAACAGTAGCCCTAATTTGAATCTTTATTTGTTTTATTCAATTTTATATTTGACTATTCTTTGATTTATTTTATATGCTTTAATTTATTTAAGTTCAATGCTTGGTTTATTTAGTTTATCATGGATGGATGTTTACATTCTATTGATGTTTAATATCTTTGATGAATGATTTATTTATGATGAATGGTTATTTACTTCTATCGATTTATTTAGATTTCCAAATGTTGTAAGAGGTATGTTTCCTCTTGGTGGGTACCTCATTAGTTAAATATCATGTAATTTAAATTGCTTTTCTATTTTAGAACCAATGTAAAGGACATGTTTCTACCTTTCGGTAGGTGTCCTATTTACGGATGGATTATGTAAGGGCATGTTTCCATCTTCGGATGGGTGTTCATTTATTTGTTTTGCTTGGACATTGTTTCGATTTTCATTATGTCGATGCTTTATTTTAATTATTGTGTGTAATATGGATAATATTGTTATATTTAAGAATTTTATAATATTAAGACCAGTAAAGGAGGCCGGTTAGAATGAACCGAGCGTTGTGGGGGTGCGGGGCCATTTCTCACCTTCTCCACACGTACCTAACTTTCCGAACCCATTAGGGGGTTGGGGATTCCTTAGGATTTGAGTCATCCACCCCTTTGTTTTTCCCGGCCCATCCGGGTGGCGACTGTTAGGAAATCAAGGAGATCACTGCGAACCAAAAACATGCAGCGGAAAAATTTTGATCTTTGATTTCCCATCAGGATCCATGCTGTTCGTTTAATTCGACAAAAGTGTTCAAAGAACTAACTTGTTGATGATTCGAAATCACAGTTTGGAAGAGATGCCTCGATCGCGAAACACCCTCTATCGCGTATCCACACGAATGCTACTGTCTGGAGTGCTAGCTCTCTACAACGGCGAAGGCTGAAAAATGTTTTCTCTAAAACGTATTAGGGTTCCTATTTTTTTCGTTCTCTTTTTTTTTTCTAAAGTTACCTATCAGAAGACTTAACGTCTGGAGTGAATATAATCACTCCAAAATCCAATTCGAAATTGGATAAGGTAAGTCAAATTCAGAATCCAAATCTAATTAGGATTCTGAATATATTATCTAATAATATATATAATTGGATAAGGTAAATCAAATTCAGAATCCAAATCTAATTAGGATTCTGAATATATTATCTAATAATATATATATATAACGAAAATAATAATAATAATAAATATTAATATCTAATATTAATATTGTTAATATTATATCCAGCCCAAAGCGCATTCTTGTGTGTGACCCGATAGGCTCATATTAATTGTCAGTCAATTTAATCGCTATTAAAACAACAAGTCATAATTGGCCTCTAGCAAGGCGTTACAACTACCCAATTAATATAAGGAATGTCCAATTTGCCTAATAATAGTACATGCATTAATCCCTTTGTCACACGATATCTAGCTTGAACATAAGTCATGGTCAACGTCATACTTATATTGTCCAAACTTATGATTACTCGATCTCCAAGTAGACTGATAAAAACAAATGAAATTGATCACACTATCAATTCATTTGAGCACGGCCATGCATTTCACAGTCTCACTTATCGAGGGGCCCAAAAGATATCTCTCTCAAAGAGAGGGACAAATTCTATCTTGATTGTTCATTATCCTCTACATAATTTCTATCATATATGATCATAACCTTTATTACTATCCAGTTACGGATAATGTTTGATCATGTCAAAATATAATAGTCCTTATATTGGAAACTATGACAATCTCAAGTCAAAGAATTAATACATAACTATCATGAGATTTACTTATGACACTAACCCATGTAGTAATCTCATGATGGGTCTATCCAATACATTGTTCTCTAACAAGTATCTATGAAATTGATTTGTATCACTATACACATAACCATCTGATGATTATCAAATCAATGTTCATACTGGTTAAGAATTATTTTTTTTATCTCTATAAAAATAATAAACCAGGGACAAATATCGAAATTGTGTAACATGCAAACAAACAATAATGATAATAAAACCTCATTTATTAATAATGAATGTATAACATAAAGATCCAAATAAATGGCCTAGTGCACATACACTAACAGCGACTCCATTTTCTCCGGACCTAGGTCCGTGTTCTCTATGGCCCCGAGCCTAAATAGTGCCGAAGTCGTAAGAATCATTCCACCAGGAATGGGGGCGAAAATCCCCGCTCACAATGGCAACTCCACTGGGGATAAGAGAAGTTGATTTCGTTGGTCTTTATATTATTCTATTCTTTCTTATAATGATATTATCCATTGCATCATATTAGATTGCATCGTGTGCGTGAGTTAGGATGCCCGTGTTGTGTTATGCGAGGGATACCATACTTTCACTCAAGGTATGGAGATCGAGCATGGCATAACCACTCATACCATTTGGTATATACTTGCTATGGGAACCTAAGCCTTTTAACCCAAAGACTAAAGCTCATGTAATTGGCCTAGTTACTTTCCTTAGGTTTTTACCCCAAATGCATGTTGTTTGACTATGGTTAATTTATCTTGGCTTAAATCATGGCTTATTTGGTTTGCTCTTTTTCTAATATGACCTAAGTACATTGTAAGCTCAAAATAAACTTTTCTTTAAATCCAAAAGACCAAAGCTATTTTCAAAATGTTTTCAAAATGGTCTTTGGACATAAAATTTTTCTAAAAATAAATAAAAAATTCTTTTGCTCATGGCCCAAATACTAAGCCCAAAATCCATTTTTTCTAAAATATTTTTATAATGGGTTTAGAAACAAAATTATTTTCATTCAACCTTTTCTTACAAAGAGCTTGCAAAATATTTAGGTCAATTACGAAATACCAAAAATTAATTGTGAGCCTAGTTTATACTAAGAGTAATTAATCATGGGCTTGTTTTGGCATGAATCATTAGTTACTTTTTCAAGTGAGAAATCTATCTCTAATAAACCTCTTAATTTAGTTTTAATCCAATATAGCATAAAGTTACTTTGGTTGGATAAATGGATTAAAACCTAATTAATGGGAATTATTATAAATAGATTTTCATTTTTGAAAATATATTTATTGGTTGAAACATCCGAGGGAAATATTCGAAAACAAGATACCCCATGTTGGTATTTTGTTAACCATATACCTAGAAAAAGAGACTCGCCATTCATGTGTGGATGTTATAAGGTTAGAAGGAATGTCCTAATTATCTTTCTTTGTTGATTGTTTGTGCATACATGCATACATTCGCATCTCATCTCATTGATCCTCTCTGGCTCACAGCCCTGGATTACGACAGTTCAAAAGCTTACAACAATTTGACCTACGCCGAAAGTGAAGAATCTAGCAACGACTCAATTACTTGCTCACCAAAAGCAATGGAGCCCGAACAAATTCAAAGAATGGTGGATGAAGCCCTCAATGCCAAAATGGAAGAAATAAAAGAGGCCCTAGTTGTGACCATGAAGAACCAATTGACTGCAATTTTAGAAAATCATGTCGAAGCATCTGCTAGCACTAAGAAGCCAAAGGACAATGGAAAGACCAAAGTTGGTGAAGTAGTTTTTGATGATGAAAAGGTGATCATCGATGATGATGATGATTGGGCTCAATACTACCAAGATGCTCAAGAGAAGAAAAAAGAACCGAAGATTGTTGAGAAGGCAACTATGGAGAAGACCGAAACTTCTGATGTTGAAAAGATGACTGCTGATTTAGAAAAGAAATTTGAGAAGAAACTGAAAACTGAGGAAATGTCTGAAGTTGACAAATTATTTGAGCTAGAGAAGAAGTCCCGTACAAGTTCAAATGCCATCTTTCGTGAAGTTTGATGGGACTAGAAATCCTCATCTCCATGTGAAGCAGTATATCACTGCCATGCAGTCTGCCCGAGCTACTAAGGCTCAAACTCTATGGTACTTCATGCTCTCATTGGATCCTGTTGTCCAAAATTGGTTCAATACCTTAGATGATGGAACATAAAAGAGTTGGGATCTGCTTTACAAAGCCTTCATCCAAAAATATGGAAATAATGTCGAGATGGAAGTTACCTTAATTGACGTGGAGTCCATTAGGCAAAGGTCAAATGAGAATTTTGTGGATTATGTGAAGAGATGGAGAAACAAGGCCGCTTTGCTAGAGAAGAGGCCCGATGAATCCAATCAAATAAGGATGATTGTGAGAGGGGTGTGTAATGGTCGATGATGGGTCTGCCATAAATGTTTGTCCACTTAAGATATTGCCAAAGCTAGCCATGTCAATAAGAGATCTAAACCCGACCGAGGTAACAATTCGGGCTTATGACAACACTAAGAGACACGCAGAAGGGACTTTCAAAGCTACTGTCAAGGTTGGTCCAATTGAATCTATTATTGAATTTGTTGTTTTTGACATACCGGTTACCTTCGCCTTACTCTTGGGGCGACCATGGTTTCATCCTCTTGGTGGAGTTCCTTCCACCCTTCATCAAAAGATAAAGTTCCCTAACGGAGATGAGACAGTGGTCATCAAAGCTAAAGATAATGAGATTGTTAACGCTCTAATGATTGAGAGGCCTCTCAATGGTTTTCAAGTAGCTGTAATTTCTGATAATGAAGTAGCGGACTCCAAAGTCTTGAATATGATGAAGAACATGAACTACCTTCCTGAGGAATTGCATTCTATGTCTTCACCCTGGCCATTTGCCACTTGGGGTATCGACATTATAGGAGAGATACATCCGACAGCCTCAAATGGTCACCGTTTAATTATGGTAGCAGTAGATTATTTTTTAAAATGGGTCGAAGCTGAATCCTTCAACAAACTAGGTGCAAGTCAAATGGCTAGGTTTATTGAAAAGAACCTCATCTGCAGATACGGGGTCCCGCATAGTGTGATATTAGACAATGAGGTACAGTTTCAAAGAGCAGTTAAGGATTTATTCTCAAAGTACCGAATCAATCATCATAGATCCTCTCCTTATAGACCAAAGGCTAATGGCACAGTAGAAGCAACAAATAAGACAATTAAGCAAATTCTGTCCAAAATGACCAAGACTTATAAGGATTGGTCAGAGATGCTTCCCTTTGCTTTATGGGGATATAGGACAAGTGTGCGAACACCTACTGAAATGACACCGTTCTCTTTAGTTTACGGGATGGAAGCAGTGTTGCCAATTGAAATTGAGATCAAGTCACTGAGAGTAGTCTTGGAAGCCGAACTGCCTGAAATAGAATGGGTAGCGAGCAGATACACACAGTTAGCTTTA
This sequence comes from Garcia nutans, assembly GCA_947685225.1. Lineage (NCBI taxonomy): Eukaryota > Viridiplantae > Streptophyta > Magnoliopsida > Malpighiales > Euphorbiaceae > Garcia > Garcia nutans. Next base: position 48,950,139 of record CANTUV010000059.1, read on the forward strand.
CTAGAAGTGAGAAGGTTAAAAGCACTGTATCATCACCAACTGTATCAAAAGAAGATAGCTCGGGCCTACAATAGAAGGGTTAAAATCAGAAAACTTAGAGTCGGGGATTTGGTGTTGAAGCAATGTAAGCCTAATGTATCTGATCCAAGAGGGAAGTTCAAGCCTAGCTGGGAAGGGCCATATGTCATGAAACAAGTCATGAACAAGGGAGCAGTGAAGCTATTAGACATGGATAGGAACGAGTTTAGTGAGCCAGTAAACATTGACAAGTTGAAGAGGTTTTATGTATGATATATATATATATATATATAAGAGCTCGCTAGGTTGAAAACCCAAAAAGGGCGGCCTAGGAAAAAGTTAGAGCAGTCCGCTAGTTCCAAAAACCCGAAAGGGCGGGCTAGGCAACAATTAGGGCTAAAAGAGAGAAAATCATCAATTAGAAAACCTGAAAGGGCTAGTTGGCAACAGGAGTGATCTTGTATATGCTGGCTTTATGTTTGGTTGTTCCCTAATTTAATAAAACAGAATTAATGTTAAAATTGTTTTATGTGCACTGTTATAAGTATTTAACCAGATATAGATGAAATAAATAAACACAATAGCAAAAGGTGATGATAAATTATAAATGGAAAAGAAGCATCTTTTATTACTTTAATTATTTTTCCTCCTAACAATATACTTTCTAAAATGAGAAATGTAAATCTATGGCAGACGATAAGTGTAACGTGCAGGCCAGCTTTGCCTCAGCCGATCCAAGTAGGCTTTAGTCAAGCAAGGCATGTCTAAATCGAGAGTAAAGTCAAAATCACGAGGCTCAACTCCATACTGACAGCCAAGTCGGCGAGGATCATAGCATGTACCTTGACGAAGAGCAGCAAGGGGAACATACATTAAGTATGTCCGCATGGTAATACGAGAAATCTTCCACCAAGGTACCAACCATCAGATATTGACTTCAGCGCGTGAGTGGATCCAGTCAACCCAGTCAGCATATGAAGAAGCAGGATGGTGTAGCTTCCTAGCAGAATGATGACGTGGCAGATATCTGGCAAAATCCATGGATGGAGCATCAAGCAAGCAAAGACATTCCTGAAGCCAAATCTGTGAAGAAATAATTAAATTTTAAAAAAAAGAGTCCACTAAGTTGAAAACCTGCAAGGGCAGCTTAGGCAAAAATTAGGGTAGCTCGCTAGTTCCGAAAACCCACATAGGCGGACTAGACAAAAATTAGATCAATAAAAAATATATATAATAAAAAAGAGATCCGCTTAGTTGAAAACCCGCGAGGGCAGCTTAGGCAAAAATTAGGACAGTTTGCTAGTTCCGAATACCCACATGGGTGGACTAGGCAAAAATTAGAGCAATAAAAAAAGAAGAAAAAAAAAAGAAAACCTAAATTGAAAACCCGAAAGGGAAGTTTAGGTAATTACCTGAAGCAGCAACGGACTCCCAGTCAGTCTCTTTGTCAATCCTGATTTAAGCTGGTCTAATCCAACTAAAGTCTCAGCTAAGATCACAGGTACTGGCGACAAGCCTCCTTCCATTTGGTTCATAATATCCAATACCTGTGGATCAATATCGCCGTCAAAAGAAACGAGCAAGAATTTACCAAGCCAGAAAAGACAGAGCACGCGTCCCAATATCTTAGTAGGAGCCAAATGAGAGAGACAAAAACCAATCAAGGGAGCAAGTAGAATTTTTTTACCTTTCATCAACTGAAGAACTTCGGGTTTTGGAATTTGAAATAACATCTGCATCTTCTGTTGAGTTTTTGAAATCAATGTGGGTAACGCCATTTGTTAATTATTTGGATATCAAAGGATGGCCTCAAATTCTTCAATCAAAGGACATATTTCAAAGCCGTTAATTTTGAATGACCTAGAATCCCCATTCCAAAAAGACGCCATGGCATGTAAGAAGGAGTGGTCCAATTTAACATTTTGAAAACACTTTAAAACATCAAGTTTTGACCATGAAATTTACTTCCAGTGAATGGCATCCATATTTTTAAATAGAATTTTTATCTTCTTTAAATGATGTTCGGACACGGTTGATGAATGAAAGAAAATCAAAATTGTTAAAGGGAGTTTTTTATGTTGAAATGTAAAATATTTTGTCTTCTGTATGAAATATGGCATGAAAGGTGATTTACATAGAAAAAACAAGTCTTTCCAAAATTGATAAGGAAAAGGTAATGGGAAAGGGTGAAACCATATTGTGTAAGGAAAAGAATTGGCGACAAAATCCTTTACCGTGTTGCATTTGGCAAAGTGATGCGGCTGTACTGTTTATGATGTGATAAAAAAGTATAATAATTGTGGCGCAGTAAAAAAAAATTAATTCAAAATTAGTTATAGTAAAGGCAGAAATTATGTACAATGTTCATACAATTGATACAATATTTATACATCACTAAGAGGGAGGTGGTGGGTCATCAAATAAAGCTCTGAAAAAGTCATCGCCTGTTGGAGGAGGAGGCAAATTACTCGTCCCGAGAATGCCCGAAGCGGGAGCACTAAAATCCCTATTACCTTGGAGTTTCGATCTGTCACAATCCTCATCGGAAGTAGACAAAAGGATCTCATGGTCATCAGTCTGGGAGCCTCTTGATGAAGAAGCACCAGGATCCCTCATCCCCTGAAATTGGAAGTATCAAAAAATCTATTCAGATTGATGATATAAATTTTCAAAACGAGAAGCCTGCTGACGACTTGCAACCAACTCTTCTTGAAGTTTCCTATTTTGTTCTTCAAGCATTCACTGTGAGCCAGGAAGGAAAAAGGTAAGAGCATACATAATCATGCATACATATAGCATAAATTACCATGAAATAAGAGAACTCACCAGGTAATTCATATCGATGCCCTACAAATGAGATGGCATATCTGGCGGGCTAGAATGAGTTTAGGATCCAAATCAAGTTAGGATCGAGTATCCCAATCCAATTTAGGATCGAGTATCCAAATCCAGTTTAGGATCGAGTATCCAAATCCAGCTTAGAATTGAGTATCCCAAGTCCAGTTAGGATCAAGTATCCAAGTCCAGTTAGGATCGAGTATCCGAATCCAATTAGGATCGAGTATCCAAATCTAGTTAAGATCGAGTATCCCAATCAAAATTAATATTGAGTATCCAAGTCTAGTTTAGGATTGAGTATCCAAAACCGGGTCCAGAACCCAAATTTTCCTTGGGTCCAGAACCTAGAATTATCCTTGAGTCCAGAACTCGAACAGGGTCCAGAACCCAAATTTTCTTTAGGTCGAGAACCTAGAATTATCCTTTAGTCCAGAACTCGAATCGGGTCCAGAGCCCAATTTTTCTTTAGGTCGAGAACCTAGAATTATCCTTGAGTCCATAACTCGAACCAGGTCCAGAACCTAAATTTTCTTTAGGTCGAGAACCTAGAATTATCCTTGAGTCCAGAACTCAAATTGGGTCCAAGTACCCAAAATAAGTCGCCATCTCAAAAATTAAGTCTTTTTTCTTTTCACTCTCTTTCACTTATGTAACACCCCTATACCCCGTATACGTACACAGCATGCTATTACGATCATAATATACGTATACTGAATATAGAAATGTTACGATTTACAACCAAACGACTCACTTCTTTTACAATAATATGAACAAATTTAAAACATTTAAATTACATTATAAAACACAATAGATAAAATTTTTATTTAAAATGCAGCGGAAAATATAACAAATATTTACAAATACTTATACATCAAAATTCAAGTTTTAAAAAACATAAAATATATACATGTTTGGCAGTATGTCTTTGATCTTTAAGCTCCACAATCAACACCTCAAAATCTAGACTCTACTCGGCCTAGAGGAACTCTCCGGTTCTTCCCTGTTACCTGCGCGATGAACCACAATCGCGCTAAGCCAACGGCTTAGTGGTACAAACGACAATAATATTATACTATAATGATATGCAAATGTCATAATTTCAAACATATAAACAATTCTCAAGAATCTCATTATTGATTTATCTCATCATTCATAAATCACATTGAAAACAAAGACAAACATGGGCCCAAAAAGAAACTAATATGTTATTCAAAGTTCAGAGTTACTGCTTTGGTCCATAATCACAATCATCAAGCCCGTAGGCGATACATATATATATATCTCTATCCATGGATAGTGTAACAGACCCAGTCTCTTGGACCTCAACCCGGCTAAACTCGAGGAGATCCTCAACCCGGCTAGACTGTTACTTTTTTTGAGGCTTACGACCCGGTCTTTTCACCCCAAAAATATCATATTTCACATTATTCAACTGGAATCGGCTTACAACCCGGTCTTTTCACCTATCCAGTACTTTATAGGCATGCCGCCAAACCCAGAACTCTGAAGGTTGAATAACACATTAGACACACAATCTTTTCATTTATATCTTTATACATTTCTTTCTCACTTCATTTCTCATTTCATTCTCATAATCAAAATAGGCATCCATGCCTCAATCATCTCATTTGCATCATTATAGCCAACAACCATGGCTTTATATCTCATCAAGATAATATACAATAACAATTACATTAACACCATCATCATAGCCAATCACATTAGTTTTATATCTCATTATATCTCAAATCACATTAAATCAATTCATCGTGCAAGTGTACACAACCAATTGCATTAACATACCTTTCATATTTCATCATATCACCAAATGTTTTAACCCTGTAATCAATTGCTTAACATATGTATAATCAAATATGTTAAGTATCAAATCATGTGAGCGTATGCAACAATGTGGTTTGTACTTACCTCCAAAAGCAACTCACATAAAACACTAAACTCTTCTTCCAAGAATCCTTCAATACTTGGATTAGGGCAACTCAAACTCTTCACACCTAATCCAAAAGGAATAATACACATGAGATAATAAGACTAAGGTCTAACTAGGGAAAACTCTACACATGACACGCTCAACAACACGGGCGTGTCCCTGACCGTGCCATAAACTCACAACACAGAAGCTATGACACGCTCAGAACCACGGGCGTGTCACTGAACGTGCAGTACATTCTGTCTCAAAGAAACATTGACACATCCAACAACTTTGGGCGTGTTCATGGACATGTCAATCCTTCACCAACACAGTAGCTATGACATGCTCAGTGACATGGGTGTGTCACTGGACGTGTAAATGCTACTGCAACACAGAACCATTGACACACCCAAAGACTTGGCCGTGCTCATGGGCATGTCAGGCCAAAAATCCAGATTCCGGCAACATCAACAACACAACCAATAAACTACTTTCTTCCACCATTTCCACTTCAAACAAACTGAATTAAACACACCCAAAAACCATAATAACTTGCAAAAACACCAAAACACTTCAAAACATACATCAAACACCACTTTTCAACCATCACATACACACAACTCTTACTCTTTCAATATCAAACCTAACTCCTTCTTTACAATCCAAAACCAACCTCAAAATCAAAATCAATTAAACCAAATACTCTCAAATACATCTTCATCAACCATATTCACATACCTTTAACAATCAACCAACAAACTCAAACACATCTTAAAAGAAAATCAAGGAATCAAGAGGAAACTTACCAAGGATGAAGAAACTCTTAAATTTCCAACTTGATCACTTGAAAACTTCCTTAAATCTTGAGTTTAGAAGACCAAATCTCTCACTTGCTCCCTTGTTTCTTTTATAGCCGGCCAAAAGAAAAGAAAAGGAAAGAAAAGAAAATGAACCACGAAGAAAGAAAGAAAGAAAGAAGAAAAGATAGAAAGCAAAGTCAACATCTCATCCACTATCTCCTCAAAACCCTCTCCTCCAAGCATTAATATTAAAATATTCCAAATATCTTCTTCCACTCACTCAAATTTCCATTTCCACTAATTAACTTAATTAATTAAAATCATAACTAATCATCTTTTGACCTCCACTAACTTGACTTGTATATGTTGTATATATATTGCTATATATACAACATATACACTCTCTCTTCACTTCTTTTTCTTTCCACTTACACATATTTATTAAATCCAATTAAAACAACAATTATATCCAAAAATATTAGGGTGCACTTTGGGATATTACAACTTAAGTCTCAGATCATTCAAGCAGGGGTCAAACTGTAGACTCTTAATTTTTGACCCAATCCGGTCCAATATGTTTTATTTAGTCCAAAATGATTTTTGTTGTCTAATTGGTCCAAAATAATTTTAATAAAATAATTTTTGCTTTAGTATCTAATTTTTATTAATAAAAAATAAAAATAAACAAATAAAAATAAAAATAAAAATCGGAGTCGGAAAAAAAATTGGTAGCAAAAAGTAGTCGCGCGGGCCTGTTGGGCCAGCAGCAGCTCACCCGCAGGCCTGTGGGCGAAATAACTCCCCGCAGGAAAATCCTGCTGGCTGGCATGCCTCCTGCGGGCTGGCACGCCCACTGGCCCCTGCCACGGGCCCGCTGCCACAGTTTTCTCTAGCGCAAAATTTTTCAAAGTAATTTTTTGAATCCTAATCCAATTAGGTTTTAATTTCTTTTTTTATTAATATTACTTACCTTAATTAATTAGGAATAAACAACCTAAAAACTATTATAAATAAGGACCAATAGAACCAAATTGAGGGGAAAAAAAGAGGCAGTGAGCATAGGATTTGAAACCAAATCAGTGAAGGAAAAGGGAAATTCAATTCAATTGATTTTTAAAGGGAGGAGCACCACGAATTAAGCAATTCAAAGGCAACAAAGGCTTGTCTTTGGAGCTAGTTCATCCAAGAAGAGTTATTTTTTGGAGAATCAACAAAAGAATGTATGTTAAATTCTTTTTGATTTATGTAACACACTAGCAAATCTATACAATTTAAGGTTTTTTAAATCAAAACTTTAGAACTTTAATTTAATTCTTCCAAGATTAAAACACTAAAACGTGACTTTTTTTTTTCTAAAAAGACTTAAAATTGTTATTTTTTCTTCTTAAAAATCTTAAAACTCTCATTGAACATATTTTTCAACAAAACCAAAATCAAATTCTGTTTCTTTTAAGATTTTAAATTAGGTTCTATTTCATTCAAAAAGCCTTCAAAAACATCTTTTCTACTTATAAAAACTTCAATCCATGTGTTTAAATTCATAAAACTTCATAAATCATCAAATTGCTTTTTAGAACTCTAATTCAAATTCATTACCTCAGAACCCAAACTTCAAAACCTTAAAATCCAAAATTCAACTTTTAAACCTAAAATAATGAACCCTAATCCTTTTAAAACCTTAAACCCTAATTTTTATGAACCCTAATCATTTTAAAACATAAAAAAACATAAAAACTCAAAAATTACACAGTAGCTTAAAATTCAATAACCAAAAATTACAAATTAAAGTATTTTAAGGTATTTAAAACCCTAGTTTCATGATTTCATCATTCAAACCTTAATTTTGTTAATCAAAGAGTCTTACCAATCTTTTAAAACATAAAACCCTAATTTATTTTAATTCCATAAAAAGTCACAGTAGCTATAATTGAACTTTTATTTGTTTTATTCAATTCCATATTTATTTATACCTTGGTTTATCTCTTATGCTTTAATCTATTTAATTTCAATACTTGATTTATTTAATTTATCATGGATGGATGTTTATTTTATTGATATTTAAATACTTTTAATGAATGATTTATTTATTATGGATGATTATTTACTTTTATCAATCAATTTAGACTTCCAAAAGTTGTAAGGGGTATGTTTCCACTTGGTGGGTACCTCATTAGTTAAACATCATGTAATTTAATTTTCTTTTCTATTTTAGAACCTTTGTAAAGGGCATGTTTCTACCTTTTGGTGGGTGTCCTATCTAGGCATGTGATGTAAGGACATGATTCCATCCTTGGATGGGTGTCCATTTATTTGATTTGTTTTGTTTGGACATTGCTTTGATTTTAATATAATGATGCTTTCTTTTTATTGTGTGTAGTATGGATAATATTGTTATATTTAAGAATTTTATAATATTAAGACCTATAAAGGAGGCTGGTTCCAATGAACCGGGCATTGTGGGGGTGCTGGGCCATTTCTCACCTTCCCCACACGTACCCAATTTTCCGAACCCATTAAGGGGTTGGGGATTCCTTAGGAATCGAGTCATCCACCCCTTTCTTTTTCCCGGCCTGTCCGGGTGGCGACTGTATTTTCTCTGGACTTAGGTCCGTGTTCTCTAAGGTCTCGAGCCTAAACAGTGCCGAAGTGGCAAGAACCATTCCACTGGGAGTGGGGGCGAAAATCCCCACTCACAGGTTGGCTGACACGATTCCTAACTAATCCCCAACCCTAATTGGGTTTGTAATGTTGGGCGCGCGTGGAGAAGGTAAGAATGTCCCAACACCCCCCACAGAGCCTGGTTCATTGGAATTGGCCTCCTTTTTTGTCTTAATATTATAAAATTCTTAATTATAATGATTTTATCCATAATACATGCAATCATAAAAATAAATAATCACTTCATTGAAATCAGAATGAGTTCAAACAAAATAAATGAATAGGCACCCATTCATGGATGGAAATATGCCTTTATAATTGTCCAATGTCCAAAAAAAGACAAATAAAATAGGGCACCCATACAAAGGTGGAAATGTGTCCCTTACAATTGTCCCAAAGTCTACAAATTAATTGAATTACATAAACTAAATAAATAAGGCACCTACACTAGATGGAAACATGCCTTTTAGAATTTTGCTTTAAATATATATATATATAAATCTAAGGAAAATAATAAAGCAAGGAAAAATAATATAACACATATAAAGATAATTGAATAATTAAAAAGAAGATAAAAACATCTAATTATTATCCATTAAAGAAATATAGGGCTTGACGACGAGTGTCACGCTTACGGCAATCCTGCTAGCCGGTTAGCGGTTGGGGTTAAGGGGACAGCGCCCCTTGTAGGGGATCTAGGGCAGCGCCCCCGAAAGGTAAACAATTTACATAGTATGGTTTTGTTGGGGAATTAGGGTTTTTATCTAAACTAAGGTTTTAATGTCAAAATTAGGGTTTTATTCTTGAATGGCTACGGGATGATGTTTAGGGTTTAGTATTATTCAAACATGCAACTCAATTTTTGAATATTAAAAGCTTAACCACTGTAAACAAATTCATAAATTGATGATCACTGTATTATTGACTATACTAAATTACTGTCTGGATTATTAAGGTTGCAATTATAAATCTTAACTCATAAATTACTACGAGATAAAGTATTAAAGATAGCTACTATTTGTTTTAAAGAAGAAGAACTCATTAACTAAAAACCATTCGATGATTAAATCAATGAGCAAGCTACTGTAAACTTAAAATAGATGAAATAAAGAATTTCAAACCTTCGTTTGTTGGTTCCACCGATATTTTACTTTGATCCAAACTTTATATTCATTCCAATGTCGAATCTTGGTTGAATGGAATGAAGACGGTTGTTGACTGCCTTCTTAGTTTGATGTTCTTTGTCTCTCCTCCCTCCCTCAACTGCTTGTTGCTTGTTATTTTCTCTTTCTATGTGTTGCTAAGGTTTTCTCTTTTTAATTCTCTATTTCTTCTATTGCTGAATTCCCAAGTTAAAGTCTCAGCAAAAAAGCCCTTTCTGAAGTTCAAAAAGTTTGTATTTATATGAGCTTGCTAGGTTAAACATCGTGAAACCTTCCCTATTTAAAAATGAATTACCGATGCATATGAAATTAATGAATTCAACATAGACCGTGACCATATCGGGTTTGAACCATATCAATTTGAGGCAAACCGAGACTATATCAAAGTAAAAAAAATTTAATCTGACAAAATATGGGTCCATATCAAATTGGGGAGGGCCCAATTTGATATGAGAACTATCCCATATCAAAATGGGCTTCCAATTCTATATGGGACCATAAATTAAGGTCTCATAACAAATTGGAAAGGTCCAAATTTGATATGGGACTATCCCATATTGAATTGGGACCTTCCCAATTCGACATGGGACATTAACTAGGTCCCATATTGAATTGGGAAGGTCCCAATTCGATATGGGTTGTCCTATATTTAATTCGAAGGCCCAGTTTGACTTGGGCACACCCTTGAATACCCTAACATCGAATCAGACCAACCCAAATTTTCAAAACAAACCTCTTTAGGGTTTTAAAGGTTCAACCATTATACCATCTAATTAAAAGGTTTATGACTCAGGCAATGGACTAGTTAGGGCCAAAATCAAGAGTCTACAGTTTGCCCCCTGCTTAAATGATATGAGACTTTAGTAAAAGAGAGTGAAATGCAAGATGATTTTGAGCTGATTTTGGATGAGGATGGGTTCTCGACCCGAGGTAGAAGTTATTTTGGGTTCTGTACCTAAAATGAGTTCTGGGCTCGAAAACAATTTAGATTCTAGACCTAGACTTGTTTGATTAGGTCTCGAGCCAAGATTAGATTGGATTCTCGACCTGAGACTGAATTTTTAGATTCTCGACCCTAAACTAGATTTGGGTTCTTGACTTAAAACTTAATTTGGATTCTCGATCCAAGACTGGGTTGGGTTCTGGACCCAAATTTGAATTTTGTATTCTTGACTAAAAACTAGATTTGGATTCTCGATCCAAGATAGGATTGGGTTCTTGACCCAAAATTGGATTTTGTGTTCTCGTCCCAAAACTGGATTTGGATTCTTGATCCAAGACTGTATTGGGTTCTCGACCCGAGACTAAATTTGATTGGGTACTTGGATCCGAGACTAGATTTGATTTGGGTATTTAGACCCAAGACTAAATGTTAGGTTCTCAACCCGAAAATGAATTTGGATTCTCAATCCAAGACTAGATTGGGTTTTTGATCTGAAATTGGATTTTGGGTTCTCGACCCTATAATGGATTTGGGTTCTCGACATTAGACAAGATTTTGAGTTCTTGACTCGAGACTAAATTTTTGGTTCTCGACCCGAAGCTGGATTTGGCTAACCTTTTATCAGTTGAGAATTCTGATTCCTTCTAACTGGTTGTTTCATTCTTTAATGGATTGTGAGTCTTTACTTGCCAAAAATGGATCTTTATCCATTGGAGATCGTGTCTTTATCCATTGGAGATTATGTCTTTACCCTTAAAATATGGATCTTTATCCATTGGAGATCGGGACTTTACCCTTAAAAAATGGATCTTTATCCATTAGAGATCGAGTCTTTACCCTTAAACATGGATCTTTATGCATTGGAGATATGGTCTTTACCCTTAAACATGGATCTTTATGCGGATCTTTATTCATTGGAGATTGGGTCTTTACCCTTAAACATGGATCTTTATCCATTGGAGATCGGGTCTTTACCCTTCAAAAATGGATCTTTATCCATTGGAAATTGGGTCTTTACCCTTCAAAAATGGATCTTTATCCATTGAAAATTGGGTTTTTACCCTTCAAAAATGGATCTTTATCCATTGGATCTTGGATCTTCTTCCTTGGTCATTGGGTCTTTACCCTGGCTTCAACTCTTCTAGCTGGACTGATCTTTTGTCTTTTGTAACTTCATTCTTTTGAGATTCTTACATTCTTCTTGTTCAATTCTTTTTGTTCTTCCTTTTGCAAAAAAATTAGTTATTTTTTAGCTGGCCCTTGTATCATCTCCTTCCATCTCCTTACCCCCTGCGTGGTAAAATATTGAAAGTGAGTCTAAAAATGTTTTGTACATGCATAAACTCAAAAATTGAAAGGAGAAACTTTGCCCCCTATGTAGGCTCAAACCATCAATTTTTCCAATGCAGGTTCATATTGATGTTTTTGTTGTCTAGTTCCTCGCACAAGCATGCATTTCTTCTTTTAGAAAATGACTGGAGCTTCCTCAAGCAATGGACTTTCTTTGCCCCTTGATTTCATATCTGCTTCATCTTTGCTTCATAGAGTATCTGTTGTTTACTTTGACAAAGACTAAACAATACAATACAACAAAATGTTGTGTGATATGCTCAAGTATGCATGATATGCATGGATGATACTTACAGTGGTTCCATTGACTCTCATACTGAGGTGATCAACTGAAGTGTTTTCATTAGTTCCCTCCAGATGCTCATTTAGGTCTTGCATTGGAATGACAAAGGCTTTGTATTTATGGTTTTTATCTTCAAGATGTTGAAAACATGAGTAGTGGAGGCCCCAATCAGTAGAGATACATCCATTTCAAATTATGATTCAACATGCCAGTTGGTAACTTCTTCACAACCTTGCAAATAATCCTTTATTTTGCCCAATGTGTCCTTTGAGGTTTGACGGTTCAACATACTTCCCTTAACTTGAAATCTTTGTCTAACAAAAATACATTTCTTTTAAAATCTTAAAATCATATTTTAGCTTTGTCAAATTAGTGTCATTATACCTCAGGACTCGATTTTCCAAATTAACATATCTATAACATGACAACCCTAGTTATCATACTAAACTTGAGAATCATTTCCATTTAAATAAGAACTGTTGCACTTCAGATAGGCACATACACATTACTTAGCCAAAGGTCTCATCATGTTTGAATATTGTCCATCTCATATCCATACTTATTCAAACTATCTCCAAATAGATTCTAACTACTAAGTGAGATCAACATGTCTTTAATAGGCTTGAAACGGGGTCTATAAGAGACAGTTTAAGTGAAGGCCATTTTGAGATTGGAACTAATGTGACACTACTGACAAACCTTCACACCAAAATCTTTTGTTAGTGCCATAGGCAGCTGGGAGCAATCTTGCTTCTATCTCCAATTTCCTTCTATCTCCTTGGAAGAAATATAGAACTAATGAAAACGATCTTCATCTTTTTCTTTTTGCTTTTGCATAAACTCAGGACCCATTTTTTTGTTTTTTGTTTTTTTGTCTCTTTTTTTCTTTTTGTTTCTTTTTTTGTTTATTTTTTTCTTTTTGTGTCCAACTCTAAGAAGATTGCTCTGTCTACACCATTCTATGCTTCTAACTATGGGTGAGTGGAGTAGAATGTGTTTTCTTGAACAAGGATAAATCATTTGTTGCCCTGATGCCATCTTAATAAATTAGAGATATTAGTTCTACCATCAGGTGAACTTCAACTACCCTTATGGTCTTGAGAATAACAACTATCCTCATGGTCTTAGCTATGTATTTCTTTCTTTCATCTTCTTACCTCTTCACCTTAGTGATCCTTAGATTTTTCATAAGAGTTACAGTAGTTCAGGTTAGATTATTGGGTTTACCAGCCAATGAAGAGTAAGCTAAAATTTATGAAGGCTCAAAGGGATAACTAGGGATTGATATTTAATAGGTGGATACTAGTTGTTGGCTTACCAAACAATGCCTAGATCATCTTGTCCTTAAATAAGCAGAGTTCAATTTTGCCTTGAAAGTTTGTCAAAGCATGTTCTAAGATCAACTAGGACCTAAACAAAAATTACCATGCAGAAGCCCTCTCTAAGTGAGCATACACAACTTAATGCTATAGAACAGTTCCCTTACCTAGTAAAGTATTTCAAATCATGATTCATAGATATATTAATTTATGATTATCAAGCTAGACTCATCATTGGTTAAGCACAAAAATGAACAAAGATCATGAAAAAATTAATGAAGATAATTTATTCGAACAAACATAATTTGAAAAAACATAATTATTCCAATTAAATATTAAAGAAAGCAAAATAAAAGCGCAACATTCAAGCTAAGGGAAGTTCATTGAGTTGAGCTTCTTCTCTCTTCACATCTTCAATACCCCCATCTTGAAAAGAGGATAAGGCAAAATCATCCTCCAATCCTCTTCCTACCATGAAGGTTGCTGGTGGAGGTTGTAATATCCCAAAATTTTTTTAAAAAATAATAGTAAATATTATTTCTTGAAAATTAAATAAATGATTTAAAAGTATATATATACATATAATTAAGTGAAAAAGGAAAAACGTTTATATGATATATATATATGTAGATATACATAATATATACAAGCCAACATTTTATTATGAGTCAAATGTTATTTTAATTATTAAAATATTAATTAAGTGGTTAGTGGAAGATGATATTTCTATTTATTAATTAAGTAATATGTTTTACTCGGTGGAGAGTAAAAGTTGGAAAATTGTGTGGTTAAAATAAGAGAGTAGTCGGATTGAGTTGAGTGGATGATTATCTTCTTCTTCTTCTTTCTCCATTGAAGCCGGCTACCTTAATCAAATGAAAAGAGAATCTTGCTTCTTGCTAACTCAAGTAATTAAAGGATTTCAATTGTTCAAGTTGGAGTTTTAAGGATTTTCTCCATATTTGGTAAGTTTCCAACTTGTTTCCTTGATTTTTCTATGGAAGTTTGTATATGTATGTATATGTATGTATATGTATTAATTGAATGTTTGGTATAGTATGTGTTAAAGGTTGTTATTGGTATGTTTGAAGTTCTTTTGGGTAGTTAACTATGAGATTTGGGGTTGGATTGAAGAAAAGTTTAAGTATGGTGAAGAGAATAAGAGTTTTGGGTTATGTAACTTTTGAGTTGTGAAGTCATGGTTGTAATTGTGTACTTTTTCTTTTAATTGAGTTGTTTTGATGTTTACACAAGTATTTTGTGGTGTAATGATGGAATTGTTTGAGATTATACAGAGTTGAAAAGGGTGTTGAATGGTAATTTTTGATGTGATAATTATGTGTTGATATCAGGATTTTTGGCCTGACACGCCCGGTGACAAGGCCATGTCTTTGGGCGTTTCGATTGTTCTATTTTCAGTGTTGGTGAAACATGCAGTGCCTCCCCCATATCACTGAGCATGTCACAGCTTCTGTAATGTTGTAGTATTGACACATGAAGTGACACGCCCATGTCACTGAGCGTGTCATAACTACTGTGTTTTAGAAGTTTTAGCATGGGCAGGTACATGCCCATGTCTTTGGATGTATCTTATCTGCTGTAATACAGAGCTTAGGACACGGTCATTGACATGCCCATGTCACTGAGCATGTCAAAGCTTCTGTGTTGTGGGTTTAGGGCACAGTCATTGACATGCCCGTGTTGTTGAGCGTGTCATGTGTAGATTTTGCCCTAGATAGTTCTTTTACTTATTTTCCTTTGTGTATCTTATCCTTGTGTTGAGAGGTTTTGTTTATAACTATAAGTGTATCACTAAGTGATTATTTATAATCACATTTGGTTTAGGCTTTGAAGAGACTTGAGTTACCCCAGTCCAAGTGTTGAGAGATATCTTGGAAGAGGATGTTGGAAGTGGTGTTTGTTACTTTTAGAGGCAAGTACAAACTTTGAATAATTGCTTATATTCATATGACATTGGGACTTAACACATTTGGTTGGAAAATGTGTTAAGTTAGTTACTACATTGTTGGTGCATGAATAATATGCTATGATTTGTATAATGTCAAAAATGCATTTTATGTAATGTGAACTTTGTGCAAGATATGATAATGACCCAAAACGTATGGGTAATGCAATTTGTCATGTATAAATTAAAGATGGTATGCAAAGCCATTGGTGATGGCTATATTGTTATAAATGAGATAATTGAGGCATTGTGCCTAGTTTGATCATGAGAAAATGAGAAACATATTGATAATGAAATTATAAAAGAATTGTGTGCCTAGTATGTTATTCAATTTTTACAGTTTTGTGTTCGGAGGCATGCCTAAGATGTAACAGTCCCTTGAAGCATAGTTGGGCTTGGTCCTTGAAGCCTAGTTGGGATGTTGCATGATGTAGTAGTCCCTTAAAGCTGGGTTGGGCCTGGTCCTTGAAGCCTAGTTGGGATGTTACATACGAGGTAATCCTCACTGTGATTATGATTTGCCTTCGGGGCTAGACAGATGGTGTCATCTTGGACCAAAGCAGTAACTCTGGGATTTGAATAGCATATTGGATTCTTTTGGGCCCATGCTTTTGTTTGCTTTCATGTAAATTATGAACTATGGAACAATTGAGTAATTTATCAAGATATAATGTTATGAGATATAATATCCTTATGTGTTGTGCATTAGCATTGCATTTGAACTATATTGTTATCAAAGTTTGTATCACTAGGCTTTTGGCTTAGCGCGATTGTGATTCATCGCGCAGGTGACAGGGTAGATCCTGTTGAGCAGGAGAGTTCATCTAGACCGAGTCGAGTCTAGGCTTGAGACCTTGAGGGAAGAGTTGATTGATGGACATCAAGATCAGAGACAAACTATCAGCATGTATATATATTTGATTTTTTTGTACATATTGATTTCAAGTATACTATGTTATATATATTTTGATGTATATACATGTATATTCCGCAAACTATCAAAAATGTTTTAGATAAACCTTTGGTAATGGAGTAATATATATGTTTTAGCAAGTAATGTTTCATCTATTATTTATATGATATCAATTGAATGTTTTAAGTTTATACAGATTCTATAAGTGAAGATTTGTTTTGCTAAAATGGGTTGTGAAATTCTTGTATCTTATATTCATATATTACATATATTGCGTGTATGTAGTGTACGTATATGGGGTATAAGGGTGTTACATTTGTTTTGGTATCAGAGCCTAGGTTTGAGGTTTTTACTCAAGTGGGTTGTAAGGGAAAGAAAATTGAGATTTTTAAATATAATACATGCATTGGCACTGGCAGTTTTTGATATCTGATGAGACAATTTCTGCTGTGTTTGTAGATATAGGTAGCTATGGCATCTCAGACACGTCAGTCTGTAGAGGGTAGTGCAAAAAGTGTAGCTCCTATTGAGGGTAGAGATGGAGCTAGAGTTGAGATAGCTAGAGGGGTACCTACTCCTGTGCTAGAGAGACCAGCAGTTGATGAGATTCCACCGGGCTGGGTACGGCATATGGTGGAGTTGTTGAGGTAGGCTCCAGTACAGCAGCCACCGCCACCACAGCCGCAGCCACAATTATCAATGAGGAAATATGATAAGTTGAGGAAGTTTGGAGCTGAGGACTTTATTGGTACTACAGACCCTACTGTAGTTGAGTAGTGGCTAGATAGAGTCCAGAGAGTGTTCATCCAACTGTAGGCTACTCCAGAAGAAAATTTTGATTATTCTAGATCTCTTTTACAGAGGGATGCATATGACTGGTGGAAGATTGTTCCACATGCCCTGTATGATCCACCAATTCTGACCTATGATGATTTCTTGCTGGAGTTCGAGCAGAAGTATACTCTGAGGGAGTATAAGGATGCAAAGAAGATAAAGTTCTTGAGTTTGAGGCAGATTACCGAGACTGTGTTGGAGTATGAGATAGAGTTTATTTGGCTGAGTCAGTATGCTGGTGAAATTATTTCCGATGAGATTGATCGGTGTCAGAGATTTGAGGAGGGGTTGAGACCCTCAATTATATGCATTATCATAGGCTCTCGGTATCAAGATTTTTCCTAGTTAGTTGTAGCTGCCAGGAGTGTTGAGAGAGCACAAGGTCTTACAGCAGCTGCTAGGAATGAGGAGACTAGAGCTAGGAGACCCCAGAGTGAGGCAGGGTCTTCATATGTGAAGAGAGGCCGAGGAGGATATTTTTTGAGGTTCAGTAGGAGCTAGAGACAGTCAGGTAGGTTAGTACAATAGCAAAGATAGAGATCGAGACCTATAATTTTTGTGGCTAGTACTTCGACTCCAGTAGTTTAGAGGCCAGTTCCATATACCTGTGTCCATTGTGGTAGGGCACATAGGGGTGCTTGCTGGAAGACAAGTGGACCAGCAGTGTGTTATAGATGTGGGTCACCAGATCACTTCTTCAGAGATTGTTCGAAGCCACCAGAGGATAGACATACAGATACTGTAGCTTCTCGACCTAGTGTTAGAGGGGGTTAGACATGGTCTGGTTAGAGAGGAGGATCTATAGCCGGTAGTAGACTAGATGAGGCAGGGCCATCTCAATGGATATATGTGATGCAGAGGCAGCCTGATGTTTCAGCTGTTATTGCTGGTACTTTTTCTTTATTTGGTACTTCAGTTCTTGCTTTGATAGACCCTAGGTTGACTCATTCATACATTAGTGCATCCATCTAGTTTATGACTGATTTGCATTCTGAGTCCCTGGGATTTGATGTTTTGGTGAAAAATCCTTTAGGGCATAGTGTTGCAGTTAGCAAGGTGCACAGAAATAGTCTGGTTGCAGTTCAGGATGAGGAGTTCCTTGGTGACTTGATTGAGATGCCTTTCAGGGAGTATGATTTAATTTTAGGCATGGATTGGTTATCCAAGCATGGGGCTGTGGTAAATTGTCAGCAAAAGTGTGTTACCTTGAGAAACTGTGATGGTAGAAGTGTTATGGTATCTAGTGAGCAAAGACATCTTTCATCCATGTTTGTTTTAGCGGTTTCAGCTAGGAGGATGATTTGGAAAGGATGTGAGGCTTATCTTGCTCATGTTATAGATACCAGAGTAGTGAGTTCTTAGCTTGAAAGTATATCCATAGTTATTGAGTTTTCAGATGTTTTTCTTGAGGAGTTGCCAGGGTTACCCCCTGAGAGAGAGGTTGAGTTTGGTATCAATTTGTTGCCTGGTACCACTCCCATCTATGTTACTCCTTATCGTATGGCACCTGCTGAGTTGAGAGAGTTGAAGGTGCAGTTGCAGGAATTGTTGGATAAAGGGTTTATTCGCCCTAGTGTGTCTCCGTGGGGAGTGCCCATTTTATTTGTGAAGAAGAAGGATGGTACCTTAAGATTGTGCATTGATTACCGGTAGTTAAATAAAGTGACCATCAGTTGATGAGGAGGATCAGGATGGTGCCTCAGATAGATGATCCCTTTGATCAGTTGAAAGGAGCAGTAGTATTCTCTAAGATTGATTTGAGTTTAGGGTACCATCAGTTGAGAGTTAGAGATGAAGATGTACCACATGAGGTATGGGCATTATGAGTTCTTGGTGATGCCCTTTGGATTGACGAATGCACCAGCAACATTTATAGATTTGATGAATAGGGTATTTAGACCCTATTTAGATCAGTTTATGGTGGTTTTCATTGATGATATTTTGGTGTACTCATGTAATGAGGAGGATCATGACAAGCATTTACGGATTTTATTGCAGACTCTGAGAGAGAAGCAGTTGTATGCTAAGCTATCTAAATGTGGATTTTGGCTTGATCAAGTGACTTTTCTCGATCATGTGGTTTCAGCATAGGGTATTAAAGTTGATCCGAGTAAAGTTTAGGCTATTTTGAATTGGAGTCCACCAAGGGCTGTGACAGAGATTAGACGTTTTCTGGGTTTGGTAGGCTATTATCGATGATTTGTGGAAGGTTTTTCTATGATAGCTACTCCACTCACCAGATTACTTTAGAAGGGAGTTAGATTCGTGTGGACAAATCGGTGTCAGGCGAGTTTTGAGCAGCCGAGGGAGATGTTGACTCAGGCTCCTGTCCTTACTCTACCTGTGGAAGGTAAACCTTATGTGATTTATAGTGATGCTTCACATAGTGGTTTAGGTTGTGTTCTGATGCAGGAGGGTAGAGTCATTGCTTATGACTCTCGACTGAATAACCCAATGCATGATTTGGAGTTCGCAGCTATAGTTTTTGCTTTGAAGATTTGGTGACATTACTTGTATGGGGAGAAGTGCTTCATTTATATGGATCACAAGAGTTTGAAATACTTGGGTGTTCAGATAGAGCTGAATCTTCAGCAGAGATGATGGTTAGAGTTGATTAAAGACTATGATTGTTTAATCAATTATCATCCTAGTAAGGCAAATGTTGTTGCTACTCTGCCTTGAGTCGGAAGTCTTTGGTAGGTTTGACTACTTATTCGCTATTGTTGCTTGTTGAGATGAGAGCGTTGTGTGCCAGATTTGAGTTTTGTGATGATGATACATTGATGGCTCAGTTGCAATTGAGGCCGGTGTTATTGGATCATATTAGGGAGACTCAGTTGATAGATGAGAGAATTTGGAAAATTTTATTGGATTGCCAAAAGGGGGAGAGTCGAGACTTCCATGTGAGAAGTGATGGCAGTTTGTGGT
Organism: Garcia nutans; assembly: GCA_947685225.1. Lineage (NCBI taxonomy): Eukaryota > Viridiplantae > Streptophyta > Magnoliopsida > Malpighiales > Euphorbiaceae > Garcia > Garcia nutans. Next base: position 48,970,082 of record CANTUV010000059.1, read on the forward strand.
ACAGAGATAGGTTGTGTGTTCTAAACAGAGCAATTTTGGAGGAAGCACATCAGTCAGCTTATGCTATTCACCCTGGGAGTACCAAGATGCATTAGAAAATGAAACAATATTATTGGTGGTCAAGTATGAAGAGGGACATAACAGAGTTTGTATCTAGATGTCTCACTTGCCAAGGAGTGAAGGATGAGCACCAAGTTGCTTCGGGATTACTTCAGCCATTATCATTGCCAGAGTGGAAATGGGAGCAAGTGACGATGGATTTTGTGACTAGATTGCCTTTGACCCAGAAGAAGCATGATGCAATTTGGGTGATTGTTTATCAGATCATGAAGACAGATCATTTTCTTCCAGTTCAGATGGATTATTCTCTTGAGAGGTTGGTTGAGTTGTATATCAGTGAGATAGTGAGGTTACATGGAGTCCCAATTTCTCTGGTTTTTGACCAAGATTCCCCAATGTACATCTAGATTGTGGAGAAGTTTGCAGGATGCTTTAGGCTCTTGGTTACATTTTAGCACTGCTTTCCATCCTCAGACAGATGGGCAGTCAGAGAGAGTGATACAGATTTTAGAGGACATGTTGAGGAGCTGTATCATCGATTTCTGTGGGAGCTAGGATAGATTTTTACCACTGATTTAGTTTGCTTATAACAACAGTCATTAGTCCAATATTAAAATGGCACCTTATGAGGTATTGTATGGTAGGAGATGCAGGACACCTTTTTGTTGGGATGAGGTTGGAGAAGGTAAGTTGATTGGTCCTGATTTGATTAGGGAAACAGAAGAGAAAGTAAAGGTGATTAGGAATTATTTGAAAGCAGCCTTAGACCAATAAAAATCATATTCAGATTTAAAAGGAAAAGACATAGAGTTTAGGGTAGGAGATAAAGTATTTTTGAAAGTGTCTCCTTGGAAGAAAATTTTGAGATTTGGCTGCAAAGGGAAGTTGAGTCCTTATTTCATAGGATCTTATGAGGTACTGGAGAGAGTTGGACCAGTGGCTTATCGACTAGCTTTACCCCCAAGTTGTATCAAATTCATAATGTTTTCCATGTCTCTATGCTTCGAGGTACAGGTTAGACCCACCTCATATTTTGTCAGTACAGTCAATTGAGATGAGTTCAAATCTGACTTTTGAGGAAGAACCAGTGGCTATTTTTGCACGTGAAGTGAAGGAGTTGAGAAATAAGAAAGTGCCACTTGTGAAATTTCTTTGGAATAATCATGCTACTAAAGAGGCAACGTGGGAGAGTGAACAGATGATGCAGAATCAACATCCCCAGTTGTTCTGAACTTAAGAGCAGGTAATTTCAAGGACGAAATTTATTTGTAGAGGGGGAAATTGAAATATCCCAAAATTTTAAAAATAATAATAATAAATATTAATTCTTGAAAATTAAATAAATGATTTTAAAATATATATATTTAGATATAATTAAGTGAAAAAGGAAAAATGTGCATATGATATATATATTTAGATATACATAATATATACAAGTCAACATTTTATTATGGGTCAAATGTTATTTTAATTATTAAAATATTAATTAAGTGGTTAGTGGAAGATGATATTTCTATGTATTAATTAAGTAATATGTTTTACTTGGTGGAGAATAAAAGTTGAAAAATTGTGTGGTTAAAATAAGAGAGTAGTTGGATTGAGTTGAGTGGATGATTATCTTCTTCTTCTTCTTTCTCCATTGAAGCCGGCTACCTCCATCAAATGAAAAGAGAAGTTTGCTTCTTGCTAACTCAAGTAATTGAAGGATTTCAATTGTTCAAGTTGGAGTTTTAAGGATTTTCTATAACACCCTATACCCAGTATACGTACACCACATACACTCTCAATATGTAATATACATATACCGGATACAAGAATGTCACGGTCTATTTGAAGCAAACCAACCTTTAATCAAATAATCATAATAGGTAGTAATAGATAAAATACTTCTTATTAAAACACATATACATATATACCACAATAGTACCCAAAAGTTTATTTAAAACATTTGTTTAATAAGGAGTGGAAAAATATAGTGGAATATACATATGTATACATAAAAATTAATATTTACAAAAATATAGAGTTTATACATGCTTGGTAGTTTGTCTCTGATCTTGATGCCCAACTATCAACTCTTCACTAGGGATCGCAAGCCTAGACTCGACTCGGTCTAGCTGAACTCTTCGGTTCAACCGGATCTACCCTATCACCTTCGCGATGAACCACAATCGCACTAAGCCAACGACTTAGTGGTACTAACTATGATAACAATATGCTTTAAATGTAATACCAATGTCACCCTTTCAAGCATTAGGAATAATATTCAAGAATGCCATTTTCATAACATTAAAATTTGATACATTGTTCAATGGTTCTGTTATTCATAATTCACATTAAAGCAAAGACAAGCATGGGTCCAAAAGAAACTAATATGCCATTCAAATTCCAGAGTTATTGTTTTGGTCCAATAATCACATTTATCAAACCCGTAGGCGAATTATTATCACAATGAGAAACATCTCATATTTAACATCCCAACTAGGCTTCAAGGACTAGGCCCAACCAAGCTTCGAGGGGAGCTAAGCATCAACCCAACTTGGCTTCAAGGACCAAGCCCAACCCAGCTTCAAGGGATTGTTACTTTTAGACATGCCACCAATAACAAAACTCTGAAAATTGAATAACATATTAGGCACACAATTCTTTTTGTATTTCATTATCAAATCCATTCGCATTTTCTCATGATCAACTAGGCAACAATGATTCAAATAATTCATTTACATCATTATAGCCAACACCAATGGCTTCACATATCATCATTAGAGTATTACATAACCAATTGCATTATACATACATTTTGAATGATCATTATATTTCACATATGCAAATCATAGCATTTATCAAATGTACCAACAATGTAATAGATTACATAACACATTTACAACTAAATGTGTTAAGTTTCAAAGTCGTATAAATGCATGCAACCATGTAAGGTTTGTACTTACCTCTAAGAGCAACTCACACCAATTCCAAACTCCTCTTCCAAGAATCCTTCAACACTTGGATTAGGGAAACTCAAACTCTTCAAAACCTAATGCAAAGGTAATTATACACACTCACTTAGTGATACACATAAGAAAATAAGAACAAGAACCAAATAGAGCAAACTCTACACATGACACGCTCAACAACACGGGTGTGCCCCTGGTCGTGCCCTAAACCCACAACATATAAGCTTTGACACACTTAGTGACATGGGCGTGTCACTGCACGTGTCAATCCTCCTCCAACACAGTGGCTATGACACACTCAGTGACATGGGCGTGTCACTGGACATGTCAATCCACTAACAACACAGTAGCTGTAACATGCTCAGTGACATGGGCGTGTCACTGCTCATGTCACCCATCCAGAAAATAGAACCATTGACATGCCCAAAGACTTGGCCGTGCACATGGGCATGTCAGGCCAAAAACCCTAATTCCGACACCAAAAACACCACATCCAACAAACATCATACTTAACCCTTTTCCACTCCAAACAATCTTACCCAAAACCATTAATAAATCATACTAAACTTGCATAACATCAAAATAATACAATACATAGACCAAACACAAATCACAACCATAATCACAACTCAACCCATACACAATCCACAACACTTGCTTTCTATCACCAAACTTAACTTTTCCTCCAAACCAACCCCAAAAAATCAAAGTCAATAAAACCAAACACTCTCAAACACACCACAATCAAACATACACACAAATACACCAACCATTCGACAATCTCAATACACAAACTCAAAAGAAAACCAAGGAAACAAGTTGGAAACTCACCAAAAGTGATGAAAACCCTTCAAACTCCAATTTGATCTCTTAAAACACCTTTAAATCTTGAGTTAGAGAGCAACAAAAATCCCTTTCCTTCTTGTTAATGGTGGTGGCCGGCTAAGCACAAGAAGAAAAAAGAAGATGATAGGAAAGAAGAACAAAGTCAACCTTTAATAACCACTCAATTCTCCAATAATCTCCACCAAGCAATTTAATATAATATAATATTCAACCCACTTACATCATCTACCACTAACTTTAATAAATCCATTTAATTAATCAAAATATCTCTTTTGACTTATAAAACCCATTGACTTGTATATATAATGTATATATCCTCATATATACAACATATACATATCTCCTCTTATTCCATTAGTCATATATACACTTTAAATTATTTAATCCAATTCTCACAAATAAGCATTCCAAAATTTTAAGGTATAGTTTGGGATATTACATTTTCTCCATATTTGGTAAGTTTCCAACTTGTTTCCTTGATTTTCTATGGAAGTTTATATATGTATTATTGGATGTTTGGTGTAGTATGTGTTAAAGGTTGTTATTGGTACGTTTGAAGTTCTTTTGGGTAGTTAACTATGAGATTTGGGGTTGGATTGAAGAAAAGGTTAAGTTTGGTGAAGAGAATAAGAGTTTTGGGTTGTGTAACTTTTGAGTTGTGAAGTCAAGGTTGTAATTGTGTACTTTTTCTTTTAATTGAGTTGTTTTGATGTTTACACAAGTATTTTGTGGTGTAATTATGGAATTGGTTGAGATTGTATAAAGTTGAAAAGGGTGTTGAATGATAATTTTGGATGTTACAATTATGCGTTGATATCAGGATTTTTGGCCTGGGTGTGTCAATGGTTCTGTTTGCAAAGTTGGTGGCACATGCAGTGATAGCCCATATCACTGAGTGTGTCACAGCTTCTGTAATGTTGTAGTATTGACACGTGAAGTGACACGCTCACGTCACTGAGCGTGTCATAGCTACTGTATTGTAGAAGTTTTGGCACGAGCAGGGCATGCCCATGTCTTTGGACGTGTCTTATCTGCAGTAATATAGAGCTTAGGACACGGTCATTGACATGCCCATGTCACTGAGCGTGTCAAAGCTTCTGTGTTGCGGGTTTAGGGCACGGTCATTGACACGCCCGTGTTGTTGAGCGTGTCATGTGTAGAGTTTGCCCTAGATAGTTCTTTTACTTATTTTCCTTTGTGTATCTGATCCTTATCTTGAGAGGTTTTGTTTATAACTATAAGTGTATTACTAAGTATTTATAATCACATTTAGTTTAGGCTTTGAAGAGACTTGAGTTACCCCAGTCCAAGTGTTGAGAGATATCTTGGAAGAGGAGGTTGGAAGTGGTGTTTGTTGCTTTTAGAGGTAAGTACAAATTTTGAATAATTGCTTATATTCACATGACATTAGGACTTAACACATTTGGTTGGAAAATGTGTTAAGTTACTTACTACATTGTTGGTGGATGAATAATATGCTATTATTTGTATAATGTCACAAATGCATTTTATGTAATTTGAACTTTATGCAAGATATGATAATGACCCAAAACGTATGGGTAGTGCAATTTGTCGTGTATAAATTAAAGATGGTATGCAAAGCCATTGGTGATGGCTATATTGTTATAAATGAGGTAATTGAGGCATTGTGCCTAGTTTGATCATGAGAAAATGAGAAAGATATTGATAATGAAATTATAAAAGAATTGTGTGTCTAGTATGTTATTCAATTTTTATAGTTTTGTATTTGGCGGCATGCCTAAGATGTAACAGTCCCTTGAAGCTGGGTTGGGCTTGGTCCTTGAAGCCTAGTTAGGATGTTGCATGATGTAGTAGTCCCTTGAAGATGGGTTGGGCCTAGTCCTTGAAGCATAGTTAGGATGTTACATTTGAGGTAATCCTCATTGTGATTATGATTTGCCTTCGGGGCTAGACAGATGGTGTCATCTTGGACCAAAGCAGTAACTCTGGATTTGAATATCATATTGGATTCTTTTGGGCCCATGCTTGTGTTTGCTTTTATGTAAATTATGAATTGTGGAACAATTGAGCAATTTATCAAGATATAATGATATAATGTTATGAGATATAATATCCTTATGTGTTGTGCATTAGCATTGCATTTGAACTATATTATTATCAAAGTTTGTATCACTAGGTTTTTGGCTTAGCATGATTGTGATTCATCGCGCAGGTGACATGGTAGATCTGGTTGAGTCGGAGTGTTCCTCTAGACCGAGTCAAGTCTAGGCTTAAGACCTTGAGGGAAGGGTTGATTGTTAGACATCAAGATCAGAGACAAACTGCCAGCATGTATATATATTTGATTTTTTTTGTACATATTGATTTCATGTATACTATGTTATATATATTTTGATGTATATACATGTATATTCCGCAAACTATCAAAAATGTTTTAGATAAACCTTTGATAATGGAGTAATATATGTGTTTTAGCAAGTAATGTTTCATCTATTATTTATATGATATCAATTGAATGTTTTAAGCTTATAAAGATTTTGTAAGTGAAGATTTGTTTTGCTAAAATGGGTTATGACATTCTTGTATCTTATATTTGTATACTACATATGTTGGGTGTATGTAGTGTATGTATAAGGGGTGTAAAGGTGTTATGGAGGTACTCTTCCAAATTTAGGCCAAGGATTGCTCTTGCGTCTTACATATGTATTATCCATAATACATGCAATTATAAAATAAACAATCACTATATTAAAATCAGAATGAGTTCAAACAAAATAAATGAATAGGCACCCATCCATAGATGAAAACATGCCTTTATAATTGTCTAATATCCAAAAAAGACAAATAAAATAGGTCACCCACACAATGGTGGAAATTTGTCACTTACAATTTTCCCAAAGTCATTAAATACATTGAATTATATAAACTAAATAAACAAGGCACCAAAGCTAGATGGAAACATGCCTTTTACAATTCCCTTTAAAAATATATATAAATCTAAGGAAATGAGTAAAGCAAGAAAAAATAATATAACACATATAAAGATAATTGAATAATTAAAAAGAAGATAAAAAATCTAAATATTATCCATTATAGAAATATAGGGTGTGACGACGAGGGTCTAGCTTACGACGGTTTTGTTGGAGAATTAGGGTTTCTATTTAAACTAGGATTTTAAGGTAAAAATTAGGGGTTTTTTCTTGAATGGCTACTAGATGAAGGTTGGGGTTTAATATTATTCAAACATGCAGCTCAAGTTTTGAATATTAAAAGCTTAACCACTGTAAACAACTTCATAAATTGATGATCATTGTATTATTGACTTTACTAAATTACTATTTGGGTTATTAAGGTTGCAATTAAAAATATTAACACATAAATTACTACAGGGTAAAGTATTAAAGATAGCTACTGGACGTTTTAAAGAAGAAAAACTCATTAACTAAAAGCCATTAGATGAGTAAATCAATGAGTAAGCTATTGTAAACTTAAATTAGATGAAATAAAGAATTTCAAACATTCATTTATTGGTTCCACCGATATTTTACATTGATCCAATCTTTATATTTGTTCTAGTGTCGAATCTCAATGCAATGGAATGAAAACAGTTGTTGACTACCATCTTGGTTTGATGTTCTGTGTCTCTTCTCACTCAACTGCTTATTGCTTGTCGTTTTCTTTTTCTGTGTGTTACTAGGGTTTTCTCTTTTTAATTCTCCATTGCTCCCGTTGTTGAAGTCCCAAGTTAAAGTCTCAGCCAAAATGTGCTTTCTGAAGTTCAAAAAGTCTGTATTTATATGAGCGTGCTAGGTTAAACATCGTGAAATCTTACTAATTTAAAAATGGATTACTGATGCATATCGAATTAATGAATTTGACACAGACATGACCATATTAGGTTCAAACCATATCAATTCGAGGTAAACTAAGACTATGTTGAAGTAAAACAATTTTAATCCTACAAAATATGGGTCCATATTGAAAATATGGGTCCATATTGAATTGGGGAGGGCCCAATTCGATATGGGAACTATCCCATATTGAAATGGGCTTCTATTTTGATTTGAGACCTTAACTTAAGGTCCTATATCGAATTGGAAAGGTCCCAATTTGATATGGGACTATCCCATTTTGAATTGGAACTTCCAATTCGATATGGGACCTTATTCCAATTCGATTTGGGACCTTAACTTAAGGTCCCGGATTGAATTGGGAAGGTCCCATTTCAATATGGGACTATCCCATATCTAATTAGGGCATCCCATTTCGATATGGGTCGTCCCATATTGAATTTGGAGGCTCGGTTTGACTTGGACACTCCCCTTAATACCCTAACATCAAATCAGACCCGACCAAATCATCAAAACAAACCACTTTAGGGTTTTAAAGGTTCAACCATTATACCATCTAATCAAAAGGTTTATGACTCAGGCAATAGACTAGTCAGAGCCAAAATTAAGGGTCTACACGTACCCAATTTTTCGAACCCATTAGGGGGTTGAGGATTCCTTAGGAATCAAGTCATCCACCTATTTCTTTTTCCCAGCCCATCCGAGTGGCAACTCTATTTTCTCCAGGTTTATGTCTATCTTCTCTAAGGCCGTTAGCCTAATAGTGCTAAACTCGTAAGAACCATTCCACAAGGGAGTGGGGTGAAAATTGCCGCTCAAACATAACTTGAGGGGAAAAATCCTCTTTCTTGAATTGCCAATCTCCTTGAAGATGATGAAGAAGATGATGGTGGTTACCTCCTCCTATAGTGAGAAACTTATTTGGTTCATGACATCTTGATCTTACTATAAATGGAACAAAAGAATATTTAATGGTGTTTTGTTGAAAAAAATCAATATATTTGATGAAAATTTTGAGTTTTGAGGGATGGGTAGTGTCTTAGCCATGTTAGGATCGGTGTGGGAGAGGGAAAATGGAGTTTTAGGGTTTGAATGAGAGAGGCGTGAGGGAGAGGATTAGGTTTTAAAGGTTTTAAAATGGGTGACATGGCCAAGTTGTGCTTGTCTTAGCCGTGTCAGTTGTGATGTTTGGATGGGACAGGGCCACAAACATGGCCAAGCTGTGTGGCTATGTTCATTACTGTAAAAACTTGTCTTTTATTGGTTTTGTAAGACATGGCGAAGGTGTCTTTTAAACTTAGTCGTGTCTTGTGACAAGCTGCCCCTTTTAGGTTATTATTATTATTATTATTTAATAATTGGCCAGTTGTTTCAGTCTCGTCTGTATCTCTTGGTGTGTAGCTTCTTCCCAATTCCGCTTTATCCTTCTCCTTCATTTTCTTTCTCCTAAAACTCAACCACAATAAAGATAACCCATCATAACACATATTCCATATAAATTCAAATTTTAACAACTCAATCAAAAAAATATTTAGAAAACCTAAATAAATAAATAAAACCAAGAAATGCAAAGCAATGGGTTACCTCCCATCAAGCGCTTCTTTTTGTAGTAGTAGCTAGATATAGTTGCTTCATGCATAAGTGAATACCATACTCTCAATGGCTCTTACAACCCATAGCTCATCCAAATAGGGTTTCACCCTCTGGCCATTCACCTTGAAAGTCTCTTGAGTTTTCAAATTCACCCGCTGTCTTTTATAGAATTCATTTTATTTGCTTGTTGGAAATCTCAGCTTGACTAGATATTTGGGGATGATATGAAGTTGCCACTTTGTTTCAAATATCCATCTTGGTCATTAACTTTTCAAATCATTTAGTACAAAAATGGCTTCCTCCATCACTGACTATTGTCTTGGGGGTTCCAAACCTACTCAAAATGTTCTCCTTCAAAAATTTCAAATCAACATTAGCATCATTGGTCCTAGTGCGGATAGCCTCAACCCACTAGGACGTGTAATCTACAACGAGAAGGATATACTCAAAGCTGAAAGATTTAGGAAATGGCACTATGAAATAAATCCTTCATGCATCAAAAATTTCAACCCCAAGAAAAGTAGATAGGGGCATTTCATTTCTCTTAATTATGTTTCCTAGTCGTTGGCACCTATCACATCTCATAAAAAATTATAAGCATCCTTAAATAGAATAGGCAAATACAAACCACTTTGAAGAATCTTCTCAGTAGTTTTCTTACCTCTAACATAATACATGTTGTGGTAAAATTGCATTACCTGTAATTATTCCTCCTCTGGAACACATCTTCTAATGATCTCATTCCTGTAGATTCTAAACAAATATGGCACATTCAAAAAATAATAATTACAGGAATGTACAAACCTCTTCTTTGGCTAAAAATTCATGTCTTTTCTCACAACACCACAAGAAAGATAGTTAGCAATATTCGCATACCATGACGCTTGTGTTATGAAAAAAAAGTGTTCATCAGGAAATTTTTCAAAAGCATTCTCCAGAGTAATTTGTGCATCATCATCATTAAAGGGTAGCCTAGAAAGATGGTTAGCCACTACATTTTCACTACTCTTCCTATCCTTGATTTTTACATCAAACTCTTACAGCATAAGAACCCACCTAATGAGCCTAGATTTATCAAATATTTCAAGGTCGTGTGGTTTGAAAATATAATGACTTTAGATCATATCAAATAAGATTTAAACTTATCAAGTGCAAACACCACAACCAACATTTCTTTCTTAGTGGTTGTGTAATTTACTTGTGCATCATTTAAAGACAAACTTACATAATAAATTACACGTCAATTTGCTTACTCTTTGGCCCATTACAACTCCAATAGCATAATTTTAGGCATCACACATAATCTCAAAAGGTAAATCCCAATTAGGAGCAAAAATCACGGGGCAGAAGTTAATTTTTCTTTTAAAATGTTAAATGCTTCCAAGCATTTATCATTAAAAACAAATTGAACATCTTTTCCTAGCAAATTACACAAAGATTGTGAGATTTTTGAAAAATCTTTTATGAACCTTGTAACATTCATTAATTTATGAAATTAAATTAAATGAATTAAATAAATAATTTGAGGGATAATTGAAGGGTTTGGAGTGAGAAATACAAATGTATATGTGAGGTATATATTAAATATATACAACATATTCAAAAGTCAAAATAAAAAGTAAAGTCAAAGGGTAATTTGGTCAAAGGTTAAAAGTTAAAGGTTAAAGGTTTAAAAAAAATTCAAAAAATAAAATAATTATGAATGGAAGATAAAAAAATTATAATTTTAAAATAATTAATTAATCAATTAATTAAAATAATAAAATACTATATATATAAGGTTAGAAATGAAGGGAAAGAAAGAAAAGAAAAGAAAAAGTTGCATCTTCTTCTTCTTTCTTCTCAAAATTTTGAAATTCACCATGGATAAGAAAGGGAGAGAGCTCTCATCTTTACAAACACCAAATTTTTGAGATATTTCAAAGGATTGAAGTGGGTTTTGGTGATTTCTTCATAAATTAGTAAGTTTGCTTTTATAATTTTAATGTTTCATCTAAGTATAGGGTTATGTATGATTTGGGTTTTTGTAGCTATGTGTTTTAATTGTTCAAATGGGTATGGAAGGTGTTGTTTTAGAGTGGAGGCAAAGTTTTATAGTTGGATGGTTGAATTGATCAAGTTAAGATGGAGTTTGGAAGAAGTAGTATTGATTTAGGGTTATGGAAGGGTATTGTTAAAGAATGAGTGTTCATTGGATTTCACAGTTTAAATTGTGTTATTAAGTGACTCTAATGTTAAAAATGAACCTAAATGACCATTTGGAATTGAGTAAAATGAAAATACAAAATTAAAGAAAGTTAGGATTTTTGGGAGAACATTGTTAAAGATTTGTTGTTAATGAAATTACATTGTTTAGATCATGTTATAATATACTTCTAATGATAGGAATGAACTTGAAACACCAATTAGAATTTATTAGAATGGAATTCTAAAATGGAAGAGAGTTAGGGGAAAATTTGGGAAATTGGTAGGAATGTTGTTTAATTAATGTTTAATGTTGGAAATGCCTTGGAATGTGATTCTAAATGATTATATTTATTCACATTATGAATAGGCATTTAGTATAAGTAATTTGCCTAACCTTAGTATTGAAAGGCATCTTGGAACTGAAGGTTAAAAGAGATACTTTAGCTTGGATTTGGATATTAATTAAGGTATGTATATACTTTTGATAAATTTAAATATATTTGCATTAAATTTGGCCTAACATATTTTTGATAGAAAATGTGTTATGCTACCAAGCAACTTGAACACTCATGTACATTGTGTTATGACATGTGAATTGATGAGTATGCATTATGTGCATTATGAAAAGCCATTATTAATGGCTAGAAGAAATGAAATGTGGTTTATGTGAGAATGACCCAAAGATATTTGGGTAATATGATTATAATGTTAAATGATATACATTGTGATAAAGTAATGAGATATGATGAATTAAAGTGATTTGGCATTGCTATGACTAAGAAAAAAATAAGAAAATGAGGCAATGTGATGAGAAAATTTGATTATGGAAAATATATACTATTTGTGTGTGCCTAGTATATTATTTAATTTTTAGATTTCTATGTTTGGCGGCATGCCTATAAAATTATTCTCATTATTTACCTTTAGAGCTAGACATTGGGTGTCATTTATATTGCCTTCAGGCTAGATGTTGGACGTCAACATGATTTGCCTTCGGGCAAAATGCTGGGTGTTATTTATATTGCCTTCAGGCTAGATACTGGGTGTTAAAATAGACCAAAATGGTAACTTTGGAATTTGAATATTATATTAGATTATTTGGGCCCAATGCTTGTGTGTGTGTGTTAATGTGATGTATAAAAATAATATAGATTATGTTTTGTAGTGGAATGACATTGTAATACCCTTATACCCCATATACATATAATACACACACCCAGTATATGTAACATACGCATATATGGTATAAAAATATCACAACCCTGTTTAATAAAAATTTTCTTATTCCCTATTCTTCAAAACATTTATACATATATATATCAAAATATATAAAGCCTCACATTACTCATTTATACAAAACCTTCTTGATAATTTATAGTATATATGTTAATACTCTAGAAACATAATATCAAAAAGTAATAAATATAAATTATATACATGCTGGCAAAATGGCTCTGATCTTGTTGTAGCAGAAGTGTTTCAAGCTCAGAAAATGCAAGGCTAGACCCGAGCAGGTCTAGCATAACTCTCCATCTCTACCGGATCACCCCTGTCACCTGCGCGATGAGTTACAATTGCGCTAAGCCAAAGGCCTAGTGGTACAAACTTTGATAATAAGAAAACTAAAAAAATAGTGCAAATGTAAAATGCTCATAATGTGACATTCAAGTTCACTTTTAAATATATACTTTCATTACTAATTAATTCACACAAACACATACATAAAGCATGGACCCAAACAACTATTAGATCATTTAGATTTACCATAGTTAGTATTTTCGTCCATAGTGACATAATGTCTCTAGCTCTGAAGGCAAATCATATCATAGTGATGCCAAACATCTATCCCCAAAGGCAAATCATATTATAGTGACACCTAGCGTCTAGCCCTGAAGGCAAATATTAAGGATAACCTCACAGGCATACTGCCAAACATAGAACCTTGAAAATTGAATAACATACTAGGCACACAATTAGTTCATATTTTCCATTCTCATTTTCTTTCTCATTCATATTAATTTCATTTCATTTCAATGTTTCATTTCAACATAGGATATTTCTTAATAGAACCACAAGGGCCAAACACTTTGGGTCATTTTTCACGTTTTACACATAATTCACATTTTATTCAATTTAGCCATAAACAATGGTTTTTCATAATGCATATCATGCAAACATAGCAATTCACATGCCTTAGCACCATGTTCATGAATACTTAATGTATCAAGTAGCTTAACACATTTTTCATGTAAAATGTGAAAAATGTGTTAGGCCAAATGTAATGCAATCACATTCCATTTACCAAGAGTTTATACATACCTTAGGAAACACTCCAAAATAAGCTTCAAAACTCCCTCCAACTTTGTCCTTAAAGTTTCCCTTCAACACTAGGGTTGGGATAACTACTCTCTCTCAATGCCTAATCTAAATGTGATCATAAACAACCATTTAATATCACATTCTAAGGCTTTCTCAACATCAAACCATTTAAATTAGGAATTATAATTGAAAGATAAAGAAAAGAATTATTTTGGACCAATTCCTCAAGTAACACGTCCAAAAACAAGGGCATGTTAATGACCATGTCATTAACCCAGTCTTACAGAAGCTTTGACATGTCCAACAACATGGCCGTGTCATTCATTCAACCTTATAGAAACTTTGACACGGTCAATAACACGGGCGTGTTAATGCTGTGTCAAGTATTTTGCCTTACAGTATCTACGACACGCTTAGAGACATGGTCGTGTTACTGGTTGTGTCATTAACATTGAAATTCAGCATCATTGACATGCCCAATGACTTGGTCGTGTCAATGGCCATGTCAGTTCGTACACTCTACCATTTCAACACAACCACTTCCAAACTCAACTTAAATTCAATCACTTCTTCAATAAAACCTTAAAATCATGATTAACTACTCAAAACCAACTTCATACATACCCAAATAAACTATCAACACATGCTAATACACAATCTCAAAATTAACTACTCAAAACCAACTTCCATAGAATTCCAAAGAACTTGCAAAATTAATAAAGAAACTTACCAATTGATGAAGAATCCTCAAAAACTCTACTTGAATCCTTAAAATCCCTTCAATTCATGGTGTATGGAAGAAGAACAATCTCTCCCTTACTCTCTCTCTCTAGCTCACGTTCAAGGAACAAAAGAATGGACAAGAAAGAAAATATCATCTTCTCTTTATAATTCATCCTTATCTATATATATATTAATCACTATTCACTTAATTATACAATATATATGTGATTCATATCTTAGGCATATGTCATGTTTATTTCCATCATATTTCAAATATACTTTTTTACTTTTTCACTTAAAATCCTTTCATTTTCCATTTAAATCATTTATGTAATTTATCCAATTTAATTTACTTTATTTTATTTAATTTCTAAAAACTAGGGGTGTTATAATTCTCCCCCCTTAAGAAAGTTTTGTCTACAAAATTATCTGCTATCAACTTTGGAATAACTAGGGATACTGACTTCACATTAGTTGCCCACTCTCCCATGTCACCTCCTTAATTGCATGATTCCTCCAAAGAACTTTCACATTAGGTACTTTCTTATTCCTTAACTCTTTCATTTCTTGTGTAAAAATTGTTATTGGTTCTTCTTCATATGTCAGATCTGAACTCACATCAATGGACTCCACTGATAAAATATCTCCAAAGCATAGAGACATGAAAGATATTATGTATTAGGTCTAATTCAGGCGGCAAAGCCAACCTGTAAGCCACTGGACCAACTCTCTCTACAATCTCATATAGTTCTACAAAACGAGGACTCAACTTCCCTTTACGACCAAATCTCAAAATCTTCTTCCACGAAGACACTTTTAGAAATACTTTATCTCCCACATTGAAATCAATATCCTTCCACTTCAAATCTATATAATAGGATTTCTGTCGGTCTGAAGCTGCTTTCAGATGACCCTGAATCAATTTTACTTTCTCTTCTGCTTCTGAAATCAAATCAGGACCAACCAATTTACCTTCTCTAACTTCATCCCAACACAATGGTGTCCTGTATCTTCTGGACTAATGACTATTGTTATACGCAAACCCAATTAGTGGTAAAAATCTATCCCAACTCCCTATGAAATCAATGACACAACTCCTCAACATATCCTCTAAAATCTATATCACTCTCTCTGACTACCCATTTATCTGAGGATGGAAAGTAGTGCTAAAATGCAATTGAGAACCCAATGCATCCTGCAAACTCCACCAAAATCTTGATGTAAATCGGGGATCTTAGTCCGATAATAAAGAAACGAGGATTCCATGCAACCCTACTGTCTCACTGATATACAGCTCAGCTAACCTCTAAAGTGAGTAATCCATCTGAACTGGAATAAAATGAGTTATTGTAGACCTTTAATTTTTGACCAAGTCCAGTCCAATATTTTAAAATAAGTGTGAAGCAATTTTTGTGGTATTTATTATTTATTTTATTTTATTTAATATTTATTTTATTATTATTCATTTTATTTTTTTAAAATATATATAATACAAAAAAATTAGACAGACCAATCTGTGAGTGACGCGTGGCAAGACAGTTCGCCGCAGCGGCGAATTGCTTGGGCAATTCGCAGCAGGTGCCAACTGTGATGAATTGGCCTGCACCAATTCACTGCAGCTGCTTGCTGCGGAGAATTGGGTAGCACCTCGCAGGCACTCTCCCAATTGTTCGCGTCCCAGCCCATTGCTCGCATCTCAAAGCTCGTGCCAGCGCGTTGGCCAATTTTTACTAAAATTTTGATTTTTACTCATAAACATCAATAAATTTCCTAAATAGTTTGGACTTCCTTAAAATATTAGGTTTTACTTCAAAATTCTATAAATATTAGTCTTAAAACTCAGAATTAAGGACAACCAAAATTAATCAAGAATTCCAATTGGATTTTTAAACCTCGAAGCAATCTGAAGCAGCCAAGAACAAAAAGAACAATTCCATCCACAAGTCAACAAGGTAGTGTTGACTTGATCAAGGTCTCCCCAGAAATCCAACGGTGCCATTGTGGTGGAACCAACAACGAAGGTTTGATCTTAACCAATAATTTTTTATATTCACTATAGCCATAAAATTTTTTCTTTTAAATGTTTTATTGATGTGTTTTGATATTAATTTTTTCCAGTAGCATAAAATTGTTAAATCTGAATTACATAAAACAAAACCCTAATTCATTAAATCCTTAAACCCTCATCTAATTCCTAAAATCTCTTAAACCCTAATGTTCCAGTAGCTAAATAAACCCAAAAAGCCCAAATTATTTTGTTAAAACTCAAAACCCTAAACTATTTTTGTCCAAAAGCTTACACTGTTTCATCAAATCCAAAAACCATAATAAATTTTCTAAAACATTAATTTATTTCCCCAAATCACTATTTTTCTAAAATATTAAATTAAAAACCATAATCTCTTTTAAAGCTTGTCATCCAATAACCCTACCTTCAAATTATTCTGCCCAAAACACCAAAACTGTAACCTAGTGAACTTAAAACCCTAATCTGAGAAAACCTAATTTGTTCTCAAAGTATCAAAACCCAATTCTCCTAAATCCTAATCAAGGAGCATTAAAATTCTTAAACTATAATTCCTAAAATCAAGACCCTAAACCTAAAAACCCTAATTCTAATGGCTTTATTCCTAAATTTAGGTCCAAACCCTAATTGCAATAATTTAAACCATAAACCCTATTTTTCTTAAATATAATTCATAAAATCCTAGCTTGTATATTTAGTCTTTAATTATTATTTGAATCTTTCTTTACATACCTAGTTTACAACTTCATATCTTGATCCTTATTTGGCTTATAATGAATGGTTTACTTTCACGATGAATGTCTCTTATTGGTTTACTTTATTTTTATTATGTAAGAGATATGTTTTCACATTGTGGGCACCTCATTAATTAAGTTTCCTGCAATTTAAATTATTTTCATTTTTTGGGATTAATGTAAAGAATACATTTTCACCTTTTTTGTCGGTGTCCTATTTAGTTTTAGACAATGCACAATGTAAGGACATGTTTCCATCCTTGGATGGGTGTCCATTTATTTGTTTTGTTTTGAAATTGATAGAATTTTTAATAAAGTATTTATTTATTCTTATGATTGCATGTAGTATGGAGAATGTCATTATATTTAAGAATTTTATAGTATTAAGACCTAAAAAGGAGGCCGGTTCTAATGAACCGGGCATTGTGGGGGTACTGGGTCATTCTCAACTTCTCCGCACGTACCCAACTTTTCAAACCCAATAGGAGATTAGGGATTCCTTAGGAATCTAGTCATCCACCCCTTTCTTTTTTCCGGCCCATCTGGGTGGCGACTCCATTTTCTCCAGTTTTAGGCTCGTGTACTCTAAGGCCCTGAGCCTACAGTGCCGAAGTCGCAAGAATCATTCAACATGGGAGTGGGGGCAAAAATCTTTTGCTCACAATGGTGACTCCACTGGGAATAATAGAAGTTGATTCCGTTGGTCTTTATATTTTTATATTCTTTCTTATCAAGATATTGTCCATTGCATCATTTAGATTGCATCGTGTGCGTGAGTTAGGATGCCCGTGTTACCCGTGTTGTGTTATGTAAGGGAAACCATACTTTCACTCAAGGTATGGAGATCAACCATGGCATAACCACTCATAGCCTTGTACCATTTAGTATATAATTGCTATGGAAGCCTAAACCTTTCAACCCAAAGACTAAAGCTCATGTAATTGGCCTAGTTACTTTCCTTAGTTTTTGCCTCAAATGCTTGTTGTTTGACTATGGTTAATTTATCTTGGTTTAAATCATGGCTTAATTGGTTTGTTCTTTTTCTAATATGACCTAATTACATTGTGAGCTTAAATAATTTTTTCCTCTAAATCCAAAAGACCAAAGCTATTTTTAAAATTTTCAAAATGGTCTTTAGCCATAAAACTTTTCCAAAACAAGTCAAAAATTCTTTTCTAATGACTCAAATACAAAGCCCAAAATCCATTTTTTCTAAAATCTTTTTACAATAGGCTTAGAAAACAAAATTATTTTCACAACCTTTTTAAAGAGCTTATGAATATTTAGATCACTTATGGAAATACCAAAAATCAATTGTAAGCCTAGTTTATACTAATAATTATTAATCATGGTCTTGTTTTTGGCGTGAATCATTAGTTACTTTTTCAAGTGAGAAATCTATTTATAATAAACCTCTTAATTTAGTTTTAATCCAATATAGCATAAAAGCTGCTTTAAATGATTGGATGGATTAAAGCCTAATTAACGGGAATTAACATGAATTGATTTCCATGTTTGACAATATAACTATTGGTTGAAACGTCCGAGGGAATTATTTGAAAACAAGATACCCCATGTTGGTATTTTGTTAACCATACAACTAGGAAAAGAGACTCGCCATTCGTGTGTGGAAGTTATAAGGTTGGAAGGGATGCCCTAACTATCTTTATTTGTTATTTGTGCATACATGCATGCATACATACATTTGCATCTCATATCATTGATCCTTTCTGGCTCACAACCCTAGATTACAATAGTTCAAAAGCTTACGAGAATCTGACCTATGTCGGTAACAAAGAATCCAGCAACAACTCAGTTAGCTTCTCACTAAGAGCAATGGAACGTGAGCTGATTCAAAAGATGTTGGATGATGCCCTTGATGTCAAGATGGAAGAACTAAAGGGGGCCCTAGCTGAGATCATGAAAAGTCAAATGGCTACAATAGTTGGGAACACTGCTGAAGCATCCGCAAGCACCAAGAAAGACAAAGGAAAGGCTAAGGTTGGTGAAGTAGCCTTTGAAAATGACAAAGTAGTCGTTGATGATGATGACGAATAGGCTCAGTATTTCCAAGATCCTCAAGAAAAGAAAAAAAAGCCAAAGGTTGTTGAAATATCAGTAGTAGAAAAGACTGAAATTTCTGATGTTGAGAAACTGATTGCTGATTTGGAAAAGAAAATTGAGAAAAAGCTAAAAACTGAAGAAATGTCGGAGGCCGACAAACTGTTTGAACAAGATGAGGAGGTCCCTTACAAGTTCAAAATGCCTTCCTTCACTAGGTACAATGGTACATGAAATCCTCACTTGCATGTTAAGCAGTATATCACTTCTATGCAGTTTGCCCGAGCTACTAAGGCTAAAACTCTAACGTACTTTATACTCTTATTGGACCCTGTTGTCCAAAACTGGTTCAACACCTTGGAGGATGACACTCAAAAGACCTGGGATTTGCTATACAAGTCTTTCATTCAATAGTATAGGTACAATGTCAAGTTGGACGTTACCTTGATGAAGGTGGAAACCATTAGGCAAAGTCCAAATGTGAATTTTGTGGACTATGTGAAAAGATAGAGAAATAAGGCTGCATTCTCAAAAGGAGGCCTGATGAGTTGGACCAAATCAGGATGATAGTCAGAGGCATCCTGCCCAATCTCCTTGAGAGGCTGTCTCACACCCTTATAAGGGATTTCAAAGATCTTCTCCAAGCTGGATTACAAATAGAAGAGTGGGAAAGAAAGAAGAACTATTTTTCTGCAAAACAAAATTATTAGCCTAGCAATCAAAGTAAGCAAAAGGAAGCTGATGTTAATGCCACTGGTCAAGGAGGTGAGGTAGTTTTTGAAATTGGGGAAGCCGCTATCTTGTGTTCTCAATAAGCTACAAAAGAAGGGATTGTTACAACCCTTGACTCCTCATCCTTTGCCTAATCCTCTTCCACCTAACTTTGTTACTATGGCATTTCACCAATTCCATCAAAGACCTGGACACGAAATGGACAATTGTATGAATTTGAGGCATGAGATCCAGAATTTAATTGATAGTGGAAAGTTGGCTGAGCCTGATAAGCCCAATACAGAGAGCAATCCTTTGCCAAAATTTGGAAGAGTACCTCCGCCAACAACCTTCATGGTAGGAGGAGGAGTGGAGGAAGATTCTATCTCTCAAGACTGGAATGTCGAAGATGAAGAATGAGGGAAATTTTTATTCAACAAACTTCCCTTAGCTTGGAGTGTTGCTCTTTTTATTTTGCTTTCTTTAATATTTAATTGGAACAATTATGTTTTTCAAATTATGTTTGTTTGAATAAATTATTTTCATCAAATTTTTCAAGGTCTTTGTCCATTTTGGTGCTCAACAAAAGACGAATTTAGCTTGATCTTTATGATTAGTATATCTATGCATTATAATTCGAATGACTTTACTAGGTGAGGGAATTGTTCTATAGCCTTGAGTTGTGTATGCTTACTTAGAGAGGGCTCCTACATAATTACCTTTGTCTAGTCAGTCTTAGAACATGCTTTGACAAAATTTTGAGGAGAAATTGAGCTCTGCTTATTTAAGGGAGAGATGATCTAGGCATTGTTTGGTAAGCCAACAACACGAATCCACCTAATTAATTGTCAATCCCTAGTTGTCCCTTTGAGCCTTTATAAAATTTTAGCTTTTTCTTTATTGACTTATAAGCCCAATGACCAACCCTGAGCTATTGTTACACTTTTGACAAATATAATGATCACTAAGGTGAAGAGGCATGAAGATAAAAGAAAGAAATTCATAGTCAAGACCATATGAATAGTTAAAGTTCTCAAAACCATAAGGGTAGTTGAAGTTCACCTGATATTAGACCTAATATCTTCATTTTATTTAGATGATTTATCCTTGTTAAAATAAGACTCACTCTACTCCACTCATCCATAAACAAAAGTATAGAATGGTGCAAGCGAGATAATCCTTTTGGAGCTAAGACCCAACACAAAAAAAAAAAAGAAAAGGAAAAGAGAAAGAGAAAAAAACAAAAAAAAAAGAAAAAAAATTAAAAAAAGAAAAAATGGGTTCTGAGTTTGTGCAAAATCAAAAGGAAAAGAAAATACATATGGCAATCCGGAAAGCCAACCATGTTTTCCTTTACCTAAAGCAGTAGAAGGCAAAGATAGTTTGACTTAAATTGGTTCAACCCAACTAGAAATTAACCAAAATTAGAGAGATAGAAGAAAGGAAATATAGTTCTTAAAAGTCCAGTACTTGACAGTCCCACAGGGAAGAAGGACAAAATGATAAAGAAGCTAAAAAAACACAAAACAAAAAAAAGAAAGAAAAGGAAAAGAAGAAAAGGAAAGGAATATGGGTACCAAACATTTTACAAAGGCAAAGACTGTCCTAATCAAGATCAAGATTCATGTAAGGAATAAAGAAGAATGTTGAAGCTCTATCTTTTCATGCTTCCAACTCTCTAAATAAGAAATTTGTAGCGTGAGGGTTTGCCTATAGTGTCACAACGACTCCAACTTATAATTGGCCTTCACTTAAACTCGTGTCCCTTATAGACCCCGTTTCAAGCCTATCAAAGACATGTTGATCTCTCTTGGTAGGTAGAGTCTATTAGTGGAGATAGTTTGAATAAGCATGCATATGAGATAGACAATATTTAAACTCGATGAGACCTTTGGCTAGGTAATGTGTATGTGCCTATCTGAAGTGCAACAATTCTTGTTTAAATAGAAATGATTTCTGAGTTTAGTACAGTAACTAGGGTTATCATGTTATAGATATGTTAATTTGGAAAATCAAGTTCTGACGTACAATGGCACTAATTTGACAAAGTCAACATTTGATTAAAATAAAATGTGTTTTCTTATTGAAAAAAAAAACAAGTTAAGGGAAGTGTGTCAAACCGTCGAACCTCGAAAGACATATTGGGGCAAGGTAAATGATTACTGGCAAGGTTATGAAAAAGCTACCAACTTGCATACTAAATCATAGTTTGAAATGGATGTATCTTTGAATCTGCTGCTTGGGGTCTCCACCACTCATGTCCTTAACATCTT
Organism: Garcia nutans; assembly: GCA_947685225.1. Classification (NCBI taxonomy): domain Eukaryota; kingdom Viridiplantae; phylum Streptophyta; class Magnoliopsida; order Malpighiales; family Euphorbiaceae; genus Garcia; species Garcia nutans. Next base: position 48,992,402 of record CANTUV010000059.1, read on the forward strand.
GATGATAAAAGCCATAAATACAAAGCCTTTTGTCATTCCAATGCAAGACCTAAACAAGCATCTAGAAGGAACCAATGAGAACACTTTAGCTGATCGCCTCAGTCTATGAGTTGATAGAACCACTATAAGTATTATTCATGCATATCATGCATACATAAGCATATCATACTGTAGTTTGTTATATTGTGTTACCAATTATTTGTCAAAGTGAACAACAAACACCCTATGAAGTAAAGAATCAAAAGAAGATATTGAATCAGGGGGCATGGAAAGCCCATTTCTTGAGGAAGCTCTAGTCATTTTGCAAAAGAAGAAATGCAAGCTTGTGCGAGGAACTAGACAACACAAACATCAATCAGAGTCTGCATGGGAAGAAATCATTGGTTTGAGCCTACATAGGGGGCAAAGTTTCTCCTTTTTCAAATTTGGATTTTATGTATGTACAAAGCATTTTCAGACTTACTTTCAATATTTTGCCACGCAGGGGGCAAGGAGAAGATATAAGGGCCAGCTAAAAATAGCTGAATTTTTTTTACAAAAGGAAGAACAAAAATAATGGAACAACCAGTTAAGCCAGAATTCTCATCTGATAAAAGGTCAGTTAAATCCAGTCTCGAGTCCAAGTACCCAATCTTGAGTCAAAGACCCCAAATCAAATTTAGTCTCGGGTTAAAGTACCCAAATCAAACTTAGTCTCGAGTCCAAGTGCCCAGTCACGGGTCCAAGTACCCAAATCAAATTCAATCTTGGGTCTAAGTACCCAGTCTCAGGTCCAAGTACCCAAATCAAACTTAGTCTCAAGTCAAAGTACCCAGTCTCGGGTCCAAGTACCCAAATCAAATTCAGTCTCATCCAAGTACCTATTCTCTGGTCTAAGTACCCCAATCAAATTAAATCTCTGGTCCAATACCTAGTCTCGGGTCCGAGTACCCAAATCAAATTCAGTCTCGGGTCCAAGTACCCAAATCAAATTCAATCTCAGGTTCACGTACCCATTCTCGGGTTTAAATACCCAGTCTTTGGTCCAAGTACCCAAATCAAATTAAGTCTCGAGTCCAAGTATCCAGTCTCGGGTCCAAGTACCTAAATCAAATTCAGTCTTGGGTCCAAGTACCCAGTCTTGGGTCCAAGTACTCAAATCAAATTTAATCTCGCGTCCAAGTACCCAAATCAAATCCAGTCTCTGGTCCAACTACTCAAATCAAATTTAATCTCGAGATCAAGTACCTAGTCTCGGGTCCAAGTACCCAAATCAAATTCAGTCTCGGGTCTAAGCACCTAGTCTTAGGTCCAAGTATGCAAATCTCGGGTCGAGAACCCATCCTCATCCAAAATCTTCTCAAAGTCATGTTGTGTTCACTATCTTCTACTGAAAACGTCTCAGATCGTTCAAGCATGGGCAAACTGTAGACCCTTAATTTTTTACCAAGTCCAATTCAATATTTTAAAATATGTCCGAAAAAATTGTGGTATTTATTATTTATTTTATTTAATATTTATTTTATTATTTATTATTCATTTTATTTGTTTTTTAATAAATATACAATATAAAAAATAAAAATCAGACGGACCAATCAGTGAGCAACATGCGGCAAGGCAGTTCGCCGCAGGTGCCAGCTATAGCAAATTGGCCTATCCCAATTCGCTGCATCTGCTTGCTGTGGTGAATTAGGCAGCGTCTCGCAGGCGCTTGCCCAATTGTTTGTGTCGCAGCCTGTTGCTCTCCCTTTGCTCACATCTCTGCAGCCCATGCTAGCGTGTTGGCCAATTTTTACTAAAATTTGATTTTTACTCGAAACGTCAATAAATTTCCTAATAGTTTGAACTTCCTTAAGATATTAGGTTTACTTTAAAATTCTATAAACATTAGTTTTAAAACACAAAATTAAGGATGGCCAAAATTAATCAAGAATTCCAATTGGATTTTTAAACCTTGAAGCAATCTGAAGCAGACAATAACAAAAAGAACAATTCCATCCACAAGGCAACAAGGCAGTGTTGTCTTGATCAGGGTCTCCCTAGAATTCCAACGGTGCAATTGTGGCTGAACCAACAATGAAGTTTTGATCTTAACCAATAATAGCCATAACATGCTTTCTTTTAAATGTTTAGTTGACGTGTTTTGATATTAATTTTTTCCATTAGCATAAAATTGTTAAATCTGAATTACGTAAACCAAAATCCTAATTCATTAAATCCTTAAACCCTCATCTAATTCCTAAAGACTCTTAAACCCTAATGTTCCAGTAGCTAAATAATGCCAAAAACCCCAAATTAATTTTTTTAAAACTCAAAGCCCTAAACTATTTTTGTCCAAAACCTTATACTGTTTCATCAAATCTCAAAACCCTAATCATTTTTCTAAAACCTTAATTTATTTCCCCAAATCACTGTTTTTCAAAGATAATAAATTAAAAACCCTAATCTCTTTTAAAACTTGTCATCCAATAACCATATCTTCAAATTATTCTACCAAAAACACCAAAACTGTAACCTAGTGAACTTAAAACCCTAATCTGAGAAAATCCTAATTTGTTCCCAAAGTATCAAAACCCAATTCTCCCAAATCCTAATCAATGAGCCTTAGAATTCTTAAACTATAATTACCAAAACCAAGACCCCAAATCCTAAAAACCCTAATTCCAGTGGCTCAATTCCTGAATTTAGGTCCAAATCCTAATTTCAATAATTTAAAACCATAAACATAAACTATAATTCATAAAACCCTCGCTTGTATATTTAGTCTTTAAATGTTATTTGAATCCTACATTACATGCATAGTTTACATCTTCATAACTTGATTCTTATTTTGCTTATAATGAATGGTCTACTTTCACAATGAATATCTCTTATTGGTTTACTTTATTTTACTATGTAAGAGGTATGTTTCCACCTTGTGGGTACCTCATTAATTAAGTTTCATGTAATTTAAATTATTTTCATTTTTTGGTATTAATGTAAAGGATATGCTTCCACCTTTTGGTGGGTGTCCTATTTAGTTTTAGACATTGGACGATGTAAGGACATGTTTCCATCCTTGGATGGTTGTCAATTTATTTATTTTTTTGACATTTCTATGATTTTTAATAAAGTATTTATTTATTATTATGGTCGCATGTAGTATGGATAATGTTATTATATTTAAGAATTTTATAATATTAAGACCTGAAAGGAGGCCAGTTCCAATGAACTGGGCATTGTGGGAGTGTTGGGTCATTCTCATGTTCTCCACACGTATCTAACTTATCGAACCCAATAGGGGATTAGGGATTCCTTAGGAATTGAGTCATCCACTCTTTTCTTTTTCCCTGCCTGTTCGAGTGGCGACTCTATTTTCTCTGTGTTTAGGCCTGTGTTCTCTAAGGCCCTGAGCCTAACAGTGCTGAAGTCGCAAGAACCATTCCACATGGGAGTGGGGGGTGAAAATCCTCACTCACAGCTATCTTCATCATCCGATCAATAATGACCCAAATTAAATCATGCTTCTTCTTAGTCAAAGGCAATCTAGTCACAAAATTCATCATCTTTCACTCTCTGGAAAGTGAGACATCTGGACAAAAATTCTGCTATGTTTCTCTTCATACCTGACCACCAATAATACTATTTCAAATTTTGATACATCTTCGTGCTACTAGGGTGCATAGCATAAAGTGACTAATGTGCTTCATCTAATATCATTCTCTTCAATCCTACATCATCAAGAATGCACAATCTATCTTTACACCATAGATTGCCACCATTTCTCACATGAAAGTCTTGACTCTCCCCCTTTTGGTAATTTAACTCAATCTTTTGGATTTTCTTATTTACCAACTGGGCTTTTCTAACCTGATCTAACAATAGTGTTCTCAATTGCAGTTGAGCTATCAATGCACCATCGTCACAAGACTCAAATCTGGCATGCAACGCTCTCAACTCAACAAGCAACGAGAGTGAATAAACAGTTAAACCTACCCAATACTTTTGACTCAAGGCATCAACAACAACATTTGCTTTGCTAGTATGATAATTAATCAAACAATCGTAGTCTTTAATCAACTCTAACCATTGTCTCTGCCTAAGATTCAACCCCTTCTGAACACCCACATACTTCAAACTCGTATGATCAATATAAAAGAAACACTTCTTCATATACAAGTAATGTCGCCAAATCTTTGATGCAAAAACTATGGCTATTAACTCTAAATCATGAGTCAGGTAATTCAATTCATGTGGCATCAACTGTCAAGATGCATAAGGAATGACTCTACCCTCCTGCATTAGAACACAACCTAAACCACTATGTGACACATCACTGTATATCACATATGGCTTACCTTCCACAGGCAGAGTAAGAAATGGAGCCTGAGTGAACATCTCCCTCAGTTGCTCAAAACTTGCCTGACATTGATCTATCCACACAAGTCTAACTCTTTTATGAAGTAATCTGGTGAGTGGTGTAGCTATCGTAGAAAAACCTATCACAAACCGACGATAATAGCCTGCCAAACCCAGAAAACTTTAAACCTCTGTCACAATCTTAGGTGGACTCCAATTCAAGATAGCCTCAATTTTACTCAAATCAACTCTGATACCCTCTGCTGATACCACATGACCGAGAAAAGTTACTTTATCAAGCTAGAATTCACACTTAGACAACTTAGCATATAACTGCTTCTCTCTCAATGTTTGTAATACAATCCGCATATGCCTGACATGATCCTCCTCATTATGCAAATACACCAGAATATCATTAATGAAGACTACCACAAACTAATCTAAGTATGGTCCAAACACCTTCTTCATCAAATCTATAAATGCTACTGGTGCATTCATCAATCCAAAGGGCATCAACAGAAACTCATAATGCCCATACCTCATGCGGAAAGCTATCTTAGGTACATCTATATCTCTAACTCTCAACTGATGGTATTCTGATCTCAAATCAATCTTAGAGAATACTGTTGCTCCTTTCAATTGATGAAAGAGATCATCTATCTGAGGTAATGGATACTTATTCTTGATGGTAACCTTATTCAACTGTCTGTAATCAATACATAATCTCAAAGTTCCATCCTTCTTCTTCACAAACAAAACAGGTGCTTCTCATGGAGACACACTAGGGAGAATAAATCCTTTATCAAGCAACCCTTGCAACTGTACCTTCAACTCCTTCAATTCAGCAGGTGCCATCCAATAAGGGGTAATAAAGATAGGAGTGGTATAAGGAAATATATCAATACCAAACTGCACCTCTCTCTCGGGAGTCACCCCTGGCAACTCATCAAGAAAAAAATATGGAAACTCGACAAATGTAGGTATACTGTCAAGCTGGGACCCTCACTACTCTGGTATCTACAACATGAGGAAGATATGCCTCACATCCCATCCGAATCATCCTCCTAGCAGATACACTTAAAATAAACATGAATTTAAGGTATCTCTGCTCACTAGATACTATCACAACTCTACCATCATGTGTTTTAAAGGTAACACATTTCTGCTGATAATCTACCACATCCCCATGCCTAATAACTAGTTCATGCCCATAATCAAATCATACTTCCTAAAAGGCATCTCAATTAGGTCACTGAGAAACTCCTCATCTGGAATAACAACCACAACACTATGCCCTAAAGGATTTGTGACTAAAACATCAAATCCTAAGGACTCAAAATGCAAATCACTCACATGCAATATGGATGCACTAATGTATGAATGAGTCGACCTGGGTTTAAGAACTGAAGTACTAAATAAAATAAAAGTACCAGCTATCACAGCTAAATCATCTGACTGCCTCTACATCACATAAACCCATTGTGATGGCCCTGCATCCTTTAGTATACTTCCTGCTGTAGAACCTCCTCTCTGACCAGATCCTGATCGACTACCTGTACCAAAGCTTCTGCCACCACAACCCCTCTGACACTAGTTCTAGAACCTATTGTATCTATCTGTTTATCATATGGTGGCTTTGGTCAATCTCTGAGAAAATGGTCTAGTGATCTACATTTATAACACACTGCTGGTGCACCTGTCCTCCAATAGACAATTCCATGTGCTCTACCACAATGAACACAGGTAAGTGGAATAGGCCTTTGAGTCACTGGGGTCAGAGTAATAGCCACTGATGCTGCATGTCTCTACCTCTGTTGCTATGCTAACCTGCCAAACTATCCCTTGCTCCTACTAAACCTCTGAGGATATCCCCCTCGGTCTCTCTTTGATGATGAAGACCCTGCCTCATCCTAGGGTCTCCTACCTTTGCTCTCCTTTACTTTGGCTACTGCTGCAAGTTCCTATGCCTTCTCTACACTCCTAGCAATTACAACCAACTGAGAGAAATCCTGATACTGGGAACCTACCAATAAACACATGATAGAGGGTCTCAACCCCTCCTCAAACCTCCGACATCTATCAAACTCATCTGATATAATTCCTCTAGCATACTGGCTCAGCCTAATAAACTCAATCTCATACTCAGTCACTGTCTTAGTGTCCTGCCTCAAACTCAAGAACTCCATCCTCTTTGCATCTTTATATTCCCTCGAAGTATACTTCTTCTAGAAATCCCTCAGGAAATCGGCATAGGTCAAAACTGGTGGATCAGTTGCACCATGGGGAACCGTCTTGCACCATTCATAAACATCACCTTGCAAAAGTGATCTAGCATAATCAAACTTCTTCTTTGAACTAGCCTGCAACTAAATGAATACCTTCTGGATCCTGTCCAGCCATTGCTCCACTACATTAGGGTCTGTGATGCCAATAAAATTTGTGGCAGTGGCTGTGGTGGTGGCTACGGCTACTGAACTGGAGCCTGCCTCAAAAACTCCACCATATACCGTACCCAGCCCGGCTAAATCTCCTCAGCTGCTGGTCCAACAGGCATAGAAGCAGATGCCTCACCAACAGACTCAACACCAACTCCAACTCTATCCTCATCATGAGCTACACTCTCTACACTACCCTCTGTAGACTGATGCATTCAAGACACCATAACCACCTATTTTTGCAAATACAGCAGAAATTGCCACATCAAAAATTAAAAAATGCCATTGCCAGTGCATGTATCACAATTAAAAACCATATTTAAAAGTTTTATTTTCTCTCTCTAACATTTCACCTAGGTCGAGAACCCCAGACCTAGGCTCTGATATCAAAAGAAATGTAACACCTTTATACCCCATATACGTATAATACACATACTCAATAAATGTAAAATATGCATATACGATATAAAAATGTAACAATCCTATTCAATAAAAATTTTCTTATTCCCCATTCTTCAAAACATTTATACATATATATATCAAAATATATAAAGCCTCACATTACTCATTTGTACAAAATCTTCTTGATAATTTATAGTATATATATTAATACTCCAAAAACATAATATCGAAAAGTACTATATTATAAAATATATGCATGTTGGCAAAATGGCTCTGATCTTTTTGTAGTAGAAGTGCTTCAAGCTCAGCAAACACAAGCCTAGACACGACCAAGTATAGTAGAACTCTTCAGCTCTACCGGATCACCCTTGTCACCTGCGCGATGAGTTACAATCGCTAAGCCGAAGGCCTAGTGGTACAAACTTTGATAATAACAAAACAAAAAAAAATAATGCCAATATAAAATTCTCATGATGTGACATTCAAATTCACTTTTAGATATATACTTTCATCACTCATTAATTCGTACAAACACATGAACAAGCATGGGCCCAAACAACTAATACATCATTCAAATTCTAGAGTTACTATTTTGGTCCATAGTGACACCATGTGTCTAGCCCTGAAGGCAAATCAAATCACAGTGATGCCAAGCATCTAACCCCAAAGGCAAGTCGTATCACAGTGACGCCAAACATCTAGCCCCAAAGGAAAATATTGAGGATAACCTCATAGGCATGCCGCCAAACACAGATCCCTGAAAATTGAATAACATACTAGGCACACAATTATTTCATATTTTTCGTTCTAAATTTCTTTTTCATTCATTTCATCATTTTATCTCAACATAGTATATTTCTTAATAGAACCATATTACCCAAACACTTTAGGTCATTTTCATGCTTTGCAGATAATTCACATTTTATTCAATGTAGCCATTAACAATGGCTTTTCATAATGCAAACATAGTAATTCACATGTCTTAACACCATGTTCTTGAATACTCAATGTATCAAGTAGCTTAACACATTTTCCATCTAAAATGTGTTAGGCCAAATGTAATGCAATCACATTCCATTTATCTATAATTTGTACATACCTTAGGAAATACTCCAAAGTAAGCTTCAAAACTCCCTCCAACCTTGTCTTTGAAGTTTCCCTTCAACAATAACCAACTACTCTCTCTCAATGCCTAAGCCAAATGTGATCATTAACAACCATTCAATATCACATTCTAAGGCATTCTCAACATCAAACCATTTAAATTAGGGATTACAATTGAAAGATAAAGAATAGAGTTATTTTGGACAAATTCCTCAAGTAACACATCCAACAACATGGACGTGTAAATGACTGTGTCATTAACCAACTCTTACAAAAGCTTTGACACTTCCAATGAAATGGGCGTGTCACTGCCTATGTCATTCATTCTGCCTCATAGAAAAATTTGACAAGTTCAACAACATGGACGTGTTATTGGCCGTGTCAATTTTTTTGCTTACAGTAGCTACGACATGCTCAGAGACATGGTCTTGTTATTGGTTGTGTCATCAACATTGAAACTCAGCACATTGAATGCCCAACGACATGGCTGTGTCAGGCAAAATTCCTGCATTTCATACACTTTACCATTTCAACACAACCACTTCCAAACTCAACATTAATTCAATCACTTCTTTAATCAAACCTTAAAATCATGATTAACTACTCAAAACCACCTTCATGCATACCCAAATAAGCTATCAACACATGCTAATACACAATCTCAAAATTCACATATCATGCTCTTCCATAGAATTCCAAAGAACTTACAAAATTAATAAAGAAACTTACCAATTGATGATGAATCCTCAAAAACTGTACTTGAATCCTAGAAATCCCTTCAATTCTTGGTGTATGGAAGAAGAACAACATCTCCCTTACACTCTCTCTCTATCTCACGCTCAAGGAACAAAAGAAAGGAGAAGAAAGAAAATATCATCTTCTCATTATAATTCATCCTTATCTATATATATTAATCACTATTCACTTAAGTATACAATATATATGTGATGTATATCTTAGGTATATATCATGTTTATTTCCAATATATTTCAAATATACTTTTTACCTTTTCACTTAAAATCCTTTCATTTTCCATTTAAATCATTTATTTAATTTATCCAATTTAATTTTAATTTAGTCAATTTAATTTCCAAAAACTAGGGGTGTTATAGACATACTACATTGTGAAATGTCATGATATGACATTATGCATTGTCTTTTCTTTTAAAGTTTCATTATTATTAAAGTATGTACTGCTAGGCTTTTAGCTTAGTATAATTGAAATTCAAAACCCAGGTGACAAGGCTGATCCGGTAGATCCGAAGAGTTCATCTAGACTTGGTTAGGTCTATGCTTGGGACTAGTGTGCTTGAAGTGAGTTTTTGCTGCCATGTGATTAGAGCCAGCTATTACATGTATACATTTTACTTTATAGAACATGTTATAATTTTGTATATTATGGTTACATTTTGGGAGTATTGTAAACCATAATGAGGTTTTGGATGAAATTTTATAATATGAGAATGTGTATATATGTTTTTATATAAATATGTACATATATGAATTTTTTTAAAAAAAAAAGTGGAGGTTGTTGAGAAATTATGGAGAAATGTTGGTTTATTATATTTTGGGAGTGTGTTTTCTGCAGGTTAAGTAAATTGGTTTTAAGAAAATCCAAATTCCATAAAAAACTCTAGCGAATTTTTTCAAGAGTTTTTACTAATTAATTATGTATTTTGGTTCTTAAATTATTAGAGAATAATAAGATTTATTTAATTAAAACTACATTATAACTTTTAAAATATTTTATTTGAAACTATGGAAAATTTGGAAAAGACAATAACAGAGATATTTCTTATACAGTATATGCGTATTTTACATATACCGGTTGTATGTACTATACATATATAGGGCATAGGGGTGTTACAAACCTCCTATAAAGTCCAACATATCACAAAAAACTTCTAATCCCTTTAACAAATGTGGGAGGTTGTAAATTAGCAATCAAATCAACTTTAGCCTTCTCCACTTCAATCCTTATTAAGATACAATATTCCCCAAAACTATACCACTATCTATTATAAAATGACTCTTCCCCCAACTCAAAGTTAAAATACATTCAATACATCTTTCGAGTACAAGAGTCAATTTATGTAAACAATCATCAAATGAAGTGCTAAAAATAGAAAAATCATTCATGAACACCTCTATGAACTTATCCAACATATAAAAAAAGATGGATATCATACATCTTTGAAAGGTACCTGGTGCAATACAAAGCCTGAATTGCATCTTTCGAAAAGCAAATGTTCCAAAAGGACAAGAGACGGTTATCTTAGGTTAACCTTCCAGTGCTAGAGGAACTTGGTAGTAACTTGAAAGACCATCAAGAAAATAATAAAAATCATGTCCAAATAATCTATCAAGCATTTGATCAATAAATGGTAAAGGAAATTGATCTTTCTTGGTGACATAATTTAGCTTCTTATACTATATGCACATTCACCGCCCAGTTTGTGTTTGTGTTGGTACCAACTCCCCTTTGTCATTTTGAACCATGGTTAAACCTACTTTCTTTGATTCCACATGCACGGGGCTAACACATTCACTATCAGCTATGGGGTAGATTACCCCCTCATCAATGAGTTTAAGAACCTCCTTATTGACTACTTCACTCATATTTGGATTGAGCCTCCTCTGAGCTTCCCTTAATGGTTTAGCTCCTTCCTCTAAAATTATTTTATGCATACACATGGAAGGACTAATTCCCTTAATATCACTCAATCCTCAACCAATGGCTTTCTTAAATTTCTTTAACACTCTCACAACTTTTTCTTCTTCATCGCTATTAAGAGTTGAAGAAATGATCACTGGTTGTGTATTGTCCTCTCCAAGAAAAATGTATTTCAATGCTTTAGAAGTTCCTTTAGATTAACCAATTTTGGCTGAATCTCCTCTTCCTCGATCTCAAGACCCCTCTCATTATTCTAATCGTCTAACATGGACTTGCACTCCTCAATTTCTACATCAGAAATTCCAACTTCTTCACCCAAAGTTAAGGCCATCTCAAGCTCTCATTTACTACTTTCCTACAAGAAAACTTCTTCAACAACAATATCAATATAATTAATAAAAGAGAAGTTTTCATATACCAACAGTAGTAGGAATAGGGAAAGTGTTAAAAATTGAAATTACCATAGTTTGTCCTAAAATAGTCATAGTTAATTTTCCATTTTTAATGTCTATCAGAGTGTTGGTTGTATCCATAAAAGGTCTCCCTAGTAAAATTGTGTAATCAGCATTCCTATGGATTTCATCCCCTATGTCCATGTATAAAATCATTAGGGATAATTAAACCCCTAACGTGAACTACTAAATCCTTTATAATTCCCTTAGGGAATCTAAGAGTTCTATCTGTCAATTGCAAGAATATTTTGGTTGGTTTAAGTTCCCTAAGTTCTAATTGCAAATAAATTAAATAAGACATCAAATTTATACTAGCTCCCAAGTCACACATGCCAGTCAGTTCTTTCCCATTCCCCATAGAGATATTAATGACAAAACTTCTAGGGTCCTTTAGCTTAAGAGGCAACTTATGTTGTAAAACAACACTTTCTACCTCCAAAACTATCACCTTTTCATTTAGCTCATACCTTTTCTTTTTGGTATTTAATTCCTTGAAAAATTTGGCATAAGTTGGCATATTCTTAATTACCTCAAGTAAGGGAAGATTTATACTTACCTTGGAAAGCATGTCATAAATTTTAGAAAATTGCTTATCTTGCTTCCCATTTTTCAATATACTCAAGAAAGGAATTGATGGTCTATAAGAATTTGGACATTTATGCAGCCTTGATGCCTCCACGCTCTCCTCCTCCTTTGATTGACTTGGTTGATCTCGGTTTGTTTCCATTTCCTCGCCATTTTCTTGATTTGAACCTGCATCCAAAGAATCACCAACTTTATTATCAATTACCTTTCCACCCAACACCGTGATTGCTTTGGTTGGCCTGGAAATTTTCCTTTTTGATGTGCTTGAAGTTGGTTTACCAATTGCCCAACTTGCATTTCAACCTTCTTTAATGATGCCTCCAAAGAATCAAACCTTTTGTTATTTAATTCTTGATTTTGTGTGCTAGTTTGAATAAAAGCATTCAAATTATCTTCCAATGTGAGTTTCTTTGGTTGATCATGATTTGAAGATTCCCCTTAGAAGTGGGGACCTCTTTGATAAGTTGGAAAAGATTGTTGAGGTGGAACTTGTTGCTGATTTTTTCAGAAAAATTTGGGTGGTTTCTCCAATCGAGATAATAAGAATTGGAATATGGATCATTCCTATCCCTTGTTTTGAAACCTTCATTGGTATATACTTTCTCCTACCCTTCTTGAAATTGATCAAAG